>CATQJL010000112.1:43421440-44021440 GCA_958299035.1 Cylicocyclus nassatus | reverse complement strand
ACATTTGTTGTGTCACCCTGTACATCTTCCTTCTTCAGAGTCCTTCGTTTTCTCTCAAAAATAAAGATGATCATTGTTCGTAGAGTATGCGAATCTCTTCGGGAACATTTCGCTCAACTTTGGAAAGATGCTTTGAAGCCTACGAATTGAATTTAGAGCTTAGACATTTTTCTATTTGCCCAGATGCTAGTTAGGAAAGATGTTGTCTAACATGGTTGCAAGGAAGAAAAAAATCTGTATTGCGTGTGACATGATTATCCATAACTCGGATGCGTTATTTGGCGTGTTCTCGATGTTTCAAGAAAAAAGTTGACATTTCGTGATGCTCTTACTTTGAATTTTAATGAAGTCATTCTTGCTGAGGTTATCATTTAAAGCCTTTCCCTTCGGTAGTAGATTTGCGGTTTCAATTGGATTCAACAACATCACGCTTCTATATATACTTGACTATTATCAAAACTTGGTTACCTTCCTTTTCCATTAATCGGGTCACCCAAAAGAGGCAGACACCATACCTTGCATTTTTATTGTGAGGGTCCATCCGAGGGCATGAGAGAAGATATTCTAAAGGAATTTATTTATTTATTTATTTATTTGAAATACACACAAGGTGCTCCAAAACAAGGCAAAAAACCAGCAATCAACTAATAAAAAGTATTCATGAATGATTAAGTAGACAGGTGGAAAAACCCTTCGTTGGACCAACACGTCGTTCTCCTTCTTCTATAGGTGAGGATACCTCCGCCGAGTTCCTGGTCCCTTACCCGAACGCAGTGAAAGGTCGAAGGTACCAGGGCTGGCTGACCACTTAACCTTGACGGACGAATCCGCCACGGACCCTGGGCGAGCGGGAAGGGGAGTCCTCAAGGAAGAGGGCTCGCCAACTATTGACCTCCTCAAACGGCTTCCCAAGCGAAGAGCTGTAAACCTGTCCGAACGGTTACAAGTAAGGCAAGAAGCAATACTTACAAGATTCCGAACTTATCACTGACTTCTTTATACAAAAGGTCAGTAGAGCCATAAAAAATTGTCAAAAGTGCCAAAAAATTTTTACATAATCTTTCCGGAGTCATACATCTTCAAGGGAGCTATCGGCGAGGGCTCAAGCAGCAAGAACTCCAATCCTAGAAAGAAGCTTGTCGTGACTGTTTGAAAGACAGAATAATTTTGCTGCTTTTCTGTCATCATTTTCCACCATCTTTTTCGACTTATTAATCTTTGAGCTTACTTGAAGCGATACTGGCTTCAAAAAAGAAAACCTGTATAATTTGCAGTTCAAAAGCAAATTTGTTCTCTTTCTGAGTCAACATCAAGAATCTTCAAAAAAGAAAACCTGTATAATTTGCAGTTCAAAAGCAAATTTGTTCTCTATCTGAGTCAACATCAAGAATTTTAAAAAAATTGTTAAACATCACGTCTGTGCCGGATTCTGTGTTTTTATCCTTCCTGCTTTGTTATTTTTTCACTATTTTGGGGTCTAAATGAGATTTATGCGTTTATGATTGTCTAAATAGACTGCAACGTTACGGACATTCATTACTTTCAGCCTATCGTTAGTTTTCCTTCGAGAACATAGAGAATTTTGTTCCGTAGATATATTTAGTTGTGGCCTGAGCATATATCTCTAATACTAATAAATCATGCGGATTGTACGATCGCGGAAATCTACTTATATGACTTGTGCGCTAAGTCAATGACCCTGCAAAGGATTTGGAAGTCGTATAATTCTTCTCTTTGCATGAAGCCGCTCGAATTCACGAGAAGCAAGGGCAGCAAATCAAATGTAGGACGTTCAACTACCCAAGTCGCACCTGTTTTTCTTCTAAACTCGACCTGTATAAAGAAACCAAAGAATTTTACGACCAAAGGGCTCTATAGTGCTGCTTTTTATTCAAAAGATTTGTGTGGGAGAGCGACCTATTCGCGAGGCATAGTTTTGCGGCCGAGCTTCTTGCTTGAAAAATTGAGAAGGGTGTGTCTTGCAATTGTGAAATTAGGGCACTTGTCAGACAGGTGATTTTCCTCAAGTTTTTTCTTCTCTCCTTCATTCTCCCCATATAGAGCGCTGTAGGAAAGGACGAGGAAAAGAGGAAAGCAAAGAGACCCCCTAGTGAGATAAGAAGGCAATACTTCATGAGGGCAAAACTGTTGGCCATCGTTCTATTGCACTTTATTTACGTTTATATTCTTCTATTCTTCTTCTTCATTTACATTTATTTTTATTCATTTTTTTATTTACATTTGTATTCTTCTTTAAATCTCAATTTAGAAAGACAGTTGATCAATTTCTCGCCACTTTCAAAGTTTTCTTCAGAATATTTCATGCCAAACATACTGTCGCCAGCGATTTCGCATTAGCAGTTTAGACTCAATCGTAAGCGCATTTTGCTTATACAAAAAGTAGGGCATTACGTCATGAAGACACTACGGATTTGTAACCAGCAAATGTTTGTCCTACCGTATTCGGCAAATCGCGTGACTGAAATCGCGCGAAGTATGTTCGGAATGAAGACTGAATTATGCCGTTATTTTTGAGATTTCTAGGCTTTTGTGAAATTGCGAATGAATTAGGTTGAGTCGTCGTCAGCGGAGAAACCACATGTCAACATAGCAATCAAATCTGATGAATAGTTGTACCCTAAGGACGATGACATGTCTCCCGGAATTCCGGAGTTCTATTCACTCTTCCATCATTTCGCATCAGTGAGCAGAGCATCGCCATTCACTCAAGAAACTCATTCACCGAGCGCTACATTCAACTAGCGCTAAGCTCCAAGTGCTCTCTTTCCCTCCACTTTCTCCCAATGACTTCTCTCTCATTAGCCACTCGATTCATCATATTCATGAGCTCCGTCAAAATCCGTCGCTTCTCCCGCATATCATATAACATTTTCGTTGAGAGAGTGTTTGTCAGTGTTTACCCGGCTGATGCCCTCCACTATTCTCCTCGACGATCCCAATTGATAGGTCATACGTAAGCCGCTTTGTGTAACAAAATCCTTCGCACGTTTTTTTATTGCTGGATGAGCGAACAATTGCCGACGTTTTTCCCGCACCTACACTAACACATTGGCTTTGTTTTTGCTACCAACGAAGGTTTCGTTTTATGCTCCGCTGCCACTTGTATAATGTACCGAGTCTGATTATTCCTGCACTAAAGTTTTGGAAATTTTTATTTGTCTGCATTTGGCAACAAACTCATTTGCTTTCATACATGGAGGAAAAATAATTAATCGCCTCTTCTATTTCTTCTACTAATTTTAGTTCGTAAAATGCCAAGCGGTCCAATACTTTCCGTTCTGATGCATATATTTTCCATGATACCCCTTGCATGGTTGAGAAAAAAATTTCTGATTAGATGATCTCTACGACTTCTTGTCACCTTCGCATTGAGTAATTGGTCCCGTTTTTTTGCTTACCTCTTGAATTCATCCCAAACCTATTGCGTATCTAGTATTATATATTATAATATCGTACAAAACAAAACATATTATAACATATCTAAACTTTTCTCTTTCGATTTTCAAGAAGTCTTTCTGTTGCTAAATTAATGGTCCTTACATGATCACTCGACATCTATGACCTTATTCTGATTGATTTAGCCAACAAGGTCATTACTTTCATTACTGGGTTCGAATTTTGGCTTGTTTATTAGAGCCTTGTCAAGCTGAAGCCCGCCACTCATTATTGTTCGCTACCTTCTTCAAATTTTTAGAGCTTTGCTGAGCTCCACTTGCTTAGAGCTCACTCGCTGCTATTGTAGAAAAATTTTTTGTTACGATAGGAAATATGATATTCTCGATTGACGGCTGAATTATGAAAGGTGATCTTAGCTCAAAATCTTTGACCAAATGACTGTCAAGCCCTTGACGAATTGTTAAAATCTCTTAGATCTCGAAAGTCCAATAGCAAAACGTGGTTAAGAACCGTTGAAAGGTAGACAGTTTTGTCTCATTTAGTCAAAGCCTTTGGGAAGTCGAATAAGGATAAAATCACTCGAATATACAGACTGATTATGAAAAAGAATCAATAAAGAATAATGGGGGGAGGGATAGAATTTATGAAAGTTTGATATGGGTAAACAGCTCTGATACTTTTATATTTTTTCTTTTTCTAGAGTAAGAGAGAATTACTCGCCGAAGAATTCGGGGAATTTGATTGAGCAGTAAAATAAAATTTATCACAAAATGATTCTGAATTTATCAAAATAGGATCTTCGCATCTGCCACAAAAGAATTTTTGGAAATTCATGTGCTTTTTTTGAAATTATCACCCCGGTTTAAACATTCTTTGATTCAAATTGCTGAGAGTTTTAGTTTCGTATCGTTAATATTGTGAAAAATATTGAATACGGCGAGATCCTTTTTTTTGCTTTTAATATCTCTCTTGGCTCAAATGGGACTCTAAGTGCCGCTTAGCTGCCACCCATCATTTCCATCATGATGCTCCGGCTCATTAGCATTAGCTGGAAAGCTTAACGCTAATCCGACATAGACGGTGATGGAAAAGATAGAAACATGTCACAACATCCATCTTCTCTTATCCGTGTTTCCCAGCAACCAACACCTGCTCGGTGACGCGTGTCAGCGACCGAAGCAATGTGATTATACTGATGTTAGGCGTTAAGTAATTTGTTGACGTTCTGTTTTATTCCAAAATTCTAGACAACAGGGGTGTTTTCCCGCTAGCTATAAGGAGGAAGGTTTTCTGTCCACGTTGAAATTGCTTGCACCAACGATAAGAATGATGTGTAAAGCCTAACGGATTTGAAGGTTAATATAATGTTTTTGTGTTGTCAACAATATTTGCATTCAAACAAGGGTAAAAAATGCTTTAGCCATTTCTTTAACGCGCGGCCTGCATGCAATTGCATGGCACTTGTTTTCGCCCAGATGTTGTCATTACCGTAGGGACACGAAATTCAAAGTCCCACCAGACTGTAGGTTTTTTTGAAATAAATGTGGAAAAAGTGTTTTTCGCAACCTGTGACTGCAATCTTAAATGATTACGGTTGTGTAAATCAATCTTCCAACCTCCAATTTTTTCAACATTCAAGTCTCAATGCTTTGTTTGAACTCAACCGAATACATTAATTTGGCTAAAAAAATAATTCGTTTAGCATAGAAATTGCCACACAAAGACATTTTTTGATGTTTTTTACCCATGAATTTTTCGATAAAAGTAGTATAGAGATTCTTCTGTCATAAACAACTAATCAGAATTTTCTACTATTAGTAAAGGCCACTTGTGTCCCAATATGGCTTTTCAAATGATCGATTCCTTGACTTTCTAAGCTTATTTTCACTCTGTGATGGATGCAGAGATGAGCAATTTAGTGTTTGGATACACAACTTTTTAATTAGCGAATAACCACAAAAATCGTTTGCCATTTTGAATCCTTCGATTGAAAAAGCGAAATTTCGTGACATTTGCGCACAATGAGAAATTTGGCATATCATACTTCTTTGCATTTCCTTCACAGAGAAATAATTTCTACTTGAACAAAATCTCATCACAACTCTCACTGAAATTCTCTTTCGAGTGACACCGAACACCTGACAAAATTTGTCAGCAGCATTTGTAGAAGCCGAAATTATTTATTAGGTACCTTACAGTTCTGAAATATCTGTCAGAAAATAAATTAAGAATTAAACTAAAGAGAAACAGGTTTTGTAGCATTTTACAGATGGAACGCAAAGAGAATTTGTGCCGTACTATAAGGAATCGCAATCACATTTGTTGTAAGAAACACGAGTATGTCAGAATAGTCGTTGAGTCTATATGTCAAACTAGTCACGCCAGCCTGAAGCCTCGTGCAATGCGTAATTATTCGCACATAGAACATGCTTGGTGGGACCTTCCTTCTAATACTCAGGTGAAAAATAGTCTCCTCATCCATTTTATTTGTCTTTGATAGATTCCAAGTTGTAAAGCAACAGTGACAACATGCGAATGGACAACACTCATCAATTTGGAGGTATTTGGAAAGCTTCACTAGTCGTTCATGAAAAACACCCTCTTTTTCCATCTCTGATTCAGCTTTGCGAATAATCGCAGGGATCGCGAAGGTCCTTGCTCAGATCCCTCTTTACCTCGCATATGTAAAATCTCCCTTGATACCATTCCCTCTAGAATAGCCTTGCTTTACTCCCGTTGTACTGTGTAATGCATAGGCTGACCCATTGTTTCACTACTATTTCGTTCACACATTGACATCCATGAAACCGCTGGCAATGAATCTGATTTATTTTTCTAGGTCTGGAGTTTATTGAACAGAAAATGGATGGAAGCGGACAAGACTCTGAATTCGACTTTTATCGGTAATTGGACCAGACAACAAGTTGTCACTGTAGTAAGGTGAGCAGGTTCTGGAGTCAAAATGCTTATAGCAACAAATCTTACAACTTTATTTATTCCTTCAATTAGAATTCAGTACAAACCTTAAAGAAAGTTCTCAGTTATCAAAAGCCACATTTTGCCTTAGAAAGGAAACCAAATAAGCCAAAATTCTTATATCAAGCTGCGCAGAGTTGCCGACTTTGGATATGACGCTTTACACTTTACCTTAATGTCTTTTTCATAAGCCATGCAGATTAGACGGTAGCAAATTGTTTTCAGTTCTTCAAACTGTAACTACACCGTGAGAAAAACTCTGAAAGCTCTCAAAAGTTGTGTGAGGAAATCGGCATTCGTAAAAATCATGCTACATAACTTCCCAGATTCTTAGGATTTTTCCTAAACGGCTAACTCACAATAGCACTGTACGTTGGAAGTTCCTACCGTAATCATAAAGTAATGAAGAGCGGGCCCTGCTTCTCTCCACACTCGAAGTCTAAGCTGAAGGCAGCTCTTCAATTGGTATGTAAAGGCACCGTCCACCCTAAGTTAGGAGCCTTGAGCTTTTGGCAGCTTATGATAGTAGGGCCCCCCTATCAAGCCAATGCCCAAGCCGCGGCGCAAAATATCTCTTCGAAAACGAGAAAATCGCTTCGGAACAGCGAAGATGCATGAGGATCCCGAGTCGGCACCGCCCCGTCTAGTAATGCCCGCCTATTCGTGCGCGCCCATCCAATCGGGGATTGTCGGGGTTTTTGCGGATGCTCGACTTCATATTCGGGATCAGGGACATGGAGAGGCTCTGAAACGACGAAAACATGGAAGTCGATAATCTGGGTGGACGGTGCCCTTAAGGCAAGAGAGATATTAACAAAATCCATTTTTTGAGGCACTGTGTATAACGCACCCATCTTTGAATGTTTCTAAATCATCCATATTCACCAATACTTACGATCTCCCATTTTTAGCTTCGTTTACGTGATTGTCGCCATATTAATGGTCCTATTATGGTCGGCCTACCTATGTTTTGATGGTCATCGACGGCCCAAGCGAGATACTCATGTCATTCATATGTTAGCGCAAGGAGCGTTGCTTCGAGCAATACCATAGCCAACAATTGGCCCAATTGATATCTCGCCTGCCTTTTATCGAACAGATTTTCTATGATTGTGCTGTTCTTTATGGAAACGTTCCTCTGATAGAGCTTCTTCTCTGTTTTTCTATAATTTTCTGACTTTTGGAGTCATCAATAGCAGCGCATCATGATCTTTATACTTTCAACTTTGAGAACTCGAAAGATTGTCTAATGTTCTATAAGTGCTTATTTTACGTACATCCTATATCCAGGTGCACATGTAATTGTCGTTGTTCATAGCATCAAAATCTTCCAATTGACATAACAAATATTTGTTGTAACATTGTAACATTATGCTGATAAAAAACCAAGGAGATTCATTTCTTACTGGGATGCTGTAAGAAGACATTTGAACAAAATTCATAGAGCTGTGCAATCCACCAGAATAGAAGTATCAGCTCGACAACTTGTAGAGAAACTGTAAATTGTTCGCATTATACTATCTTAATGGCTGAATACATGATTAAGGATTTCGGGAAACAGAACACTGGTCGACAACCGGAAATGAAAGTCTTGTTGTTGTCAGAACTCCATGTGTTATAGAGATAAATCTACCAAGGTAGCACATGGAAAAGAGATAGTCAATTCCCTTATGCCGTTCCGAAAATGATGTCGCTTTTTTCAAGTGAGCGCCATATTTCGTGGAACAAATATTCTAAGAGATCTTGGTAGCATTTCGTCTTTTTTTTGAATGTTATAAAATCATTGTAGCATAGCCATGAGCTCTTGGAAAATTCCCAAAATTTGCGATCCATGCATTTTGGCACGGTCAAGTTTCGCCATTTTTTGAAATTTTCATAGTTATCCTTCGGAGAACTCCAAGCACTCTGCGAATGGAGCTGCCCCTACAGGACAAAGAACAACTTTTTTCTTCTTTTTAGCTTCTTCTTAAATTTTTTTTAAAATCTTTTTCTTTTGATGCTGTCAAACTCTACATTCAGTAGTCAATTCAAAACTTATAGAATAAACCGGCAAGCAACTCGGATGTCATTCTATGCAGCTTTTTTCCTCTTTCCAACACTTGTTTTTTGTTTCCGGTTCATTAAGCCTCCGGTGGAGAAATTATCAGAATTAAAGTTTATGCGAGGATACGCTTTAAGCGGAGTTTTCGAAAGTCGCTAATTTAAAGCGATAATTGTTTGCTCTCAGAAATTAATCTTAAAACCAACCCATAATCCACTTTTCGAAGTTTCGAATTCCGAGAGTTATTGGTGTCTGATGCTTTTATGTCTGAGACAAGCCTGCTGAAACTTGGTGGTCCCAACGAAAAATCTATCAGAAATTGTGGCGAGGTTTCGAAAAAAGAAAAAATGCACTATTTTTAGCAATGTTTGGTCTAACCATCCGTTACTTTGACTCCTTCGGAGGGTTATTACAGAAATTCAGAAAAATTATGGAACTTGGTCATCTCATGAAGCATAGGTCGCAGATTTTGATTTTTCAAGAGATCATCTATTATGCATGCAATCAAAACCATCAAAAACAGAACGAAATGCTGCGACAAATCCTTCCAAGACCTATTAACAATCTTTGTTACAAGATGTGGCGTTCATTTTGAAAAGCGACATTGCTTTTGAAAGCGACCTACTTTAACACACCTGAGGGATCGGAGACTTCAACGTCGTATGATACCAGGTAAGTCCCCAAACCGACTACCTGTGAGTAACAGGTGGGATAACTCCTCCCACTCGCCAAAATCATCGAGAAGCCACAAAAAGAAGCTGCATACGAGTGCGAACAATTCGTGTGTATGAATACAGCGCAATTTAGCAGCTGAGCTTTGCAGAGCTTTGCTTTCGACATTTTCCGCCTTTCAATCAGTAATAGGTTCAGCGTCATGAAAGGCCGTCAAAATAGCATTTCATAAGAGAATTTAGCCGTTTACACTGGCGAGGTCTTTTCGGTCGTTGCAGTGGCGGTCCGAGAAATTTTTTTCGGGGGGGGGGGGGCGACAAAAATTTTCTAAAGAAGGTGCGTGGCGTTAGCCACGCACTCCGAAAAAATTTTTGGGGTGCTTCTCAAAATTTTTGCGGGTCCCCGACCCCTAAAGTCTGAAAAAGGGAGTGGGAATTTTTTTCGGGGCGTGAGCCACGTCCCGAAAAAATTTTTTTAAAAAAAAATGAATTAAAAAAATGGCTAAAATGAATTTTTAAAAAATTTTAGAAATTATTTTAATTACTTTCAAGTGCAAACAAGTCGTTTGCACATTTTTACAACCCATATAGGTAAGTTTCAAAAATTTCGCGGCCCATTCTCGGGGGGAGGGGGGCGCCCCCCCCCCCCCCCCTCGGTCCGCCACTGGGTCGTTGGTATAAGCTACTTCTCATTTCGACACATTTTCCAAATCAAGCATCAGCACTTTATTCCCTATTGCGAATTGGCCCTTTGTATGACTGTTGGTTGGAAGAGTCGTACCCATGGAGCAATTATATGAGAATTGAAGAACATTAATTCTATGTAGCGAGCAAACATTAGCCACAAGCCGCGCATGCGCCTTGGCTTACAGCCCGTACCAGTTGCTGCACGGAAGCCCACCACTTTCACATATACTGAAATCTCAAAACCCCAATCTTGCTTGGCTACCTCTGACCTCAGGTCGATGATAAGAATCTACTCCAGCAAGGAGCAGCTGTCATGCAAATTCCCGTATTCTGTTAAACTGCGGCAAAATTCGCAGATAATTTAAAGTGTGTTCAGTGGAAGGTTAAGTTACCATAGCGAAGAGTTGGCTTAAGCTCTGATACAAAGAGGATCAGAATCTTTTTTTTGTTGCAGGATTTCTATTGGAAAATCAAGACAATTTTTGTGAGAATAGATTTTTGAGAGGAAAGTTAAAGATAAGCCGAAGAGGGGCGCATCCTTTAACTGAGATGGGCACATTCTGTAGATCGTTCACAAATCAAGTCCCGCAGCAGTTATTTTTCAATGATTACCAAAAATTTGTATAATTACTGAGCGGCTCAGAGGTATCGTTGACATTATGACGTTAGCAAAACTCTCAAAGCGACATGCCGTAGACTCACAAATAAACTACTACCCAACATTTTAGGCCCTATTCGAATTATTAATAGGGAATTTTTTGGTTGTCCGAGGTAAAAATCAAAGGTGACTGGAAGTAAAAGGTAAAAAACTGAATGTAAAAATTGACATTGTGATGCTCAACACATTCATATTGTAACATAAGGATAGGAAGAACAGCAAAAAAAAAGAGCAAATTGTCGTTCAAAACGGGTTTTAAGCAAATCTCTCCAGTTCCGCTTTCTTGACCAGCAAAATGAAAGTGTTTAAACCCAGTACACAAAAGTGACAATGCTTTCCTTTGACATGACGACTTTTCTTGATTACGAGTTTAATCGCACAAGGCATACTTTGCGCGATTCCAGTCGCTGCCCGATTTGGCACAAGAGCGACTCTTCGTAATCCGTCGTTAATGCGCTGCCTTTGGTTGAAACTTCATCCGTCTGCAACAACTTACACAAGCTACGCAAATATGCGTTCGAGAAGTGCGCACGATAAATTAGTACAAATCTGGCAAACTGCCAAGTCGCGTGAAAGTGGCGATTCGGCTGAATCGCGGCCTTAGGCCTCAGGCCACGTTGAGATACTTCAAGTGGTTCCAAGCGTGATTTGACAACATTGTATTATAATTGTTTGTGTTTACAAATCACCTCAAAGGCATTCTAAATGTACAAAAATAGAGTTTTATATTTTTTGGGAAATCGCGGCGGCTGATATTGCGTGTATGGGGCATTCGAAAAATCGTGACGATGGCGCGACCGCGCGCAACACGCACGCACTCCCAATTCTTGGTTTCTATAGCTACTCAAACAGTTTTTCTGCTTACATATGATAGTATTCAGGCACTGGAAATGACTGAGCTTAGCGTTGAGGTGTTGCTTGTTTGTATGGGTGTTTTATCCTACTGTGTGCGGAAAGACCGCAATCAACTCGTCGTCACGATTTTGAAAATGAACCATAGTATGTCCGAAGCCTTAGGGCACGTAGAATAGACGGAATTGAAGGAAAAATTGAACGTAGAGTAAACTTCTTCATTCAATATTTTTGAGAACTCATTCGGTCTTTGACACGTTTCAACAAGATTTAATATTGGCTTATCTGTTCACTGTTGGTCTCCTATCATTTCCTCATCAAGGACTGAAAGTCCGGTGACTTTCATTTTGGTGAGGATTGCTGCATACACTACACGCAATGTATTCGTCACATTGGACTAGAAGACTGAGAGCTGGCCGAGATAGCTATAGCGAAAGATTGGAAGCAGGCGAAGAAGAAGAAAAGAAGGAGGAAGGTGGTGGCGAAGAGAAGAAGGAAGGCGAAGAGAAGAAGGAAGGCGAAGAGAAAAAGGAAGGCGAGGAGAAGAAGGAAGGCGAGGAGAAGAAGGAGGGAGAAGAGAAAAAAGAAGGAGAGGAAAAGAAAGAAGGCGAAGAGAAGAAGGAGGGAGAGGAGAAGAAGGAAGGCGGTGAGGAGAAAAAGGAAGGAGAGGAAAAGAAGGAAGGCGAAGAGAAGAAGGAGGGAGAGGAGAAGAAGGAAGGCGGTGAGGAGAAAAAGGAAGGAGGTGAAGAGAAGAAAGAGGAAAAGAAGGAGGGTGAGGAAAAGAAAGAGGGCGAGGAGAAGAAAGAAAGCGAGCAGAAGAAGCCTGAAGAAAAAAAAGAGGGCGAAGAAAAGAAAGAAGTAGATATTAAAGCAGAAGGATTGGAGAAGAAACCCGAGGAGAAGAAAGAAGAAGCAAGCAAGGTAAGTTTCACTTCTTACTTTGAATGCAGCCTAATAGACGCTGTCCGAAGCAAAGAGAGTAAACTTGATTGATCATGCTGTAGAGTTGAACGACAAGTTGTCGTGGCAGTGATTTGCAGATAAAGACTTATGATCGTCTCCACGATTCGTGTAGAGGTGTACTGCAGACTTTCCCTGCTAATACAGATAAACTTGTTAAACCTCCACGTTATAGCATTGTTTTTTGTACTCTCTCGCTATCAAAAACCGCCACGCTTTGAGTTGGCAAAACCCCGCCTTTACACGAATCGTGGAGCCGATGATACTTACTTTCTTAGGTACTGAGATGGCCCGTCTTGACGTTGCATGCATACTCCAAATCTAGGGGTTTTTGTCCATGTCCTTCGCCTCAGACATTTGCAATTCTTTCAAAAACGAGATTTCAACTTGTTGGTGAATGTGACCACGAATTCCATTTCCAATTCCAGAGCTCACCTAGTTACTTTCGCAACTAATCTGTCTTTTTGCACAAACACATCTCTTGTGGGCTTTCGGAGGCTTTTTGCTTCGCAATTAACGCTCTGATCTTCTCAGTGTTTGCGTCGTCTGTTTAATGACGTAATGGCCCATCGGTTTCGCTCTCATTGTATTTCGCTGAATCACCAAGACGTACATCCTTTCCATTTCCAGAGTCAGCAAGATGTTGCTTATTTTGAGTCATTTTTAGAAAAACATGCTCAAGCACCCTGGGGTGGTCCGCGAAGCTCCAAGAGTATTATACATCACGCGATTTCATCGCCTCGCGATTCTCCCAACAAGGCAACTGCTTAGAGTTCATTGCATTTAGATCATCTTGCATTTCGGTTGTGACAGTTTCCTGACACGACTAATCGCGGCTGTCACAACCGAGATGCAAGATGATCGGCATGCAATGAGTCCGCAATAGTGGTCTTGTCGTGAGAAGAGCGAGGCGATGAAATGCGTAATATATGCCCGACCTTCTAGGCGTAAGGCATACCTCATCAAAGTTAAGGCTTAAGGAATACCTTACCGCGAAGTCCACGCGACTTGGCGTTCTGCCAGATTTTCATAAATTCGTCGTGAGCGGCTTTCAGAGGCATAGGTGCGTAGCTTTTGTAAGTTCTTACAAAGGGATCAGGTCCTGTTCAAACAAAGGGCGGTAACGACCGATTACCACAGTTGCTTCTGTGCTGAATTCCGCAGCGACTGAAATTACGTGAGGTATGCCTTAGGTCCTAAACGTGGCTGCACTGTTCGTCCAGGTTTCAGCTGCGTAGCAGAGAGGTGGGAGAACGTTTGAGTTGAACACATGTGAAGCTTTAGGTTTAACGGCACGTCGGTGGCTTCCTTCAAGGGTCGAAGGCAGCTCAGGCCTCTCTTCTTGAAAAAGTTTTTTCGTTGAATCGTCCTCTATGTTACTCGAACGCTGGATCATCAAGACATAGATTTACGTAAAAGACGTTTCCATGATGGAAGTACTTTCCAATTTTTATTCCATCAAAATACGTCTATAACAGAGTCTGCTTCCTATTTATTCGCAACCCCATCCCTTACCGTTTAGTTATTCCATCTCTGCTTCAGTGTACTGCTCGAGAAAAAAACAATGTCATTTGCAAAACGAAAATTCGAAGGGAATCCCCCATCAGCCTACATGCCTCTCTCGTCCCACTCCAATGTTTCATCACACAATGCAGCATCGTGGTGAACGGCTTTGGCGCATTGTGTCGCACAAATGGGCCCCTTGTCCAATTGAAAGCAGTGTCCTTGAAAAGTTATGATTATTGGAATTTTACAGCCTTGCAGTGATAGACCCCCTGCTAACCTAACAGTGAAGTTTGGAGAGAGAAAACGCCTCTGGGAAGCGTGAAATTCACTCTGGAGGTCTTGACTCCGCCACCTTACACGCATTTTCCAGCGAATTCGGACACAAGGAACTATGAAAAAAGCTCTTCCGCCATTTTCGTGCGCCGTGAAGCTCAGATATGAGTTTAGCTTGAAGAGGGGATGCGAAAAGGCAAACTGGAAAACGAGATTTTGCCCGGACACTGCCTTTAAGATAACCGAAGGGCGATGACTATCTGCATCTTTCTTTTACTTTTCTTACAGCAGTCTATCAATGTCCTCACATAAGCTGAGTCTAGACTGAGCTGAGAAACTAGCGCCGACAGGATTTTGATAGTAGACGAAGATTAGTAAAGAGGCAAGTGATACTCCCGGCAGCCTTCTATAATCTATATATATATATATATATATATATATATATATATATATATATATATATATATAAAACTCAAAAATTGTCAGTTTGGAGGGTATGTGCGTTATAGAAACGCGCACCGCTCAACCGATTCAGCTGAAACTTTGCACACACATGTTTTCGACCCCTGCGCAGATGATAGGCTACTTTTTGCAGCGATTTGGGCCCTTCTATCGATTTATTGATTTGTTTACGTTTTTCTGAGGAACTGAGGGCTTATCTTGTTTAATCAAGCATTTTACCATAGTCATGTAAAGGAAGGGCGGTGAAGCTCATTTTCACATCAGGATCACGAGGATGCGGTTTCGTCGAAGCGGGTCCCAGGGTAAGTCATCCACAACATATAAGAAGGGGGCTTGCAGACAAGTGACCAATGACCCGGGCTGGGCCGGGAAAGCCAACTAGTCCTTGAGATAGTCTGAATGTAGTCCATGCAACTGTATATCGTGCCAAGTCCAGCTTGCTGGGGCTGAGCTTTATCCAGCGTTGATAGGCGAGCGAGGACAATTCAAAATACTCAACGCACTCAACAGACATACCAGACGGTGCTTACAAAAATCTTGAAGTTCACACTTTTATGGAAAAGGAAGGTTATTGAGATTGTCCACTAATCTGGAAACCTCTTCTGTTGGTTTGATGTTAGATGCGGAACGAGAACCTCGTGTAGACAGTGTCCTCCTTTCCTAGAAGTTCGTTAGAAAAGTGATCTGGTCTTAAAGCCGTCAAAGCCTTCATGTTCTGGATCGCGGTGCGCACTCCAGATATTGGTATTTCTTCTTTAGTGTAAAGGGCATCGGCATGCGCGCTATGAGCCGAAGAGGTGGGTTTAGAAGATACTTGCGACGAAATTTTTCTTTTATTGAAAAGAAGTCGAAGTCCCACTTTGTTCAACAATGCTGCTGGGAATGTGATATTGTGGGACCCTCCGGCTCTTGAGACTTTGCCTTCCTTTGAGTTCTTCCAGTCGATTATCCTGCTTGTCCGCAGACCCCCCCCCTGCCAAGCACCGCAACGGGTGTAGGGCAATTCGCACTACCGCAGTGCTCTCCACACAGGAATATCACCGCACCGACACACCCTGTGGCGGTTTCTGCCTGTGCAAAGCACAAGGGAGGGAGATTTGCCGCGTGGTAACGTACTGGAACAAGTCATCAGGGTGGCGCCAGAGACCTCGTGCGCAAAGGCCGTCTCTCGTTCCGCACCGTCGTTGGCCAGTCGCTGGGGGGCGCCCATTACTTGTGGGTGTCAATTAGAAACTGCTGGCATTACAGGGACCCGAGCGAGAGGTAGCAGGGACGGAGGAAATGTCCCAGAGGACGTGTTTGGGGGTCACGTTGTTATATTGAGCAAAAATTACATGTTTTGTGACCATATAGTACTAATTTCCATATTTCCATTTACTAGCTTATCCATTTTTGCAAGATTTGAGGCCAAACTTCCATCAAACAGTAAAATTTGATATAATAGTGTAAAAACCTTGACAAAAAATGATATAGTATGCCTTGCAAGTCGGCTACCCGAGCTCTCCTCGCAATTGATAACTGCCAGCCTGTCGCGCGCGGCCCCTGCGTAATTGACAGCCACAAGTATTGGGATACACCCCTAGTCTCGCTGACGTTGGTCAGTCGCTCGAGTTGGTTGCATTTGGATCCGCCTCAAGTTTTCCATACGAGCAATTTCTTAATGGTCTTCGAAATGCGTCCCAAAGTTTTCTCAAAAGGTGTTGATGCGCATTTCTCTTAAGCTCGCAACTTCTTCACAAGCCGGTTGTTGTCGTACGTTCGGTGCACCTCGATAGCTCGGTCACAACTTGATATCAGCTCCTCCGATCTGAAACCGTCATAAACAACAACGACCTCTTTTTCCCTTGCGACTATGGTAGTTCTTTTTTTCCAACCTCCGAGTGAATTGTACTTGCGCTCGAAGAAGCAGGTCGAAGCAAATGTAGACGGATAGTACTAGAACAACGAGCTCCAACTTCTGGGAGGATATTGTTGTCCATCTCGGCATGGATCGTTTTGATTGGCGGTTCCCAAGTACATTAGTGTTGTTCTTTATTCTTGAAGGTTTTCCATAAATGCTGCGGAGACAAAGCCCAACAGATCGATTACCGTTTTCGTTCCGGAGCCTATATTTGAATACACCAATCTCTCAAGTGGCATCCCGATTATTGCACAAGTCGCCTAAAACAAACTTGTAGAGTGATTTCTCGTTGCGGACAATCTCTTCTATTTTTCTAAAAAGCGTCCAGTTCTAATTCATCAGCAGTTCTATTCATCAGCATTCATGAGAACAATTGATGGATGGACGACAAATCCAACACCTCATTTCGTGATGAAACTTTGTCATCACGAATGATAAGGGCCCACTAATTGACCGCCTCCTTCTTTACGGTCTTGTTTTTTGCGGAGCGATGACATAGCATCAATGTGCATTGCAGCGTCGTCGAGAAGAGCGTGGAGGTTTTATTTGTGGAGGCTCCAGTAGCGGCGTGAATGCAAAGCGACGTAGCATTAATGTGCGTTGCAGCATCGTCCAGAAGAGCGCGGAGATTTCGTTTGTGGAGATATTCTGGATGGCGTAGATGCAAAGTACAAAACAATCTCTTTTTTGTCCCAGTGTCGTTTCACCCGATTCAGCGCCTTGAGCAACATGACTTGGTCTTGTTGCCACCCGCCGCCTCAATTTCCGATGTGCAGCGTTCTTCGTTTCTTGCTGAACGTGTGAGTAAATTTCTCTTAGGCCGGTGTAGACGTGTAAGCCAGTTTTTACTGTAACGATCGACGACCCAAAAAGTGAAAGGGGCCCAATCGCCCATCAGCTGTTTTTACCTGTAACCAGACGGCGACCAAATTTAGGGTGCTCTGAGCTATGCCTGCGGCGAAGTTAAAGGTCGGAAACGTAACTCCTCTACAGCTTCTCAGACATTCGTGGTTAACTCGCGAGCATAGAGAACTTATGTAGCGACGGATGACTGCGGGACTTAATCAAATCTGCCCCGAGAAATCCCGAACACTGGCATTTTGATCGGGAGATTACGGTTCGAAACATCTTATTCTCCCGCATTCATGCAGACCGGGTGAGAATCTGAGGTTCAGCGCGAGACCTAGTGATGTTGTGATCAATTACGGCGTATTTTGTGCTCATCACTGTTCTCTTGAGATTTCTTGGAGTGCCTTATACCCGTTTTCAAATTTTTATGTATTTACCAGGATTCAAGATATTTATTAAGAACTTTTCACAAAATGTATACACAGTGTGAATTAGGTGACTTCAATTCTTCAGGTAGTAGCACTGTGGATGAAGATAAACGCATGAGACAAGAATAATCCATGAAATCAATGCATTTCTTCTAGTCAGCGTGGTGATAATGAGAAAAAAGTGTACAATCATAAAGCGTAGGAATGTGAAGAATGTGCGATAAGATAATGATCTTCAAAGCTCTTCTTCATCTTCGCTGTTTTCAGTTTTCATAATATATACCGGATTATGGTCGATTGTGGTTGCGCAAGTGTTTTTTTCAAATAAGGGTGTATTTTGCTAATGCGCATAGAATAGATGTCTATTACCGTCGGTGGAATAAGTTTGTTCCCTTCGGACTCAAACTTATAGGCGCAAGTCTCCGCTAAATTGAAGATATATGTGCATATATAGGCTGTATCAGCCGGCATCGGTCCCGCGCCAGCAGGCCTTGCGACGACGCACCGTCGCATGCGGCGTGCATAACGAGTGGCAGAGTTCGCGCGCGCCAGATCGCATCGTCGCAAGTCGCCGAAGGCGCGACGTCGCATGACCGATGCTGGTTGGTACAGCCTATAGACTGAAGGTGTCCCAAAAATGTGCCTATTGTTTGATTGTTATTAACTTTCTCGCTAGGCCTCGGACAGATACGCGATTTGGTCATGCGATTCAATCGCTAGAGACAAGGATTACGAGTTCATAGCATGCCGATCTTCTTGTAATTCGGTTTTGATAGTTTTCCAACACGACTAATCGTGACTAACTATCACAACCGAAATACAAGAAGATCGGCATGCAATGAACCCGTAATCCTCGTTTTTAGCGATCAAATCGCGACGATCGAATCGCGAACTCTGTCCGAGGCCTTACGAAGTCTTTCGATAAGCTTCAGGTAGCATTTTGTAAAGCGGGCTACAACTTACTAGGAAATGATACATGGTCAAAGTAGCGCTTCCATATGAAATGTTAACTGTTCCATAGAGACTGGAACGCTGTTTCCAAATCTGCTTTCGCTACCTGCAAAGCGCTTTTTGCAAGGGAGTTATGGAAATTTTTTTAGGCAAAAATTCAAGGATTTGGCTAAGGTAAAAATGTGTTGAAGTCTTTTTGGAGTTTAAAACGGGTAATAACTAGCACAAATTCATTAGGCTGAAGGTACTAATTGCATAAAGCGCCATGGCAGTTTCATACCCTATTAGAGCTCACAGACTACACTTCTGATGATTTTACCGCATTTACATTTTTGCTTAAAAAATCCCATAACTTCCCTCTCAGAAGCGCTTTGCAGATACCAAAAGCAGATTTGGAATCAGCGTTCCACGCTCTATAAGAATTACATATTTCATTTGGAAACTTACTTCGACCGAGTATCCTTCCCTCGTTAGACATACAGCATAGAACGCATCACTAATCGGTCTTTATCACAGGATTACGGTAAGAAAGTCTAGAGTAGGCGTCACTGTGAAAAGCTGCCGTTTCACATAACCTGAAAAAATTTAAATTCTAGTGTGATAGAGTTGGACGCTGGGAACGATATTCAACTTTGCATATTATTGTAAAGCTTTCTAAACGTTTTACCCACATTCTTAGAATATCAAAATAACGGCTGCCTCTGCTTACTTGGCATAACTTTTTAATGCAGCATTATCATGAAATGCAAGCTTCATAGTCAGAAACAACAACCCTAGTTAGTCTATTGTGAGAGTTTTCAGGTCGCTTTGTTTTCTATCTAAAGCAAAACAAGCCTCCATGAATCCAAACTTTTTCAATTTTCCTATCGCAGTTCTACAGTAACGAAAAGAACCGTTGACTCGCTTTATACTATGAACCTAAGTTGAAGCCAGCTCTACAAAATGGTACCTAAAGCTTATCAAAAGCTTTTATAATAGAAAATTTATCAATTTAACAATCAAACAGTAGGCACATTCTTTGGACACCCTGTACATGTTTTGGAAGAGTAAAAGCGCACAGCTCCCTTTAGGCCAGAAATTTCAAGCTGTTTGCTACAGTAAAAAAGTGCTTGTTCAAACTGTTGATCTTTTCGAGTCATTTGTACCTTATATGCGTATGGCACCCTGTGCGCTACTCGATGGCTTATAAGATTAAACCTGCTCAATTCCTGTTTCTTTTTACTGTCCGTTTGATTGGATTGGATTTGTAATGATTAGCAGACCGCAGTTCTAAGGTTTGTAATGATGAAAATGGTTTATTGCGGTGTTACGAGTAAGGGTTGTTCTTTGTCGAGCGTATGGTGCAGGCTCACAGGTCAAGTTGCAAATGACTCGACAATATGTTTTTTTTGACAATGTCAGGCCTGCAAACTGAGGAAAATAACCCGTGAAATCCTCCAAAACACATAAGCACCACTTCTGATGGAGTCGCCTGCATAGCGTTTCGGTAATACGCAATAGCATTCCGTTAGCGATAGCTATGGAAACTCTTCTTGAGCCTTCAAAAGCGAAAGCCTTCATTGTTAGTAATGCTTGCAGCAAGAATGTGAGTATGCTAATTCATTGCACCCTTTTTCCGACACTTTCCTGGCAAAACTATCTTAGAAATCATGGAACTTGCAATCACAAGGGAGATCTGTCTAGTCGAAGTGGCCTTTCCAAACAAGTCCTACACCACTCTGAAGAACATTAAACGCTGATTACAAATTTGATTTCATAGTCTGCCAAGCGCCTCTGCATGCTGAGTTATGAATGAATTTTTGGTGCGAAAAATGAACGTACAGGGTGCTTGAAAGTTTCTGGCTAAGATATTACTTAGGTAGCTTTCTACAATGTCTAGAAGCCACTTCTTTCTAGTTTCTTACATAAGTTTCTGTTTTCGTAGAAGTTCTTTTCGGAATACCGTACCTTGAGAACAAGACATACAGTCTCATAATTTCCTCGACCAATAAATCCACCTCCAAAATTTCTATACTTTGCCTTCAAAAGTTTTACAAGCGTGCAACGGAAACGAACACAGTGAGAGGAGAGTTGTGCTACGGATACACGCTGATTGCTACAAATACATTTAAGACTCCCAAAGATTTTCGAATTAAAAACTTCAGCGCAAACTTGCACCGTCTGCTATTGTTCGCAGGCTGCTTGAATACTTTTGTTTGAAGAAAATATAGACTTGGGACTTTATGTGATTGAAACAAAAAGTTGTTACCGTTTACCGGCCTTGAAAAGGTAGTACAAACACTCTTCAGCCTCTTTAAATAAGCCGAAAAATTGTTTACTTCAAATAGCAAAACTATTTATGCGTTGTGGATTCAATGGTTTGTAGGTTTGTCGAACACATAGCAAAAATTGAGTTAGAGTTTGCAACTGAAGTACTTAAAACCCGAAACTCCTCAAAAACCCTCGTATAATTAAGGTGAAATCAAATGAAAATTAAAATCAAACGCTCTACAAAATTTGCGCAATTTGGTGCGCGTTCGTGGATTCAAAATAACATGGCAGACTCCCAAATCGCATGGTAATTGAGATTGTCCAGTCGTCTCCACTGTACAGTCAGTGAAAATTATTAACTAGTAGCTCAAAAACTTACAGAGCCGAGTGGACACGGTGCTGCTTCTACCAAAATAAAAGACCGATTTTACACGCGAAAATTTACGATGTGTCACGCATTGGGCATACCTCACGCGATTTCAGTGGCAGTTGTTTATAATTCACTAACTGGCAAACCGGCTGCGCCCGTTTCCTTCGATAGTATTTTCGTAATCAACACGCTCACTTACCCCCTGGACCAACTCCTAGCTCCGCAGGCGAAACTTTGCAAGGAGATCATTGAAGTCGATATCGATCAATGACGAAGATTAGCTTACGACACCCGCCCTCCCCGAAGTGTATATGTGTGCCAAGTTTAGTCCAGAGCGGTCCAGAGAAATTCCTTTTAGGAGCATACATATAGTAAGTTTCAATCCGGTTTAGGCGGAAATTAAACTGGCGGGAGTCCACTTCGCATCGATTCGCGCCGTTTTACAGTCTGCGTCTCTCCATTCTCATCTATCACGCTGAGACATTGGCAGTGCGGACGCGCTGTTACACTTGGAATGTATCGCCTACTCCGAGTTGAAATTGTAAACACATACAGGCATACATACAGGCATACAAACGGGCGTTCAGTTTTATTTATACACTAGCTGGCAATTTCAGCCTTACCGGGCGTTGTCCCAGTTAACGCATGCGTTGCAAACTTGGAGCAGGCTCACATCCTTTATTGCGAAGTGAGAATGAACCCTTCCACCAATGTTTACGCCAAAGTATTTGGTAGCAAATGAAAAGAATTCATTTTCATTGCAAAGTGCTAAAAATCAATAAATCAATAGAATAGCCCGACAAATCGCCGCAATTAGCCTATCATCTGCGCAGGGGTCGAAAACATGTGTGCAAAGTTTCAGTTGAATCGGTTGAACAGCGCGCGTTTCTATTATAGTTAGAACGACCGAAAAATTTCGTCGAACGAATGAATTTCGAATAATCGGTTTTCGAAAAATATTCGAACGAACGAATATTATTCGATCTGTAATTTTCAGATTATTCGAATTCGAATATTCGAATAATGCTACATTTCAAAATTCGAATGAGCGAATATTTGAATAAATGGGGTTGGTCGAACATTCGACTATTCGAATTATCGAGTAATTACATATAGTCGAATATTCGACTATTCGAATAATCGAATAATTACATATGGTCGAATATTCGACTATTCGAACAATTCGAATGATCTAACACCTCAAACAATGCTGGTTTTTTCTTTGTTGCGGTTGTCTGCAAGAAAATTAATCGCTAATTTGATCTTTATAGCTGATAATTATATGTGTAGCAAGTGGTAGGAAGACTCGTTGGTTAGGGTTCCACTTAGGAAACAGAAGAACTTCACTCAAACATGTAGTTCGAGGTGTTCATGGTCTTTTAAGATGGCTACTAAGACTTAGTAATCGTTTCAAGTCCGCATTTATTTTTCCTCATAGAAGTTTCTCGCGAAGCTACACAGAACTTTTTCCCAAAGCTGAAGATTTAACATGGAAAACATTTTAGATTAGGTAGTTCTTTGTAATTTAATCGTAATGGTCAGCATTGCGCTAGTTCTAAGACAAGCACTGGAGGAGCACGAGGAAGGCCTACAGTAATATAATATTAGGTTGGTCCGAAAGTTCTGTCGTTTCATTTTTGAAAATTTGTAACTCTGCGCTATCCTAATGGATTTGCATCGTTGTAATTTTATTTGAAAGCATAAGTTTTTCGCTTTCGAACACATTCTTTACTAACTTCTATTACACACTGACTGCAGAGATAAAAATGAAAAAGTAAGAACAACTAAGTTTTGCTCATTTTTAGTTAGGTCGCCATAAATTTGAAACGCTACAGAAAAAGTTTATAGTTTATATGAGTTTTTTGACCAACTCTTTATAACTGTGAAAAGACTGTGCTGTTTGAACGCCTCTGAGAGAAGTTTTGAATTTCGAGTTAACTCAGAAAACGCCAAAATTAATTAATTTATCACTTTTTCCGAAATTCATAACTTCTCTCAGAGATGTTCAAACAGCACAGTCTTTTCACAGTTATAAAGAGTTGGTTAAAAAACTTATGTACTGAACTTTTCAGATTTTTCTATAGCGTTTCAAATTTATGGCGACCTAACTCAAAATGAGCAAAACTTAGTTGGTCTTACTTTTTCATTTTTATCTCTGCAGTCAGTGTGCGATAAAAGCTAATCGAGACTGTATCCGAAAGCGAAAGACTTATGCTTTCAAACAAAATTACAAAATCCATTGGGATAGCGCAGAGTTACAAATTTTCAAAAATGAAACGACAGAACTTTCGGACCGACCTAATATATGAACCTCTGCTGTTGTACCGAAAGTTTTGTCCGTTTTTTCAAATCAGTATCAAACCACGCACGATAAAGACCTGAATGAGTTTCAGCATTTGATGCAGCTTTTCCTTCTCTTTTTAAGAATACATTTTCGAACTACAATCTTGTATGCTTTCTTTGATAATTGCCAAAATTCTCCATCCGTCAATTTTTATCTGCTCAAAGTTAGGCTACTTTTTTTGAACTTCATTTCAAAGTTCAAACAGAGCAATTCTCGGAATACAGGGTAATATTTTAGATTCTCTTAATTTGCTGTTTTTAGCTTCAAAAACATTATATCTTCGGAAGTCTCAATTTCTGGCAAAGTCATGGAACACGCAACTGCAGCAAATACACGAAAGCTTTTGAAACTTTTACGAATTGAAATATGATGCTTATCAAACATTATTTACGCTACATAAGCAAGTTTGGTTTGCTTTGAAAAATAGCTTTTTGGAATTTTCGGTACTTTTACGTGGTAAACGTAATCAAAGGCGCAGTTTTTATCAAACAAATAATTATAACGAGCTTGGTAAACATGGCCCACGTAATCTAAAATGGATTCAATGTAGCTAAAGGCCTGCTCTACATGACAATCATCAGCGTTCTTTGAAAACATCAGGATAAAAATTTTTGAAACTCAGTAAAAATTTGGCGTTACTTCTCAGCTGCTCAGGAAGCCGTGGCGATAACATTGCAAAGACAGAGTAGATCAGAGAGCAAATACAGCTATAAGAAAGACGATAAAAATCTGTATCAAATCGTACCTAAGTTGATCATGGATCGGTGTTCTGTGAGTTCCAGTGAGCGATGAAAAAAAAACGGACAAAACTCCCAGGATAATCTAATACTTCTGTGCTCATCTAAATCCAGAAAAAGAAAACTCGTGGAAATATCTGTATATTAGCTGATAATCTAATACTTGTCGGGTTTTATCAATCCCCGAGTTTCACAGTTTCTGCTGTAGGATTGAATTCTTTTAAATTTGTTTTAGTTGTATTTTTGAGGTTCGTACTTTTGTTGTAAGGGATCTTCCATATCTTTTACTCAAGTTCAAAATAATTATTGTTCACCCTACACGCCTACTCGGAGTATTATTCCTTTGCGAACTTTGCAATGATGCAAAGTTCGTAGAGGAATATTACTTCGAGTAGGCGCCTACACGCGTACTTCATGTAGACGTGTAATTCTAACATTAGTTTTCTACGCCTCCTGACTATAAGGGCAGCTGATTTGAGTATATTGACTGACATATAGGCTGCCGCCCAAGTCAAGCGGCTCAGGTCCTCACGACCGCCTTGCTCTGGCCTTGCGTTGTAACGTATCTTTAAGGTATTTTGGCACGCGAGCGCCGGTGATTAGGCTGGCAAGGCAAATAAAGACCTCGAGATGAAGGAATGAATGTTGCTTATACCTGCTGCCTTCGAAAACTGCTGGTCCTTTACATGCTTGTGCAAGCTGTTTGAGGACCAGTGGTGCATTGGGCGTCTAATGATGGCTTTGCTTCTTCACCCAATTTAGAACTTGGAGAAGTTCATTACTCCAAATGGATTATGTAAAGGGCTTGTCATCACTATGCTCTGACATGACTCGCGATTCATGCCTCAAGAAGGGAAGCTTGTTAGCCATTCTGTCATTTGATAATTCACTTGTGTGATTGACCGATCGGGGACATACTTTTACTCAGTGTAGAACAGCTAAAGGTTTCTTTTGACATCGAATGTTCGAATGAATGCTCTTAAATATTCGAATATTCGAATGACTGTATTTCAAGTTGGCTCGAATTTTCGAATATTCGAATAACCGTTTTTTAAAATTCCTCGAATAAACGAATATTCGAACAAATCATTTTTCCAAATCATCGAATGAACGAATACCGGCCTTTTTCATTTATTCGACTATTCGAACAATCGAATAATTGGACTGTTTTGAATATTCGACTATTCGGATATTCGAATAGTCGAATATTTCGAATAAATTATTCGAACACGAATATTCGGTTCTAACTATAGTTTCTATAACGTACATACCCTCCAAACTGACAATTTTTGAGTCTTATTAATATAGAGATTATAACGTAGCGGAGGCGAAGGTCAAGGTTAAGAATTTCTCCATTTTAGTTGGAGAGTCTCTTTGTTATGATATAAGTCCTCTCTTCTTGTAACGTGGGCATTTGGTTTATAACGAACAATTCTTCTATGCCGTACAGGTTCTTATTGGTGTCACACTTTATTACTGCCTTACGTTTTGGTTAAACACCGTCTTCAGAGGCTTGGAAAGGAGTCAGTCACTCTAATATTACTTTTCTTGCCGCCAAAAATCTCTTCCCACCAAGCCTGAGAGGCTGGGCGTGAAAGTCTACTCACCCAGCGTATCACCGTGGCAGCAGCGTGTGCTGCTTTAGGACGTGCTCGAGGGATTTCGAATGAGCAGTTGGATCACTGTGAGATGGCTTAAGTAAGGGTGGCAGTCTCATAATTCGCACAGCGCAAGATACGGCAGTAGATCACTTATGGTAGAGCGCTTTACATTCTTGCCGTTCATTTTTGGGTCACAAGCAAGTATGTAAGATGCTTCTAGAGCCTTTTGGGCAGCGATTTGATCCTCGAAGGCCAGAATCTTGCATTTGATTTTGTAATCATCACCGCTATGCACTGCATTTTTGTATCTAACTAATGGAAACACTATACTCTGTCGCTTCTCGCTGGCTAAATGCTCGCTTATCCTGCCGATCCGTTTCTCCAATATGAATGGCAGAGCAGCTCATACATTCTTGATAAACGACAACTGCTACTGCTATTCAGAAGCCCGCTTATGCACTGCAGGTACATGGCGATTGTGTCTTGCAACATCCACTTAGTCTGAAATGAACGAGTACATCATATACTAGATCAACAATCGCAGTACATAAGCCTAACAAGAGAAAAACCGCGTGATGGGTGGCTTCCTTTATATACGCAACTGTTGATGAGTAAAGGCTTTTAGCATTAAATGGTACCGCAAAAAGAGTAAGGAAGCTTTGCATGTAAAGTCCGCATATCCGATGGCCGTCAAACGAGCTTCATTCACAACATGTTTGAGACGGCAAAGAGCATCAGTTGTGGCAGACGTAAAAAAATGAATTATTAGAAATGGCAGCTACGATTATGATTTCAAATGGATATACAATGGAGCCCAAACGTTCAAGAAGAACTCCAAAAAAGATGGGTAAACATAGTACCAACAGGGTACCCTCTGTGCCTGCCTTTCATTTCCGAACGGGTCACTGCTGCAATCAAACAATGCCTAGTACAAGCACACCTGGGAAAAAACGTCAATTTGATCAAAATTCCGCGGGCTAACCTCAAGAGGCCGGTAGTTCGTAATAGACTGTATGATAGTGCTTATATTACACGAGATTGCATATTGTGCCCCTGTTGAAAAGATAGAGACTGCGCCAAATGTGGCGTCGTTTACCAAATTAAATGTATGAGCTGCTCTGTCCTTTATATTGGAGAAATGGGTCGGCCGCTAAGCGTAAGGATAAGCGAGCGTTTAGCCAGCAAGAAACGGCAAAGTGTAGTGTCCCCACTACGTAGACAAAAAAATGTGGAGCATAACGGTTATGATTACAACATCAAATGCAAAATTCTGGCCTTTGAAGATCAAATCGTTGTCCAAAAAGCTCTAGAAGCACCTTACATACTTGCCCGTGACCGAAAAATGAACGGCAAGATTGAAAAGCTCTCTATTACAAGTGATCTATTGGCGTGTCTTGCGCTGTGCAAAATGAGATTGTCACCCTTACTTAAGCCATTTCATAATCCAATTGCTCATTCGACAATTCACTCGAGCACGTCTTCAAGCAGCACACGCAGCTGCCATGGTGATACACTTGGTGAGTAGACTTTCACGCCCAGTCTCTCAATCTCCACCCGAGACGAATTGAATACGCGGGTGGGAAGAGGTTTTTGGCAGCAAGGAGAGTATTATCAGAGTGACTGACTCCTTTCCGTGCCTCTGGAGAAGGTGTTTAACTAAACTTAAGGCAGTAATAAAGTGTGTCACCAATAAGAACCTGTACGGCATAGAAGAATTGTTCAAGTCTCTTCGTTGTTCACAGCAGTTAATGTCCGCTTCGTAGGTGAACAACCTCTCATTGTAGTGGGGATGGTCTATTAGAGTACATTGGCAATAAATGTAAGAATGAAATTCCTTCGTGCAAATCGAGAGTTAGATCTTCTTCTGAATTTGCGGGTTGTCAATCTCTGCTGCAATAATAGCACGGCTTGCCTAACAGAGAAAAACTTCAATTCGCCCATAAAGCGGTTAGAGGTTGGCATTCATTACCAGTGTTTGCGTTAGGGGCAACGATGATCGGCTTTAAGAGTCTAGTGTCACAAAGCCGAAGGTAAGGGACAGCACGTCGAGAGGCAAGCAGTAACGACACTCCCTTCTCCGAAGAAAGTTTGTGTCGTTTAAGGCGTAGTCCGAAAAGTGAACGTATTTTTAACACGAAAGAGGAGCAGAACAAACCACTGTGAACTGTCGATTTGTGCTGCTTCACTCTTGTTCAGGGCTCGGTAGGAAAATGGCAAATCGAAACCAGGGCCCGGCATGAGGTTGTGAAAAGGGGTTTTCACGAAATCCCCTTTGACCCATAATTTTTTTACGAATTCCCCTTGGACCGAAAAGCTGATGCCAGTGCTTGCGCAGTGAACACTTTATCCACAGAACAAGTTTTATTGAGAAAAAACAAAATAATTCATTTATGACAAGAGCAAAAAACAAATGAGATCATGGCCCGCAGTAAACCCCTCGTCAGGGCGAAATGTACACTATCTTATAGAGCATAAAACGCTGATTTGAAATCTTATCGGCAAAGCGCTTCTGGGACGGGAGTTACGAGCAGTTTTTGGTGCAAAAATTCGAAAGCGTGGTTATAATAAAATTATTCAAAGCTTTGATCCACGAGCTCAATAGGGCCGTGAATATTACCAGGCCTTTCATGCAATAAATACATTCAGTTCTAATAAACTCATAAACTCATGTAAGTCATTACTCATTTTAAGTGCCGGAAAGCTCTCTGCACTTGTTTTTACCTTAGCTTCCTTCGAGCAAGTATCTTTCCGTTGTAAAACTATCAGCTTATCTCGAAAACAGATAAAGTCTTCGAGATAAGTTGATAGTCAATAAAGCTAAACTTGGATTTTCATTTGCAATAAACGGTATGGATCATAGGTGCGATAGTGTGAGAATTTGCTCACCCCCCTTTCACCCCTGATCCGGAATCAAGGTGACACCCTTCACCAAAAGCCGAGAAAAAAATCAACAGCGGTAAGGTCAAGCAAAGAAGACATCTGTGCGGAAGTTGTTTGTGTATCGAAAAAGAGGAAGGAAATTTATAGGCATTCACCAGCTTCCAGGAGGAAAAGTAGTAGCTTCTGTAAATGCACATCGACGTCAGCGAGGAAATCTCCGTGGTACAACGTTCCCCTCTGATTTCAGGGATCAAATAGTTTGCCTAGAGTCGTTCATAAAAGCACCTAGTGAAAGATGTGCCTAGTGATTTCTGGACACTTACGAGTATCCAACATAAAAAACGAATAACCTTTGTAGATGACCATATTGTACAACGCTATAGCTGCCATTGGAACCGTTTCGTCCTACGCTTTCAGAACATATATAGCATGTCTGAGTTCGTTCAAAAAAGTGCCTGGCGAAGGGTGTGCTTAGTGATTTATGGGGATTTTCAAGTTTTTAGGATAAAAAATCCGTAACTTCTGCAGATGAAGCTGGTGCAAGGAAATAGTTATCGCCGGAACTGTCTCGTCCTCCGCTTTCAGAAAATACAAGGTGTCCCAAAAATTGTTTCGAACGTTTGATCGTTGATATCTCTCTTCCCAAGAAGTCTTTTGCCTTGCTTCAGGTACCGTTTTGTAGAGCTGGCTTCAACTTAGATTTGCAGTATAGAACGAATCACTCATTTCTCTTCATTACTGTAGGATTACGGTAGGAACTTCAAAGAGGGTTTTTAGCCATGAAAGGCCGTATTTTGCCTCAAAAAAGAAACAAAACAGCCTGAAAACTTTTACACTAGGCTAATTAGAGTTGCTGATTACAACTGTAAAGTTCCCAACTTGTTATGATGCTTCATTGAAGAGTTATGCCAGGTAAGAGGTAGCGGCCATTTTTTCAATGTTCTTAAAAAGTGCGATTAAACAGTTTGGGAAGCTTCGTAATCTTGTGAATAATTGAGTATTGAACTCAGCGTCTATAAAAACCCTATTACACAAGTTTTCACAGTTTTTTGAAAATTTTTGAAACGGCAGCTTTTTCCACATTGACACCATATGTTTCAAGTTTCTACCGTAATCCTACAGTAATGAAGAGAGATGGGTGATTTGTTTTATAATGCAAATCTAAGTTGAAGCCAGCTCTACAAAACGGTACCTGAAGCAAGGCAAAAGACTTCTTGGGAGGAGAGATATTAACGATCAAACGTTCGAAACATTTTTTTTGGGACACCCTGTATATACTTTGCCTGATGTCCATCAAAAAAGTGTCTGAGTGGAGGGTGTCCTACTAATTTCTGGAGATTTTCGAGGTTTTAACATAAAAAAATTCATAACTTTTGTAGATGGCCATCTTGTACAACGCGATGGCTACCACTGGAACCGTCTCTCCAGAAATCACTAGGACACCCTTCACCTGGCACTTTTTGAACGGATCTCAAACATGCTATATATCGTCTGAAAGCTTAGGCGGTTATGACGATGACTATATCCGTGCACCAGCTATTCATCTGCAGAAGTTAAGGATTTTTTTTCAATCTATTAGGTTGTCAAGAAAATAATGTCGTTTTTCATGGCAAAGCCATAAGACAAATCCAAAAAATATGTGGAGGGTACTATTCGATAGAGCAAAGGAAGTTCTACATGATGACATCCGAACATTGGCAGAACTTGTTGTTTACGCAAAGTTCAGAGCTAAAACGTACGAGCAACTCGTGATGATGCCAAAAATTGGATTTCCGCCCTAAACAATCCTGCAAACCTCTCACTTGCTCCTGCATGTAAAAGACACGTGCACTTATCCATAGGTACATTTGCTATATTTTTTCCATGCTTTGAAACCCAGAAAAAATCTTAAAAATTGGCTACCTCTTTCCCGAAACAGATGTTCTCGCATACACATCTTATATGGTAATTTTAAAAAATGTACAGAGTTCCAATCCCACTTCACTCTTCACATTTTGGTAAAAAGACAACCAATGATGGCAGAGAATTTAAAATGATAAACTTTGATTTGGAAAAATAAAAGAACACTGTTACCCCTCTCCCTCCTCCCCCTCCCCCCTCGGTCGACATTTTATGACTTCTCGATCAACTGAAACATCCTTTATCCTGGAGGGGCTGCGACCACTGTGACCCCCTTCACTCTGGAGAAGTTCTCACCTTATCGCACCTATGGTATGGATAGGGATGTGAGAAGAGGAGGGCTGCATTAAGACAAATATATGGAAGTTTATTTCAAAGAGATAACAGCAAATTCTGTTAGCAAAACTTCCATCGTGAATCTACTGAGTGGTAAAACAGAGGCGGTGCTATGCCATCAATGTCGTCCGTAGTATGAGAAAACAAACATAGTTGAACTGAAATATGGAGTACTAACAATTTCAACGCGTATGGCTGCAAAACCCACCTTTTTATCAGTTGTACCTTGATTTCGGATTTTCGCTTACATATGGACAGCGATAGGAATAACTAGAAATTCCTATAAATAACTATATAATCATCTCCGACATTCTTAGATTTTAAGGACCTGTGCAATGAATAGGGATGAATAATGTGCAAACCAGGAGTTCTTTAGTTCAAGAGGAGGGGCTTAGATGATAAATGTGCTTTGTTTCCACAGCAGTTTTTACTGCCTTCGGTCGTGCTCTTCTAAGCTTCCAGCCGCAACGCGCTTGCTACGCGATGTTGACAAGCTCGTGACAAACGATTTATGTATCACCTATGCGGTCGTTGTACTTATGTTAGTATCCTATCGATTAGGATGGAGCATAATTTAGGTCATCCTCTTTATCGAAAAGAACTTTATCGGAACTTTGTATCACTTCGTCTTCCACCGCCATTCTCTACATTTGCTGATTCAAAATTCATCTCCATCCCTTATCGGAATTTTAGTGAATTCGCTGTAAATACGACGGATTGAGATTTCGTCATGGACTGCTTTCAATGAATGGTACTTAACAGAGATTGGTCCCATCTTCAAATTTCACCAAAACGATCTCAATAAAAGAAGATAACATTAGGCAATACTGCAAATATGAGATTGAGAGGCACAATACAGAAAGATGAATCTAACTCTGGTGTTTGGGTCGGCCGTACTACTGCAAGAAGTGATTATTGCGACTCCTGTAATTCCCACAATTCTTGTGATCCCTCGATTTCCGATGTGCCGCACTACGAGCGCTTTGCAAATTTTGGTATACATTGTCTTTTCGAAATATGCATTGTTACGGGACTCGCTGGAATCACGGGAATCGCAGGAATTGCAGGAATCCCAGGAATAGTATGACAAGAGAAGTAAAGACCAATGTCCCACAAAATGCTTGTTAAAAATAAAACTAATCCCGAAAATAGTGACAGCCTTGGCCACTGTTCTTACGAGATTCACCACCATAATCACGAACAGAACAGAAAGTAAAAAGAACAGAACAGAACAGAATAAAAAGTAAAGTTTAAGCTAGTAAGTGACAATATATCAAAGCAACGCTGACCAAAGGACTCAGCGACCCCGATGTCGATTGGAGCGCGCTTTCCTCCTTAGAAAACGGGGCTGGTGAAGCTATCTTTGGCTCTAGCAATGAGGAGAGGAGGAGGTTTGAAACCAGAATTTCATATATACTAACCTTTAGGTGTAGAGTAGATTTATGTAAAAAATCTGAAAAAAATTACGTGAACTGAAAGTTTTTACAACCTCAGGTTGTAATTAGGTTGTTAAATGACAACCTAATTTGGAAATAAGTTGAGCATGCTGTTCATTCACATAAGTTTTTCATAATTCGTACGTTGTTACTAAGTCCTACCGCGCATATACACACCAAATCCCGTGCGATTTCGTCACCTTTGCGTTGCAAACGAGCCATTTTTCCATTTTTTTGGCAGCGGGAAATTTTCAGGAAAACTTTGCCACTACCTTCAGTCACATAATCTATCAATACTGTAAGTTAACTCCCAAAGGCTTGTGTTCACGTGCGCCAAGTTTCATACCATATTGTCATCTGCGCTTTGCAAACGAGCCATTTGAAATCACATCTTCATTTACATTTTGCGAATTTTTCGGAAAAAACGCTTGTTACTCGTTCCGTTCACATAAGTTTTTGATAATTTTTCATATTTTGTTTCAATTAGCCTCTTTCCGTTCGCTTACAAAATTTGGTGCCATATCGTTACGCATACGTTGAGAAATAGTCATGTATGCTGTTACAAACAGCATCGTTTGAGCGAAGTCGCGCGTGCGGCAATTAGCGACGACGCGTTTTGACGCGCGCGAACACAGTGTTCGCCTGCTGAGGTACATAACATGTTTAGATACGCCGAGAACGTAAACTATCAATTTTTTGCGGGGCTCCGCCCCTGACCCAGTAAAACGATTGCCTCTTTGCTTTTTTTGCCGAAAACGACTTCCAGCTTGTCATTTGACAACCTCGTGCCGGGCCCTGATCGAAACTCAAAAAAAGAATTTTCTTTTGCCACGTTTAGATCCTATGTTTTACTCTTCGATCGGGCTAATTCAGGCTGCTCCGAGTAACTTTTCCCCATAAGGCAGGTGGTCCTTTGTCAAGGCTGCAATTTCGGGTTCTGACTAGTGGGAGGAAAAAGGGATTTCAGTTTAAAATTCTTGCTGCATATCAACAAGTATAGAACAGATTCATACAAAATTTATGTAAAAATTAGGTGAGTCAAAAGTTTTGCCACCTTTATATAGTCACTTCCTTTTCATCTCCTCAATTTTACATATACACAATTTTAGAACCAAATTATGTGGGTGTCTAAATTATTCCGTCACCTTTTAGTTACGAGAAATTTCCAGAAAAACACTCGCCACGATATCTAACCACCTAATTTTTCAAAAATTTTCATAATTTTTTCTTACTAGCCCTTATCTGTTTGTATATCAATTTGATGTCGTGTCGTTATTCGTGCGATGTAAACCAGTTGTCAACTCTTTAGTGCAAACTAACTTGAAACCGCGCAATGCGAACCGTTCCAATCACGTCAGTCGTGTAAAAGTTTGTCCGTCATAAAACTGAGGATGTTCGGGAGTGCGTGACGCAGGTGAACCTGCACTCACGATATATTTTTACTTTTCTCAAAAGATTGCTTGGAATTTGCCATCTTTGTGCCAGCCTGTCTTGCGTTGACAGCATATGGCCGGTGGCGGCTGATTACTAGGACTCGAAGCATTCTTTCGCGTTGTTACGAAACATACTATAATACGCTGGACTTGGCGAAATGGCACGATGGACACAATTCCATTGTCCTGCATGCATTACACTTTGGACACTGTAACGTGCATTTTAACACTCATTTCGGTGTGACCACATCATTACCAAGAACGTAACAGCTCCACTAAAGACGGTGACGTTAGTCATCAACACTTGGAAGACCTCGGGGTCATCTTTACACCAAACGGGTAGCGGTTCTTGCGGAGAAGTTGGTGACGTGTAACGACTAGCAGCTTCTTGCTCTCATCTCCCATTTTCACCTGCAGATAGAATTAATGCGCAATGACTTGCGGGAAATTACTCAGACTTCTTTTTGGAACGAAAGGATATTGCCGGTTCGACGATGACGACTCTAATAGCGACAACTTGGTACGATTCTTTGTTGATAAAGAGCAGTACTTTTGCTTTGTAGGTGTTGCATCATTTTTGGCAGCCTCTACTCATCCTTGGAAACATTCTAGAACTCGGCGACGATGAGGTCGTCAGCTGGAGGAGGTATTCAAGCCAAAGCAAATGACATAGAGTGATCTTGGAAGCGCAGTAGCTATTAAGCATGTTCATTTCGGGCAGGCACAGCTTTATTGCAACCAAACAATCTTCACCAAGTTTACGCTAAAGGTATATGCTTCAAATTCTATGTCGATATTAACTAGAGCTACATATGCAGGTCACCGAGATCGACGAGTGTTCAGTAGTTCAGCTTCACAACTTTCGTCAAAAAACGCCGGAAGGTCCATTCTTTAGACCACTCTTAGCACAGTGTCCTTTCCTTTCAGAGGTGGTACATTCTCTTGACACAGAAGGGTCCTGGCGGGTTTCTGCTTGGTTGTCTTTCGAATTTCGATACGTTGTGCTAATGGTAGTCGCATGTTTTTTAGAAAAGGAACGACTATCCTGGTCTGGAAGGACGAAGACGGTACAGATTCAACGAAGGCAGCATCCTTTTGCAAGGATCAATAGGCTTTGATTGGCGGTCGGTTCTCAAAGATACTAATATTGGCGTCCACAAGCCAGTACCGATCACGGACAGCGAATTGTACAGCGAGTGCAATTCCGTAAAGGAGCGTATCTCAGCAGCCCTCTTTGAATTCCTCCACATTTGAAGTCGAGACATCTTGTTAAGTCGGGCAGCGTAGCACTCGTTGTCTTCCTTTGCCCTATGACATCGAAACAGAAGGCAGGACCCAGCACAAGGATGGCTAATGGACCTCTGTGGAACGAACACGCCTTTGCCACTTTGATTTCCGATTCTACCCCTTGATTGCACCAACCTAGCAGGCATTTGATTGGAGCGCGTCTTCTTCCTCTAAGGCGCGGCTCTTGTGCTATTTCGGTTTCTAGGAAAAGAGGAGAGGAGGAGTTCTGGAACCAAAATGTTATATATAATATATATCTATATATCAAGACCTTATAATAACGGGCTAAGGGTTGTTTACGTGTTTTTGTGTGTGTGTGTGTGTGTGTCGTCCGTCTGTTACGAAATTCGTAGAGCGTGTTCCAGCCAGCGTTCTAAGCCCAAATTTTGCACAGCGCATGCTACCTTCATGAAAGTCGCAACATGCAAAAGCACGAGTAGATTCGTTGAGTGGATCTCTCAGAAATTGCGCGCCAAACGGGTCCATCTGGCTTCTATGCCGCAAAATTGGGTCCGTATCACTACTTTTTGCAAAGTCGTGGATATGTTTGGTAAGCAAAAGTGCAAGCGATGGACTATAGCTCGAAAAGTGTTCAAAAGTTCACAACATAACGAAAACGGGCGCCCAAAAAGAGTTGGTTGCGTAAATGGTCAATTTGCCAAGGTTCTAGACTAAGCATTTGAGAAGATTTTTCGCACAGAGATGTATCTCACGGTGACTATTGCCTTTATGACGACTACCAAACCATGACAAGCTCGAAAACCTATACAAATTTGCGTTTCTCTTCCTGCGAAAAGTTTCATCCACGCGAAATCACCGATTTCACGTGAAAAAAACTTTTTGAATGAGTAGTTGTTTACATTTTATTTGTGGTAGTCGGCATAGCGCAGTGAGTTCCAGTACTACGATTTTACGAGGAATGAGTAAGGCACATAGATAGTAGAGCCAGTGCGAGCCTCTGCGAAGCAGAGGTGACGCACTGGTATATATATATTATATATATATATATATATATATATATATATATAGATATTATCTATATATACATATATATATACAGGGTGTCCCAAAAGTATGTATCGAACGTTTGATCGTTAATAACTCTCTTCCCAAGAAGTCTTTTGCCTTGCTTCAGGTACCGTTTTGTAGAGCTGCTTCAACTTAGATTTGCAGTATAGAACGAATCACTCATTTCTCTTCATTACTGTAGGATTACGGTAGAAAACTTCAAGGAGGGTTTTAAGCAATGAAAGGCCATATTTTGCCCCAGAAAGGAAACAAAACAGCCTTAAAACTTTTACACTAGGCTAATTAGAGTTGCTGATTATAACTGTAAAGTTCCCAACTTATTATGATGCTTCATTGAAGAGTTATGCCAGGTAAGAAGTAGCGGCCATTTTTTCAATGTTCCTAAAAAGTGGGATTGCACCGTTTAGAAAGCTTCGTAATCTTGTGAATAGTTAATTATTGAACTCAGCGTCCATAAAAACCCTATTACACAAGTTTTCACGATTTTTTGAAAAATTTTGAAACGGCAGCTTTTTTCACATTAACACCAGTACTCTGCGTTGATACCACTGCTCCTACAGTAATGAAGAGAGATGAATGATTCGTTCTATAGTGCAAATCTAAGTTGAAGCCAGCTCTACAAAACGGTACTTAAAGCAAGGCAAAAGACTTCTTGGGAAGAGAGTTATTAACGATCAAACGTTCGATACATACTTTTGGGACACCCTGTATATATATATATATATATATATTAGGTTGTCCCGAAAGTTTTGTCGGTTTTTTCAGACCACTGTAGAACCACGCACAATAAAGACCTGAGTGAGTTTCAACATGCATTCGATGCAGCTTTTCTTTCTCTTTCTTATGGATGCACTTTCATACCATAATGTTATATGCTTTCTTTGGTAACTGCCGAAATTCTCCACCTGTCAATTTTACCTGCTCAAAGTTGAGCTAATTTTTAAAAATTTCGTTACAAAGTTTCGAAAAAGATCAAGTATGGGTCAAATAGAGCAACTCTCGGGCTGCAAGAGAGTATTTTTAGATTCTCCTAATTTGCTGATTTTAACTTCAAAAAAATATTTCTTCTGAGGTCTCGATTTTTGGCTAAGTCATGAAACGCGCAATTGCAGCAAAATCATGGAAGTTTTTGAAGTTTTTGCGAATTCAAACTTGATTGTTATTAAACATCATTTATGCAACATAACCAAGTTTGATTTGCTTCAAAAATCAGCTTTTTGGAATTTTCGGTAATTTTACGTGGTAAAACGTGTTCAAAAAGCCGCGGTTTTTCTCAAATAAATAATTATCACGGACTTGATAAACGTGGCTCATGTAATCTAAAATAGCCACAATGTAGCCAAAGGTTTGCCCTACATAACAGTCGCCAGCGCTCGTTGAAAATATCAAGATAAAAATTTTGAAAATTCAGGAAAGTTTTGGCGTTACTGCTGGGGTGCTCAAAAAGCCATAGCGATAACATCGCAAAGACGGGGTAGATCAGGGAATAAATATAGCTATAAGAAAGAGGATAAAAACACGAGTAGATTGACACCTAGGCCGTTCATGGAATGGTGTTCTGTGAGGTTTGGTGAGCGATGAAAAAAACCGACAAAACTTTTGGGACAACCTAATATATATATATATATATATATATATATATATATATATATATATATTAGGTTGGCACGAAAGTTTTTGCGTAATTCAAACAAAATTCAATAACTTTTCAAAGACTAAACCTAAATTCACAATCTTGTAAGCTAAAAATATTAGAAGTCTTACGCTTCATGATGGATGTTTAAGCATAAGATTCCGTGAGCTGGACATCAAGAACGAAGCTCTCGAATATGGGGTTTCAAATTTTGCGATTTTGAGTTTGGTGTTAGAAAATCGCAGAATGCCGCTAGCTAGCCGAAAAAAATCTGTAGAATTTACTTGTACAACAAAACTCCATATGTTACTTTGGAAGGCTTTGATCTTGCACGGTGAACCAAAAACAAAAAAATTCGTGAAATAAGTCATTTTGCGGAAGAAATCCCCTCATGTCCGCAGTTTTCCGGCGAAAACACTTTTTTACAATCGAGAAAACGTCGCAAGGCTCTAAATAGGCACTATGTCTAATTTCTGGTTGCAAACTGTGTTTCTGTGGAAAAGTTAGAGCGATAAGGAGATTTGTCCTGTGAAATTAGAATTTTCACAAATTTTTTGTTTTCGCGTTTCCATGCGAGATCAAAGCCTGCTAAAACAACGTATGGACTTTTGCTGTGTAAGTAAATTCTACAGATTTTTTTCGGCTAGTTAGCGGCACTCTGCGATTTTCTGGCACCAAACTCAAAATCGCAAAATTTGAAGCCCCATATTCGAGAGCTTCGTTCTTGATGTCCAGCTCACGGAATCGTATGCTTAAACATCCATCATGAAGCGTAAGACTTCTAATATTTTTAGCTTACAAGATTGTGAATTTAGGTTTAGTCTTTGAAAAGTTATTGAATTTTGTTTGAATTACGCAAGAACTTTCGTGCCAACCTAATATATATATATATATATATATATATATATATATATGTATATATATATATAGTAAACTTTAGGTGTAGAACAGATTTATGTAAAAATTTTGAAAGCTTAGTGAGACGGAGGTTTTGCCTACCTCAGGTGAGCATTAGGTGGCAATTTCCCACCTAATCTGAAAAAAAAATGCATGCTGTATATTCACATGAGTTTTCATAAAATTTCATACCTTGTTCCTTAATCCCACAGCGCGTACACAAACCAAATTTCGTGCTCATCATTTGTGCATAGCAAACGATCCGTTTATCAATTTTTTGATAGCCGGAAAATTTCAAAAAGCAGCTTGCCACAACCATTCATATGAATTTCCCATAACACTCTTAGTCGACTCTGCAGACCGTGTCCATGTACCTAAGTTGTGTACCATATCGTCACCTCTGCTTCGCAAAAAGCCATTGATAATCATATCTTCACTCACCAGTTATGTGAAATTGTGAGAAAAACGGCCTTCACACTTCCATCCAAAAAAAACTTTCATAATTTTTCACACTTTGTCACTACTAACCTATGTTTGCTCATTCACCCATTTGGTACCATATCGTTACGCATGCATTGAGGGCTAATCATTTATGTCGTACCAAAGGCATTGCTTGAGCGACGTAGCGCGTGAGGCAATCGGCGACGGCGCGAACGCGAACTCTCCTGCGCGAGGCTTATGTAAATCACTTCTCAAAAAACTATTAGAATAGGGTAATAAGCTGACTCACCTCTTTTGCTTGCACCTTTTCTTGTCGAGGCTTCGTCCCGGATCGCGCAAAAACGATATTCCCATTGCTTTTTTTACCCAAAATGAATTTGGCTTGTCATTTGCCCACTTCGTGCATAGCTCTGACAGTGGGCTCATCACTGCTTGGTCACGAACACTTCAGTCAGCTCACAGCAACTCTAGCGAAAATTCTGAAGCGAGTTGTCCTCTCAGCCTGGCATAGGCGGCATATTCCAGCTTTGCAAACGCTAGAGCATCGCATCCCTTTATGGCAATCGGTCATTCAAATGTGTTGTCAATTTTCGAAAGTGCATCCGTTGTCAGAATAGGATGGAACGTGGTAGTTGCGACGAAAGGTTCAATGGTCCAAAGCGTACCAGGAGCATAAGAAGTATTTCATTTTACTCAGTATCGGTTTGTCAATATAATTGCTACACTCCATGCGATTCGAAGACACGGTCTGTAGTTGTCCGATTTAGGAGAAACAGTGTTTCGCGTACCAAATGCAAGTGTTCTAGTATTCATACGCGTTTTTGATTTTTGTGCTTTGAGTTATTGCGTTAGATTTGATAACAGAGCAATAGGTGTATCAAGGCTGAATGACTGAAATGATTATACAACCGTAGCCCCATGTACGATCAGGCTTTGGCGCTTTCAGGTACGTACTCAGGTTGAAAACAAAAAAGACAATGCCCAGAAAAGTATTTCTCCAAATGCTTTTGTAAACTTCAATCAGTTGATCCTGCGACAAGTAAAGTGTTGTTGGGCGAGAAACTGACGGAAGGACGGCAGAAGCTCACACTTGAAATGATAGCATCTACATTTCAGAGTCCAGATGAGGCGAAAAGTAAGCCTACTTCTATTAGCAAAGAAAGTAAGGAGAGCAAAGAGAGCAAGGAAAAAGTAAGTGTTAGTTATGCAGTGTTCGTTCAGCTTATTCAGTAGATGTAGCGAAGCAATCAAGTTTTATATTTGCATGTTCAGCTTAGTGCAGTGTTGATAATTTATCTCGATTTCAGGAAAAGAGTAAGGCAAAGCCAGTCGAGGTATGCCGCATGCCCATCATGTCACTCAGTTGTCTCATATACAATTTTCTAGGGGAAACTTACGGGTAGTCTTGCATTTGCTGTGTTCGCTGTGGTCTTGGGATCCTTCCAATTTGGTTATCACATAGGATGTGTGAATACTCCAGAGAGAGTTAGTTACTTTTCATTCTTAAAGGCAGTTTCAGGGCAAAAAGTCGATTTTGAGATGTTGTGCTTACCCTGACCTATTCGCTATGCTGGATCCGAAAACCTACACTGGAGAGCGCGAAAACGGCAAATAAAAGCTCTAACGCAGGAGGATTATCAGCAAGGGGCGGAGTCTTCCTTCACGGTGAATTTATATGCTCCCAGCTTCCGGAGCGATCTTCTCAATTCCTCTGGCCCTGACATCGCTATCGGCCAAGTGCGAACGCGTGACTTGAAACCGAAACCGACAAGATTGTTTCGGAAGCTGAGAGCGTGAATCTATAGTGGGGAAGACCCCGCCCACTTGATCCATCACTCTTAGGCTAAGGGCATACCTCACGCGATTTCAGTCGCCACGCGATCTGCCAATTTGCCAGATACCTTCAAATTCAATACTGGCAGACCCCCCTATATTTCGTACATTTAGAAAGCCCTTACGATGAGTTATGCACAATTGGAGTATTGCCAAATCGCAGCGCGACTGAAATCGCGTGAGGTATGCCCTTAACCCTAGAGCCCTTTTTCGGCGTTTTTTCGCTTTCCAGTGTAGATTTTTCGATTCAGCATGGCGAATCGGCCCGGGTAAGCACAAGATCCCAAAATTTACTTTCTGCCTGGACACTGCCTTTATAGGCAGCGTCCGGGCAAAAAGTCGATTTTGAGATTTCCTGCTTATACGGGCCTATTCGCCATGCTGAATCTGAAGATCCACACTGGAAAGCGCAACGGCGAAAAAGGGCTCCAGCGCAGGAAGGAAGCAGCAAGTGGAAGGGATCCTCCCCACTGTGAATTTCGCAGACCCAGCTTCTGGAGCGATCTTTCCAATCCCTTTAGCGCCCTGAGATCTCCACCGGCCAGGTGCGAATGCATGACTTGAAATTGGAACAGAGAAGATCGCTCTGGAAGCTGGGAGCGTGAATTCACAGTGGGGAGGACCCCGCCCACCTGCTGATTTCCCTCCCGTGTTAGAGCCGTTTTTCGCCGTTTTCGCGCTCTACAATGTGCATTTTCGGATTCAGCGTAGCGAATAGGCCGGGGTAAGCAAAAAATCTCAAGATCGAGTTTTTGCCCGGACACTGCCTTCAAGCCTTATCTCAAGCTGGGCCCTCGTGTCACCCCACAGGTGGTGCTTAGCTGCTACCCGGGTCGCCTCTGCTCCGTTCCTCAAAGGCAGCATTCATGCAAAATCGGCCAATCCCAGATGTGACAGTTAGTAGGTTCCCTGAGCTGAAGCATATTATGAAGACCGTTAGGAAAATGCGACTTCTAAAACCTCAAATACGACATTTTGCCAAACACTTGCTCCCCATACACCCTCAGACGGTCGACGGCATACCTCCGGAGCAGAAATGGCCGAGCCGCGGGGTTTCCCCAGCTGGGGATTGCCACTCGTGCTCCGGAGCCCTCCCATTTGTGCTCCGGAGCCCTCCCATTTTGTGCGAAGTAGAGTCGATTTTGTATAGGTGTTTATTTCTAATCAACCAAAATTAGTAGCTGTTACAGTAGCTGACATATAAAGCAGAACAAAACCAGAGCAATCAAACAAAATCAATTGCTCAAAACTGCAATCATGTGGTATAGATGGAGGACTAATGACAATACATTTACAAAATCTAAAATTTCAACACAGTAGTTCCTCTGCATACTTCAAAAATTGTGAGATCATAATGTGCGGACCAATAAAGGCAGTGAAGAAAAACATAGCTCTTGGATATCAAGCAGATACAACAGCAATGAAAGACTTGTGGATTTCGCTAAGTTGAAATTTTCTTCTCGCTCCAAGTTGTATGCGAAGAGCAACCAGAGAATTGGCCTAAATAGATTTGCGAAAGCTTACAACATATTACATACTTCTTGTACCTGAGCAGGCTTCTAAGTTTTAGAATACGCGACGAGGGTAACAGCCAGTCTATCTGGAAAATTCTGAATTTCAAAACACACACACAAACACAAACAAAAACACAAACACACACACACCAGTTATAAGCAGATAACATAACTAATCGTAATTTCAAAGATAATGAATGAATAAACAAAGAATTCCCTTCTGAATATTTACCAGAGAGGTGAATAAATCAACATACCTAAATTCTCTTTGCCTTCATTTTTCCCACATCCTTTTCTTCGTTAACTCAAATCACCTCGAATGGCAGACCTAAACAACAAGCGTTGTTGAATAAAGTTTTCAATGTGCTACCTGATATACCTAAATAGAGAGTGTCTTTTCTCATTGGTATAAAGCGCCAGTCGAGCACATGTCCGGCCCTTCCTCTTTTCACATTCCGAAACTAACGATTCACAACAATAAACACACTTGATCCGCAAGAAATGGCATGATGAAGGTGAGCATTACCTCAAATTATGACTATGCAATTTACACAATAACTTCATGACTTCTGCCGACCTTTCAACATGCGCAGAAAGGATATACTTCTGCCTCTAAATCACATCGCATTTGCTATCCAGCAAAAAAAGAAACGGTGTTCGGCATTCTCTGAGAGCAGACAATCAAACCAACCTGCTCCATCATATGCGTAGCTTTTTCCTTCATGTTACACAAAGAGTCCGAGAGTACTAAACGGAAAGGTCTGCAGTCTATAACAGAAATTTCACTTCGATTCAAAAAACATTTAAAACCTAGCTTTCTGCAGCATTGAATCAAAACAACAAAAAAATCTCACCTCAGCATAGGTTCTCTCCATATTCTTCAGTATGCCGAAGCATTATGAACGGCAAGTGCAATATCAGTATAAAATATAGCACGCCCATTTGGCAGACAGATGACTGTCAGATGCACCATTTGATAAGTTGAGTGATTGTTCGCCAAATCAATGCCACGAATCGTAACGGACGGTCTACCTAAATAGTGAAGTGAACAAATGAAGAAACGAGAAAGAAATCGGCGGAAAACCCGAAATTTGCGAAGGAAGCGGATGAAAATTGCGATGCAGCGGGCGGTATCGATCGAATTTGTTGGCAAAGCGCCCAGCCGACACGCCCGCAAACGTGGCGCAGGCCGATGCGAGGCGGGCGCACTGATCCATGCCGTCTTGCAAATATATCTTAACTAACTTAGGGATTGACGGCGACGGCAGACGTTTGCTTGGCTACGCGCCAAATCGATACGCAGCCACTCTTGCTCCGGAGACCTCCCATTTGTGCTCCGGAGCCCTGCCATTTTCTGTCCGGAAGTGTCCCATTTTGTGCTCCGGGGCCCTCCCATTTGTGCTCCGGAGCCCTGCCATTTTCTGCTCCGGAGGTGTCCCAAATCTGGCGCACCCGCGGCGGGCAAATCTCTGCTCCGGAGCTCTCCCAAATTTGGCGTACCTCCGGAGCAGATCCGGAGAAGGGTCCCATTCACCTGCTTGTGACGTCACCGTGACCTACAAGAAGGGACCCCTCGCCCCGCTCTCATCGGTCAATTGGGTCCGCCGCGGCTCTGCCAGATTTCGACTGTCCTCCGGAGCTACGGCACCGATTGTCTGAACCTGCGCAGACGACCTCACAGGTTCACTGTGCCACTTTCACGTGACACCTGTAAGTCATCTGAACTCCATCCCAACCCATATGTCTCTCCTGAACGTAAGTGGATTAGTGCGTGCAGCCAGGCTTGCCACGTGCGAACGCATCCTTTGGCGTTGCGTGGCTCCAAAAAACGTGACGCAGACTTTCTCACGTCACGTCGTATTTAATTCCAGACCACTCCAAATGATGCGTCCGCATTATGTTCCAGGCCATGCGACGCAGCTGCACTAATCTTTCATGCTGGAAAGGACATATAAGTTGAGATACTACCTGTTCGTGATACAAGTTTCACGTTGCACTGCAATAAATTGGCGTTGGAATACTCGTCCGCCCTTACCAGGATAGGGTTTCCTAGACGAGGTTTTCGGATTGTTCAGTTTGAAATTTGGACTGAATTTTAGCGTTTCAAGGCCGTGAAAATGGTTCGAAAATGGCAGAAAGTGAAGGTCAAAACTTTGTGTAGACGCTCTTTGAGTTATGCCATGTGGGACTCAACAGTCTGTCCCACTACATATTTATTCGCTGTTCCGCTCTGCCAAAAAACGAAGCCCATAAGTTAATTAATTGTTCTTCTGAGTACATAACCAACGCGTCACCTCTGCTTTGCAGAGGCTCACACTGTTCTACTGTTTGTATGCCTTGGTCATTCTCGCAACTGAAACTCACCGCGCTATGCTAACTATCACAAATGAGTTGAAGACAACTTATTTTAAAAGCTTTTCCGTGTGAGATTGGTAATCGTGAATGAAAATTTTGCAGAAGAATAACTGGAAATTTGAATCAGTTCGAGCTTTCTATGACTTGGTAGTCGCCATAAGGACAATATTTACATTCCTGTGCAAAGATTTTTTCAGATGCTCAACTAAAATCTTTCTTGTAATCTAAAATCAATCTTGGGAAATTTACCTTTTACGCAAGCGTTCCCTTTTCGCCGTTTTCGTAAACTAATAGAGCTTTATTTGAATTGAGGTGAAAATCCATGGCTTCAACATCCGCTTGTGAACATATCCATGACTTCGCAAAAAGTGGTACTGCATACCCAAAGACCATGAAGTTCCGCTTGATGCGCAATTTTGAGGGTTCTACTGAATGGATCCTCTCGTGCTTTGGCGTGATTTTCACCATGGTAGCATGCGCCTTGCAATATTTGGACTCATGACGTTGGCTGGCACAAGCTCTATGAATATCGTAACGGACAGACGGACAGACACACAACAACGTATAGTGCTTATCAAACGCAGTGTCGCTTGCATCAGCATCTCCACTCCCGCGCTGGGGGAGGCGTGTAAGTGGTACCCAGGCAGCCGACTGCTGCCGCAGCCAGCCGCCCGAGCTGCCGGCAAAGCCGCTGCAGATGGTACAGTAATTACGCTCGTCATCTAAAACTCTTGCCGAAAGGTTTTCTCGCACCTCATCGCTTCGAGGTGCAAAATCAGCCTCAGGAAAGCGTGATATCCTCGATATCTTTATCATTTTGACAAAAAAATTCACGTTTTTTGAAATCAAGTAAATAAACAAAGATGACCAGAGAAAGGTTTTTCTAGTTTTTTTTAGAGGAAAATGATCACAAAATCAAATCACTTCAAGAACTCAAAAGAAGCAGAAGCTGAAAAAATTAGGAATTCTTAAATTTTTGAAGATTTTTTTCTCTCCTTCACTTCGAAAAATGGACGAGAACAATTACAGGGAATGTCTTGGATATAACGTTAAGAAAACTGTGTCAAAACGATTATTTCATACAGAGTGATGTTAAGCAAGCTAAATAAGGCAAAGATGAAAAATAAGGCAAAAATGAATAAATAGGATATCAAAAAGTTCTGTTACAAATTATGAAATCAAAGTACAATAAGTATCCAATTTAACACTTCAGAGTTCGAAATGCGGTCACATTGAAGGATTAACAGAGGTAGTTCTTTCAATTTTGAGCTTTTATAATTCGCAAAGAGTTGTGAATTTCGAATTTTCCATTATTATTTTTTTTTATTTTCTCAAAATACCAGGAGAAGTGAACTGTGTAGATATTAAAGTACCGTTCTTTGAGGTAAGCGAGAAAAAAACTCTAACAAGAAATTTCTGAACTTTTCAGGTTTTGCTACCTTTGAGTTTTTGAAATGATCTTAATTTGTAATCATTTTCCTTTGAAAAACCTCCCCCCTGTTCATCTTTGCTATTTGTATGTTTCTCAAGAACATGAATTTTCTGCTGTTTCAAATAATATAGATATCGAGCATATCACGCTTTCCTGAGGCTAATTTCGCACCCCAGAGCGACGAGGTGCGAGAAGACCTCTCGGCAAGAGTTTTAGACGACGAGCGTAATTACTGTACCATTTGCAGCGGCTTTGCCGGTAGCTCTGGCGGCTGGCTGCGGCAGCAGTCGGCTGTCTTGGTACCACTTGCTACGCACCCCCGCGCTGGACTTTGGGTCTCTTAGGCGAGCATGCTTTCTAATCACTTCCAATAGATTGAGGCTTGCTTTTCCCACTCTCGCCCTCGGAAAGTGATCAGAGAGCATGTTCGCGGAAGAGACGCAGAGTCCAGCGCAGGAGTGGAGATGCTGATGCAAGCGACACTGCGTTTGATAAGCCCTGTAAACATCCTTAGCACGTTATTAGTCGTGATATCTGGGTGGCACTGGCTTCAAACAATGAAAAGCTTAATAAAATAAAGACGTTGTTGCACACACAGAAGTTAAGAGCGGTATATATGTTATAAGCTACATATAATTTGCAAAAATATGTCTGACTTCGTTATCGATCTCTTTGGTAGATCAGAAGCCGTATAGGCTCCCGGCGGTATTTGTCAATCTTCCAAACTGACCAGGAACATTTGACTTAGTTTGGCTACTTGAAAAGAGAAGTATATATTAGATTGTTTTTAGATAAGTCTTGTTACACTCTGACTACTTAGGCGATAAGCCGTACCTTCATATTTTCAATAGGTTTTACGGTACTATTCGATGGAGCAAAGCAAGCTCTACAAGATGGATATGCAAATATGCACTGACTTCGATCAGCCGCATGTTTGAAGCCAGAATCTGACAAGGGAAGGATACTTAGTGACCGTGGCCTATTGAAATGAAACGTATAGGTTATTTATAAAATCGTGACAATGGATTTGACTATGGTCTTTGCGCCCACAGGAGGACAAAACACTCATATAAAAAGTATCACCTCAGCGCCCAGCTCATTCACTTCGTCTCCAAATAATATCATATGGAAGCTGAAAAACCGTTCGACCAGAGAGGAAAACCAGGAAGATGCGGTCGCCGGGAGTTGCGTGCTCGTGGCGAGCGGTCGAGCCATCGTCACGATTTTTCGGATGCCCTATACACTACTAAGTGCATCTTGAAACGCTGATTCCAAATCTGCTTTCGGCATCTGCTGTGCGCTTTTTCGAAAAAGATTATGAACATTTGTTGCCACCAAAATATGCATAGTTATGATGACAGGATTTATCAATATATCGTTAGAATGTTCAATTGCGCCCTCAAGAGACGACCAAACAAGATAAACCTTTACGTTAAGCTCAGAAAAATTGTTTCCGATATATAAGAATCAAGACCTTATAATAACGGGCTAAGGGTTGTTTACGTGTTTTTGTGTGTGTGTGTGTCCGTCTGTTACGAAATTCGTAGAGCGTGTTCCAGCCAGCGTTCTAAGCCCAAATTTTGCATAGCGCATGCTACCTTCATGAAAGTTCAACGTGCAAAAGCACGAATAGATTCGTTGAATGGGTCCCTCAGAAATTGCGCGCCAAACGGATCCACCTGGCTTCTGTCCCGCAAAATTGGGTCCATATCACCACTTTTTGCAAAGTCCTGGATGTGTTTGGTAAGCAAATGTGCAAGCGATGGACTTTAGCCCAAAAAGTGGTCAAAAGTTTGCTACATAACGAAAACGGCGCCAGAAAGAGTTGGTTGCGTAAATGGTTAATTTGCTAAGGTTCTAGCTAAGCGTTTCAAAAGATTTTCGCACGGAGATGTAGCTCACGGTTACTATTGCCTTTAAGGGGACTACCAAGCCATGACAACTTCAAAAACCTATTCAAATTTGCGTTTGTCTTCCTACGAAAAGTTTCATCCACGCGAAATCACCGATCTCACGTGAAAAAACTTTCTGAATGAGTAGCTGTTTACATTTAATTCGTGGTAGTCGGCATAGTGCGGTAAGTTCCATTGCCACGATTTTACGAGAATGAGTAAGGCACATAGATAGTAGAGCCAGTGCGAGCCTCTGCGAAGCAGAGGTGACGCACTGGTATTATAATAAGCGGCTTAATCTAAAGTTGTGTGGAGTTTGTCCGTTACGAAATTACAGTGAGGAATGATTTACGATACTAAACATCATGTGAGGTTAAGATAGCGAGTATGGTTCATTTTTAACTACGGCTCACTTTGCAATAAACCGAACATTGATTTGAGAGAAAAGCTCTCAGAAAGTGAGTTTAGCACGGTTCACGATGCCAGTGCGAACCTCTGCGAAGCAGAGGTGAAGCACTGGTATAAGGATATGGAAAGTCCGGTTAATGACGATTCTGATTGCATATATACCGTTGCTATAAATTTTACTCAGCTAGAAATAGAGAAAATCGAAACCTTTTACTTATACAAAAAACGAAGCTGTGCTGTTTTCGCAGGATTGTTTACTACAGGCCTTCAGAAGTATGAATTTTCAACTATCTATAAGCCCTAGTTTTTCAAAAGTGTTGATTTTAGCATGGAACTCCCGAGTGAGGAAAGCTAAATTCGATATATCAAAAACTAGGGCTTGTGGAAGGCTGAAAGTTTCCGGATATACTTCTGAAGACCTGTAGTAGACAATTATCGCGAGACGGTCAAGAGGCGCGATCTTTCAGGGTCATTATTTTAACAGGCCAGTTTAGCGCTTGCGAGTCTTTCAAGAACACCAGACAAAGTGTTCCAGCTTACTCAGCACCTGAAGATTACTTGCTGATTTTGACGGGTTTTGGTGGAAACTTGAGTGAAATTTTTATGAAAAGGCCATCCCTAAAATCCCGCCAATAAGTCCGCCTATCAGATAAGTCCGCCCTATCAGATAAGTCCGCAAAGGAACTATCAGTTAAGTCCGCTTTCGTGACAACGAAATTCGCCAAGAGTCCTGCAGATAAGTCCGCTTTTTTCAGATGAAACCAAGAAGGATGCGCAATTGCCAGGGCCCGGCACGCGTTGGTTTGGAGCATTTTTTAAAACGAAGTTCTCCATGATTTCGCGAAAATCTGCGAAACCCTCTTGACGTAAAATTCTTTAGGGAAATCCTTATTCAGTCAAAATAACAAGGAAGAAGTGAAAAAAGCGCATTTCGAGGTATTTGGAATAACAAAAAGCAAAAAGAAAACATTTCGAGTTGATTAAAGGTTCTGTCATTGTACGGTACCATTTGAGTGCTCAGAATGTCGAAAACCTCTTAGCCAACCAAATTTGTGGCCTCAACAGTTTGGCGATGCATTATTCGCCACATAGTTTAAAGAACACCGCACGTGATCGGAGCGCGGTATCTATCAATGCGTATCTAGATTGACGCTACTTTTGGCTTAAAAAAAGAAGAGAGGCAATGGTTTGATTCGCTCTCTTCACTATATGATAGGTTTTTGATCGTTCTAATCGTGCAAGTCGAAAAGGTTCAAAACTTATGTGAACTCTCCGATATTCATGCTCCGAACCAACTCAGTTGGTTTAGTGTTGGTCTAGAAACCAACAAATTCGGGTACGGATATTAACACATATAAGTCTCTGAAACATCTTACATAACGTAGTTTGGAGTAATATTGTATACACTTAGCCCAAATCCGGAGCCATGTGATTGTTTTTGCACTGTATACAAGCGGTTTCTTTGTTTTTAGTCATGCATTTGATTTGCGCTCTCGCGAAAGAACACATTCAACTCGTAAACTGACATGTTCGTCGGTTTTTTTTCGGCGCTTCCCGCAGGACCTTATAAAAACGACGTCCCCGTTGCTTCTAACTTCTAAAATGAAGTCCAGTTGATCCCAGACCACCTGTGCCGGGTCCTGGCAATTGCGCTGCCTTTTTTGGTCTCAGAATGAATCAAAGCAACAGATCTTTATTCAGTTTCCATTCCATGTTTATCATCATCAAAACGTGGCGGACCGATGCTGGTTCTTTTTCTAACAACTAAGTTCTTTTTCATCTAAACCGTTTGCACCACGATTCCGTTGCCTTGAAGTACTGTCGGCCAGATTCCTGCGCTAGCTGCAATGCCTTCGCTCGAATGTCCTTGACAAGCACTGCTCTGCTTGCTTCCCGCCTCTGCACAATCCATGCATAGACAGCTTCCTCGATCTCCTCTACCTTTTGCTTCCCATAACGGTTGGCGCGTTTTCTCATGGCATATCCTTCAAATTCTCCTTATCGGCCCTCCATCTTCGAATCAGACGTGCAGAGACTTCGCAATGAGCAGCTGCAGCCGATGTCCCATGTGCCAAGGCATAATCTATAGCGTTAAGCTTGAAAAGCGTGGTGTAGGATTTCTTTCTGGTAGCCATTGCGATCCGAAACAACTGAACAGCTTGAGTCACAGTATGTGAGACTATGACGGAAATATAGGGCTCTGCGTGATTGCGAACTTCGCTGAGTTAGCGGTCATTGCACACCGGAATCACGCAGAGTTCAACAAATTTGCGCTGATCATCGAAAGGTTTACTCTTTTACAAGAAAAAACAGGAGGCATCAAATCTGACTACACTATCTTTTGTTTTGGATGTACAGGCTTAATGAAACAACAATTGAGAAAAAGAACAAGGAAGCCTAATGCTTTGCTAGGGTTGAGCGTTTTTAGACTGCCACTCTTCCGTTCATTAAAGCATTTGACAAAAGCCGTAGTGAAAAAAAAAACAAAGCATTTGACAAAAGCCTTATGGCATGGGTCAACAGAGACTACGTTCAGACCATGAAAACAATAGAGGAAGCAAAAAATATAGGCAGTCAGGTTCAAGGGTTGTAGCCTGTACAGGTTCGAGAGATGTATTGAAAACACTGTCGGCTCCAAAACAATAAGATGATGAGATGATTGCAATGATACAATGATGAAACCTATTATGATTCTTTTCATCGGCAGAAATCGCTCAATTTCGTACAAGCGTCATATATAGGAAAAGAACCACTATCCAACTCACCTATCCAGCGTATGCGATGAAGAATCCGCGACGATACTGCCAGCAAGTAGACTGTACGACTTGTCGAATCCTTGGGCTCTTTCTTTCAGGCGATATCGCGGCCTCGTTTAAACCTACACCGGCAAGCTACGCGGGCGGTCGCGCGCGTCTGTGCTCCTAGGTCGCGCTTGCTCATGCTCAGAACAGGCGGACTTATCTGTGAGAGGATTTAGGCGGACTTATCTGGTAGACCTTTTGACGGCGCAGAGGGCGTTTTTCCATCGATTTTCCCTGCCAAAACTGCACATAAGTCCGGACTTATTGGCGGGAATTTAGGCTCTAGTTGCGTTTCATCAAATTTCTGACCTCCAACACTTATGTTTCGAATTTATTTCACGATAAGATCAAGCAACCCATGGGACAGTTGTATACATCTTCTTAGAAAATTTGATTGCTCCTAGAACATCATAAAATACTAAAAATGCTCCGATTAGTGTCCATCTGGCAATAAAAGCCGCCCTCTTGACATACACCCACAATTATCTGCGTAAAAACAGCATAGCTCCGTTTTGAACGAGTACAGTCTCGAATTTCTCAATTTTGATTTTTAACTGAGTAAAATTACAGCAAGGGTATACATGAATTTCTGGAAGAGTGTTTTTTGAGCAAATGGGATACCTGTAAGATGTTTTTGAACAAAGACATGAAAGTTCTTCGATTTTTTGAGCACCATGACTCAGATTTTGGCTTAACCATGACTCAGATTTTGGCTCCAAACTTGCCGTTGATCAAGGCTGGTGCAAACCTGCAATGCCATTTTGTAGGGCATGCTTTGCTCTATCGAATGGTACCCTGAAGCCCTATTGAAAATATGTAAAATAAATAAAATATATACCCTATTGAAGGAGTGTATGACTTGTCGCCGCAAGTATTGGGAGGGTGTCCCAAAAGGTTGTGCCTGCTGTTTGTTGTTAACTCCCTTGTAATAGAGTCTTTCGAGAAAGTTTTGGTATCATTTTTAGAGCTGGCTTCAACTTACAATTAAATTTACAGTAGGGTGTAAATCAAAAATCCCTCTTCATACTGTAGGGTTAAGGTAGGATGAGGAGGGTTCTGAGTGATAAAGATCATGTTCCACTTTTAAAATAAGACAGGACCAAAGAAGCTGAAAGCTCGTATACTAAGTTAATAAGAGTCGCTAATTTCAAACATGAAGCTCGCACTTCACGGTAAAGCCTTTTTGAAAGTTATGCCAATTATACCACAACGACCAATTTCTGTTATTTCCAAACCCTGACCAAGCCATTCAAAAAGCTTTACAAAAGCGCAAAAATTATTGAGATCAGCTTGCATGAATATCTTGTTACGGAAATTTTTTTTGATTTTTTTGGAATTTTTTTTCCATACAGCCTTTTCCACAGCGGTGCCCTATGCTGCAAGCTCCTACCGTGCTTACGGTAATGAAGATAGATTCTTAATTTGCTCCGTACTGTAAATCCTGTAAATCTGAGTTGAAGTCAGCTCTACAAAACGGTACATAAAGTTTCACGAAAGACATTCTTACAAAAGAGTTTTTACGATTAATTAGTAGGCACATCTTTTTGGGAACCCTGTATATTTGAAAACAGCTCAGGGTGCCTTCATACCGCGCCGGCAGCCACCGCTAGCAGCCCGTAGGAGCCCGTAAGCCGCTGGCAGCCCATAGCAGCCCACAGCATCCACCAGCAGCCCGTAGCAGCCCACAGCAGCCGCCAAGCCTATAGCCGCCGCTGACCGCTTTTGTCATAGAAGCGAAAATCATCAAATTCTTACTATTTTAAGTCCAGACGTCCACGCTTTCCATCTTCCACGCTCTTTCCTTCCTGTTGTCGCAACTCGATCTCATATATCGTACTTGTTTCTATTGTTGTTAAAATTCTGTTAGTGCTCAGTTTCCCTCTCGCAGTTGAGCCATATTTGGCCAAAATTTCTTCGCGGTTATTTTCTAAGTATGGGCATTCTGCTTCAATCATATCCTTGACCGGTGCTTATCTTAAATAACTCGGTAATGTGTGAGTGTGGAACTGCACCTTAGCGGCAATAGGAAGAAAGAAGCGTGGAAGATGGAAAGCGTGGGCGGGCGCACTCAAAATAATAATTGGGTAATTTTGCGCTTCTGACAAAAGCGGCCAGCGGCGGCTACGGGCTGCCAGCGGCTGCTACGAGCTGCTAGCGGCGGCTGCCGGCGCGGTTTGAAGGCACCCTCAGCTCATTCTAGATATGTCCTTACAAGGGAAGGATACCAACACTAGCTGACAAGTGAAGATGGGATGTATATCATTAGGTGCGCCTTTGAACGCTGATTCCAAATCTGCTTTCATTTTTTGCGGAATAACTTTCCGAAAGAAGTTATGAGCGTTTGAATGTCCAGATTTGCCAAGTATTGACTGCCTTTAAATCAGCGAAAAGCTCTAAAACAACACCTATGCGATTTCCACCGGCTTTGTTCCTTCCTTGCAAACAATATACTCGATACCAGAAAGGTTTCCACTTTCCGGTGTTTTTGTACAGTTTCTCGCCAATTTTAAACCACCTAGATCTTGACAAAGTTGGACGTTTGAACGCCCAAAACTTCTTTCGGAAACTTATTCCGCAAAAAAGGAAAGCAGATTTGGAATCAGCGTTTGAAGGCGCGTTCGCTGATAAACATATCATTTTCAGTGGCCAACCAATGTTGGTATCCCTCCCTTGTTAGCATTACTTTAGAGCAAATTATCAGTCCTACTAGACTCAAATCGAATGGGCAGAGAGCTCGACCTTTTAAATCGGGCTCTAATCTGTGGTGTGATATGCTTGATATGCGTAGGCCGTTTACGTCACTATTTCGCCTGACGGTCCTAACAAGGTCAAGTGCCACATTCGCCCATTGCTGGCCTGGCGCTAGCTCTGTTTGGGTGAGGACCTGACTGCGATTGTACATTCCGCCTTTGGATGAGATACGTTTAAATAACTTGACATAGAATTCGCTCGATTCTGTGCAGGCCGAGCTTATGCTGATGATGTATATATGTACATATGAATGCAAGATGCAGCTCGAGACCCTGGCTGCGACACGCTCTGGAACTTTCGTGACAGAAATATTCTCACATAGACACGGGAAAAAGTAGATCGCTTTGGCTCGTCGTTCTGAGTAATACCTAGCATAACTGACTACTTCTCCCGCCCCATACCTTCGATAATCCAAGGACAAGGCGTCAAAAGTGAAGGTTGTTTAAACATATGACCTCATAAAAAGTGAAGGTTGTTTAAAGAACATCAGGAAAGGTAAAATGACGTGAAATAGATATAAAAGCAAAAGAAACTGCTAAAAACGGTAAGATAAAAATTGCTGAAACGATAAAAACGCTGCAATGAGGCTTGAAAACTTTCATCTGGCGGCTTTTCAAAGTGCAAGTTTTCTCTCCAGGACCAGCAATTCGCAAAGCGGGGAAAACGAAGAAAAGCTAATCTCTTTTTTTGCGATTGTTTCAAAGAAATGTGTTTCGGAAGGAGTTGTCATCAAGAAGAAGATAAATAAGAAAGAAATTAACTATGTAAACGCAAAGATTCTTTTTTACTAACAAAAAAATGATACCTGGTGACTTCGGCCATTTGGAATGCAATGTATACCGTAAGACGCACCTTGAAACGCTGATTCTGAATCTGTGCTCGAAATCTGCGAAGCCATTATAGGAAGGCAGTTATGAACTTTTTTTGTAGAAAATTTGCGTATTTTTAAGTAGTTAAAATCACCCAGTTTGATCTATTTTACCGCTTGAAGCTTTTGAGGAGAATCTTGAAAAGTATAACGTTGTATTCATGCCTGTGTAAATCATATTTAGCATTTCAAAAGGAAAGCAAAATTTTTATCAATGATTTTCACCCTTCGCAGTAGCGCAAATCATTTTTGAAAAAGTAAATATAACTCCATCCAGGTTCTCGTTTCGCAGATATGGAAAACAGTATTCGAACCAGCAATAAAAGGCGCATTCTCTGGTATACAAACCATTATGAAAGGCCGGGGTCACCAAGTATCGTTCCCTGCTAATTCGAAAAGAACGTCGAAGCCAAATTCAATTTTTATGCGTCGTTTAAATTTTTACCCCCTCATTGACTTACCGTTTCCTGGGACGTTGTCTGGATTGTTGCACTTCTTGTTCTGAGCAACAGCCACCCAAGCTGGAAAAAAATCGCTGCGAAAGCACTGAAAAAGAACAAGTTGAAGAAAAACGCACTTATTACGATTTTTTGCAAAAAAAATTCCACAATAATCAAAGAGATAAGGGCTGGGTGGTTATTATGAAGAGAATCGAGATCTATAAAATCCACGAAAAAACCGCGTGAAAAGAGGTAAACCAGGAGAAAAACAAGTGATTTTCGAAAACAAGTTTTTGCCGGATTTCTCGACCAAATCAAAAAAATATGGTTTTGGGACGTTGTCAGCGTGAAAATAGAGATCAAGAGCTTTAAAATGATATATAGCTTACTATAAATGGGTTCGAAGCAACAAAGAAAAGGGTGTCAGAGCCAAATGCCCCGCGCCCCGCGTTCGGGTAGCGAGGTAGCGCGCAGCGCGCGGAGACGCAGATGAGCAGCGGAGACAGAACAGAGCCGACGGGGCATTTGGCTCTGGTCGTAGATCTCCGCGGGGTCCAGTCGCCACGAAACCCTGCAACATTGTATATCATTCTGATCGTCATGACACGACGAGGAGTACTGACAACGTCCCAAGCTTTGAAAATCATTTATTAACGAGATCTACCAGCGTCTTCGTGGGCGACTCTAGGCGAAGATTTCAGCGCAGTTCCTCGTTTTTACTTGACTCCAACAGCCTTCCTAAACTTGTGAAAGCGCAGCCCATTTTCTATGCGGGTTAACTTTTTTGCGCTTACAAAATTTCCGTAATGAGGATGGCCAAAAACCCCTATACCAACCAGCTTCTCGAGTCAAAACAAAAGTTGATATGAATACCTGGTACGGACACAATTATAAAAACTCTCTAGAAATCGTCGTAATTTGCGTTTTTGTTGATGAAATTGTCCAAAACACTGCTATAGTGCGCATGTTAGCCTACCATGACCCATCAAATTTTCAGTTTCAATTTGGTCAGAAAAAATCAAGCTTCCAGTTTGGTTGAGTTCGAACGAATAAAAATAGAAAGATTCGAAAAAGTCCCTAACGAAACCAACAGGTAATTATGAAGACACATGATTTTTGAACACTATCGCATCCCATGGCTCTAAATTTTTTTTTGAATTCATACTGAAATGTGAAACTTTTGCCACACCTGCGACCTGTCATTTTTTTCAAAGATACATGATCACCGAATTTTTTGCTTTTAAAAGCGTCAAAAGTGAATGTGCTTCAACATACAGCTGGTTGAGGATTTCTCAAGCTCTTATTCATCTCAGATGAAAGTCATGACCAGTGAGCCTTTTCGATGAGTGAGGTGAAGAGCTCCTTCGTACACTGCATAATCGCTGATTTGAAACGACAATCCTTACCTCAAGATAGGTTCGTTACGCATTTAAACCACAAAACTCAATTTTCATAGAACTGAAAACTGAAGTTTTAACGCCGGTGTACAACAGTAAACTTATGTGCATAGTTAGGGAAGAATATCAAGATGAGCACTGTGGCTCAGCCGCAGTTGTCATCCACTGAATATTAAGTGGAGGACCCTGCACAATCATAGGCAATTCAGGTCAGAAACTAGAATAGGAAATCGCTCAGAACTTCAGAATCTTAGCTAAGCTCCTTCTTTGGGTTAAATTTGACATGAAACAGAGAGGAAAATAAAGAGGTTCATAATTATGTCGATTGCTCGCAGAGAATTTTCGTGGAAAATATTTCAGGTCTTAATCGCAACTGCATTACGAGGGAAAATTTGAAAGTTGCTGCGAAAGCTACATACCATGTAGACAATGTAATAAATCAAGTCCAGCACTTCATGAACATTGCAAACTGAGTTTTGTGGCTCAAAAGCGTGACAAGCCTATGTTGAAATTGAAGTCTGTCCGTCCATTTCAGCGATAACGCAGAGTTTAAAAAGCGCTATTCCATTTAACAGAAAAGAGCTTAGAGGATTCCATGACGTTTATCCGAGATAAGCAAAAGCTTGAAACTTCTTAAATCAGCCGTGTGTTGGAGCACATTCACTTTTTATGCTTATGAAAGCAAAAAAGTGTTCTCTTTTTTGAAAAGCATGATAGGTCGCTGATGCTAGAAATGTTTCATATTTTAGTATGCAACTGCAGAAATTCTAGAGGCAGGTGATGCATTAGCATTCAAAAAAAACATGTTTCTTCATGATTTTGTTCGGCTTTCGGTAGAAGCTTTTTTGAATTTTCCTATTTTTATCCGTTCGAACTCAACAAGATTGGAAGCCGCTGGGTCATGGGAGGCTAATATGCGCACTATACAGAAAAGTTTCGGACAGTTTCATCAACTAGAACGTAAATTACGACGTTTTTTTAAGTGTCTTTATAATTATGGCCAGCACTGTATGCAGTTCGACTCTCATATACCATACTTGTATTTGTTGTTGTAATTATCGTGTTGGCGTAGACTGTATATCCTATTGGTGCTCACATTTCAGCACTGCAATCTGTCTTGTCCAAAACAATCCTGAGTGGTTGACTCCTCCAAATTAGGGTGCTCTTGAAGTCCTCCTTGCGTGCTTTGCTCCTTTATCATTGATATTTTTGCTGCAAGCTCTTTTAGGCCTCGGGCAGAGTTCACGCGATTTGATCGTCGCTCAATCGCTAAAGACAATTGTTACGGGTTCATTGCATGCCGCTCTCCTTCTATTTCGGTTGTGATAGTTGGTCACGATTAGTCGTGTTTGAAATTATCACAATTGAATTACAAGAAGATCGGTATGCAATGAACTCGTAATACTTGTCTTTAGCAATTGAATCGCGATGACAAAATCGTGTAAACTCCGTCCGAGGCCTTACATGACACCATCTATTCTCAAACTAAGATTGAAACAGCTTTGCACATATTGCCTAAATAAGGATGAACTTGCTCCCCTGGTTCCAAAAGTGAGTAACGCTCAAGGGGTTGGGCTAGAAGCGTAAAGTTGCTAACCACGCGTTCAAGCTTGTTTCAATGTGTGCGAACGAGAGTCAAAGGGAGAGTCAAACATTTAGCGCAATCAGGAAGGAAAAAGCGTGGAAGATGAAAAGTACGGGCGGATGTACTCAAAGCGATAAAAACCTGATGATTTGGGCACCTCTAATAAAAGCGGCCAGCGGCGGCTGCCGGTGGGGTATGAAGGCACCCTTACTTAAAAGCAGCGGCCCGGTAGAACTTCGTTTTTCAGTTCTACACCTTTTCGAATACTTCTCGCCATGAGGAACCCATGTCCGGGCTTTTCAACGCATGAAAATGGCAAAAAGAAGGCTCCGAAAACTTGAAGAACTGGAAAACCAAATTCTGCCGAGCCGCTGCCTTTAAGACATGGCGACCATGCAAATTTTTAGTAGTCTGCCTTTTGGGACCTAGGCCTCTCCCGGACTAGTCCATATTTTTCAGATTGAATCAGGCATACTGCCATCTACAATACACTAACAGTAGCTCTAAAAGGCTGACAAAAGAGATGAAGGTTGTTTCCAAGTGCGAAAGAAAGTTTCTGAATGAGGTATCCCAAAATTTTTGTAGAAATTAACGAAATGCGAGCCTTGACACACATGTGTGTCAAGCGATCGTCAATGTGCTAATCAACCTCCCCCCCGTAACCCACAGTTCGTCGAAAGATCAATAGTCGGTATCGTTCGATAACGAAAGACAGCCTATAACATCCGTCCCGAAGTCTCCAGTGTATGTGTGCAAAATACGGTTTAGATTACTTCGGAAATGCATTTTTTTATTCGGCTACCCTCTGTCGCCGGCTTGGCCTAAGGTCAACTCAACACTACTAATACATTATTAGTATTGGTATTATATTCGCATGTCTTCTCAGACAGTCGACGCCTCTGGAGCAGAAATGGCAGAGCGGCGGGGTTTCCCCAGCGGGGGATTGCCACTCGTGCTCCGGAGCCCTTCCATTTTGTGCTCCGGAGACCTCCCATGTATGCTCCGGAGTCCTCCCATTCTGTGCTCCGGAAGTCTGCCGCCGCATGCTGTAACTAACCCTAATTAAGCTCCAAACTCCAATTATGTCTCTAAACCCCACCCAAATTGCTCTAGACCACCGGCATGGCATTCGACCGCCGAATACGCCCCCCGGGTAGGAGTTCAGCGCGACCCTCAACTCCGTTCTTTACCCCCTCCCTCTCACCCCTACCGTTTGTAGATAGAAGATAGAAGATGAAGAGACAAGACAATTATTTCGAATTAACTGCAAACAATCTACTGCAAATCGCAAAACAAAACTTTTTTGTACATTGCGTTAAGCCTGAGTTCGCTTCTGTCCATAGGTATCATCACGTTTACTCCATGACGGCTGCAAGTATCGAATAGATGCAGTCGAGCGTATAGTAATCACGCCATACGTACTGTCGCTCTGCTTGCACATTTTCCTACGAAAACGATTTTTTGAGAAATCAGCGAGTGCCGAAAATCGGCTACCTGCCCTTTCCTCATTCACTCTCCCCTCTCTGACCTCGCGTCTCCGCTTTTTTGTAGGATTGAAAACAGGAACATTTTGAGCTGATGCTGTAAACTCTTGATCGATGCGGTTTAGCTTCTAACGTGTCATAAAAGGATCACATAATCTACTTAAGAGGTCCACTATACCATGAATATCAATCCGATTAGTGCCAGAAATAAAAAAACAAGCTAAGAGGCGAAGTTCAGAATAGATGCTTGCTCTCGGACTGTGCCAGAAACGGCATATCCTATAGTACCTTCAAGGCCAATAGCACCTTTGAGACCAGCTATTCTAATACTGCGACGAGTGTGGATGTTGTTTTTACGCCATAATTGAGGATTGCGACTAAAGGGTTCATATGAGGAAGTACTATAGTTCATTTGAGGACGCAAGCAATACCGCTTCTGCGATTACTGGTTTTTTCATATGCTACAACATATACAACATATATCGTTCACCCTTTGATAAGAGAGGCGAGCACGCTCTGCGTACGTTTGATCAACAAGTTCATGGATGAGTTCTACCGTTCAAACGCGTTAAATTCATTCATAAACTTGTTAATGAAATGTACGCAAAGCGCGCTCGCGTCTCTTAATCAAAGAATGAATGATAACATATCTTATGACGAGTAGTCTACAAAGGCGAGTGCCTTTTGCGTGTATTGAGCCTCACAAAATTGACTCACGTTAACTTAAAGGCAGTACATCAGCAGAATGAGACCCGTGACAAAACAAGGTCACAGGGTAGGAGCCCCCATATGGAATCTATCGGCCAAAGTCCGATCTTTCTCTGCCACTTCTAACCCCCGAAATTTCAAAGCGAAAGCAGCGCTCATCTCCTGTCCACTCCGAACCCGCCCACCCCATGGACGAGTAAACGCGAAGCCCGTCATGGCGAGGACGCAGAGTCGTTGCGGGACCTCATGCTTATAGCACTGCGGCAGACGCTCTGACCGCGGAAGTCACTCGTCCATAGGGTGGGCGGGTTCGGAGAGGACAAGAGATGAGCGCTGCTTTCGCTTTGAAATTTCGGGGGTTAGAAGTGGTAGAGAAAGATCGGACTTTGGCCGATAGGTTCCATATGGGGGCTCCTACCCTGTGACCTTGTTTTGTCACGGTCTCATTCTGCCGATGTACTGCCTTTAAGCACTCCAACAGATAAAAAACACTCACTATGAACTGAATATATCCGCCACAGATACCAAACAGAACGTCGCTTATGAGCAGATATAAACAAGGTCATGTAAACAGTTTGAATGATGTAATGTAGTTTGTTGAGCAGAGGATCAAGCCAAGAAACGAATTAGTGTGGGACTTTGATGCTCCACATATCCGCAGTTAGAATGACTTTGTTCCAACGTCATGTATAACCTACCAAAATCATAGCAATCCCCACCTCACCTGCTCCTAATGCTAGAGTTGAAAGGAGTGACGGAAGCAGTACGATAGATGATAAAAAATAAAAGTGATTCGCTCCAGCTTGCATGACTTTGTCAGAGTAATAGGCTGATACATTCGCACAAAAAGACAAGTCCTAGAAACGAAAGTTTAGGATAAGCTGAGCAAGCATTACAATACCTGATCATGACGTGCAAGGCAGACTTTTTCGTACATGAGATTCTGAAGACTGGGTACCTCAGAAAGCTCGTGAACATGCAGAGAAACAAAGGGATCTCCGCAAACACTTTCCTAAAATGCAAAGTTTCCCAATGTGAAAACGATTAGGACCGAAAAGCTAACCAGACTTACTGCGACCAACACGTTGCATTGGATAGCACTAGCTAGATATCGGTCATACTAATAGTGACTCAACACGAATTGTTTATAAACTTTTTGTTTCGAACATCCAGATCTACCACAAAAACCACTCCATCAATAGTTAACGATGTCTCAGCAAGTCGAAAAGAGCCAAACATAAAAGTGACTAAGTGCATCCGCACGAAAACCTAAAACCTGAAACCTGAAAAGAAGGAATTGAACAAATAAACGCCAAAAGCGCCCAAGAGCAACGAAAAAGAAAAAAAACAGAAAAGGACGCGGAAAAACGACAGCAAGTCGAAAACGAGAGCCGAATACCAAAAGCGATTGAGTGCATCCGCACGAAAATCCGAAATAAACCTGAAAACGAGTAAATTAAAACAACATTAACGCCAACGCGCCGACGAAAACACGAAAAACCAAAAAAAAAGAAAAGCGAGCGCGAAAGAACGACAAAAAAAGAGTAAGTCGAGAGCGATGGCAGCTTATTTTCGAAAATGCTAAGCTGCGTATCACAGCAAATTGGCTGCGTACCTATTGTGCTCCGGAGATGTCCCAAATCTGGCGTACCTCCGGAGCGCAAATCTGTGCTCCGGAGCGCTCCCATTCTGTGTCCCGGAGACCCCCCGTTTTGTGCTCCGGAGACCTCCAATTTTCTGCTCTGGGCCCCTTCCATTTGTGCTCCGGAGACCTGCCCTTTTGTGCTCCGGAGCCCTCCCATTTTGTGCTCCGGAGGTGTCCCAGATCTGGCATACCTCCGGAGCGCAAATCTGTGCTCAGGGGCTCTCTAAAATCTGGCTTACCTTCAAAGCAGAGATTTGCAAGCCCGCCGGAGGGGTCCCATCTGCCTTCTTGTGACGTCACCGTGACGTCACAGAAAGGGATCGCCTTCTCGCCCCGCTCTCAATGGTCAACTGGGTCCTCCGCGGCTCTGCCAGATTTCGACTGTCCTCCGGAGCTACGGCACCGATTGTCTGAGTTAGTAACATACCAACACATTCAGCCTGCACTGACAAGGTTTACGAAAAAAAACTAGTTTCTTCATGCATTGTTCCTATCAGCCAGTATTGTCCATGCGATATTGTTTCAATTAGCTGTTCGATATGAACAAACCGCTTTTATACAAGCAATTTCCTTTTCACTGTGTGCGCGTTTGTGTTAGAGCATGTTATGATAGTTCTGCTTTGACTTGTTGGTAAACTGCTGTCTGAAAACACGCATATGCATGTGTACATAAACATATACAGCAGGCCTTTTGTTTTTTAAACTTGAGGACTATCAGGTTGGTGCAGAACTTCGTTTGCATCATTTTTGAGAAATCATAACTTTTTCCCATGAACGGATCTGCACAAACTCATTGCTAGATACAAAAAAAACACGTTTTTTGCGATAGTGTTTTTGCTGCTCTCTAACAAGTGGAACTGACAAGGGAAGGATACCAGGTCGCATTCGAGACAAAATGTTATGCATATTGTCAAATGCGTCTTGGTGAGCTGATTCCAAATCTACCTTTCTTATCTTCTGAGCGCTAAAAGAAGCTAAGCGCGGTTAAAGGTGTGAAATTATTGGAGTTTTGATGCGTGGTGTGCTTCAAAAACCAGCTCTCGGGAGTGATTAATTGGCATGGTTTTGACTGTGTAGCCCACAGGGAATGCATACATAGACCGAACACATAAATTAATGTCTTTGAACAAGTAGTTCTTGAAGACGCGGCACTGAAAGTTTACCAAATTTGGACACTCAAACGCTCATACTTCTACTGAACAAGGGCCTAGCAGATAAGGGAGATAAATTTGGAATCAGCTCATCAAGGCGCATCTAATGATATGAATATCGTTTCGAATTGCCACTACGATCTGTATTCTTCCCTTGTGAGATACACGACAATAAAATCACTTTGGATTCGCACCGCGAAGAAAGTTCGGAGCAAGAGTGATTGTGGTGTCAGTTTTATGATCCAGACTTTCGAGCTGTACAAAGTTCCAATGAAGCATTGCTCTGAAAAGTTATAATTTCCGAAAAAGCAAAAGAATTCGACTTTACTGTTTTGTGTTGCTTGCTCATAATTAAAAACTCTACACAAGATGCTCATCTAACACAAACTGTGCGCAGTTGTAAAGGATGGATCATAAGACTTAAATTACTGCTTTGTTCTAATGTTAGAATTTTGGCGACTTAACTTGAATTGGTCGAACCTGGAGTGATTTCATTCTCCTGCTTCTCTATCAAAACTTGTCAGAAGGCATCAAAAACACTGTTACAAAGAAAAAAGTTTTTATCTAGCGAAATCAATTTAGTGCAAATCCGTCGAGGAAGTTGGAATTTGTGATTTTTTGAAACAGTGCCAACGACCTTTTGCCAACAATAAAATATATATCAGGCTTGGCTATGGCCATCGTGGGTCCTGACCCCAATGAAATAGAAGCTTGTACTTTGTTTTGCTTCGATTTTATTTGCTCCAAGATTGCTATATCTGCGACAAAACTCTGGGGTCTTTCTTGCTAACTTGAAACATCGGATGCCGAACCTTTTCGCCGAGCAATGCAAATGAGCTTCACCGCCCGCTTATTAACTATGAGGAATGGTTTAACAGTAATTAATCAACATTATTTCCCTACGTGTAAATGAACAAATTGATTAATCGACGGGCCCAGCGAGTCGTCACAAAAAGTAGTCTATCTTTTGCGCCATGCCTTATTTATAGGGGGGACAAATTTCAGTCTCATCGGTTCACGCACAAAAGTGTCTCTAACCATGAGTCACAAACATAACTAACTAACAGTCACTAAATGATAAATCTGATTTTTTGTTTTGCTATAAATCACTTCTAGCTGTTGTGTCCGCTTGTAGATTATTAAAGATTGGATCAATGGTTCGCATACAAAACATTTTGGTTCGCCTCTTGACGAAGCAAAGATGAATATTGTGTGGTGAGTTTATGACTTCTTCAGCACTGAAACACTAATCCGCGCCTCCAGCTATAGTGTTGTGACAATATGAAGAATTCAGCGATAATGTCATAGATAAGTCCACTCAAGGAAGAAAACGAAATGAGACGCACCCCGCATTGCCTTTCTAATCCAAAACTCACCGAAATTTTTTATTCGTCTTGTTCACAAGTTCGCAGCGTACTTATATTCTACCACACGCGATGTCTGAAAAGGGTTACACTTAGTATTGATGTAAATTTTTCGCCACTATAAAAGGCCTGCTGCAGCTCCTGCTCTCAGCATATACAGGGTGTCCCAAAAAGATGTGCACACTGTTTGATTTTTAATAACTCTCTTATTATGAGGTCTTTCGAGAAGCGGTAAGCGCCATTTTGTAGAGCTGGCTTCAACTTGGATTTGCAGTATAGAGCGAATCACCGACCGCTCTTCGTTACTGTAGGAATACGGTAGAAACTTGGAACATATGGTGTCAATGTGGAAAAAGCTGCCGTTTCAAAAATTTTCAAAAAGATGTGAAAACTTGTGTTATAGGGTTTTTAGGGACGCTGAGTACAATACTCAACTATTCTCAAGATTGCGAAGCTTTCTAAACGGTGTAACCGCACTATTGAGAAAATGGCCGCTACTGCTTACCTCGCATAACTCTTCAGTGAAGCATTATAATAGGTTGGGAACTTTACAGTTAGAATCAGCAACTCTGATTGGCCTAGTGTAAAAGTTTTCAGGCTGTTTTGATTCCTTTCTGAGGCAAAATATGACCTTTCATGGCCAAAACCCTCTTTCAAGTTTCTACCGTAATCCTACAGTAACGAAGAGCGGTCGGTGATTCGCTCTATACTGTAAATCTAAGCTAAGCCAGCTCTACAAAACGGCGCTTACTGCTTCTCGAAAGACCTCATAATAAGACAGTTATTCAAAATCAAACAGTGTGCACATCTTTTTGGGACACCCTGTATTTGCAAGATACTAGCGTGGTTGATCTGCCAGAAGAAACTGTATGGCATTTTGAGATTCCTTGCCTTGAAATCTTGGCATGGTACATGATTGTAATAGATAAGATGAGTGATGATAGTTTCATAAGCGCACAACTCTCGCCGCTTAGATGACTAACACGTGATTCCCGGGCACATAATGTATCCTTTGCTTCCACTAGATCGCCGGCTGAAGGGCAGGGCTCCGTGGTCTAATAAGGCTAAAAAATGATCAAAGAGCATGTGCTCGCGAGGGAGGCGCAGACTGCGTAGCGGACGTGAGCAGTCGCTCTTGAGCCTAAGGCATACCTCGCGCGATTCCACTCGCTGCGCGATTCGACACAACAGCGACTCTTCATAATTCGTCGTTAATGCGCTGCCCTTGTTCAGAACTTGCTCCTTTTGCAACAGCTTATACAAGCTACCCAAATATGCATCCGAGAAGCGCGCACGATAAATTTGTAGAAATTTGGCCAATCTTCTTTCCACCTGCAACATACTTCAGCCTCCACCACCTATCTAATATGCTGCACCAATGCCTCCGATACCAGCATTAACTCACCTATTATATGGTTAGCTTTGATACCCCATCATTCCCAGCGCAGATTGAGCTCTACTGCTATTGTTTTCACAAAACTGTGCAAGTGATTTGAGAGGGGTTATTAAGAATTCATTTTTATTGCAAATGCTTAATGCTCAATTAATTGCTAGTACCAAATCATCCGAGTGGTCGAAACATGTGCGGGCAAAGTATCGTTCAATCGCTTCACTCACAAGGCCCACAATATCTCATCAGCAGGAAAGCTATAGCTACGGCATACGCGAAGTTGCACAAAATCAGATATGTAGACATGCATCATATGGTTAGTAACTTCATTTCAAAATACATTCAACATTAACGTCAGCGGAAAGAAGTGGATATGAGAAAGAGATTTGAAAACATGCCGAGCATTGTTGGGTGCGTACTATCAGCGCGTTTCAAGACCGTTGCTTCGCTACTGCAATTTTTTGAATTCCACTTGTGATTTCATTACCGATGTAGGTGATTGATGTAAATCATCTAAAAGTTCAGGAAGTTAAGTTGAAAAGCACTGTTTTATTCTAACAAATTCTTTAGGGGTATTACCGTGTCACTTTTTCCTGCCGGTGCAGCCATTGGTGGATTAATAAGCGGAGCGTTGGCTGACAAAGCTGGTCGACGTAACGGTTTATTGTACACAAACATCTTCGCGTTTGTCGCTTGTGCCTGTATGGGTTGCTCAAAGATGGTTGGCTATTATCATCTCATTATCGTTGGACGTTTCCTGATTGGAATTTATGCAGGTAGACGGTACATTGAGCTTTTGATCCTAAATTTTTATAATTGAGACAAACTAGTCATAAGATTGAGAAAATAAAAAGTTTCAACATAAACAGTGTGAATAAATGTGCTTTCACGCAAATCAAGTATTTTTGTACATTTGCGAAAGAAAGAAATTACAATTAATACTACTTTTTGCTCCTCCGTTTTTGTTGCATCCCTTTTTGATTGCTTGACCTGCTTATGATTATGATAAAACGAAGTGGCTATTTGCAAACTTTTGAAAGGAAAGGTAGTGGAGGGTAGTGGAGATCAGATCTAAAGCTGCAGCATTTTTGCAGAACTCACGCTCTTCATTATTAGCTCCAGTGACGCACGACATAATGTATGCGTGCATACTTCTATGCTGAGCCCCCATTTGTTGTTACATCCTGTATATGCTGAACATACAAAACCAATGTCATTAGCCCTTACCAATGTCATAAGTCTGTTCAAATGAAAATGAAAGTTTTTTGTATGTCTGTACGTATGTTTCAAATAGAATTTACTTCTAATGTTAAGACTAATACACTTCGGGGCGTGGCGTGTGTCGTAGGCTGCTTTTCGTTATCAATTAATATCTATTTCATCAATTTCTTGCAAACTTCAAGCTACGGGGCTCGGAGTTAGCACAGGGAGTAAGTGCTGACGAATATACAGGGTGTCCCAAAAAGATGTGCACACTGTTTGATCGTTAATAACTCTCTTGTTTTCATGTCTTTTGCCGAGCTTGAGGTACTATTCTGTAAAGCGAGGTTCAACATAGATATACAGTATGGAGGAAATTATCAATCACCCTCCATTACTGTAGGATCACGGTAGAAACTTCGAGGAGGATTTTAAGCCATTGAATGCGGTATTTTGCCTCAGAAAGAAAGCCAAATAAGCCGGGAAGCCAGAAATTCTTGATCTGTGCCAATCAAAGATTCCAAATATGAAATTTGCACTTCAGTATATTGCTTTCATAGGTTATCTCAGATTTGGGGTAACAAGTTTTTCCAGTGTTTGTCAGAAAGTGAATAATACCCTATTGAGAAAGCTCGAGAAACTGACGAAAAGTTATTTAATGGAATCAGCATGCCCGAAAACCTTGCTACACCAAATTTCAGATTTTTTTGGAGAAATTCTATTAACAGGCCTATCCGATAGTGACTTTGTATGCTGAAAGTTCATACCGTGATCCTACAGTAATGAAAAGTGATTGTGATTCGCTCCATACTGTAAATCTAAGTTTATCCTCGCTCTACAGAATGGTACCTCAAGTTCGGCAAAAGACATGAAAGCAAGAGAGTTATTAACAATCAAACAGTGTGCACGTCTTTTTGGGACACTCTGTATAACTGACAGGACGGGGGGAGCCAGGTTTGCCAACTAATATTCAGGAATATAAAGTTGAAAACTAAGTTTTTAACTTCTTCCACAACTTCACTCTCATTGAATATAGTGCACAAAAACTTTGTGTATAGATCGTAAAGTGTGCTATGTGTGTAGGTAAAGTGTGCTATAACCAGGGTCAAGCGTGGGGTGCGGCACGCCACACCTGGGGGTCGTATTGAGGAGTCAAAAGGGGAGGGGGTCGTAGTTGGGTAACCTGACAATAGTGATAACATGATATTTGTATCATATCCATAATTAGCATGTCAATTAACCCTTGTAGACAAAGTGTGAGCGAATTCTGAAGATTCAAGACACTAGGCCACCTAAGTAAAATGGTCGAATTCCAACATGGTTAACTTTGTTTCAAAGGTGAATTGGCTATCCGTTTTCCACTCAAGACAAAGCACTACTCCTTCTTTGTCCCATAAATACTGTCCGCTAAAAATGTTCTTTTGATATAGTTAAAGGGGTGCGGCACACACCCTTAAAAGCTGCGACAGCTTTTAAGGGGGTGTGCCGCACCCTCTTAACTTGCCTTCAAAATCCAGAAAGCGCTCCATTGCTGGTATGAGTATTGAGCACATAGCTTCTTCTTGCTACATTGGAAATTTGGAGCCGAACGCCCCACCCATAAGAAAATTATGGCCCTTTCAATATGCCCAATCAGATCAAAATCAGCCGTCGAATTACGTGTGATTGTAAAGTGCAGTCACAGAAAAGCGGGCGTACAGCTCTCAGAAATCTGAAAACTCTCTAGAAAAAGATGGTGTCCTCCAGAATGTCACACTTTGAGGTCCGGAGGTTGAGAGGAGGAAGAAGGGGTCGTTTGAGGGCTTTCATGGGAGGGGGGGGGGGGGTTTCGAAAGACTTGTGCCTGACCTCTTTCTCAACTCTGGTAATGCTATCTTAGGTATATAGTTCAAAGGAGGGGGTCTTATAAAGAGAGTAATCAGGGGGGGGGGGTACCAGCGATCGTGTGCCACACCCCTTGCTTGACCCTGGCTATAACCGCGCACAACTTTCTGGTTTTAGACACAAATGAAAAGTTCTAAGCATTTTTCAAGAACCAAAGAATTTCGAAAATTTACCGTCGAGTCATTCGTAACTCAATATGCTCAGCACACCATATGCGCTAACTGACGCACACTGCAAGAGACTAGAGCTTACTCATTTTCGGTGATTTCTCCTTATGCCTCAGTCTTTTTTGTTTTTGATTAATATATGTTAATCATTAGAACGTATTTCTGCACTTTATCAGATTAGAAAATGTTTCACTGAAAAGTTACTTGTAAGGGTGCCGTCGTTAGTAGCGTATAGTGTGTAGTCTCACACATTAAGTCACAAATGATTCGAGGATATCTTATATATAAAGCTGATTGTCTGTTTGTATGTATGTCTGTATGTCTGTATGTCCGTATGTATGTACGTATGTTCCGAATAGAAAATTCCATTTCTGAACTGATCCGGACCGAACTTGGCACACATACACTTCGGGCCCCGGCGGGTGCCATAAACTACTTTTCGTCATCGATCGATATCGATTTTATCGATTTTTATCGATTTTTTTGCAGAGTTCACCTACGGGGCTGGGAGTTGGCACGGAGGAGGGGTAATCGAGCATGGGGATTCCGAATACAATATTAGTTTTCAGGAATATCGAGTACTTTTATCGATTTTATCAATTTTTTTGCAAAGTTTGAGCTACGGGGCTGGGATTGCACAGTGGGGTAATCGAGCATGCTGATTACGAGTTCGATATTAGTCTGCTATCCGGCTATCCGGGCCCCAAAATTTTTTGTGGTAGAGCTTGCTCAAACTTCGTGTATAAGGGTTATCTTAAGGGCTGGGCATACTTCAAGCGATTTCAATCGCGACGCGATTTGGCAATATTTCAGGTGTCCATAACTCATTATAAGCACATTATAAATGTACAGAAGATAGGGCATTTCATTAGTTTACGTAAGTTATACACACTATGCATGTGCAGTTTGCTAATGTTGGATCCGAAGACTTCTGGCAAATTGCCAAATCGCGTTGCGACTGAAATCGCGTGAAGTATGCCTTGCCCTTTATATGCTGATTACAGATATCACACTTTCTCCGCAGAAGGTCTTCCCGTGTGGTTACGATAGGTGTACGGTAGGAAGTCAAAATCGGCTGGAGTTCGGTCCATATGGCTTATTCGACATGCTAATTACCAATATCATCTCTCTCTGCATATTGGGGCCTTTTCATAGAGATGTGATGGTTATATGGCATGGGGTCGAAAACATAGATTTGCTTTGAAGGCAGCGTCCAGTCAAGTCTGGACCTATGGGGATTTCACGTGAAAAGTACTTTTGGGGCTCTAACTAAGCCACTGCCCAACCGGCAGCTCAGGTAGTGCCCTAACGCCTGAGATATTCCCCTCGAAACTAAACCCCGCGACCGTTTTTCGCGTGGATTCATGGCGCAAAGCGTGGATCCTGGCGCGAAACTGCCATGAATCCATGCGAATATGTTCACGGGGGCCAGTTTCGAGGGCAATATCTCAGCCATTAGAGCACTACCTGAGCTGCCGCTTGGGCAGTGCCTTAGTTAGGGTCCCAAAAGTACTTTCCACGTAAAAGCCCCATAGGTCCAGATCTGCCTGGACGCTGCCTTTAAACTTCGTCTAGGGTGGTCATTTAGCGCGCTGAACATGAATATCATGCTGATTTCGCAGGATAGTGCATTTTCTTGGGTTACGGTGGGTATAGATGGGTCGAAGTTCCAGATTTGCTCAAAACCTATTGAGAGTGAGCTACAGTTTTATTTTTGCAGCACAGTTTGATTTTTCGAAAAACCAGCATTTATTTTTTGTCTTATCATTTACTGCAAACTAGTAATCCTGTCGAACTAATATGTTCGTTAGGCGCATCATTGAATGCATAAATAAATAAATAAATAAATAAATAAATAAATAAATAACCTTACCTGTAACGGTTCACAAGTATATCGCTTATGAATATGATGCTTGCTCGCTGTCATAACGCAATAGTGAAGTTATGGTGAGTTGCAGGGTTTGAATGGACATTTTTCGCTTTTAAGCAATTTAGATCCCAAATATTCAAGAGATGGAGAAACGGTCGTTTTGCATAGCGGTCTCCAGCGCCATCCTGATAACCTGTCCCAACGCGTAACGCACGCGGCAAATCTTCCTCCCCCTGTTATTGCTTAGGCAAAAGCCGCCGAAGGGTGTATCGCGCGCGGAAGTAGTAATATAGTAACCCACGCGACAAATCTCCCTCTTCCTGTTTTTGCTTAGGCCCCGGCCAGACTTCACGCGACTTAATCGCCGCGACCTAATCGCCAAGATTTCCATTCATTTTCATTTCACATTCAAAAATTTCGAACTGGAAAAGTATCACAACCGAATGAATGTTGATCGGCATGGAATGATGTTGTAACAGTTGTCTCGTCGCGACTCAGTTTCGACGATCAAATCGCGTGAAGTCTGCCCGGGGCCTTAGGCAAAAGCCGCCGAAGGGTGTATCGCACGCGGCAGTGGTCCTATAAGGAAAGCATTACGGTCATATGAAACTTTTATACCATACGAATTGCCGTTATACTGGGGATCAAGCACGATTTTCTTGAAGTTTGGGTCTTTCCCTGCCAGGGTTTCAGGCAGATTCATGATTTTTACCCGCTGCCACGCGAAATGACTACTTAATTCGTCACCAGCGGCTTGACTAACCCCCACATACCGAGTTTGACCAAGACCCACCACAAAAACATCTTAGGGCCCGGATAGCCGAATAACGCCATCGGTTTTTAAAATTATCTTTACTTTTATCAATTTTATTGGTTTTTTGCAAAGTTTGAGCTGCGGGGGGGGGGAGGGGTTAGAGAGGAAGGTAGGTGAGCATACTGATTACTCACACAGCTGGAATAGGGAATTGCATGTAGAAGTATGCAAAGGTAAAAGTGTACAATATACTTGGGACCGAATCGAATAATTATTCGATCATTCGAATAAATCATTCGAATGCGAATGATTCGAAAAGTCGAATATTCGAAAATCTGAGATTTCGAATAAAATTCGAAAGTCGAATACTCGAAATTTTCAGTTTTCGAATATATTCGATAGTCGAATATTCGAAAATCTTCATTTTCGAATATTATTCGAAAGTCGAATATTCGAAAATCTAAAATTTCGAATATTATTCGATAGTCGAATATTCGAGGATCATTCATTCGATCATTCGATGTCCATCAAATATTCGAATATTCGTCGAGCGCAGAATATTCGGAGATTCGATAAGAATTGACTATTCGAAAAGTCGATAAGCACCAAATATTCGAGAATTCGATATGCATAGCGTATACGGGATGTCTTAAAAGTATCTACACACCGTTCGATCGCCAATACCTCTCAAAGTCTTTTGCCAATTGAGTAACATCCAGTAGGGATGGCTTCAGCTTATAAATACAGCAGAAAGCGAATCACCCATGTTTTTCTTATTGTGTGTTATCACAGTAGGAAACTCCAGCTTATAGACCAACTGCAAAATAAGACATCCAAAAAAATTGTCCCTAAAAAAGGTGTAAAATTTGTGCAGCAGTGTCTTTACGCATGCTGATTTTACTACGCATGAGTTTTCAAGCTTTTCAAATGGCAATCATATTTTTGAAAGGCGTTGAAAAACACTTTTACGGTGTATCGTTTGTTCCCCAGCAAATTTCCCATAGGTACCACATTATCTCGCTGCCTTTCGCTATTTTGAACGTGTTAACCTCGGGCAGTTCCGTTGAAATCTCAGGAGAAACGTGTCAAAAAGAGCGAAAGGCAGCGTCGCACCACGTACGCACGCTGGCTCACATGGAACTTTTCTTGGGGACACAGAATACCTGGCGTAAGTTTTGAAAAAAGCATTACGGTTAAGTGCAAATTCTACATAAAATGAGTGTTTTTAGAAATCTAAAGCAAGACTTTCAGCCCTTTTCATTCTTTTTCTGGAAATGGCTCTTAATGTTTTGAAACCCGCTTCAGTCTTACGGTAATTTTACAACAGTGAAAAGCGATTGATAAATCGCCTATACTCTAAGTTGATGTCAGCCTAAAGATCTACATACTGTTGGGACCGCTGTATCTCCAATCGCAACTCTCAGTGAGGGTATATAATCTTCTTTGAAGTACTTCCTAATTCTCTTCAGGTCACGACTAAACCGTTTTTCCATCGCAATATGTACCATAAGAATGTGTCCATTCTTAGCACTTACACGAAACAAATTATTCTTAGTGTTTTGGCCTTTCATAAGCAGTCTCCATGAAGTAAATTATTCGGTCAGTATTTGAAAATCGAATAACATTCGAAAACCGAATAATATTCGAAATTCGAATAACGAATTATTCGATATTCGAATATTATTCGATTTGAAATTTTCATTTTCGAATAATATTCAATAGTCGAATATTCGAAATTTCCGATTTTCGAATAATATTCGAAAGTAGAATATTCGAGAGTTTCGATTTTCGAATATTATTCGATATTCGAATATTCGAAATTTTCAATTTTCGAATATATTCGATATTCGAATATTCGAAAAAAATTTCGAATTTCCCCAAGTATAGTGTACAGGGATAGAAATAACCTTATCGTTTTTGACAGGGCCGGGCGGAGCCGGGTAAGCCAGCTACTAGTGTTATAAGCAGAAGTGAAGCCGATCGCAATGTAGACCATGCACAATGATTAGAAATTCTGTAGGAATTATTGCTAGAGTTTGACTTATTTACCCCGTTCAAGGGGAAACAGAATTTGAGTAAGTCAAAATCTGACTTCGCAAAGTTGAACGAGCGCTGCACGTAAGCTGTTAGCGACAGCCTTCAATGACTAAGGGATCGGAACTTCAAATTCGCCGAGACTTTGCATGTTGGAGCTATTTGACCCGCCGGACACGGATATTAATTCGTTGAATTGAAGCCTCCTTCTCAAAGTGAGACCCCACGTAAACCTACATTATTCTCCAAAAAGTCCTAACGTGCATATCCAATACGGTATATCAGTACATCGAGTAGCCGCTTGCCAAGTTGTTTTAACCAGATCTATGACGTTCATGATTTTTCCCCCATACCATATACCTACCGTAAACCTCACTGCGGCGTCAGAATTTGATAGCGAAGTAGCTGCGCTCGTAGCTTACATCGTAATCTAATTGATGGCAAAACTTGAGTGCGTATATTGAAAGAGAAGGATGTTATTGAAGCTGCAAAACTTAGTTTCCAACCCAATATTTATCTACACTTATTTATACAATCATGACTTTTAATAAAGCGCTAAGCGTCTGTTTGTCCGTTAGTCGTCTGTCTGTTTGTCTGTCTGTCTGTACGAAAATCATATAACGAGGTGCAGCCAACGTCTTGAGATAGAATTTGTGTCATAGCACCCAATCAGCGGGTAGGTGAACTGTGTGCAAAAGCACAAGCTAATCCAGTAAGTGGAACCATTGAAAACTGGGTTCAAACAGATCCACGCGACTTTTAACCAATTAGAATGGGTCGGTAACTGGATTCTTCGCAAAGTCGGAGTTGGATTAAGTTGGATTAATTCAACAAGTAAATCCGAAAAACATTGACTCCAGACTTAAAAGTAAGCAAAAAGTCTATTTTTACGCAAAACTGGCGCAAAAAAGAAATTGCGCAAACTGCCAATATACCATTTTTACTTAAAAAATTGGAAGGATTCAGTAGATATGTAGTTCAAGGTAATTGTTATTCTTACGGCGAATATGAAGCCAAAATAAAACCAGTAACCCACTCAAAATCGCGTAATATTATAAATAAGAAATATTGCTTCATATTGTGAAAATCAACTTTTTTTGATGTCGACAGGTTTTGCAACTTGCCTGCTATAATTTACAAAAATGCAAAACGGGTAGCATCCCAGAGGAATCGAACTCAAGACGTCCAGCTCCGCAGTCCAAGCCACTATCCACTGCACCAAAAATCCTTTATAACTCCTCCAGAATGACGTCATAGCAGATATGGAATGCAGTTTAAAGATCATCGTCTGGGGACGGTATACGCGGTATTCATCGCTTACCCAATCGTCACTGCGATGGCGTGGCGGGATTACATTGACTTGAGTTCATCACCCTTTTGAGTGACTATAATCCATGACCACACTTTAATGCTTGTTCAGTATTGATCATAGTGTCGCTTCTTATGGCCGTACTTGATCCATTTTTGCCATAAATATCAATTCAGGCTAGGAAGTGATTGCTCTATCAAATTATTAGCAATAAAAACAGAATCAGCACGCAAACAATCCGTTAGTGCGATAATTTGTGGAGCACTTACTTGCTGAGATATTTCGACTTTGCAGCTTTTCCGGAGGTGACTTCTAATGGGGTTGTATGACACTTCAAAATCCTGCTGAAAATTCTCGGCAGCTATTCTTGCGCTTTGCTGTAAAACAGATGCTGAGATCCTTTGAGATGCTCGGCTATATGACAGCAACACCTTCTAGAAATTGCAAAACATTAGCCTTCACTTCTCTGAACCTGAATTTTTGAAAGCAATCTACCTAGTAATGCCGCTACTTGTGGTCTATCCCATCTGCTGCGTGCAAACACCAGTCAACCTGCCAAACATTCCGCATTGCATCGGCATATATGTATGTGTGAAAGTTACTGTGACTGTTGTGAATTTGTAAATGAAAGCGATTCGTTTTGTCAATGAACCTGAACTCTATGACTGTCCGATGTACGTCTAAGCAAACAATCACAAACTACCTCCGTCCCAATGTGCAACCTACAACCTTCTCATCCTTAATGTAAATCTCTCGTAAACAAGTCCGCTTCTTCTGAATATTTATTTTAAAGGCCTTACTGTGCTCGTGCCTATTTACCTTACGGAAGTTTCGCCTACAAATCTTCGCGGTATGCTTGGTTCTCTCCATCAGCTGTTTATTACTATTTCTATACTGTTTTCACAGGTGAGATCTTTTCAAGTATAGAGAAGAAAGAGCGGAGAAAGAACAGCAGCCATACCTTCGATACATAGAGCCACGTACTCTGGTAACCTTCACTTTGAGTGTCATGAGAGGACACAACCTTCACCTGGAGAGGAGTACAAGTCATCCGGGGCGAAGCCCCGGATATTATGACATAACTAATGACTAACTATGTAAGGATGAATGTGAATGAGGCATATAGTAGTGACATCCAAAGAAAAGCTCAAAAAACCGAAAGATTGCGATTTTATGGCCTTTTTTGTTGAGAAGAAGGTTTTTATCTAAAAATTCAATCAAAAACTAGAGCAAAATCTCTCAGTTAACCTTTCTTTGAACTACGGTTGAATGTTGGAAGTTCATTAAAGCCGCTAGAGTTCAATAAAAACGAAAAACTGCGCTCAAATCTTGCGCAAAGAGTCGCCATATGAATGCTGGTCTATCTCGTTATGGAGTGATTTTCAAGACCCGCGACGTTGTCAGTGCTCCTGGCCGTGTCATGAGGATCACAACGATATATAATATTATAGGGTTTCATTATGACCCCGCGGAGATCAATGACCAGAGCCAAATGCCCCGCCGGCTCTGGTCTCTCTCCGCTGCTCGTCTGCGTCTCCGCGCGCTGCGCGCTACCTCGCTACCCCAAATGCGGGGCGCGGGGCATTTGGCTCTGGTACACTTTTCTTCGCTGTTTCGAACCCAATTTTAGCAAGCTATATATCATTTTGAAGCTCTTGATCTCTATTTTCACTCTGACAACGTCGCAGGACTCCTTTTTATGATTTAAACAAGAAATCCGGCAAAAACCTTGTTTTTGAAAATCTCTCGTTTTTCTCCTAGTTTGACTCTTTTCACGCAGTTTTTTTGTGTAGTCGATAGGTCTTGTTTCTGTCTATAATGTAGACAACGTCGCCGAGCTTATTTCTTTGCTTATGCCGCTTTTTTGTAGAAATTACTAAAAAATGCGTTTTTCTTTACCTTATTCTTTTTCAGTAGTTTCGCAACGAATTTTCTCCAGCTTGGACGATACTTGCTCAGAATGATGAGCGGAAGAATCCAGACAACGTCGCAGGGTACAAGAGGGACGGCGCGGGGGTAAAAATTTAAAGGAAGCATCAAAAATCAAAACCCCGTGTTGCGAATTGCTGCTCCTGGAGCGAAAACTTGCACTCTGTAAAGCCGCCAAATGAAAGATTTCAAATCTTATTGCGGCGTTTTTATCCGATTTATAGCCGTTTCTTTTGCTTTTTATGTCTGTTTTACGTCATAATCTCTTCTCTGATCTTCTTTGAACAACCTTCACCATTTGTGACGTCAGATGTTCAAACAACCTTCACTTTTGGCGCCCTGTCTCTAGACTATCGAAGGTATGACAGCAGCTCTTGCTCTGCTCTTTCTTAAGAGCAGCATTTCAGCAAATTGCGAGCTTGGCTTTCACCAACTTAAAATCCTTAAGTGTCTTATGTTCAGAAAAGGGTTGGAATCTTTATCGTCTACCTGCTTGGCTCAAAGCCTGGCGCTGTTCGTCTTGGAGACAGGCTGGACTTCTTTTTTGGGACAAATAGCAAAAACTCCGTCGTAAAATAATGCTATGTAGCATATAAGCGATCGACCACACAGCTGAACACACGCTTCAAAAAAGTTTCACGATTGGCCTGTGCCACCATGTTGTTTCACAAAGCCCGCGCAGTTTGGATGCAAGACCATAATAAACAAATGGAATGTATGCAGCGTATAGAGAAGTATATGACACCAAATTGGAACGGTGTAAGTAGAATACTACTTGCAAATTCATTATGTTATTACATTTTGTAAACTTATGTGACTTATTACCTCTTTCCAAATAGACAGATTCCATCGTTGCCTCTCCTTTTTTTGCTTTCAGTTTGTTCGCAAAATTACTTTGTTAGATATTGCACCCCTACGAAAACCTTTCCTGAAAGATAGGTGCTTGCTTTTTTAGTTCTCAGTTCACTCCTTATGGTATATGTAGATTAAAATCTATAAGTTTTGAGTGTCGGGGGATTTCGTTTGTAGCAGAATCATACCGGAATTTGTTACAAAAACCTTTGAAATAATTTGTGTTGGGCCCCGGCTTGGCATATACCCTAAAATTTCACAGATAAGTCTTCCCATTAAATAAGTCCATCTACAGGTAAGTCTGCCTTCAGATAGTTCCGTCTTTTTGACTTCAGTTAAGGCCCTTCAGATAAGTCCGCCTACAGATAAGTCCGTTTTCTTTCTATTATAACTACCCTGAAATCTTGTCAGATACGTCCGAAGACTGTCAGATAAGTCCGGACTTATCTGTAAGACGTAGGCGAGCACTGGAGCCTGTTGTAACCACAACTAGTTTTGCATTGAGTTGGCCACATTCACTTAGTTCCCTCACAAGGACAAAGCAGCTTCTCAAAATCTTTGGGATTTGGAGCTCATACTCAAATTAGCCTTCACTACTCCAAGAACGGGCTAAAACCAACGTCTATAAGCTAATACCGTTGCAGACCTTATCCAAAATTCAAGTCTTAGACATTTTGTGGGGATAAGTTGGGAGCGGAGAGGGATGCACAACTAAGCCTTGTTTGAACAAAAGCTCATATGATCCTTTATGACCGGCATAATCACCAAGCTCCTCATACATTATCGTTCTCAGGATGCTAACTGACCCACAAACGAAAATTTTTACTGTTAACTGAAAGTTTACACCTGAATTCCCTACTACGAACGAGTTATATGGGATCTTGTTTGGACCCTAGTTTATCTAAGGCCTTCATACAGTCATTGATCACTAAAGTTTTGTTACGCCTTGACTTTCTCTTCTTTTAATAATATATCTTTCCTGTCTATAGTAATGTTTAAGGGTGTCTGTATAGTTATCTTTGATCAGGTTTGCGGGCAATTTTTAGAGCGGAGGGGGAGTTCTGGTTTTTCTCTGCTTTCCACGCATGTGGATCCTTTTTTGGCTTCAGACTTCGAATGGATCAAAGTTGATTTAAATGTTTGAAGACTGTCGCAGATTTAGTCCCCATCTCCTTAGGATAGTGAATAGTGATCGCGTGCATCGGCATGCACGAGCCGGATGTCTTTTCCGTGAGATAATCTAACTACAATGGGTGGCGATATTTGTGAGGATGCCACTGGGTCTGCCACTATACATACACCAGGCACGTCTAAAGACCCATGCCACCAGCCTACCCCGCTGTCATTATGGAACCTGCGGAATGTGATTTGCTCCCTACTATCGACGCCTGTGGCCGTATTCATTAACGAACCCATGGGTTTTGGGTAGGCTCAACACACGAGACTGGTATTCACGAAACTAGTGAATTCCGGGACTCGGTGGCTTAAGTCTACCCAGCGGCTTCCGCAACCCATAGAAAACCACTTAACCGGTATTCACGACGAACCCAATGGGTTTGCGAATCCAAAAGGCGGGCGTTCCGGTATTCACGAAACGGGTAATCTAGTTCTGGTGGGTTCCGGAATCCACTGAGGCTGCGTTCATACCGATTTCGTAATCCGGGAACAGTCCCAGCACAACGCTCACTTCGAGCGCTGTGCTGGAACTGTTCCCGAACTTCGGGATCAGTATGAACGCAGCCTGAGAGCTGGGTTGGCGAACCCAAGCATAGTGCAAATTCCTCTGAATTACATGCGAACTCAGTTCCTTTGCTGAACATTATGTGGACTTCTATAAGCAAGGATGGTTACTACTAGCAAACTTATACATTTGAAACACTTTCCATATTCTTTGTAACTGATAGGAATTTTGTTATATAGATTGTGATAAGATATTCCCTGAAATGTAAGACTAGCAAACTTGATGCCTGTCACGATTTGGCATCTCTGAAAAGTGCAAAACTTTTAGCTGAAATTTGTGCGTCAATTTTTAAAGAGTAGTCGATTATGATGACGGCTTGCCCCGGAACAAGACGAATAGAAACGAGTATGTTACAATTCGAGCCAAAAAGGGGACTTGAGCGTTCCCTGCGAACGCCACCTTGTCACTGATGATGAAAACTCCGTTTAAAATTAGGCGTTTGAAAATAGGGGCATAGGTAATTATGTACAGCAAAAGCATCCATTAAATGAAACTTATCACTCCTTGCACCATGACAGTTGTTTCAAACGCAGGTTCTTTTATATCAACTATGTTGTGCAATCTTCAAAAAATATGGCTAATATCTTTCTTAAAAGATAAGAGACAAAACTAGAAAGATCACTTGTACAGAAAGCGTAGAGTCCTCTTCTTGCATCTCTTTCCACATATTAGGTTGTCCCGAAAGTTTTGTCCGTTTTTTTCATCGCTCACTAAAACTCACAGAACACCAATCCATAGACGACTTAAAGGCAGCGTTCAGGCAGATCCGAGCTCGACGACCACGCCCACTTCCCTCGGACGGCCAACCCCTTATGAACATAATCTCCTCAGCCTTGACGTGTTTTCACATGACCAACGCAGTCGAACTTACAGCGTTTACCTGTTAATACTTGCTTTCGACAAGGATAACACTAGCAGCACTCTTTTTTCCCAAAATAGCCCCAAAAGGTGGTTTTCTGAGAAATTCACGCTTTCTGAGTTCTATATTCGGAATCAGCGCCATGGAAAGGCCTGGATAACCTAAAAATATAGAAGTCGAGAATCTGCCTAGACGCTGCCTTTAAGTATCATTTGATTCAGATTTTCATCCTCTTTTCTAAAGCTGTATTTGCCTCTCTGATCTACCCTGTCTTTGCAATGTCATCGCCATGGCTTTATGAGCAGCTCAGCAGTAACGCCAAATATTTTCTGAATTTTGAAAATTTTTATCCTTTTTCAAAGAGCGCTGGCAACTTTTATGTAGAGCAAACCTTTGGCTACATTGAACTCATTTTAGGTTACATAAGCCACGTTTACCAAGTCTGTTATAATTAATTATTTGATAAAAACCGCGGCTTCCTGATAACATTTGCCGTGTGAAAGTACCGAGAATTTCAAAAAGCTTCTTTCTCAAAGCAAATCAAACTTGGTTATATTGCATAAATAAGGCTGAATAAGAATCATGTTTCAACTTGAAACTTCAAAAGCTTTCGTGTATTTGATGCAGTTGCGTGTTTCATGACTTTGCTAAAACTCGAGGCCTCTGAGGAAATAATCTTGAAACTAAAAACAGCAGATCAGAAGACTCTAGAAATATTACCTTGTAGTCCGAGAGTTGCTCTATTTGATCCATATTTAACTCTTTCCGAAACTTTAGAATGAGATTTTTAAAAATTAGCCTATCACAGAGGAGAAGGAGATAAAATTGACGGGTGAAGAATTTTGGCAACTATCAAATAGAAATTATAAGATTTTGGCTCGAAATTGTATCCATAAGAAAGAGCAGAAAAATACGCATCGAATACGTTGAAACTCACTCAGGTCTTTATTGTGCGTGGTTTTACAGTAGTTTAAGAAAACGGACAAAACTTTCGGGAGAACCTATATATAGTCCACAGTCATGTCTGGGTCCGAGAAAATACTCGAATAACAGAATAAAGGAAATGCAAGTTTTGTCGCAAAAAAGACATTGATTAAGTCATTCATCCGAAAATAAGAGTAGTGTGCTGGCGCTTCTAGTTTAGCGTAATCCGTGTGTGTCGAGAGATGAGGAAAGTAGTACAGACTAGAGAGTGACACTGGTGACGTCATGGGTTGGCGAACCCAGGGGGCACTTGTGAATACCGATCTTACCCAGTGGCTTCGCGAACCCACGGAACCCAGTTTCGCGAACCCAATGGGTTCCGGTACTCACTGCTTGTTAATGAATACGCCCACTGGAGCTTATCGTAACTGTGACACTACTCAAATTGTGCCAGCCTTCAGACTGATCGATTACTCTAGGCAAGATCACAATGATAACCCTACGCTTTTTGGCAACGGGCATAGTTCTGCGATATCGTCGTCGCAATATCATCGCCGGGGATCTCGATGATTTGAGCGATGAAAACGCACGACGAAATCGCTATTCGCGAGGACATGGGCATAGTGCTCGCGATTCTATGTCTTTGCACAAAAGCTGATTGAAATTTGTTCTTATGGGATATTCCGCTTACTCACTCTCAGCATCTACCATTGCTCATGCCAATCGTGATGATACTCGAGTACAGAAGTTTTCATTTGTCTGTCTTTCATCAAGTCAGTTCCTCACAAACTTCCACTTTCTGGCAAATTCTCGCCTACGAATGTTAGCTTTGAAAGCTAACAGCTACAATTAGGAACTCTTTGAAGATTCTGGAAGAAACAATCAGAAGGAATTGGAAAGATGACGTGGGCATTTGTAGCATGGAGTTTTTTAGAAAAAAAATCGAGCACAGCACTTGAAGACTGCGGTAACACACAAACATAACCGCTTCTTGCTGATGCACCTGTATCAAAACGAAATCTCCTGCAATTATGCGAATAGCAAGACGTGAGATTATCGCGAAATGAAATGACAAACTACAAGTTTAGTTTGCAAAAAGCAATAACTCATAAAAATAGCACCAAAAACAAATCAGTTTATACAAATCAGTTTCTCTGTATAGAAAACGGGACACCGAGCAAATGCATAACTACTTTCGTAAATATTTTCTTTTTCTTCAAACAAAAACAAGTCAAAACATCAAAGCATGCCTATGAAAAACTCTAAAAATCCCATTCCAACCTCAGCGATATCGCTCGGTCGCCGGTGCAGCAGGCGCGACGCGACATCGCTGAGTCCAAAATCGCAGCGATTATCGCCGGAGAACTATGCCCTAGCCCAAAAACCGTTTGCAATCCGTCGCGGCGGATGACCACAACCGCCGTGGCCGGCACATGGGCTCGCAATGAGTGCGTAACAATTGTCATTTCACAGAAATCGCAACGCGACGGAATCGTACCCATTATGCGCTAGGCCTTACAACCGAGCTGGCCCACCACATCAATCAACAACACAAGTGTTCAAGTATCCATGCAAACATGTTGAAAATGCAAAATGGTCTGCATGCAATGAACTGCTAACGCTTTCTTGTTGAAAAAATCGCAAGGCGATGAAATCACGTGATGTATGCCCACCATTTATTTTTACACTAGTCCTATACCAGGGCCCGGCATAGATCGTCTGGAAGCAGTCTGGACTTCGTTTTTGAAGCGAACAGCAAAGGGGATATCGTTTTTGACGAGTCGGAACCGAGCACCAAGAACAAGCGCAATTTAGTCGAACACAAGCTTTTCGGACAGGTTATCACACAACTGACATGCTCTATCATGCATGGCGAAAAGTGCGCGCGATTTGAAAGCAAGGCTAAATAGATAAATTGCTTATTTACAGCGCACACAGTATCATATGGCACCAAAATTGAACTGTACACATAAAAAATTATTTACAGAAGAATTACTTGAAAAGATTTGAAAACTTATGTAACGTAATACCTTTCCCAAAATTAGATCGTCTCCAGACGGCCACCGGACGATCTCAGATCGCCTGGAGCATATATTTTCGTCACTTCACATAAGTTTCGGATCTTTTTAGCATGGACGGATTCCCCTGTCAAAAATCTATCCCTGAGCATGAAGACATTTTCATATCATTGCCTTTCCTTTGTTTTTTTGCCTTCATTTCTTCTCGCTTTCTTAAATATCGCGCTCTAATGCCAAAGTCTTGTCATGCATAGTATTCAGTTCCAATTTGGATTTTCACTCTTATCCTACGTCTTTTCTTTCAGACTAGTAAACCTTTCTTGTTTTCATCTTCTTCTAAGCAGTAGGTCAAGGGGAATTTCGTAAAACTTCCCAGAGTCAGGGAAGACTTCGTTTTCACAAATCCTAGAAACCTCGTGCCGGGCCCTGCCCTATACTTAAACAAAACGGATGAGCACATCCTACCAATATGTTACATCCTATGGGCCAGCAAATCAAAGAACCTCTGAGGCTTTAATACCGCAGAGTGGCAAGCGTAGCTCCTCAGATTACCTCGTTACCCATGCAGCAAGGTCATTTTTCTATAGCGTGGGTAATGGTTCAGCTTCGCGTAATTTGTAGCGTTGCTTGATTGATTGACTGCCTCAGACATTCGCAGTTAAGTCCCGCCGGTGAAAAAGTTGTGTCTTGCCGGAATGACTGTGGGACATAAGTAAAATGGTTCGCGAAAAAACCGGGACTTCCGGTTTTCGTTTGGGCTAATGCTGTGCGACACGCGCTTTTGTCCCGACATGTTTTCTACTGAGAAATCCGGGAGCTCCTGCGGGAGTCCCGATAATGTCCCGATCCAGTCGGCGAGATCCCGCTCTAGGCTGCAGTCTCCTGCGGGAGACGCATAAGCAGCGATTCGGTCAGCTTCCGGCTGGGCTTTTTCTCACACTGGTTCTCCTTCAAAAATTCATACTACACACATCTTACAAAGGTGCTGTGCTCGATACAGAGTTCAGAAACACTCTTCATTAGTATTCGTGACCGAAAAAGAACACTAAAATCACTATAACTAACAAGGGAAGCGTCTTAAGCAGAGGTGCGATAGGTGGAGCCGGCTCCCCCAAAAGTGAAGGTGATTCCAGCTACCACTGGCCGGCCAAAAGTGAAGGTGGTACTGCCGGACACTCACCTCTTAAAAGCGTCGACCGGGGGGGGGGGAAGCGTTAACGTCGACTGAACCTATCCTTCCACTCAGATAATCGCCGGGGGCAGGCGGGCGCCGGAAAATACGCATTGCTGAAATTTTGCATTCCGCTCGCAAATTCTAGGAAAACAGTCAGCGAGTTTTTGAGAGACCGCTTGTTGAATTTTTTTTCCGCTCTTATCTTTTGCAGATATATTGCTGAACCTTTGAGGAATCGAGAACTCAGCAAGCGCTCTTCCGAAAAGTCCTGATTGCTTTCCAAAAATTCTGCGGGCGGGGTGCAAGAAATCAGCCATCTATTTTTCCGGTGCCCGCCTGCCCCCGGCGATTGTCTGAGCAGGTCGTTGCCGACAGTACGCGGAAAATGAACAAAACAAACGCAAAAAAAGATTATTGAAAGCATATTTTTATGTATACGGCGGCATATATGTATATTTGAAATAAACGTGTTTAGTAAATGGTGTATTTTGAAGGAAAGTCAGCGAGACTTCACAGATTTTATCAACTAAATTTTGTTATAACGCACTGCGAAGGAAGTAGGTCGATCCAGGCAGTAACCGCCGAGAACCGGAATTTCGAATGATAAAATAATGAAACATCGTGAAAAATCATTCCACTGTTACAAATCTGATGGCTGAAGACCTCCGCAGTTGCGACTTCATAGGTTTTGAAGGGTAAGTGTTGTTCTACCAGACAGTCAAAGAATCAATTTGATTTGAGGAGAGGCCGCCGAGAACGAGAATTTTGAAAAACCTTAAAAATCTTCTCAATTTTAGGTTGCTCAATGACAACTGACATTTAAACTCTTATAAATCCGAACTTTGAAGGTGTGTGATGTTGCGCCTTTAAAGGTTTTGTAGGGTGAGGTTTGCTCTATCAGAATATGTCTTAGCTGTACCGATCCACTGAAACATCGCCGAGATCCAGGCTCTTAAAAAGGCAGGTAAAAAACCGTTTTTTAGCTCATAACTTCTTCAGAATTGCATAATCCATGTTGCGACTTCATAGGTTGGATTCTCCTCATCAAGAACTTTCAGATGATATATAATATGTGGGGGATTCAATGTTTCTTGCGGCTCTAACCCTGGGCGGAGTACTCCTCTTCACTAATTCTCCACCCCGCCCATTTTAATGTATTGGCGGGAGGCCGCCAGTGGAGAATTAGTGAAGAGAGATACTCCACCCCCGGGCATATGCCGTGGGAGGCGTGAATCCCCCACATATTATATATCATCTGAAAGCTCTTGATGAGGAGAATCCAACCTATGAAGTCGCAACATGGATTATGCAATTCTGAAGAAGTTATGAGCTAAAAAACGGTTTTTTACCTGCTTTTTTAAGAGCCTGGATCTCGGCGACGTTTCAGTGGATCGGTACAGCTAAGACATATTCTGATAGGGCAAACCTCACCCTACAAGACCTATGAAGTCGCAACATCACACACCTTCAAAGTTCGGATTTATAAGAGTTTAAATGTCAGTTGTCATTGAGCAACCTAAAATTGAGAAGATTTTTAAGGTTTTTCAAAATTCTCGTTCTCGGCGGCCACTCCTCAAATCAAATTGATTCTTTGACTGTCTGGTAGAACAACACTTACCCTTCAAAACCTATGAAGTCGCAGCTGCGGAGGTCTTCAGCCAGCAGATTTGTAACAGTGGAATGATTTTTCACGATTTTTCATTATTTTATCATTCGAAATTCTGGTTCTCGGCGGTTACTGCCTGGATCGACCTACTACATAGATATATGTTCTTAATACTTTCTTTTACATTCCTTTTGCTTATTTTAATTCTTTTGAGCTTTAGCAAAAAAAATTTCAAACCCAAAAGTGAAGGTGGTCACCCTGTACCAGCTCAAAAGTGAAGGTAGGCGGAGAATCGGCTCCGACTATCGCATCTCTGGTCTTTAGTCGAAGTGGCTTTTCCAAATGATTCCTATACCACTTTAAAAAGCATTTAACGCTGTTTCCAAATTTGTTTTCAGTATCTGCCAAGCGCCCCTGGGCGCCAAGTTTTGAGTGTTTCTTGGAGCAAAAAATGAAGGAAGATTCTATGTAAAAACAGTAATTACGATATTTCCTGCGCTCAGATAGAGCAATGTTGGGTATTAAGGTATTAGCAGAAGGTATTCATTAAATTAAGCGCTCTGATAATAAACACCTGACAATTTGAGCAGTCTTGGACGATTTTGTTCCAGTTGTGCATTCACTTTTTCGACTTAAAAAATGCCCATAACTCGGCTTCCAGAGGCAGTTGGCAGATTGGAAGACGGATTTGGAATCATCCTTCGATGCTCTACAAAGTGTCATAGTGCCATGTAGAAAGGCCACTTCGACTAAGGACGCTTCCCTTGTAAGTTAACAGAAAAAACAGGATTGTCGAGATCAAGATTTGAGATTGGATCCCTAATTCAAATCGACTTCACACTTTCAATGTCTTCGTCTTGCTCATGCTCCGGCTCATTCGCGTGCTCGTGCGCCAAAGAATCTTGCGTTGTAGTGGGGCAAAAACGTTTTTTCTGGAAAAGAGTAACAATTAACACTGATTTGAGAAATCATATATGAATTTTACCAAGGGTGGCGACAGCATCTCCTTATCAGCATCAAAATGGTATGCTCGCACATCTCCTCTGATCTAGTTTCGTATAAGAATTATTGCCAAAACCAAAGAGTGCAGAACATTTTGTTTATAGTTTATATCCCAAAAAGTTTTGCAGTGTGATACTAATCTACCTATCACCTATCTAGCAAAAACCTAGTCTACCATGTACATCTTTCATATCTTAGTGAACTAGAAGACGCTGTTACTCATTTTAAATCTTCCTATTTGAGATGTTTAGGCCATCTTCCCGCAGGTGTCATAGATGTAATGAGCTACATTGAAAAGGTGCATTACACCAAACTCTCGAAACCCGAATACTGGAAAAACATACGTTGCGCTCACGTAATTGCAGCCGATAGTCCCAATTGAGCGATGCTATGTGATCTTGCACACTATCCTTGAGCAGTTCCCAGTTGTGAGTGATTTCACCTTCAGGGTTCTTCCAGCCATACATCTTTGCATCCTCTTAAAAGATTACAAATCTAAGAAACGTATAAAGTCCCGGATAGGAAGCACTACAAAGTTTCATGCAACTCATGATTCTAATGTTCCTAACGCCAGAATGGTAAAATATCTCTGCCCACGTAAATGTAAATGGTGGTGATAGTAGGGAACAATTTCAAAGCGATACAACAAACAGATTTTGGTGAATTACTCATGAGAAGATGCCGGGTTTTTCGAACCTCAGATATCAATGAATGAAGGATGTAAGCTCCTAAAGGTCATGCCAAGCGAGTTCAAAATGTGATCTAAAAAACGTAACTGATAGCATGCCCAAGCAAGGCAGCTTGATGCATGAGTTTTTTGGGAATGCATCCAACATTTACACAAATAGCTCCCAATCCCCAATCGGAACCTTGCAGCGATGTCACTACGTTGTCCATAACGTCAACTTCCTTTAAGAGGCTGAAAGAACATCCTGTACTTCGATATAACGACAAAATTATACGTGCTGCTCGAGACATGTATTGTTTTGCATAGTGAGGTTTCTGGAGTTACGATAAGTGTACGGGTAGGGAGTCATGACTCATATAAGGTTGAGATTTTATAGAGGAAACTTGTCTCGAACTCTGATGCGGATGTCGTGTAGTTATAGAATTGCAAGTAAAGGGTATCCTGAGCTTGTTATGTTGCGTTCCCAAATAGGAACAGTACTCTTAATCAGAATGCCAATAATGCAAACAGCGAATGAAGTCGTACTTAGCGTACATAAATCGCATGACGAGTAAAGCCATGGGCCAGAATTCAAAAAAAATTGTGAGCGGATGAGTGGGGGCGCAAACAGAAAAAAGAACAGAACCAACCATACCAAAAAAGCACCAACACAGCCAACACTATATCGCAAACAGAAATTTCATCACATCATACATTCAAAATGACCCGCGTACACCGAGATCGCGACTCCCGATAATCTGCCGCTTCATTTTTTGTGTCGGGATTATCCCGACAGTCGGGACAAAACCGGGTGTCGCGCAAGACTCCCGGTTTTCTCGCGAATTCTCATTTTGTGGGCGGATCTCTGGCGGGACTTAATTGCGAATGTCTGAGTGAGGAAAGACGTCATGCGACCAATATTATAGCGGCTGTAAGTGGGAGAGGCAGCGCGAGGACTGCGTTTTGGGACCCATTGCAGCGCGGGGGTGAACGGCTTGAAAAGTCGCGCGATCCGCGATAAACATCATCTTGCTTTGCTCTATCGAAAGTCAAGGAACAAAAATTATGTAATGACCTAATACCACATTACGAGCCAGGTCCAGACTTGCTCACACTAAGTAGGTGTCCTATTTCGACAGAATAAGCGAAACTCGCCAAGTCGCATGTAATTTGATAGCTTCAAAAATGGAGAAAACACGAAAGACATGTGGTCTGGCAGGTTTTGCATGTTCTGCCGGGGCACCTACTGTACGTTATTAGTGAGCAGAAGCGCAAACTTGGCGTCTGTCGCTTTTTAAGGGAGAAGTCGTTACTAACTGCTTTCTAGATCCTTGGAATACCGTTCGGTACACCTGACCTCTGGCCTATAATTTTGTCCTTTACGGCTATCATTGCCCTCGTTCAAGTACTTGTACTGCCAATGGTTCCGGAATCGCCTAAATGGACCTGCACAGTAAAAGGAGATGTCGATAAAGCAACAGCAGATTTGGAAAAGTTGCGAGGAACCTCAGATGTAAGATGGCGTGTGTATGAAACATAATCAACAGTACAACTACCTGTCCAGGTCGGAGCTGAAATTGATGCAATGAAGGATGAAGCAGCGGCGGCTAAAGGCTCAGGGACTGTTTCGTTTGGCGATATGTTCCGTGGGACTCTGAGATGGCCGATGATCATCGCTATAGCGTTGATGATGGCACAACAATTTTCTGGTGTGTGGCCGGCTACCTCCTCTATCACTTTTTAAATTCGACTTTGAAGGAATCAATGCGGTCATGTTCTACTCAACTTCAATCTTCGAACAAGCTGGTCTCATCGGTAATGCGGCAAAGATCGCAACCATAGGTATGGGTTGCGTCAACGTAGCGATGACGATCATCTCTACATGGCTGGTAAGTATTTATGAAAATTCTTCTCTAAAGGAAAGTGATAGACATTAATAAACATAGACACAAGTGATATACGCCAAGCGAGCATTATATACCGCTAAAAGGATAAGTTGCCTAGATTGGTAGAATCATAAATCAGTGCACGGTGTGCACCTAAAAGGTATTAGGCCAACGAACTAAAGTAAATTCCATGAGAGATGACCACATGTACGTGGTATTCACGTAAATTTAATGCAAGATTTGAAATTGTATTACTACAGAAAATGGTTTCTTTGATAGAGATTCTACCGAATTCTTTGTTTACAATTGGCATATTGAACTGAGTATGAGCTTTATATATCGTGTCAGAAGCCCTAAGGGATTTTGTTGCACCCGTTTGGAATAACGAAACTAGAAATCTTCGAAAGTAGCATATTCAGAACTTGTTCACTGGCAAAGGAAGCATGTGAGTGTACTAAGGGCTTTCTATGTGGGATGTATATGAGAATACTCTCGGAATGCTGATCTCAAATACTTGTTCGCTATCTGCAACGTAGTTCTATGCTAGAAATTATGCACATTTGTCCATGAAAAAGTAGTAATGTTGTAGAGATTCAGGATGGATAATGCATAATTTTCTTGCCTTTTGCTTGAAGGCAGAGGTGCGATAGTTGGAGCCGAGTCTCCGCCTACCTTCACTTTTGAGCTGGTACCGGGTGACCACCTTCACTTTTGGGTTTGAAAAAAATTTTTTGCTGAAGATTAAAAGAAGGAAAATGAGCAAAAGGAACGCAAAAGAAAGTATTGAGAGCATATATCCATGTAGTAGGTCAATCTAGGCAGTAACCACAGAGAACCAGTATTTCGAATGACAAAGTAGCGAAAAATCATGCGAAATTTCCACTGTTATAAATCTGGTGGTCGAAGATGTCAGCAATTGAGACTTCATAAGTTTTGAAGAGCAAGTGTTGTTCTACCAGATAGTGGAAGAATCGAGTCGATTTGAGCAGTGGCCGCCGAGAACAAGAATTTTAAAAAATTAAGCGATTTTAGGTTGCTTAGTCACAGCTGACGTTTAAACTCCTACAAATCTGGAATGTGAAGGTGTGCAATGTTGCGACTTCATAGGTTTTGTAGAGCAAGAATTTCTCTATCGGACTTGGTTTTAGCCGTACCGATCCATTGGAACAGCGCCGAGATCCAGGGTCTTGAAAAAGCAGAAAAAAACCGCTTTTTGAACTTCAACAGCTCATAACTTCTTCAGAATTGCATGAATCATGTTGCGACTTCATACGTTAGATTCTTCTCATCAAGAGCTTTCATATTATGTACAATATGTGGGGGTTTCGCGCCCTTCACGGCATATGCCCGGGGGTGAGACTTTTCACCCCAAAGTCTCCACTGGCGGTCTCCGGGCAATACATTAACATGGGCGAGGTGGAGACTTTGGGGTGAAAAGTCTCCACCCTGGGTTAGAGCCGCAAAAATCATTGACCCCCCCCCCCCCACATAATATATATCATCTGAAAGCTCTTCATGAGAAGAATCTAACCTATGAAGTCGCAACATGATTCATGCAATTCTGAAGAAGTTATGAGCTGTTGAAGTTCAAAAGCGGTTTTTTACCTGCTTTTTCAAGGCCCTGGATCTCGGCGCTATTTCAATGGATCGGTACGGCTAAAACCAAGTCCGATAGAGAAATTCTTGCTCTACAAAGCCTATGAAGTCGCAACATTGCACACCTTCAAATTCCAGATTTGTAGGAGTTTAAACGTCAGCTGTGACTAAGCAACCTAAAATCGCTTAATTCTTTAAAATTCTCGCTCTCGGCGAGTACTGCTCAGATCGATCTAATTCTTTCACTGACTGGTAGAACAACACTAGCCCTTTACCTATGAAGTCGCAGTTGCTGACATCTTCAGCGACCAAATTTATAACAGTGGAAATTTCGCATGATTTTTCGCTATTTTATTATTCGAAATTCTGGTTCTCGGTGGTTGCTGCCTGGATCGACCTACTTTATTCGCAGTACGTTATAACAAAATTTACTTAATAAAATACGTAAAGTCTGACTGGGATTTACTTACAAATAGACCATTTGAAAAACATGTTTATTTCTTTTTATTTTATTTTTATGCCGCTGTACTCATCGTATTTGTGGCCCTAAAGAGGGCCGTTAGGTCACACCTGTTGGCCCTCAAGGAGACCGTTGGGTCAGAGTTCTTCAATTATCCGAAGTTCCCCCCCCCCCCCGTCGACGTTTTTGAGAGGTGAGTGTCCGGCACTACCACCTTCACTTTTGGCCGGCCAGTGGTAGCTGAAACCACCTTCACTTTTGGGGGGCCCGGCTCCACCTATCGCACCTCTGCTTGAAGGCAGTGTCCGGGTAAAAACTCGATTTTGAGATTTTGTGCTTACGAGGGCCTATTCGCTATGCTGAATCCGAAAATGCACGTTGGAGAGCGCGAAAACGGCGAAAGACGACTCTAACACAGAAGGGAAACCAGCGTGGGCGGGGTCCTCCCCACTGAATTCACGCTTCCAGCTTCCGGAGCGACCTTCTCGCCTCCGCTTTCATATCAATCATTCGCACTTGGCCGGTAGCAATGTTAGGACGGCTAGCGGAATCGAGAAGGCCGCTCCGGAAGTTGGGAGCGTAAATACAGTGGGGGGACCCCGCCCACTTGCAGTTTCCCTTCTGCGCTAGAGCCCTTCTTTGCCGTTTTCGCGCTTTCCAATGTGGATCTTCGGATTCAGCAAGGCGAATAGGCTCGTATAAGCACAAAATCTCAAAATCGAGTTTTTGCCCGGACACTGCCTTCAACACGTTTCGGACGGCGAAATCGCGCGCGGCGAAAAAGAGTGCACTTTCAGCCGTTAGCCTACAAAGGGACCTTATTTCGCAGCCTGTGGGCCACATTTGTAATCAGCATGTCAGATAAGCTCCATATTCAAAGTTCTGAGTGAATTCAAAGTGTTTAAATTTTGTTGTTTGAGAGTGACTTTTGTGCTTTCTTGGAAGATAGGAACAAGAACTCAGATTCTAATAGTATTCAAAAGTATCTATGTTGTACACGATACACATCAATATTGAAACTACGGTTTTTCTCTTTGATATCGAAGCAAAGGAAAGTTGCGACGTCGCACGCCTCATTCGCGTTGCCGCATTTCGTTGCAACTGTTGTTCGATTTGTGCTCATATCTCCTAAACAAATATCGGCGGCACAACTCTACAGAGTCATTTGAAAAGTAGGAGCTTAGACCTTTGACTTAGCAACTTTAGACTAGAAGGAAACCTCCTGCAAACGCCAGAAAGATCCTTCAAAGCAGCGCGCTGCACCATGTGCAGCATCGGTCCGAAACGTGTTGATGAGTACGAATTGCTTGATCTCATTACAATAGCGAATCAACTATACTGCACGTAGAATCAGGAAGGCAAATTGTCCAACAGTGCTGATTCTCGCTGTCTGATATCAAAAATTTCGTTAAGACATTCACACGTTACTTGAAAAAATCGCTTTGCAGATAGCGAACACAAATATCAGTTCGTGCCACAAATACTTCAATGTGCTACTCATGTGGAAGGGTCAGGTGACCGCGGCCTTCCCTCTAAGCCTCTATTTTACAAAATACATAAAAAAGGAACTGTGGCAGACAGAGAATACGGAGGGCGAGATGAACATAGAAAAATTCAGAAGAGTAGCAAAGATTAGAGGTAATCAAGTAGAGGAAAACTTCAGGGTGATACCGCGCCAGCATCTGCCGCTAGCAGCAGCCGCCGCTAGCCGCTTTGGTGCTATCCATAAGGTGATCCAAGAAATGAAACACTGAATTTCGCTAAAACTCTGTTTATTGGGATTGTTCGGCTATACTTAAATATCATATGGATTGTGCACGGTATTTTTCGGGTTACGGTCAATATACAGGAAATGGTTCAAAAATCCAAACTGCCTCCAATCTTCCTCTAAACTCTTCTTAGAAAGTTTTCTCAAGCATGCAAAACACAACTGTCAAATTCGTTCCCTGCAACAACGCCTCAATGCCATTTTATTTTCCAAGTTCACAAAAAACCTTACCATGAAAATGAGAGCAACATTCGTAATCAGCTCGTCAGGTAACCCCTCAAAAGTTTGAGGCAAATCCACGACCTTGACCGCCTACCGCATACTATACTTGGGACCGAATCGAATGATTATTCGATCATTCGAATAAATCATTCGAATGCGAATGATTCGAAAAGTCGAATATTCGAAAATCTGAGATTTCGAATAAAATTCGAAAGTCGAATATTCGAAATTTTCAGTTTTCGAATATATTCGATAGTCGAATATTCGAAAATCTTCATGTTCGAATATTGTTCGAAAGTCGAATATTCGAAAATCTTCACTTTCGAATATTATTCGATAGTCGAATATTCGAGGGTCAATCATTCGATCATTCGATGTCCATCAAATATTCGAATATTCGTTGAGCACCGAATATTCGGAAATTCGATAATAATTGACTATTCGAAAATTCGACAAGCACCAAATATTCGAGAATTCGATATGCATGGCGTATACGGGGTGTTTTAAAAGTATCTACACACCGTTTGATCGCTAATACCTCTCAAATTCTTTTGCCAATTTCTGGGTAACATCCAGTGGGGATGGCTTCAGCTTATAAATACAGCAGAAAGCGAATCACTCATGTTTTTCTTATTGCGTGTTATCACAGTAGGAAACTCCAGCTTTTAGACCAACTGCAAAACAAGACATCCAAAAAATTGTCCCCAAAAAAGGTCTAAAATCTGTGCAGCAGTGTTTCTACGTATGCTGATTTTACTACGCACGAGTTTTCAAGCTTTTCAAATGGCAATCACATTTTTGAAAGGCGTTGCAAGACACCTGTTACGGTGTATCGTTTGTTCTCCAGCAAGATTAGCATAGGTACCACCGTCATTCCGCTGCTTTTCGCTATTTTGAACGTGTTAACCTCGGGCAGTTCCGTTGAAATCTCAGGAAAAATGTGTCAAAAAGAGCGAAAGGCAGCGTCGCACCACGTATGCACGCTGGTTCACATGGGAACTTTTCTGGGCACACTGGATATTTGGCGTAAGTTTTGAAAAAAGCATTACGGTTGGGTGCAAATTCTACATGAAGTGAATGTCTTTACAAATCTGAGGCAAGACCTTCAGCCCTTTTGATACTTTTTCTTGGGGAAATTGCTCTTGATGTTTTGAAACGCGCTTCAATCTTACGGTAATTTTACAATATTGGAAAGCGATTGATCGCCCCATACTCTAAGTTGATGCCAGCCTACAGATTTGCATACTATTGGGACCGCTGATATCCAATCTCAGTGAGCGTAGGTATCGTTCATTCATTGACCGTACGGACTGCCGACCGCGTGGCGACTGCGACGCGTGCCTTCTAAACTTGCGAAGAAGTGACAAGTTGGACCGTGGCTTAAGATGAGAAGTATTCTTTGTTTCTTTTCTACATTATAAAGATGAGAAGAATCCTCTGTTTTCTTTCTATTCATCTTTTCTACGAAAACATCATGCACGCGCAGCGGTCGCCGCGCGGTCAGCAGTCGTTACGGTCAACGAATAAACGATATATAATCTTCTTTGAAGTACGAAAAATCTCTTCACAACCGTCGCAGGAGTAGTTTTTAGGTTCCTAAGTCTCTTCACGTCACGACTAGACCGTTTTTCCATCGTAAATTGTAACATAAGAATGTACCCATTCTTTAGCACCTACATGAAACAACTTATTCTTAGTTTCTTGGCCTTTCATAAGCAGTCTAAATGACGTAAATTATTCGATCGGTATTCGGAAATCGAATGGCATTCGAAAATCGAATAGCATTCGAGAACCGAATAACATTCGAAATTCGAATAACGAATGATATTCGATATTCGAATATTAATCGATTCGAAATTTTCTTTTTCGAATAATATTCGATAGTCGAATATTCGAAATTTCCGATTTTCGAATAATATTCGATAGTCGAATATTCGAAATTTCCGATTTTCGAATAATATTCGATAGTCGAATATTCGAGAATTTCAATTTTCGAATATATTCGATATTCGAATATTCGAAAAAAATTTCGAATTTCCCCAAGTATACCGCATACCCATCGAGATTCAAAAGATATGATATGTTTTGCACCAGAGCGGCTAATGGCGGCTGAGGGCTGCTGACGGCTGCTACAGGCTGCTGGCGGGGGCTACGGGCTCTGGCGACTACCGCCTGCTGTCGACGCAGTATGAAGGCACTTTTACATCGATAAATGAGGGGTGTTAGTGATAGAACGAGAAGGATGAGAAAATCTAGGTAAACGAAAAAGGTAGTATGAAAAGAGATGGAGAGATCCGGGGATGATGACTGTGTAGAAACAATCTTGATGCTGTGCTAGTCTGAACCTCTCGTGGGCGGGATCTACCTCCTTCAAAGGCATTGTGTGAAAAAGAAAATAGCAGGCCGGTAGCGTAGAGCGATACATGCTGTTTCAGACTTTCCCTTCAATGTTACAAGCTTCCCGTTTGTTTACAATCACTAGCTGCGAAGAAAGTCCTCCCAATTTTTCTTATAATACCAAAACTTATGCGAATGCAAGGGGCTAAGTCAGTATACATGGTCATATCGTTGAAGCCTGTCATGATGAAGACATCTAGTATATAAAGAATCGTTAGCTCACTTCGAAAATGTTCCAATAGCAAGGAATCGGCGGGTGCCGAAGCGAACGTCTTGCCAATAGCACCTTCAGGCAACTGGTTACAGCAGATAAAACAAAATGCTCAACCTGTTATGAAAGAAGTTCTTAAAAGCATTTTGTAAAAGGCTGTAGAGTCTAAATGCTGTTGTTGCGGTTTTTCTTCCTGGCTAAATATGTGAGGAAAATATAAACTACAAACTCTTTTTTAAGTCCTGTATCCCTCATACAGACTTGTAAACTACTTTGGATGCTCAGGCATAAATTTATAACCTTTAAGTGCCCCAAAATATGCGCGTGCGAAATACATCGTCGATTCGTTAATTGCACGGACTTCTTAAAGGCAGCGACTCGGCAAATTTTCAACTTCGGGGTTTTGGCAGATTTGGGGCTATTCCGGCCCCTTGAGTCACGATGTGAAGTTCACTTAGCGCGGAAATGGGGAAAATTCCGTCTTTTTGAACCTTCCCTGAGACGGGCACGGACGAATGAGCCGTTTTTCTCTGCCGTTAGAGACGAAGAGTAAGGAGATAGAGAACGCTAGAACAATTCTGCCCTACGAAGCTACGAGTGACGGCGCGTTTTTTAGCGGAGAACATACTCGTCCGAACAAGGTGTTAGGGGAGCGAAAGGAGAAAGGGGAGCGGAGCTTAGCTCGCCCCCTGGCTTGAATGCAGAATTCACATTTTCAGCCCGGAGTTCTCTTTTGGTTCACTTGGAGGGCCTCCTATCCATCTATGTCAAATTCTGAGGTAGGTTGTTGATGATTTCTGTATCATCAACCATTGATGAACTCTATATTCTATATAGCCTACGGAATCCCCGTAGGCTAAATGGTGAGCTACTTACTCTTGAGTATCTAATCACTCAAGAGTGAGTGGTACCCGTGCGCCAGGAGTGTAGCCAATCGGCGGCATCTCCTTTCAAGCACCAACTCGTGTACATTGTACCTTTTACTCGGTTCAGCTCCGCCTTCCTTCGTATATAAGGAGCCTCCGAATGTATTAGAGGTTGCTCCCCGGTCCACACCGGGACACCTCACTCCTCTTCTCGAATAATCTACGCCCGTGCGAATAAACCTTATTCCACAACTCGTCTATCCCCCTAATCACTTGGTACCCACCAAATTGGTGCATCGGCCAGTGATTTTCCTTGTATTTCCTCGGCGATTCCTTCTAATGACCCAGGAAATCAAGGCCTAAGACCCGCGTGGCAGGCTCTATAGCCGATTATTCGACTCTCGTGATTGCTGGTTCATCCACTTTCGCAACCAAGAGTCTTACTAAGCTGTCAGGTCCTATCCACAGCTTAGTAGAGGTTTCTAGCTGACTGACTGGTTCATCCACAGTTAGCGACAGACTCCTCGCACTCTAGGCTACTAATTAGCCAATATTCGACTCTAGTAATTGCTGGTTCATCCACTTTTACTAATACGAGTCTTGCTAAACTATCAGGTCCTATCCATAGCTTAGCAGAGGTTTTTCTAGCTGACTGACTGGTCCATCCACAGTTAGCAACAGAAATCCTCGAACTTTTTTGGCTTCCATTAGCCAAAAAGACTCTGTGATTGCTGGTCCATCCACTTTCACAACAAGAGTCATCTTGCGAAGCTATCAGGTCATATCCATAGCCTAGCAAAGAGGTTTTTCTAGCTGACTGACTGGTCCATCCACAGTTAGCAACAGAAATCCTCGAACTTTTTTGGCTTCCATTAGCCAAAAAGACTCTGTGATTGCTGGTTCATCCACTTTTACAAACGAGTTTCATCTTGCGAAGCTATCAGGTCGTATCCACAGCTCAGCAAGGAGATTTTCTAGCTGACTGACTGGTCCATCCACAGTTAGCAAAGAAATCTTAACTTTCCAAGCTCATTCACGATTGGTTCACCGATCTTGAGCTTTGGATCGTTACATTCACGGGACAGGTTCCAACACCTTACCGTCCAGTACAGCGCACAAGCCAACCAGGCGCGCTTACTGACAGCTAGTAGACGCTCCATTGCCAGCTCACTAGAAGGCTTCCTTGCAACCAGTAAGGACAGCTATCGTATCGAGGCCAGCCCTGCTGTCGCCCTCAAGCCAAAGCGACCAACAAAAGGAGGATACACACGTCCGAATTGGAACGCTTGGAATCACTACACCAGTGCGCGACCCTACCCCGTGCAGCAAAACAGAAAATGGCAGCGCTCCAGATTTTCAAGTCAAAAATCAACAATGCCTGCGCACTCGTGAAGTCATACGAGTCGGAAGTGAACGAAATCAACACACCATTCACTTTCCCTGCAGAAAGGACTGAATGCGAGACGTACATCAAAACCAAAATGGGAGAGATAACGCATCTGCTCAACTCTCTGCAGAATGCGGTTAAACTTCAGAACACACAAGTGAACGCCGCGATTGAATACATTGGAGCACGAAATGAAGAAAAAGAGAGAGACAAGCTGATGACAGAACTCAGAAAGCACTTGGAGTTGGAATCTCTCCATTTGGAAGTCATGGTCGTGCAGTGGCAGAACAAAGTTCAGTTTCGTCAAAACGAATTGAAGGATCAAGCTGCATTATTGCACACCAGTCTGCCAAGCACATCAAGCCATGCTGCCAGCGACGAAGGTCAGACCTGGAACGGCAGCCTCCCAGAACGTAACGAAAGGCAAATAAAAATCCGGAAGCCTCTGCTCGAAATTCCTACCTTCTCAGGGAACTTCAGAGAGTTCAACAGCTTCTGGACAGTGTTTGAATCTCTCATCCACGCCGACGAAGACCTATCCGACACTGACAAGTTCCTCTTTCTAAAGCAAGCACTGAAGGGAAAAGCAGCAGCCACCTTGAGCTGCATACCCGTTGTTGGAGAGAAATATCAAAAAGCGACAGAGATCTTGAAGAAACACTTCGATCGCTCTGCCAACATGGCAGACATACTCATAAATGAGATCGAAAAACTTCCGAGGGCGTCAGATAACCCGAAAAGTTGCCGAGAAACCTTCGAAGCAATCAACTCAAGGATCATTCACCTGGAGCAAACGGGAGCAAAGATGAACGCAGACAGAGTTTGGCGTCGAATAATCTTCTCCAAATTTCCCGAATCCATCTGTACGACCGCCATCCAGAAAGAAGCGGTACAAGATGATCCATTTGATGTTAGCGAAATCCTGAACACCATCGACAGCATCATTTCACTGCGAGAGACAATCTTGCTAACGACGGAAACTCTCTTTCCAACGGACTACTACTCGGATAACCAAGAAAATGAAAGCGCTATCAGATGCGAAGGAACAGAACACTTCTCAAAGCCAAAACGCTTGTGTATATCTGGACAGCCACACTCGCCTTACAAGTGCCAGAAGTACACCACACCAGAAGCTCGACGACTTGAAGCAGCAAACCAAGGAGCGTGCTGGAGATGTTTTGCAAATAATCACAACTCGAACGCTTGCACGAATATTGGAGTGTGCCCCAAATGCAAGGGATCACACCACGGATCTCTTTGCTTGTCAAAAGCAAGGCAACACAGACAATTCTTAGCTGATTCCCGAGATGCACTTGACATTCAGCAACATTCATCTGCTCCTTGGTCACCACGTGACACCAACCAGGATCGTCATGAGATGAGTAATATGCACATCGTACAAGGTTCGCAGAATGAACAAAAAGTCTACAACCCAGGCGTGCTTCCACTTGCAAACAATCAAGCGTTCTTCAAATCGCTTCCGCCTTGATTTTCAACGAAGCAGAGTGGGATTACCAACCAATGACCATACTCCTTGATTCTGGGGCACAACGAAGCTTCATCAAAGCGGGACTCTGTCAAGAACTCAAGCTTCCAGTCCTTCGTACTAATTCGTTTACTACATCAGGAATGGGCGAACAACAAGAGCAATTCAACTCATCTGAAGTGCAAATCACCTTGAAAAGCCTTCACTCCTCCGAGAAGCTCAAGAACTTGTCATTGCACACTAAGCAGAAACTGACTACCGATATGCAGACGGCAAGTTTCGCGGAAGCAGATTTGCGTTTTATCTCTGATGAAAAGCTGATAATCGCTCAAGATACGCTCTCCTGCAAAAGCGTTTCACCCGACATGATCATAGGACAAGATCTCCTAAAACTCGTCACTATCCATAACAACAGGGGGCGCAAGCTTCCTTCGGGCCTCATTCTGACTTCAACCATCTTTGGACACGTTATATCAGGGAGGAGCGCCACTACCACTACATCAAGTTTTGTTGGCACATTCGGCTGCATATCAACGCTGAGGGAAACACTCAGGAACAACCGCCCAACATTTCCACAACACAAAGAGAGATTGAAGAAACCCAATTCGTACTCTCATCTCAGCAGTACGAACACACGAACAGGCAACAAGCCATTATTGCCAAAGCAAGGTGAAGGAACGGTTCAGAGGAAAACGATTTTGTTACGAACAAGACTACAACCATCTTCATCCGAAGGCCGACAATCCAGTTTCACAAGGCAAACACTCACTGCTTCCATCCTCAGTGAAGCTCGAGCAGATATACAACGTTGGTTAGCCACAATACGTTCCATGACAATCTCCGATGTTCGCTCCCGATATCGGATAGAATGGCTACCGCAGCGGTTCGCAAACAATGAACCCAAGATGAGGATGACGAATGCACCGAAAAGAAGAAATTACGTGAACCCACATCGTGTAAGAATGCCGTCTATCAAGGATATGGTCATCACCGAAGCATCTACTACCAATTCAAAGTGGAAGAAGAGGAAATGGCGAGGACGACAAAGCAGCGCCAAACCGCTCAACAGCTCCAGCGACCACTCCAGGAGCTTTTTCCATTAGTAATTTATGTTAATAATTGTACTCTTTTGTGAATGTCTTCCTTGCAGCTCCTCCTTCACTGCTCATTGTTCTGTATGCGTAGGTATTAACTTATTCGCTAGTCAACTTCACATGTATCTGCTACTCTGATTAAGATCTTACCAGATCCCGCTTTCCTCTCGCTCGCCCGGAGTGTTGATGATTTCTGTATCATCAACCATTGATGAACTCTATATTCTATATAGCCTACGGAATCCCCGTAGGCTAAATGGTGAGCTACTTACTCTTGAGTATCTAATCACTCAAGAGTGAGTGGTACCCGTGCGCCAGGAGTGTAGCCAATCGGCGGCATCTCCTTTCAAGCACCAAATCGTGTACATTGTACCTTTTACTCGGTTCAGCTCCGCCTTCCTTCGTATATAAGGAGCCTCCGAATGTATTAGAGGTTGCTCCCCGGTCCACACCGGGACACCTCACTCCTCTTCTCGAATAATCTACGCCCGTGCGAATAAACCTTATTCCACAACTCGTCTATCCCCCTAATCACTTGGTACCCACCAAATAGGTCTATCCTGCCGAGCCGCTGCCTTTAAGGGCAGGACCGGGCATGTATAAAAATGTGGAGTACAGGGGCGCCCGTCCTGACAAGGCTCTTGCCCAACTTGCAATGCACCAGTTTGCTTCTGAAGCGAGAAATCCGCTTCAGAAGTGGCGATCGGACGCCCCAGCGACCGGGACGAGTTAGATCGATAATTCAGAGTGCCTCGCACACAGTCAAGACGTAGTCCCACAAATACTCTACGTCTTAATCTTGGCGGCAGGCGACAACATTCAAATCAAGAGCTTCTGGAAAAGCCCGTTTTCGGCGTTTTCGTGCTCTCCAAGCTGCATTTTCAGAATCAGCGGGAGGAATAAGAGGTAAGCGGAAAAAAATTCCATTCGAAGTTTTGCCCGGACGCTTCCTTTAAACATTGTGGACTATGCGCGACGCGGCTGAAATGTTGTGAGAGTACGACTTATATGTACCATTTGAATCAACTGGCTTGGCTTCGAGAAGGGGGGCTTCGTGACTGATTAGGGCTAGGTAATGATCAGAGAGCTCGAGCGCGAGCGGCCTTAACTAGTTTACATAGTCCCGCCTTCTCGAAGCCAAGACAGTTGAATCAAAGGTTATAATGGCGAATTTGTACTGGAGCAAGCGTTTTACCTCGCGCGTGCTCCGCATGATCTCCAATCCGTGCGGTCAACGAATCGACGATAAATCTTGGAGACCGTCATGCTTCGCCGAAAGAGCCCGAAAGCGCCTAAAAAACCCTAAATGCGCATAAAGAAGACCAAAAGCGCCTCAAAAAAAGGCCCGAAAGCGTTAGAAAAAGCCGAGACGCCCCTTCAACTTTTGATAGAATTCTGACATTATTCGCACGTGCAGACGACAGGAAATGAAGGAAAATGACTCGGTTGCGAAATCAACACACATGCCTTAGCGCCAAAAATTGCGCGCAAAAGGGACGTTCCGGCTCTTTCTGGGGCTTTTGGGCTTTTTTGGGCTTTTTTCGGCGAAGGATGACGGGTCCCTCAGGCATAGCTGTCTTCTCACACGTAAACCTTACCGTTTAATCTAGGCACCGCAAGGGCAACTATATATATTGTCAAATCTATACGACTGTAGATTACTGTATGACTGTGAGAACGCAAAAAAAGTACAGTATACAAAGACGAGGCTTCTTCTGAATAGGTGGATCACCCTAAAGCTGGTCGTCGTACGTTGCTTCTCATTGGAATGGTGGGAATGTTCATTTCTACGGCCTTGCTGACTTTGTCGATCACTTTCTCGAGGAAAGGGCATACATGGGTGGCCTGGGGTGCAGTCATATTCGTCAACACATTCGTCATATCATTCGCCACTGGAGCAGGTCGGAATTTGTATTACCCTATTCACACGAGTACAAGCCGTACCCTAACTTTCAAATTCAAAGGCGCAACAGAAATTCGCGGGCCATAGGACGCGTCAACTGCGGAAATAGTAGGGAAGAGCGACCGCTCCGCGGGGCACACGCGCACGTTACGCTCATGTCTGCCCTCGTTTACAGCAAACTGGATGCGGCTTGTACACGTGAGATTACAATATTTGATCTAAATAAATATCTTCTTTCAGGCTCCATTCCCTGGTTCTTCGTGTCAGAAATCTTTGCTTCAAAAGCCAGAGGAAATGCAAATGCTGTAGCAACCATGACAAATTGGATCTGTGCCGGTCTTGTCGGACTATTGTTTCCCCCTATAAATGTGGGATTTTAGTGCATATAGGAGCAAAATGTAAATCAGCACAGACCAGCGTGTTTCAAATTTTGAATCAGAATTCGTACTTTTTCTTCTGCTAAATGAGCAATATGCTGGCTAGAATATTGAGTAATTCTAGATGTAGATTCGTAAACAAAATTTATACTTTTTCAATTGTTCTTGAAATTGCTCGTAGCGATGAAGATTTCTAAAAACTTACCTAGAGTTAGAACATTATCCATTCTGATGTGCAATTTTCAACATAAAAAAGTCAGACTTTTTTGACTGAGTTCATCGCGGTTCAGGGTAAAATCGAACAGTTTTCTATCCTAATTTTTACTGCCTGCCTGGCAATCTTCGGTCTATTCATCCTCAAATATGTGCCGGAGACTAAGAACAAAACTATTGAAGAGATTACAGCTGAACTACAGAAATAAAGGTAGAAATAAGGGTAGAATCAATCTTTCCTGAGTAAATCTTCAAAACTCAAAATTCAGGCTCCGTACATGTGAACTTCGCTGCGAATTCAACGTTTGGGCGAACCCTCATCCACCCCTTGTGTAAATATTTTTCTGTGCATTTTCTCGAAATGTTACCACATTCGCTAGAAACTTATCGTTGTTCGTCTTTTATGTGTGCGGATCTGTTCTACTCCTGTCTGTACGTCTCTTTTCTGTAAATGTCGCTTTTTCCAAAGTGTTTATTTGATCGCGCTTATTTTCTCTTGATCTATTGATCTCAGATAAAGTTTAAGAGCGCTTTGGGTGTTCAAAGCTTTGAAAGTGTGTCGGATGCGGCTGCAGAGGCTGCTACCTTGCTCAGCGAAATCCATGCGTTTGCAATTACCACTTTTCCTGTTTGTTTCACCTAAAAACAGAAGATACAGAGCTTTCCAAATGACAAAACAGAGCTTTCCAAATGAATATGCGCCGTTTAGTTTTCGTCAGTATTTCTCTTCCCACAGATTCTTTTGCAGAATTTTAGTTACCTTTACGCAGAACTGGCTTTAAAGATTTACAGTATGTGAAAGATTGACCGCCCTTTATCAACGTCGAATTACGGCATACATCGAGAAATTTTTCATATTTTGCCTCAGAGAAAAAACCAAATAACCTAATAGGCCAACCATTATCACTATCGCTAACAACAAATATGAGAACTTGCACCTTAAACATTGCTTTGTTGATAAAGTTACACCCCGAGTATCTACAACAGCTTTTTTTCTCAGTGTTTCCTCAAAAAAGTAATTACACCATTGAAAAGCCTGGAAACCCATGAACAGCTGATTTGAATCAGCTTGCGCAAAAACTCTGCTAACAACTCTTCAGATTTTTTGGAAGTTTTTTGAAAGGGGTTGAATCGTAATAGTGCTCTTGCCGGAAGTTTTACCGTAGTCCTACTGTACCGAAAATGTGTTGCACCATGCTACAAATCCGACTTCAAATCAGCTCTGCGGAAACTTAAAACCCGACAAAAGACCTTGTAGGAAGAGAAATATCAACCAAACAGTGCATACATAGCTTTACGACACTTTTATAGTGTAGCGAAGAGGGTTTTTACCTTCGTTTGAAACAAGATGCGGTTACCGTCTTTCCATGTTTCAGTAAGTAGTGTTTGCCCAGGAATGACGGGGGATGAGAACCGTGCCTGAAAATCTCTGTGGTACACACAGAATGAACGAGCTGAAAAGCAAAAAGCTTCTAGTGTAGTATTATATGTTGGATGTAATTCACTCCAACTTCTAGACAAAATATGAACGGAAACTTGGCATTGATGACCTTAGAAGGTGCTAGTACACTTCAACTTGATTATGTTTGATTGTTTATACTCTATGCTTTCATTACTTAATCACGAAATTGAGCCTGAGTAGCAGATTTATTTCAGTTGATGCATAAAAGGCTTTGTAAAGCTTTGAATAGAACTGCATGTTTTTCGAGTAATTCGCAGATTGGAATTCTGATATGGATCACAGCAAGAAGATTTTCCGTGCAAGGACTTTTCTAATTTTTGGACCTATTTTTTGTGCTTCAAATAATAGAAAGAATTTGCATGTTTGCGTTACTTTGCAAATTATTCCCCCTCGAGGGCAGCACCTCTGAACCATTTACTTTTGAACATTGTCGGAAAGTTACCTTGAGTGCTTTGAATTGAGAGGCATCATTTTCAGCCCACAGCTTGATCACATGTCGTGTTGCAAAGCCCAAAGAGCATAAACCGTGCAAAATAGGCTCTTTGAATCCAGACATCTGTTATAATAAGGTGAGAGGAGAAACAGAGGACAAAATTTTTGAGTGAAAATATACCTTGGCAAAACCTGGATCGATATGTAGCGGATTTAAATCTCCGGAACCCATTCGGTATAAAGCGGCCTAAACAAAAGCGGTTGTAAAAAAGGCTAAACACGATATACTGTACAGAATGGCATACTGATCCATAAAGAGCGTACCGAATTTCCACATAATTCTTCTACTTACTCTACGTCTGCATAGAAAAGGTACTCTTTGAGCCATACCTACCTCCACGCTTCCTTACTTCCCAAACTTTCTGCAGTAGCTACAGCCAAATTGTTTTCATATTGACTAAGAACACAAACTTTTCACCACATGCTGACGTTTTCCTTCAGGAGTCATATTTAAGTTTGCAGGCTTACATTATCTCTTCGATGCAATTCTTTCGCAAGCAACAACTTTCTTCTGGCCTCGAGCAGAGTTCACGCGATTTCACCGTCTCGCGGTTCTCCAATACGACAACAGTTACGTATCCTTTGCATGCCGATCATCTTGAATTTCGGTTGTGATAGTTTTCCGACACGATCAATCGTGACTAATTGGTTGTGATGGCCCTATCACAACCGAAATGCAAGTTGATCGGCATGCAATGGCCTCGTAACTGTTGTCTTGTCTGGAGAATCGCGAGGCAATGAGATCGCATAAACTCTGTCCAGGGGCTTTAACGAACTGAAGCGATTTCAGTCAGTCTAGAGCCACTCTACTTTGTCAGAAAATTCTCTCAGCAAGATTGAGCAAAGAGTTGCTTTCATATAAAAATATATTCTTGAATCGTGATTTTTCAGCAGTATACAAGTAAAAGCTCCCAGCGCGGTTAGCCCTGTTTTCTTTCGCAATACTGACTTCTTGCCAAGATGGCCAATTCATTCGCAGTTCAAAATTTTTCCATAGAATTCAGGGACAACGCTTCTATCTCATAAACTTTCACGAGACATGGCGATAGTGCCTAATTCCGAAGCTGCAGTACATCTACAATACCGCTAGTGTTTGAAAAAAAAACGACGCGAATTTGCCCGATTCATGTTACATCACCGTCGCTGGCCATATATCGCGCCAGAGTGGAAGAATTCCTAATCCAAGGGCACCATTCAAGTCAGTTCGGCGCGGCGCATCTTCTTGCATATAGAAGCGCTTGTCTTGACACGGTAAGAGGGTCAGATTCCACGAATCTTTTCAGATTTTTGCACACGGTTGGTAGTTCCAGTGCACTAAAATAGCATACTTACTAACCTACCGACACGATAAGAGCGATTACCTAGATAAGCGGAAATCTGAAAAAGTTCATGGAATCTGGCCTCCTACTTTCTTCAAGAAAACACTTTTATCAGAAGATGCAACGCGCCGAGCTGAGTCGAATGGTGCCCTTGGATTAAGAATTGGTCCACTCTGACGCGAGATATGGCCACGCGACGGTGATGCCACGTAAATCGGGCGACTGTGCGTTGTTTTCAAAAAATCCGAGCGGTATTGTATGAGGTTGGCGGACATCAAATTCCAGAAGGTTTTTAAAATCTTTTAATCTTTCTCGCAAATAGGACAGAATAGAGTTTACCGGCATCGGCATAACTGATGCCGCAAATGCACAAATAGCAAGTTTACAGCAATTTTAATAAACAATCACAAGTCTTCATTTTTCCTTGATTTTGTTTCTGCATATGAGCGTGTTTTTTCTCTCCTATAATTTTTTAGAATGTACTTTGGTAATTTCTTATGATAGCATTCCGGTGCTGCTAAGTGTCAAAACGAGAGGTGAAAAAATGTAAAAACCATCAAATTTTGTCGGAAATTCTTTTTTTTGCGTGCATCGTGTTGATCTGATACTTACAACTAGTACTGTAAACGTTCTTTGAAATTTTGCAAAAATGCCCTCTGTGTCAAAATGCGAACGTGCTCCAACATGGCGCATCAGATGAACTTGTGCAAACGTGATTGTGTCACCCATACTCGCTCGAAACTATGGGCTATACCTTGCCTGACTACCATATTGTCCGGCCTATCGCTAATCAATTGAAAGAATGCCAGAATTGACAAAAATGGCCATAAAACGTACTCTCACACATAGCGAGTGTTTTGCGCACAGACGGCGGATGACGGTAGCAATGGGTGGACACTCCGTCAACATGCCTCAAACATGCAATTTTTGAAAAGCATTTTAGTTATTTCAAGAAATTTGAATCAAAATGTAACCGAAATTATTCGCCAACCTAATATTCAAATACCGCGAAGTTGCTTCTATAATACTATTGTGTTACAGTAAGTGGCACAAGTTTCTCCTATAAAAAATTCCCCCAACAAAATGGGCGCGGAATTACTTCAATGCTCGAGTGTTTCAACCCGTAGTGCGCTTCCATCATACAAATGACATAAAATCGCTTCTTCAGAATTTCACCTGTACGCAGATTTGCACATTTTTTCATTTTCAATCTCCATTTTCCGACCAGTATGGCATTGATTGCGTGTGATACCTCTTTTGCCAAGAATGCTGTGTTCTCATTGTGAGAACACAGTCTCGTCAAATCAAAATTCTATCAAATCGAGCATAATAATCCCAATAAAAACTGCGAACCACCTAACATCTCCCTGCAACCTCTTCCATTAAAGGTACCGCACATCTTCTAATTCCTTTTGATTTCTCACCAAGAACTTCCCATTACCCCGCGAATGTTATGAACCTGCTTCTCCAGAAGTTTTCACCAAAGTTGACTCAATTTTTCCTATTTTTAAAGGTTCAACAACAGAACATGAGCTGCCATTCACAGTGCAATCATTTTCCACAAAGCAGACGAGCTCTGCTTCCACACCCTGAGGTCTTGTCGTGAAGATAAAGTTGGTTTTCTTAACTCCTTCCCTCTTCTACCAAAACTCTGCCGCGCTAAAATCCCTTGCATATGCTACAGCTTCTCTGCACGGAGTGGCGCACGCTTTCTTTCAAACTTCAGAGCGTGGAGTGGGAGAAATGTACCAAGTCATAGAAGAATTTAGTGAATGAAAGGCATCACTTTAAATGCCAGTGGCGGACCGTGGGAGATGGGCTATAAAAATGTGCAAGCAACTTGTTTATTCTTGTAAACAATTGAAATAATTTTTTAAATTCTTTAAACATTCAAATTAGCCTTATAGAAAAAAATTTTCGGGGTTGGGGACCCGCAAAAATTTCGAGAAGTATCCCTAAAATTTTTTTGCGTGTAACGCCGCGCACCTTCATATGAAAAAATTATTTGGCGCGCCCCCGCCCCACGGTCCCAAATCCTGGGACCGCCGCTGCTCCGTGCATATAGCGAGCACCCGAGGTGCCAAATAAGAGAAGTTTTCCTTTCCTCACCTATTTCAAAAAATTTCTTTTTTGTTTGATTTTTACCTAGACCCCAAATTTATAACGTTCCTGAGCCGCAGGTATGTCTTTACTGGATTCGAACACGCTTTCCGCCATCTTAACCCTGATCTAAAGGTAAGCAAAATCGTACACAAGAAAAGAACGAATCTTATCTACCTGATCAACAGAAGTCGTTTCCTCAAAAACTGCATCAGGCTGTCGTTTCGGTATTTCGGCGGCTGGCTTTTCATGTGGACTGTTGCGAGGTCCTCCGAATTTCCCGGAGCCAACTTGGAAGATACCCAGTTGTTGCATGGAAAGTTTTTTCCCACTTGTTTCATCGTAAGTAGTAACTGTAATTTGAGAATTGTAGCTTAAAACACTTGTAGCTGAAAATTTTACTTGTTTTTTCATTTAGCAGCAATTGGTGGGGATTTTATAAATGGCTAAATTGTACGATTTGTAATTTGCCTAATTGTCCGCGCGGATCGATTGATGGAGAAGGAGAATAAAATGATTTTGAACAATTTTTGAAGTCAGCTGAGCAATGCTGTTTTATTTGGATCTTACCTAGTCTCCTAAAGTTTGAGTTGAAAATCCTGAAATTTAGCTAACATAAACGAGTGAAAACAAATGAACAGAAAACTTCTGCAATTATTTAAGTGTTGAATAAAGAGATCACATTTGAATATGGATTTGTAGCATGGAAATTTTATTCCTACGTTTGAGAGTAAAAAAGAGTCCCTTTTGAGAACAACATACGACATTCCCTGGAGAGACTCTTCTAATGTACTTCACTCGTGCAAATGTAATAGTGTCTCTTCACTTAGTTTTTAGTTTCACATTCTCTTTTTAAGGATGTAGTGCTAAATTTCGTCTCATCAATTCGTTATGGAAGGAGCAACTGCTAAAAGCATCGTTAATGAACTCGCTGGCCTCAAAGAGGATTTTGTGTAACCTACCGTTTGTGAGGATCAGTGCTCCCGATCCTTTGTCAAGAACATCTACCACTCTGGCCTCGGATCGAAGTTTTGCCTCAGCTGGAAGAGGCTCGTACAGTTCAATGTACTGTTCACCATGTAGAATTCTGGTCAGATCAAACTCAATGCCTAAATATTCAATGCATTCAAAAAGAAACAATACTCTTCAAGTCTTAGTACCTGGCCAACTCATTATGTTACCAGCCCTCAAACCTGGGGCTACCACGAAAGTGGGTAAGGGCAGGAAATCTTCAGCCATTTCGTAGACATATCGTAGATCGGTTTTGGCGTGTGCACCAACTGAAATTTTATTGTCCTATTCATGGAAGCGAAGGTGAGAAATTGTGGCGAGAAATTTCTGGAACAGCATTTACCCCCAAGCGCATAGATAACGGCGTCTCTTGTAGTGTATTGGAAGTATTCAGGCTCGGGAATGTGAGCTTTAGCAACGGCTGGATCCATCTCTGATTTTGATGGCGATCTGTTATGAAGAAATAAGATTATTTTGAAAAAGAAAGTGTTGGAGTTTATATGTAACAGACTGCAGGAAAATGAATGTATGGGGCTTCAGCAAAAATAGTTTGTGCTAGACTCGGGTGTTGGCACTATGAATCTTTTAATAAGGAAGAAGAGCGAGATTCTCTGCAATAACAATGTCACAGCGTCGCCTTTTTGTGGGATCGAATTCCATATTTTTTGAACCATAATGTTAGGTTGGCTAGAAAATAAGTTCGTTCTGGCATGCAAATCTTTATTAGAAAAAACTTTCTTATTGTTTTCTATCCATGAATTTTTGTGGGAAAAAGTAGATTAAGGCTTCCTTTATCACACATCAAATATTCGGGATTTTCTATTATTAGTAAAGACAATTATGCCCCAACATGGCTAAATTTCTAAACGCTCAATTCTTTGACTTTCTAAGCTTCGTTTTCATACTGCAATGGATGTAGAGGGCACAGTATAGTATTTGAATACGGAGGAGTTTCCTCTATTTGATGAACAAAAATGGAAATTGTGGTCTGCCACTTTGAAAATCTTTTATTGAAAAAGCCATAATTCCTCATATTTGCGCTCTATGAGAAAAATGGGGTTCCTCACTTCTTTGCGGATTTTGGATAAATTCTATACACAGAATTACTGCTCATTTTTCATTGAAGTGCTCTTTTCAGAGACTGCAGCCAGGGCTCGGCACGAGCTGGCACTAGGGAAATTTCAAAACGAAGTCCCCTTTGATCTTGAAAATTTCGTACGAAGTCCGCTTTGACCTATTTTGAAGACCCAACAAAATTTTTAGATTATGTAGAAGTATGTAGTAGGGTTTGAGGGCGCGCTTTGTGACTAGAGCAGTTTTTCGTCTGCGGAGCCGACCGAAAATTTTCAGGTGGCTATGAAACGCCGAAAAGAATTATGAAATCGTTTTTTCTCCGTATGTAATCTTTTACAGTGTGAATACAATTTATGTAAAAAAATATGAAAACTTATGTGAGCCAAGGGTCGGTGCCAGCCCAGCTGGCACCCAGCTGGCAAGGTGCCAGCTAATTCAGGAAAAAGTTCAGCACAGCTTTCATTTACATAAGTATTCATAAATTTTTTGGCCATAGTTCGGGTTGCCCAACGCGCATGCACACACCAAATTTTGTGTCATATGATTGCTTGTTTGTAAACAACGCTCTTGTCTGATTGGTGTGGATCATGCCGGTTGCATGCCGCAAGCGTGCCAGCGGCATCTCGGCATGCTCATGGATCCTCTCCGCAGATCCCACAAAAACGATATCCCCTTTGCTTTCCACCTCAAAAACGAAATCCAGCTTGACCCGGTGCCAGCTGTGCCGAGCCCTGACTGCAGCATTTGTAAGAGCCGCAAAAGCGACCGAGCTTGTTTATTAGCGAACCTAATAGCTCAGTAGAATAAATAAATCATGGAAGAAACACATCCTCGAATTTTTAACAGAGAAACTATGATTGAGTTACAGTGACAGTGTAATGATTAGTAGCATCTTGTAAAGCTTTCTTTACTCTATCGAATTATTCCAAATTTAGTGTTCAAACTCTCGCTATGACTCAAGAAATGGCATTTTTTAAAACTTGATACATCATTTGAGAGGCTACTGAAAGGATGCGAATTCTTTATGAATTGCGGGGCTTAGCGGCTGCTGTATGTATCTTACCGTCTCCAGAAGGTAAGGCTTAATTTAGCAGGGAAGGAGGGGGGGGGTCGAAAATTGATCCCACTGGTCACAGCAAGGATCATACCATATCATACTACATCTATGCGGACATACTCCAGTAGCTTCAAAAAAAAAACAACCTTTCCATTCCAAAGCTTCTGTTAAACGCTATCTGCACAAACTGAATTTGGCAACGATTCAATAAGATTTGGCACAAAGCCATATTTGGCCCTGCTGCTCCATACCAAAGAATGAAGCATCTAGAATAGCTTATACAACACAGCGAAAATCAGAAAAAGAGCAATTTGAAAGCTGTACGAGAAAAATAACATTTTAATCGAAAGGTCCGGTCTTCCCTACCCCAACCCCCAATAAACGTGAAGTCCGTCTGACATAAATCTCATACTGGGAAACTTCCCAAAATTCTAAACTCATTGCATTTTTTGCCTTTGCTTCCGCATCAGTATTATAGAAGAAACAAGCTAAAACGGATAGCAAAACTTGTAGAAACTGAGTCTTCACCAACAATCCCTTCTTACAGAATTCACTGCTCTTAGATCTAATCGCTTTTTGCGAAAAAGTGTCATATGCTGTCCATCCGACTTTCTAGCATAGCCTGAAAGTGTTACTTCCCCATAAGGGTTGAGAAAGTAGGGCACTTGGAACGGACTTCATTGTCAGGCCAATTATTTACGAAAATGATTGCGCTGTGGCTTAGCGGCTTTTACTATGATCCCTTCAAAGCTAAAGTGTGACCAAGTAAAGAAGTTCTCCGATGGTTGGAAGTGCCCAATAGAAGTATTTACGGAATCAGTTTTTTAATTTTGATTTTCAATTTTTCAATTTTTAAATCTTCTTTTAGCAATACTGCCAAAAGAAGATTAAAAAATTGTTGTTATTTATGTATATGTCTTACAAATATCTTGTACATCCTCGATAATTAAGATTTTTCTGTCCATTGTAATCGATAAGTTGTTCTATCACTAGCATTCCAGCATAATGCCGAAAGGTCAAGATGATCAGGGAGCTATCGTATGAAAAGTCCCCCTCCCCCTCTTCCAGCCGTAGTGGAAAATCTCACTCACTGCGGGGGTCGAGAGGTGCGAAGATTAGGTGCGAAGTCCTCGATCGTATGAAAAGTCCCCCTCCCCTGAATATCCCGTCTTCATATGAGCAAGTTGTTCAATCTAATGTAGCCTTGTAGAAACTTTTTCCAACAACCCTTTCACCCTGCTCTCCCAAATGAAAATCTTACTGTTACTACCGCCCTTGACAGGAAATCGTCGACAGTGCAACTCCTGGAACAAAAATTTGTGCATTGCCAGCCTTTACAACTTTACATATAGGGGGTTGGAAAAATCGTGACGATGGCACGACCGCGCGCGACGCGACGCACCTCCTGGCAACCGCATTTTCTTGGTTTCATCTCTATTTGAACGGTTTTTCTGCTTGCAAACGACAGTATTTACATTGGAAGTGACTGAGCTGAGAGTTGATGTGATGCCTTTCTGTATGATTTTCGCTCCTGTGGGCGCAAAGACCGCAGTCAAATCCGTCGTCACGGTTTTATGAACGGTCTAATTAATGCAACCTTTGTGAAACTAGAATTACATTTCTGCAACTCATTTTTAATGCGACAAAGTACTCCAACAATCATGTAGAAGTGCTCAGATTGTGAAAAAGATTATTCTAATGCATGACAGTGACGAGAAGAATGAAAATCAAGGACACAAGAATTGACTCAGCACCTGATAGATTTGAGCTGGAAATATTCAAAGCTCGTATGCAGAAAACATTTCGAACCTACAAGCGACCGTGCTAAGATCAAGAAATAATGAAGTTTTTGCTCTTAACACCTGCTAATTTAAATCAGCAGAAAAAGTACTCAATCTACAAAAACTGTGAGATAATAAAACGGAGAAAATCTCTAATTGTTAGCATCAGCTGTGCCAAAAAATCTTTGAGATCTAAATTAGTGATTCTAAAGAAGTTGTGTCCATCAAAATGATCGATTTGGACGCACTGATAACGTTCAACATCTTATCGATAAACTACGCTGTAGTGTTGGCGATCCCACAGCAAGGTGACCTGAGTACTTTGTCGCCCCTTATCAAATCTTTGCTATGTTCGCAAAACATTTTTAGAGGTTGATGAAATGTCCCCACACCTGTGCAAATTACCTGGTAACCTTTCTTGTCCTGACGGAGGAAAGAACACTCTTTTGCCAATTGAGTCTATACTCATCATGTTAGCCATTGAGTTTGCGTTGAGATACTCAAAGGTTCGTAATCTCCTCTACTCAAATGACTTCCCATTACTTGGCACAGGTAGCTTGTAAAGTAAGCTGGATATCGTTTTTGGGACGAAAAGCATAGGGGGTTTCGTTGTGGCCGAAAAGACACAAAAATTACGAAGTTTTTTTGTTGACGTTTCGTTTTTTGGAGATTTTTTAGGATTATGATTTGACGTCACTTCAGGAGACTCAGTCAAGGGATTTCAGAAATTTTAGGGAAATTAAAAGGGGAGATTGAAATTAAAACTTCCTTTTTTGCATTTTCCAAAAGCCACCTCGTGCCTAGCCCTGTGACTTCCTTGATTCGAAAAATTTTGAAAAGTGGAATTTCCTTAATAATCGCGTTAGCAGTGGAGATAATGTTAGCATTGGACGTTACAAGCTTGTAAAAAGAAACCATCGTATCTTTCCAAAGTTTGGGCACTGACATGACACTGCTAAAGGTACATAAAATTCTGATCTTTTTTGATTTTTATTTTGGTTTCATAGCTGAACTTAACAATTCCATGCTGCCATCATATTGTTGTGTATTTGGGTGTTTGTTACAATTTCTGGTTATAAGTTGGCACGAGACTTGTGAACCAACCTAATACCGAGCGTATGACAGGAAGTAAATTCTAAGGTCAGAGTATGTTTCGATTCACCGAATAATACTCATTCAGCTATAAATCTAGCCGCTGATTTTTACAAGAATTTTCCAGCAGGTCATTTCTGTATTACCTAAGTTAACCATCACGCCTGCGTTAAGATATTTGAAGGGTTGTAATCTCTTCTATTCCTCTAGGTCTTCATTTTGGATTCATGATTGACACTTACCATACCATACCATACCTTACCATACCACACCAGAGAAAGTTCATTCTGTCATCGAATTGTTGTATATCTGCATGTTGTTCCAACTGTTGGTAAAAAGTTCGCACAAAACTCGTTGAGTTATTATCGAGTGTATAACAGCAAAATAGTATTTTAAATGTTTGTTCTGCTTTAGCGGACGATAATTACAGCATCAAATACATGAAACTGAAATCTTACGACAGGGCTCGGCACAGCAGGCACCGGGTCAAGCTGGATATCGTTTTGGAGACAAAAAGCAAGAGCGATATCGTTTTTGTGGCCGAAAAGACACATCAACGACTGCGACTTTTTTGGTTGACTTTCCTTTTAAAGGTTTTCTTACTTTTAGGGTTCAAGGTCAAAGGGGACTTCGTACGAAGCCTTCAAAATTAAAAGGGATTTCGTTTAGAAAATGCTCTGGTGCCATGCCGAGCCCTCTTGTGAGGCCCTTTGGGAAGCTCATTTTAGTCATAGTAGATTAACGCAATATCCTCATTGGAGTGGCAGAAGGCGGAAGTATTAGGCGATATTGCGCGGCAAAAGCATTCTCTGTGGAATGAGGATTAATTCGTTTGAGATCTTATTGTTAGATTCAAACCACTAATCTTTGCTGCAGTGTCAATTTTCTGCAAAAGTGAAACCGCAAATTTCTGATAAGGCTCTCGAAATTATTTGGTACATTATCACAAAGCGCTTCGAACCCCCATCAGTTGATGATAAATTCAAGAATGTAAACAATCCTTCTCAGTGAGTACCAGTTCAAAAAGGTCTCTAGAAAGCATAATGTACGAGGCCTCATGACAGAGCTACTTGTGCGCTTTTTTTACAATGCTTTGTAGTCACACAAATAACCGTGCCCATTCTATTTGATGTTTGTACATGCTTGCTTGGTCGGCATCACGTAAATGTACTCACAATTCGTATCATCAAGCTATATCTACATTGTTCATGAAACAAAGAACAAATCAAAAGTCAAACGATTCAAATACTCAAGAAAATAATAGTAGAAGTAGGAAATGACTACATGCCAAATTACAAATTATTCAAATGCCAACAATGGGTAGCTGAAAAAAATCACGAATTGAAAATGTTTAGATACATTCAATCCAACACCATAACAGTAGCATGCATGATGAAGAATCCCGGCCCGAAACCTAAGCGAATTTGAATGTTTGACCCACCTACCGTACATCTGCAATATCCCAGAAAAATGGCCGTACCGTAGCGAATTGCTCGCAAGGAAGAAAGCGAGCTCTATTGAATAACTGAACTATCTGTTCAGTTTATCGCCAATAAGTGGGAAATCGCAATATTTACAGGTAGCAAAACCAAATTCTTTCGACAGATGCCTATTTGCCACCTCGTACTGTGCCCTGGTCTCGTACTTTTTCAATCTGTAATTACCAGAGCAAGTTGGAAAAGTCGTGCAATTACACCAATCTAGACTAGAAAAAGTACTTCTGTAGTTTCTCGTCAGTATGTTCGCTGTAGTTTGCCGCCGTTTTTTTTGCGAAGGAGATTTCTCGACACATTAAGTATTATACTCATGTCATCAACCATAAAAAATGGTGGGTCTGCTTGTTGCACACCTTTTCAGTACCCAATGGGTCCTCCAAAAATAATTTTCGCCAAAATAAAAAGCTCAGTGGTGTGTACTGATCTTGAGGAATTTTGTCCAGTGTATAATTCTCTGTTTCTCACTTTCACATTTCATTGCCGATGCCAGCGAATAGGGTCAAGCTCCGCCTCCTCGGCATGAGGCCGAGAATGCAACTCTCTGTCTAGGCTCCTCCCATTCAGCTGAGCGGTTGTATCGCTATTCATGCAAGATGATCAACTAAGCTTTCATTATGAAGAAATACAAACTGAACAAGGTAATTTTTTATTTTGGCAATAACTTCTAGTAAAACAACAGCAATGCTAATACTACTTGTAGTCTTATGGGAGTATAGTGCGGGCTTGCTTGTATGTTGGTGTCGATGTTTTGTTTTTCTTCTTCCCACCATTTGTGTTTAACGTTTTTTTTCTCCATCTGAATGGATTTTTTGTGTTTTTCATAGTCTACACTCAAATCCGCTATGATTAAATGGCGCACTTATGTGCAAAAAATTTCAAATATCATATATCAAACTGTAGTATGTGTAGAAAACACTAAATCACGGCGAATTCGACAAAGATTAAAATATATCCTACCAATATAGTATTTTTGTTGCTTCAATTGCATTATTATTGTGCTGTTTGTCCTAAAACAAATTTATAAATCAAAATTTCCTCATTTTTAGTTTCGCCATTTTTAGTTCTAGCTTTAATGCTTTCAGATCTTTGATTTGATTATAGTTCAATCTGATTTATTCTGTTCTAACTCTGTTTACTTATAAGAAATAACGTTAGGATTCTGAAAAAACGCTTTTTTACATAGATTGAAGTTATTTTCTAAAAAAAAATTTCAAAATCATCACAAGAAACGCATATTTATTTATTTATTTATTGTAATACACTCTGGGTGTGAATTATAAATTAAATTCGTATGATTTTTTAATTTGACCATCTGTTATTCGATGTTATTTTGTTATATTGAAAGATTGATGAAAGATTCGATAAATAAACAGTGTAATTCTTCTGTTCTCACTCATCACCTGCTCGCAAAAAAACTATTTCTAAGTACTTTCACTGAATCATGCTACATTTTGGCATTTATGTTCAGTGATTTTGAAACAAATGGCTCTCCATCAACTTTTTCAAAGTTATTGTTCACTTCAAACTCTTCTTTAGAATCAGTTTCCGTGACCCCCTCACTTTATCACTCTTTTTTGTGTTATTTCCGTTTTATCAAACACAATTTGCTCTTTTTGTGCAGATTTCCGTTATGAGCAGGAAGGAACAAGGAGTTATAGCTAATCTACTTTTTTACATCGTAGTTATTTCCTGGAAATAATTTGAAATAATTCTAAGTGCTAATCTGCTTGTGAATAGAAGTTTGCTTTAGCCAGTTTGATTGCTTGTGCACTGATTGTGCTTATAAATGATAGTTAAGTGCAAGTAATTGGGAAATTCTGAGGGCTTGTAGGAGTGTCTGCTATATAAGTGCAATAAGTAAATGATATAGTGCAAGCTCATTTAGCGGGAGAATCAAACAGATGTCCTCTCGCTCACCAATATGGCGATGTTGGATGGTTTGCGCTGCAATCAGCAATTACTGTGCTCAATATAGCAGCAATTACGACCAATACTTTTTTCATCGTCATTTGTGCAGTAAGTGCATCTTCGATTTTTTTGGTTCATAAAAAAATCACGGGAGAATTACTTTAGGACAGTTTTAACTCAAAATCTTGCCTTTGTTTGAATCAGGGGCGAAATTTATGAGTCCTCCCGATTTCTAATCGAGCGTTTTTTATCGTTGTGATCGAAGTCAGATCGGGCGCTTGTTCATTTCTGCAAGACAATACCTAATTAGAGATCGGAGGATGACAAATACTTGGCAAGAGATAAATTTGGAACCATTTCCAAGAAATCATGGCTTTTTACCCACTTGAACTGATTTTTATTTTATTTCAAAGAAAAATAATTCTTTGTAACACCTTTTGAAACAGCTATTTGCGGAAGGTTTGGTAGACGAAGCCGAAGAATAGAATAACTCAATTTTGTTTGTCACAGATCAGGCCTTCAAAGTTTTAATGCAATAAATGTCGTAACAGTTTGTGAATGTGTTCAGCCTCCTCGATAAAGAGTTAGCTAGACAAAAAGAATTTCAGACACTTTCTGAGGAATTTGTCAAAAGAAATGGTACGGCAAATTTTTTATGTCGACTTACAACAGAGCTCTCAAAACGACTCGATTAATGTTTGAAACTATATAGCTCTAAAAATAAAGAAAACACGAAAACACGCAATTTTTCGCGTTTTTTTTGTTTTTTTTAGAACTTTTAGCACCTTTACGGCATTATCGGAAATGGTGATTTTCTTCTCACTTTTCTTTCCCTGAACTTTTTCAATTTAGCGCTCCGGTGTGATGCATAAAAATATGCGTTTGATGTTGTCGACGATCTCGTTATGTTTGGCTGTGAATGCTTGTGCTGGATTGCTCTACAACGTTTATTTTCTCTATCTCGGATCCCATGGATTCCCCGACGAACCACAAAGGAAGTGAGTGCGTCAATGTCTGAGATCAAATACCAATTCATTAAGCGCCTCATTCATAGGAAAGACATGACGTTAACACTGCACAACTTATAATCTCGAGGCAACATGTGTGATCACAATCTAGAAAGATGTAGAAAAGTTGAGGAGGGAAAAAATAATGCGTAGTATTTCCGTGACGAATCAATCTCTTAAGAGGAGGATCAAATCTTATCCATATGAAGTCACAATATGTCCTGAGTATGAGTATTTGTCCTTGCGGTCTATGTGGTATAGTTCCTTATATATTCCGATACGCGTGGAAGCATTTATTTCTCACCTTCAAACTCATGCTGGTGTATAAAGCAAACACCTCCAGCTCTATAGTTTATACAAAAGTTCTTCTTTCATCAAGATTGTACCAGAATCCATCACTGTGTACATATTGTTAAATCAAACAATTAGGCCCGTATGCACATACATCCGCGCGAAAGGCGAGGGGATTTGAGAGAGGACGCGTTATATTTTGCTACTCCAGATATCCTTTTTTTCTTTCTCTATACGGCTTATGAAGATTTACGCTGATATCTCACGCCAGGTTACTGCCATACAAGATTAAATTGTCACTATTTTGCCCCCCGGGGATCCCTAGGGATCGCATCTTTTTCCAAACTCAGTTATTTTCCTGAAAACTCAATAAAAACGCTGTACTAAGGATATACTATGGCACCGCGAAACACGTCTATAACAGAAATAAGTGAAATCACAAAGTATAGAAATCTACGACGAACCACTGCTTGCGAGCTAGGAATTACCGAAAAGTTCACAATGTTCAAATTCCATTGCTTCTGTCGAAAACATGCTCAGCAGTGCCGTATTCTCAGTACAAATTTTAGAGCGTTTTCATTGAGTTTTCAGAAACACAATTGAGTTTAAAATATATGATTTCCTGGGGATCACATTTTATTTTCAAACTCATTTGAATAGTGAAATTCTAATTTTGTATGGCAGTAACCTGGTCTTTATTATGGGCAGGGATCAGAGTATGAGAAACTTCATAAACCATATGGGGAAAAAAGAAAGATGTTTAGAGTAGGGCATTTGTAATATAATTTGTTTGTGACGTGAAAAGCAAAAACCACTTGCTTTGTTTTATCTTTTCAAATCAATGAGTTACACTACTACACCATTAAACATTCTGCCAGTGTTTGTTGAAAAAAACTTGCAAAATGCAATGCAAGTTTTGTTTGCCTAAGCTCAAGATAATCGTTTGGGGAAGCGCTTTTGATCACTGGGAGAACTTCTACTTGATGAATTTAGCCAAAGCTAGAACGCTTGAGAGAACAGATTTTCCAAAAAATGCCTGAAATTGGGTGGCTTAGCTGTATAGCAGATCAAGCGTAAGCCACGTTTCCTGGAAGTGTTCGCGCTGAAAATTTGCAAAGGCTGTTTTGAGTTATATAGAAGTAATTATTTTTGTTTTCTAAGTATACATTTTGTAGAAAAAAAGTAAAAGTCACATCGAAAGGCTCAGCATCTATTTCAGAAAAAAAGAAAATTTGTGCAATTAACGCAGCTCTGACTGTAATCACCTGCAATTTTAGTGTTGGCATCATATGACACTCAAAAAAAAGGCGAGAGGGGGCGGGGGAGGGGATAAAAATTATCACGCCTTCTGACAACAGCTTTGCACTACCCTGATTGAGTCATCATAATTAGACTGATTTATGAAATTATGGATAATTTTTTGATGCTGGTCTTTGATCTGAGCATCACAAAAATGTCTTTCTGCCAGAGCGCGCTGATGTCAGCTGCTTGGTTTCTTGGCATAATGAAATTTGCATAAATTCCGCTACATTTTCTCTTTCCTGCCATTTTTACATTACAATGAGCACAAAGAACAGGCCTTTATGAACTGAAAGAAAGGCTACGTGAGATACATGGTATGTAGAATTTCTGAAGGATACTTCTGAAGTCTCTTCATTGAGTGTTCTTTGACTTTGCAAAAAATTCTGGAGCGTAGGTGATACCACAGAACAAGCAGTAATTGTGGAGTTTTAGGGCGAATGATAGCACTTTCCGAAGCTGACGCATATGGCGTAAATTATTAGGTGGGTGCAAAAGTTCTGTCGTTTCATTTTCAAAAATTTGTAACTTCGCCAGATTTCAACGGATTCGCTTGCTTGTAATTTTATTAGAAAGAACAGGTCTTCCGCTTTCAAGCGCTTTTTTGTGTAGCTTCTGCTTCACACTGAGTGCCGAGATAAAAATGGAAAACTAAGACCATGTAAACTTTGACCATTTTAAGTTAGGTCACCAAAAATCTGGAATGCTGCAGAAAAATCTGAAAACGTCAGTACATATGTTTTTTGGCCTACTCTTTGCAATTGTGAAGAGTTTGCGCTGTTTGGAGGTTACTGTAAGAAGTTATGGTTTTCGCGAAAATTCACAAATTAATTGATTTTGGCGTTTTCCATGGTGAATTCGATATTCATAACTTCTCACGGAGAAGTTCAAACAGCACAAACTCTTCACAATTGCAAAGAGTAGACCAAAAAACATATATACTGACGATTTCAGATTTTTCTGCAGCATTCCAGATTTTTGGTGACCTAACTTAAAATGGTCAAAGTTTACATGGTCTTAGTTTCCCATTTTTATCTCGGCACACAGTGCGAAATAGAAGCTACACAAAACAGCGCTTGAAAGCGGAAGACCTCTTTCTAATAAAATTACAAGTAAGCAAATCCGTTGAAATCTGGCGAAGTTACAAATTTTTGAAAATGAAACGACAGAACTTTTGCACCCACCTAATATAATACGACCTTTTTCAGTCAAAAAGTCTTCATAATGAGAGTAAGGGCAGTATTTTCCACAATTTTCTCATTTTCGTACCGTCATGTGGACAATTTTGTATCATATAAATAAACTCTGGGATAGAGAATTAGATTTCGCCGCAAAAATCATAAAAAAATTCATTTAATGATGCTCAGAACACTCAAAATGCATCACATTTCATATTCAAATCTATTATATAACATCTATGTGTTTTAACTTGAGAAATACATTGGAATTTTATCTAATACAAAATTGGAAAATTGAACAAATGTTTCCGAATGTCTGGTCGTAAAGAAAACCGATCAGCACATCTTCATGATATGGAATAGGTCATAAAACCAAACTCAAACTCGAATTGAGTTCTAATTGATTTTTGGCATAGTTAGCGACCAAAATTTGACAGTCATGGTCTGAGTGTACATCTCTTTATTGAGACATAAAATAGTGATGTACAAAAATTATCTACTTATAGAGGTGCTAGAACACGCATTATATCATTTGTCTTTTTCAGAAATATCAAACAAACAAAAGTTTGCAACTTTCCAGAAACTTTGAATAGCATTATATTTCCTAGTTACCTTTAATCTCCCTGGATAAAATGTTAGTCTGCCTTCATAAATCTCATTTTGCACTTTGGAAATGTCAACGAAATGTATTGCCCCTGCAAAACTTCCTTTCTTTTGTCGCTTATTATCATAGCAAGTAACTGCATATCCAGCTAATTCGCTAGTTCGCGCGTCCTATACCGAGTACACAGACCTGTCGTGTGTGTGTTTACAATCGCTCAACCAACTTTGCTCTGAGCAAAGGTGTAAGGTTTCGGTGCTGAGTGTTGCGTGGCTCTGTTCACGAGACTGTCATGAATTATTTAGTTGCGTTAGTGCGACGTGCAGAGTGAAATTTGGCCAGCAAGAATTGAAAGAAAACTTCTAGAAGATTGTAATTACTAGCCTAAAAAGTGAGGGACGGCTCAATAAAATGAGGGAAGAAGCGGGGGAAGAGAGGGGTTAGTTTGAGAGAAGAAATTTTCTGAACAAGAAGGTGTGGCATTCGCCACGCTATTCACAACATTTTCTTCTTTGCTTTGGTACAATTAGGAGGGCGCGTCCCCCCCCCCTCTCCCTCCCCTCCCTGAAGTAAATTCTTACAAGGCTGTTTTGAACCAATGAGAGATATTTCGATTATGTACCAGTAAAATAACCCATTAATGATAGGGGTGCCCTGAGATTTTTGCAAGGGAGACCCCCCCCCCCCCTCCCTCGAATCTCTTCCTTGAAGAGTTAATCTGAACTGTTCCCTGAAAGATTTTAATATAGTTGCTTGCAGTGAGCCAAACCAAATCAACTTTTCAAGATGCGATACTGAAGTTTTGAAAGGAAAGGTGCATTTTCAAAAAGTTTCCCGCAATTTTAACTTGAATTAATCCCTGATATGATTATTTGAAGTACAAGGGATATCGAAACAAATTTTTGAGGTGCGAATTTGAAAAAGGGCACGCGTTCCCAAACAAAATTCTTCTGACAATGAGTAGCAATTTGGAGCTATCCCCAAGAAGATGTTCCATTTGCTCACAAATAAAAGCAATATCCAAACAGCTTCTTGGAATGCGTTTAAAAATTCTAACAAAAGGGGTTCACCTTGAAGAATTTTCGAATGCAAAGTAATTTCACCTTTCAACTTTTGAACTTCCAAGAAATTGGAATAATTTGCATTGTAAACAAAATCTTTGCAGTATCATATAACTCTCATTTAGACCAATTTCAAAACTTACGCTTGTGTTTACTTAAGATCCCATTTAGCAGCACACGCTCAATAATCACCCTTATTCTATGCAGTTCACTATCTCTGTAGTTCAGTTCTAGTGCGTCCAAAGTGGATAATTTACATAAACGCGCACGCCAATGCTGCACCTGAACTTGAGAATCTTGTAGATTTGACAAGAAATTTTTTTCTATGGGAGAAGAGCATCAAAAATACGTGTGACGTCATAACTGTAAAGTTTGCATGACTTTAGCTTTTTCTATTCCGTGAAGCTTATGATTTCAGATGCGAGATTTTCCACTTGCATAACTCGCTTCTATTGCGCAGTAAATAAAATACTTTGAATTGAATCTTAGTTGATAAATACTGCTGGGATACGGGATAATCAATGGTCTTGCTGTGGTACTTTCTGGATATATTATTGGTGGCCAAAGCGAGATGTGAACGAGATGAGAATAGGCAAATTTATCTTTTAAAGCTCGTAACAAATTAATCTTTTTTATTTTTTATGATTCTAATCATTTTTGAGTTGACATTTTTGGAAACTCAGCTGCGAAGAAAGGTTAAGAGTATATTATAACACTGCAATTGTTATTTCGATTGTTAGGTCTTCTAATCCAAAAACGAATTTACTTGGCTTTGAATATAGTCCTCTTACCACTGACTTTAGTGTTACTACACCTAAACATTTTGTTTGATAGTTGTTACGCTCGATTAGCTAACAAGCATCGGTGTCAAACTTCTCCACTTGGCAACAAGACTACTTGCTCCTAAAAAGATATTCTCGAAATTATTCAAATTAATAAGATAAGATTTCGCTAATCACATGCGATATGATAGTGGAGTTGATTGAAACATATAAGGGCATATATATTCTATCAATAGACTTTCATCTGTGTGGGTCTCATACGTACCACATATCAGGCTAATGGATTTTGAATCAGACTCAAGAGCCCAATCAGCTGAATGTAGCGTCAGATGACGTTACAAAAGCTACAGCGTCACGTGTGCTGCTGCTCGGAAAAAACGCAGCTTTGCAAACTATGAGACACAAAATTATTATCCATGGGTAGTGGAGAAGTTAAACGAGTTTAAGTTTATTAAGGCGGCCATAAGAAGTGAAAGAGAAAGGGTTTAATAGTCAGTTTTCCTGGTTTTTGCGGCATTGAGGGAAAATCGCAGTTGAGTTTTTTTGATTTCTAAAAAAGTGGAAATAAGAATTCTAAGTTTTTCTGTATCATAAATTGCCTATCTATTCGGATAATAGGTTAAAAGCTAACTGCTGTTTTCTATCGAACTTACAACTGGTTTGCGCTACTTGACGTGTCGTTTTCCCAGTACTTTCCAAGAATAGAATTCATTACCTTCCAGCCTTATTTTTTATTTTTTCTTTAATTCAAAAAAAGCGACGATAAGTAATCATTGCAATCACCGTGGTGCTTACACTCTTTAATAATCTTTGACTTTTCGCATCGATGGCCACGATGTACGTGGTGGTCGTAATGAGATTGCCCGTCTATGGAGTGGGAGGGAGTTATTATAGCATTAGAGAACACCGCAACGGAAAGGGTTCTGAATAGGCGAAAGCGCGGATTAGCGGCGAGGAAACGCTAAGAAGCCAATGATCCACGCTAGTCTCAGGGATAAGTACACTCGGTCTGAGAGCAGAGCAGTAAATGTTTGTGATTACAAAGTAACTTGGGTCATTTTGGCTTCCAACTTCGGAAAATAGCGAGGTACTAGCAAATTAACCGATTAGGATAGTGACGCTGCGGTGCCGACAACAATTGCGCGTGAACGAATATCCATAGGACACAAAACTTAGAACTGCGCGCAATTTGTAATCGTTGCAAGCGTGAAATTGATTCATGCGTAGCTGTTCTCGGTGTTAGGAGAGGGGGGGGGGGGAGAAGAACCTACATTCTTTATTGAATCTAATTCTAGAATTTTTCTAGCTTTTATGCATCCTCCTTTCACACAATCATTGTGAGATTCGCATCATTGCAAGACTATACCATTCCAATTCAAAAGCCTGCAAATGCATAAAAACATGAGGAGGAGTGGGCAGTTGAACTCAAACAGAAAAGTAGCTGCTTCGCTAGGATTGTCCTTGTAAAGCGTAATGTTGCCATTCAGCCATTACAGAAAAATGAAGTAAACAAAAAACAGAAAAATCCGGGACATCTTTTAGCGAATGGGATTCTTCACCTAAAAAGCAATGACTAGTGTAACTTTTCACCTATGTGCGACACTGTCTACCCTTTTTTGATAAAGTGCATGACGAGGCTACAACTTGTTTGGAAAACAAAGCAAACATGCCAACAGCCAACAATGTTCAAGACATTGTTGGCTTTTTTATGCTACCAAATTTCTAACAGATTATTCAGCATCCACTGAAAGCTAAGGTTGGCTAATAAATAATTTCGGCAGGTTTTGCGCTCCTACAGATGCTGCACACATTTTTTGTCCAGTATTCGGTACCGCTGGAAAGAGCACTTCAGTGAGAACTGGAACATAATATCTGTTTGTAGAAATTATTTACAATGGAAGAAATCAACAAAGAATTGTGAAATTCCATTCTCATTGTACACAAATATGAGGATTTTTTTGGTCAAAGAGTTTTAAAACGCCAGTACACAATTTATATTGATAGTCGTTAGGTGAGGGGAACTTGTCTATATCCGAATACTGAATTGCTGTTCTCTAAATCCATTAAAACATAAAAATGAAGCTTCGAAAATTGCAGTTTCGAGCTTCTGAAATTTTACCCATGTTGGGGCGTAGCTGTCGCTTACTGATAATTTAGGATGCTGAATAGCTGATATGTGATAGAGGAAGCTCTAAACTACTTATCCACAAAATATTATGAATAAAGGACAACAAAGTTTATATAAAGATTTTCATGCCAAAACAAATTATTATTTAGACAACCCAATCAAGTCAGTAGCAGTGGAAATCAAACTTCAAACTCAAAATATTGGTAAAAAATTCCTTTCTGGCTGTCGCTCACAAATCTTTATTCTTAACAATAATATCGAAAGAAAAAACTGGGAAGTTAACGATTGAATCGACTAAAATCTTCAACAGCTTCATGTTTTATCGTTCTAACTTTTGAACTTCCTCTTAAAAATTAAACAATTATCTGACTGAAAATCAGATTTCTAAAAGCTTTCAATCATCACCACCTTTCTTTCTTATACTATTCCGAACAATCATTAGTGTAGTGTTGGAAGCTCATGCGAAAAGTTGCACTCACATTCTTTTCGTAATAATTTTGAGTAAAGTGACTGGAAAATGGAGTTTCTCTGTCACGTAACTTTTTTCGACGTGTGACAATGACTTCAGTGATATCTGGAGAGATTATGTAACACCGTCCAGCTATTACTTTTATTGTTGAGGAATGCTGAAAATTGAAAAAAAGAACTATAGGCATTCATACAAATATTCAAAACCTTGCGAAAAGGGTTGTCTTCAAAGTACATGGTGTACGAAAGATTTACATAGGTTTTACGCTCCACGATAAGGCTGCACATTAATCTTCCAACTTTTTTGTTTCATAATGCTTTCTACTGAAAGACTAAAAGCTTCTTTTTTATTATAGTACTTGCAGCTTGAAACAATTGTGGATAATTATATGGATGATGGTTGCTTTCCATCATTCTAATGGCACTACTATAAGGCGAATGGACAAGAATAGCTTTTGGGGAGAAGGGGATAGGGTGGGGGGGGGGGGAGGGAGGAACTCAATAAAGGCTAATTTTCGTATACAATGCTATTCGCAACAAGAACTGCGACTCTATAAAGTATAATCATAATGTGACTATTTAGCTAAATAAAAACTAAAATTAATTTTACATTTCATAAATAATTTATCCAAATGGTAGCCTTTCACACTTTATCGTTTGTTTGCAACATGACCTTAGGCTGCTTCATGACGAAGGCGCAATACCTTTGAGCGCAAACGCGGTTTTTTTTGGCTGCGGAGCGCCTAAAGCGCAGGATCTACAACAGTGAAGATACGCGCGCGTCGCTTTCGCGTCCGATCAACCAATACTGCTTCTGCGCCTTCGTTCTGTAGCAGCCTTCACAAGTAACCTAAGAGGCAATCGCTGTGATCGGAATTTTTCAAAGTACGACAGTGAACGATGGTGTGGATAACGTGATAAAAAATACTGAAAAACCATTCTTTCTCAACCTTTTTCAGCCCGTGGTGCTCCGTGATCAACACCCTGATGGTGCCTTGGGATGCGGCTACATGTCTTCTGATGGTTGGAGTAGGAACAGAAAGGTTAATTGCCACTAGGAAACACGTCCCCAACGCGGTAATATCCGATAGTGTGAAGGTAAAGCACGAAACCCTCGATCATCCAACTTTGCCTCATTGCCTATAATCGAATTTCAGGTAATTTTTCTTCTCGCTGTATGTGCGGCTGCATTTGTCACAATCAACTATGTCATGAACTTGACGTGAGTAGCTTTGTTGCCGCTATCAAAGTGATCCAATCATTATTTACCAAATTATTGTCCAACATTTTTCACTTTTTGGAAAATGCTCGATATTTTCTCTTTCAAAAACTGCGAAAATCTCATATTGAATCGCCTTACTAAAGTTACATTACAACACAGCTTACTCTCGTATCCCTTGCATTCTGCCTAGGCATAGCCATTCATAACAAGAACTTCTTTGAATTGGAAGAATCCCTAAGGCCTCGGACAGAGTCCACGCGATTTTATCGTCGCGATTTAATCGCCGCGATTTCCATTCATTTTCATTTTACATTCAAAAATTTCGAGCTGGAGTATCACAACCGAAATGCAAGCTCTAATCGGCATGCAATGAACTCGTAACAGTTGTCTTCTAGCGATTGAATCGCGACGATCAAATCGCGTGAACTCTGCCCGAGGCCTCAAGTCTGGAGTCACTATTCAGCTGATGAGACGATCTTGCAATTCGGGTGTTATTTGTTGTTGAATGGCCAGGAAAGCAAATTTGCAGTAATGTGCGCTAAGGACTATTTTCTACGCTAACAAGGGAATGGTCAGAAGTCGAAGTGGCAAAACCAAAGAAGCTGTATATCATTCGATGCAGTATAAAACGCTGACTTCGAATCTGTCTTCCTTATCTGCTTCCCGCTTCTGCGGAAGAAGCTACAAGCAATTTTATTGTGAAAAAATCATATATAAAAACAGCGAAATTGAGCACATTGTTGCACTTTCAGCTCAGCTTTTGGCTTCAAAAATTTTGAGTAAGCTAGCTGCATGTTTTGGCCCAGCATTGAGGCGAACGTGGCTCTGTACGGCTAAATTTTCAATTTCACGCATAATTTCTAAGCAAAATAACGCTCTTTAATGGCTTATAGCTTCGTCCAGAAAAGCGATAAGCAGGTAAGGAAGACAGATTTAGAGTCAGCGTTTCATGCTGCACCTAACGGTACGCAGCTTGTCTGGAATGGCCAATTCGATTTCTGACCATTCCCTTGTAAGTAATGTCGCAGTAAACACTATATTAAACCGTCAAATCAAACACGAGACTGCAAACTTGCATTTCATACATTCATAACTGCAGTTGATATGTTCCATATAAGTCTCGACTATCAGTACACGATTAGAAACTTCAAATGGCTATTATATTATTCGATAACATCGATTTATTGATTTTTCTTCCCAAAATTTTGCTATCATCCGTAGATCTGCAAATGTTAAAACTCTCTCCTTCACTCTTCACCTGGTTTTTGAAGGCAAAAATACACACAAATTTGAAGCTGTTTTTTTATAGGGAGAGGGGGGGGGGTCACGCATCTGATTTCATTTCGCATAACGCCTTTTCTTCCTCAAATTAGTCGTTCTGTTTAAGTTTAATAGAAGGCAAAACGTTACTTTTGCACTTTGCATTCAGTCAGAGGCGCTTTACTAGTCTGTCCTTTCTCCATTTTTTGCATGTCCTGGATGAAACTGACATTCACACATTCTTGCTTGTCATGATCCATTTCATCGACATAGAAGGTTCTTTGAATAAAACATTCCGTATACAGTATGCCATGACGAAGAATTACAAAATAAATGTACTTTTTTAGTGAGAGAAAGTTCTCGAATTTCCTTATTTTATTAACAATGCATATCGCACATCTATACACGTGCCTGCAACGCATATGAAAGTAGGAAGCAGTGGCGTACCCAGGATTTCGGCTCGGGGGGAGACGCGACAAAAAAATTTTTCTAATGGAGGTGCGTGGCGTTAGCCACGCACTCCGAAAAATTTTTGGGATGTTTCCCAAAATTTTTCCGGGCCTCTGATCCCAAAATTTCAGAAAAAGGGGGCGTGGCGGTAGCCACGCTCCGAAAAAATTTTTTTACAAGGCTAATTTGAATTTTTAAAAATTTTTAAAAATTATTTCAATTAATTACAAGTAAAAACAAGTCCTCTGCACATTTTATAGCAAATTTAAGTAACTTTCAAAAATTTCGCGACCTATTCTCGGGGGGGGGGCCCTCCCCCCCCTCCCTCTGTACGCTACTGGTAGGAAGGGGTTTGAGAACGAGGAACTTAAGGATGTTCAAACGATCTAGCGACTAATGTGAGATAGCGCCACAAATCTTGAGAAATTGCTAAAGAAGTGTTTGGATCATTTAAACTTTGGTGAACCTAGTATTATGGCAACGTTGGGTTCCTTGAATGAACGCCTCTATTTTCTCAGTCATTCAGCGATGATATATTTGTCAAAGGAAGCACAATGAGGAGAATTTTGTGAGAAACTTTCGTCCCGTAGAAAAATTCCTGAAAATTACAATAGATACTTCGGCTTTCCATCCAGGTTGTATAAAATAGACTATTTGCGTAAGCTGGTTTGAGCTAACCCTGTCTAAATCATTTTACATACTTCTCAGTCTCTTTATACCTCAGCTAACACCTGACCAAAAGGTCTTTGATTAAATCTTTACTGAATATGGTATTTCACCTTTCTAAGAACTAAAATCTATATTATTGAACTAGCGTTTTCAACCAAAGTCTGAAAGATTTGACAGCCAGCATGATGCGCATACGGTGACGACAACATCTGCGTGGATAAATTGCTGTGGTAAGTGCCAACAACATTTGCGCGTTGAAAATTGCCGTAAAGCGAAATCCTTGATTTCTGTGATTTTTGAAAACTCAGTGCATTGCAAGAACTTCACATCAACTTTTATAATGTTCAAAACAAAATCAAAATGCACAGAAGCATTAGGACTTTTCATTTCCAACGAGAATTGCCAGAAGTGATTTTGGCTTTGTCCATAGGTGCTTACATAACTTTCTTCAATATGGACTTTGACTTTGAGCAAAAAGTAGCCGTTGCTTGCTTGTTTGACGAAGTGTTGTTCTTCTATATGAGTCACACTTTTTTTCAAAGCATGTTACAACACCAAACAATTTCTTGCTTTTATCGGGTTGCTTGGAAACAGCACAATAACGAACAGATGCTATACAATCAAAATCAAAAAAATCAAAAAAAGAAAATTGTACCTTGTGCAGAAACAAATTCTAGGGACCAAGGGGTTTGCATCTGCGACGGCGCTTCTCTTCCGGATCGGTACGCAATGCTTTTCCGAATTTGCATCTGCACCATGGTCGAAGTAGGCACAATCTCGCTTTTCGGCTACGTTCTGATTCTCTCAAGGTCGGAAGCTGATGGAATGGGTATAAATATAGCCAAATACTCGTTGAGCAAGCGATTCCAGGTCAGTCACACGTTGTTCTGGGACGGTATTTATTACCCGGCTCAGGCAATGATTGGGCGCCGTTTTGACGTTATAAATGCGCCCGATCGAGGGATTGTGGCTTCGTGCGCACCGCCGTGTAAACCAGGAGCTTTTGATCCCGACATGTCGGGCACTGGCAAGATGCACGCAGAACTTTGATAGATGATGGTTTAGATAATTTTGAGCGCCATTGCCCAATCAAGCGCTCGTTTACAACGGTGAATCAGTGCCCGATCATCGCTTGATTGGGAAACTGATAGATGCCGCCTCTGGTTTCTCTGAAGTTCCATTCTAATATTATCATTCAGATACATGAGACATACCGTACAACACAAATGCTGTTGCCTTGCGCTGTGCTTCACGCTGTGCTCTATCTCTCCTATCTCTGCCTACTAATACCCATTAGGGATATAAGGTAACCTTTTTTTATCTTAAGATTTTTACATTAATGAAGATCTTCTTTAGAGCTGAGAAAACTTTGACAGTTGGGCAGTTCAACCTCTCGTGTATCATTTTTGCTTTCCCATCCATGTATGGCTTGGCATATCCTTTGGTTGGTTTTCATTTATGATTCTCGAAAAATTTCCAGAAACATAGATCCAAAAATGCGTACATTAAAGTCCTATCATCTTTCTGTCCCCGATGTCTCACCGTTTTTGAGATACCCTTGTTTAGAGCTGGTTCCACTTTGCTCTTCATTGTAGATTACGGTAGGAACCCCATCATACAAAGCCATTATGAAATAAGCCCTTCAAAATATCCCCAAAAAATCTAAAAAGTTGCGTAAAGGGGTTTTCACGGCCATTCTGTTGAAGGAGAAAAAAAAATAAGAAATTTCTGCTAGGAAAGATTAGGGGTGCCCAGTTCGTGGATGCAATATGTAGCATATTGGCTTACTTCTACAGTGCTGGACAAAATTATAGGTCCACTCTAAAAAGTGCCATAACTCACTCTGTTGTCAATAAAATGTTCCAAAATTTGGTACAACCATGTGTTTGCCAGCCTACTAAAGTGCGGTTCATATTTATACGAACACCCAAAATTTTGTAAGTTTTCGAACTTTTTGGGAGAAACTCAAAAAGCCGTTGGTACCACGCGATAGAACACAGCCGAAAACGGTATATGATCCATAAGAATGGAAATCGATGTCAACAACTGTAAGAGTGCTTTTGTGCCTAATGCGAATTTTTAGCGGTTCATAATTATACGAACACCTCAAACAAAGGTCCATTTTTCATTCAAGATTGCAATCATTTGAGTCCAAATTTTTTGTAGGGTTACAGTAAAAAAGTCTGACATATCTGCCCTGCACTGAACCCAGTGCAGTTCAAAACGATTACCGTTACTTTTTTGAGAAGGCTCTAAATGCTTTTGGAATGATTGCGCTCCAAAAACATCCGTTCTTCTGTGGTTTACGCGCTCTAAGTAGCTTCTACCAAAGCTACGAGATAGAATAAGCTTTTTTAATAGGTATTTTGTTTGACGCTTGGAAAATCTTTGCGTTTTCATGCCGTTTTTCAACCAAGTTCCAACCTCACCACAGAGTTGGCACGATTTCGAGCCTCAAAACTCAGCTTCTCTCTTGCGCAAACATTTGATATGAAGCAGCTGCATTGTTTGCATGATGATGTTTCTGTGCCAAAGTTTTTGGGTTTTTTCTAGAACTGATCTTGCGGCTGTGGAGCTACAAACCAAATAAAGGTGTGATTGCAATAGTAAAAACAGTATTTTTGGTGAAATGACGTCTGCGTGACCAAAACAAACGCTCAACGCTGCTGATTTTTTCTAACCAAATATAGTCTTGTGAACTTCTACATACTATATGATTACTTCATTGTACGGCTTCAGAAGCTGAGTTTTGAGGCTCGAAATCGTGCCAACTCTGTGGTAAGGTTGGAACTTGGTTGAAAAACGGCACGAAAACGCAAAGATTTTCCAAGCGTCAAACAAAATACCTATCGAAAGAGCTTATTCTATCTCGTAGCTTTGGTAGAAGCTACTTAGAGCGCGTAAACCACAGAAGAACGGATGTTTTTGGAGCGCAATCATTCCAAAAGCATTTGGAGCCTTCTCAAAAAAGTAACGGTAATCGTTTTGAACTGCACTGGGTTCAGTGTATGGCAGATATGTCAGACTTTGTTACTGTAACCCTACAAAAAATTTGGACTCAAATGATTGCAATCTTGAATGAAAAATGGACCTTTGTTTGAGGTGTTCGTATAATTATGAACCGCTAAAAATTCGCATTAGGCGCAAAAACACTCCTACAGTTGACATCGATTTCCATTCTTATGGATCATATACCGTTTTCGGCTGTGTTCTATCGCGTGGTACCAACGGCTTTTTGAATTTCTCCCAAAAAGTCCAAAAACTTACAAAATTTTAGGTGTTCGTATAATTATGAACCGCACTTTATCAGTCCCCAAAACGGGTCTCGTTTTCGTTCGGATATTCAAAAAAATGAAAATTTTGAAAAAAGCAGGCTTGAAGGCTGGACAAAATTATAGGTCCACCTGGAGTTTTTACGGATCAAAGCACCTCTTAGCTCCCGAATTTTTTTAGGTAGGCGCACATCCAAAACCGTTAAACAGCTACTTTAGTCAAGCTCTGCCATACCTCCAAAAAGAAATGATTATCTGCTTTTTTGCCTTGAAAATGCTCTAACCTGTATTTCGCTCCACAAACCTGCGTTGAGTAAGAAATTCTGCAGTTTCTCAGCTGGATCGGAGACGGAGTTTCATCTACCTTCTGGATGCTTTTTGACGTGGGCATTGAGGAAAAAATCCGACTTTTTGTTGTTGAAGCAAATCCGACATTGACAATACTGCAATCCTGAGCTCAAATTTCTGCCTTCAAACTTCTTTTACAAGGTTCTCAGAAACATTAAGTAAAGCAAAGGCATTGTTTCTACGAAGGGGAGTCCGTATTCCATGGTTACAACTTTCTAGAGGTCCTAGCATTCGAGTATAATTACTGCAATCACCCTACAGAAACTGATTACGACAAACACCAAAGCTATTTGTGGCTCCGACCAAAATTTTCAGAAGAATCATGTGCTAACATACACTACAAGCTGTATCCACTATCTAGGAAATAATTACTGTCAAAAATCTTGCGAGGTAGCACTTGGCAAGCTATTTTGGATCTGCGTAACACCATCATTACGTTGCACACACAACTCATGTTTCGAAAAAGAAGCAAGGCAGCTTTGTGGACACTTGCGTGTATGGCGAACAGCTTTATTCTTGTGTAAAGAATGCTTCTACAATATCTTGAGTTATAATGACAATGCATAAAGGGTTTTAGGGCAGAAATTGAGGCTTTCTCTCCCGACTAAGTCGATGTCGGATTTGCTTCAGCAGTAGAAAATCGGATTTTTTCCATAATGCTCACGTCAAAAAGTATCCAGAAGTAGATGAAACCCCGTCGCTTCCGATCTAGCTGAGAAACTGCAGAATTTCTTACTCAACGCAGGTTTGTGGAGCGAAATACAGGTAAAAGCATTTTCACGGCAAAAAAGCAGATAATCAATTCTTTTTGGAGGTATGACAGAGCTTGACTAAAGCAGTTGTTTAACATTTTTAGATGTGTGCCTACCTAAAAAGATTCGGGAGCTAAGAAGTGCTTTAATCAGTGAAAGCTCCAGGTGGACCTATAATTTTGTCCAGCCTTCACTGCTTTTTTCGAAATTTTCATTTTTTTTTGAATATCCGAACGAAAACGAGACCCGTTTTGGGGCACTGATAGTAGGCTGGCAAACACACGGCTGTACCAAATTTTGGAACATTTTATCGACAACAGAGTGAGTTATGGCACTTTTTACAGTGGACCTATAATTTTGTCCAGCACTGTATTAGGACACTTAAGTGGTGTTAGAGCTGATTCTTGCTGCTTCTGGTAGAAATTCTAGCTGAAACAAATCTTTTCGGTGACAAATTTTGTAAAAGCTGATTTGCGCTATGTCGGCATAAAATTGAATAAGTGAGAGCAAATTCGTGTCTTTTGTATAGAAGCTATCAAAGCAATAAGCGATATAACAGAGTCAGCCGATTCTGCCATAAAACTTTCAAATATGACAAAGTTTGAGGAGAGCACAAGATTTTTTGATGGTTTCTTCATCTTTTGATGATCTGATGCTCTTAGGTGCACAATTTTGAGGCAGGGCAAGTTTCTTTTGGGCTCATAATTAGAAATTCTTGCGTACGTAAGCAGATTTGCGTTTTTTTCCAAACCAGTGCGTCATCTCTGCTTCGCAGAGGCTCACACTAGCCCTACTTTCTGCATGCCTTACCCGCATAATAGTGACATGCAAACTCACCGCGTTATGCAGGCTATCACGAATGATTTGTGAACAGCTACTCATTCCTAGAGCTTTTTTGCGTGAGATCGGTATTTTCACGTGGATGAAACTTTTCTGGGAAGAATGAATGCAAATTTTAGTAAGTTTGTGGACTTTTTATGGCTTGGTAGTCGTCATAACGGCAATAATCATCGTGGGCTACATCTCTGTGCAAAAATCTTTTCGGATGATTGGGTAAAATCTTGGGTAAATTAAGCATTTACGCAACTAATTCTTTTTGGCGCCATCTTCGTAAAGTAACCTACTTTAGTCGAATTTTTTGGGCTAAAGTCCATGGCTTGTACATTAGCTTGTCAAACAAATCCACGACTTTGCAAAAAGTTTATATACGGACCCAAATTTGCTGGCCAGAAGTTAAGTGGACCCGTTTCACGCGCAATTTCTAAGGGATCCACTTATCCGATCCGCTTGTGCTTTTGCACAATGGACTTTCCTGCTGCTAGGATGTATTATGCAAAATTTGGGCCCAATTCCTTGGCTGGGACTCCTTCGAGAAATTCGTGACAGACAGATTTTCACACAGACAGACACACACAACAACAAAAAAACAGACGGCCTTAGCGAGTTATTATAGCAGGATAGGCAATGTAGGCGGTGGACAAATATTCTTCTTTTGTTTCCACCTTGCACCTTCAGATATGCCTTACACGACACTTCTATCTGAGGCAACGTGTAGATGATCTTCTTGGAACGATTCTTCAGAGGAATCCACCTATAACTCTCAATCCAGCACCGGACGATGGAGATGCTATGCGAATGACACCTGAACTAAGCAGCACCCATAGGTGAGAAATTCTGCAATTCTTGATGTTTGCATTTCGACATACAATAAAAACACTTATGACCCTCGAATTCGGGAGGATGCAAGAAAATCACCAATCAGAGTCAAGCGTATACCTAGCGGCTAGCGTTCCGCGCTGACCCATGCGACGAAATCGGAGTCTGAGATAAAAGACTTGGGAATCTCTTGTAGTGCAAAAAGATCTTTGCACCGCAATTCTGTGGAGAAAAAACACGCATCGGCATAACTGTTGCTCTAAGCCATAGGTTCAGTGACGCCTGTCTTCTTCATGAACGCACATTTTGAGGGAACGGGGAAGGAAAGGGACGGGCGTCAGAATCACCCAGAATAGGTTTTGCTTCTGAATCGTGCCTCCATCATGATTTCATATGTGCACACAGTGGAAGTTGTTGATCAGAAACGTGATAGTGAGGGAGTTTTGTCAAAACCACCAATTTCTTGTGCAAGGCTTGAGAGGTCCTATAGAAATACCTCAAAATCGAGTATATTGTACTTATCATGGGAATCTTTTTCAGTTTTCGCTCCGAACATGATCGGCGAGTCGATTTTCATGTAGCTCCTGAACGTCATGCAGAAATCTTAGCCACATTCTGGGACAGAGAAGAAAACGGTCAACGTGCCAAATTATAACTTTTCCGTTATTTCCCGTTCCGTGATAAATTCATGTTAAATACAGTCGTCGATCTCATGTTTGATGCATCTGGTTCTAGGAACATCGCTATGGGTTGTGAGTAGTGAATACAGTATCCGTATTTCTGTAAATAAATCGTTCACATTTTCAAGTGTCTCGTTGTCTTGTGCTTTCTTATCTTTGCCTTGTCCCGCGGGGAAAAGTTGGGCGTTGTTCCTTTTGAGTTGACCAACAGTTTCCACCTTTGTTAGGTTTGTCACACGCAGTTCAATGATAACGTGTATAGTCAACGTTGCGTCTGTATTGAGTACAGTGATGTTTTCGGTACTTCGGCATCACTTCGTAAATCATAACTATGTTATCGGCTTCTCATGCATTCTATCCGCATGCATATTTTTAATAATCGCATCTTAAAGTTCAAGATGCGATCCCACCGTCGCCTTTCAGGCCGAGTTTCCACTGTAGCATTCGCAACTTCAATGTTTTCCGGCTCCGTTCGTATATATATACGAAAACCAAACGCGGATAGGGAATTGGCATGTAGAAGTGGGCACAGGAAAAGGTTGTACGGAAAAAGGAATGTTTACCATAATGTTTTGACAGGGCTGGAAGGAGCCGAGTGTGCCAGCTACTCAGACAACCGATCGGAATTTCCGCAGCGCTTTTGCAGGATTTCCGCAGGTGACCCGGCGAAAATTTTGCGAAAGCGCTGCGAAAACCCTGCAATCTCAGGGTACAGGGTTTCCGCAGTTCTTTGTCTGGGGTTCCGCAGCACTTTGCAGTTTTCGCATTTGATTCGCGGTCCGTTTCTTCCATATCAAGCTTCCTTTTTGATACTAGGTTTTCGCTTTTTACTAAGGCATTATTCCTTTGATGCGGAAATTCCTCCAGACTTTCTAGATGCAAAGAGACGTAGACAGCGAGATAGTTTTAATGAGAAAGCAAATGGCACAGTGTATTGTTTTATGCAGGTACCATATAGAATCACAACAGGCCGAAGTTGATAATTGCAAATTAACAGATCAATGAAGTGTTCATAAATAAATATACATAAAATCACAGAAGCATTCGAGTATATATGCATAACCGAATAAGGTTGGAAAAAATCGGCAGATACTAAGAATTAAAAAGCAATGTTATACTGATAGAAGAGTAAAGAATAATCACTACTCATAATAACGGGCTAAGGATGTTTACGTGACTTTGAGTGTGTGTGTCTGTGAGTGTGTCTGTTACGAAATTTGTAGAGCATGTTCCAGCCAACCTCCTGGGCTCAAATTTTGCACGGCGCATGGTACCCGCATGAAAGTCCAACATGCAAAAACACGAGCAGATTCGTTGAGTGGATCCCTCAGAAACTGCGCCTCAAATGGAACCACTTTGCATTTTGGCCGCAAAATTGGGTCCGTAATTCCACTTTTTGCAGAGTCGTGAATGTTTATGCCAAGTAGATGTGCAAGCCATAAACTTGGGCGCAAAAAAGTGATCAAAGTCCATTACTTCACAAAAACGGCGCCAAAAAGTATTGGTTGCGTAAATGATCAATTTGGCAAGGTTGTACCAGAGCATTTGACGAGATTTTTGCACAAAGATGTAGCTTACAATGACTGCTATTCTTATTGCAATGTCAAGACCATGGGAAAATCAAAAACCTATAAAAATTTGCGTTTGTTTTCGTGCAAAAAGTCTCATCCACGCGAAGTCACCGATTTAACATAAAAAAGCTTTAGGAATGCGTAGTTGTTTACATTTTGTTCGTGATAATCGGCATTGCTCGGTGAGTTCCAATGCCATCATTATGCGAGAATGAGTAGGGCCTAGATAGCAGCGCAGTGCGAGCCTCTGGGAAGCAGAAGTGACGCACTGGTGGAAGAATAAGAATGAAACCAGAATAACAATCTCATTCACAAAGGATAACATGCGCTTCAAAGGGAAGATGGTCCTGTGGAGAAATAAACCGTCTCCACTTATCGGGTGTCATTTTGACCTTCTCAGACACTCGCCGCGGCGGCGGGCGCGCCATAATAGCGCTACAGTGCGAGCGGCGCGCCCTATTTGAGGCTGCCGTGCGAGCGTCGCGCTTTAATTGAAGCAGCAGTGCAAGCGGCGCGCCATAGTTGAGGCTGCAGTGCGAGCGGCGCGCCATCATTCGCAGCCGACGAGCGGCGGCCTTATTATGGCCGCCGGAGCGCCTACCCGACACTCGGCGCGGCGGCGCGCGCCATTATAGCACTGCATTGCGAACCGCGCGCCCTAGTTGAGACTGCGAGTGGCGCGCAATTTATCAGTGAGCGGCGTGCCATGATATCTTCCGCATTCTCACACGCTGTAAGCACAAGCGATACCTGCGTGAAGTACTACGCAGTGTTTTGGGAGCTTTATCGCTATTTCATTGATGTTATCGCTGTTTCGCAGTCAAGTTGTCTCATTAACACATGTGGGGTGGAGGACTATATGTCGCCGAATTTGGAAGAGTCTCGCGCGGATTCCCTGCAGGAACGCATGTCCGCGCATGTACAAGGGTGCGTATTTGTCGCAAATGACCGCGGGACCGCCCTTTTTCGGCGACATATAGTCCTCTACCCACACATGTGGGATTTTTCTATTAGGGTGATAGCTGAAAAATGGGGCACCTAGAGAAAAAATGTAGATTTCTCAAAAAAGAGAAGTGATTAAACTTCCCGATTTTGGTAGATGTTAGAATAAATTATTCTCTTTCAGAAAATACCTATATAAGGTCATTTACATACATAATTATTTTTATAGTGACCGAAATGCAAAGTTAGTCATTTTGACAAATTATAAACTTCGGGCAGTATCTGCGCAGTGAAACAAGCGAAACCATTCAGAGTACTAGTGCTGCAATGCGTCAAGGTACAGTCACCAGAAACACGATGGGTGGCCCTCAACTTTCAAATTCGGGAGATATGGCCATTAGCAGCTTTGAGAACAAAGATGCGTGCTATTCACTTCTTTGCAGGTGGACGCATGTTTTATAGGTACCATCTGAAAGAGCTTTTTACGCTCTATCCATCCATATGCAGCTTACCTCAGATTTTATCTATCTTCGGAAAATACAGATTGAAACTTGATTTATTGGTTTTTGTTGCGCCAAAAAATCGCGATTTTTCAAGTATTTCGCCTTTTTTTGTTCAGAAATAGAAGGAAATCCGGTATAAGAACATGAAGAGCTCTTTCGAAAGGTATATCCATTGCTCTATAACTTTACGGTATGGCAGCGCAAGAATGAGCGATGTTCAAAAAACCCTGTTCGAGTTCTTCAGGGCGCCACGCGTAAGGTTGTGGGAGAGGAGCGTTGACGCTTTGCCAGAATATTAGGCGAAGGTCGCTTATATAAGCGACGTTTACGTTGCAGCCTGCTTGTTGTTGATCGAAACAAAAAATCCCAAAATATAATGAAAATCAAGCTGCCCCATTTTTATACCGATCACCCTAATAGTTCTTCCACGAGTCAGTCTTCATAAGCACTGCGACTAGGTGCCAAGTTTGAATCTAAATTCGGAAATTTGAATTCTTGAATTTTCGAAATTTGAATTTCCAAATTCAAGGTTTGGAAACTTCAAGTTCATATTTGAAATTGAAGCCATTGTTTGCCTGAGATTGAAGGTTGTCATCAGATCTACCACAGATTCACCGTGATTTTCAGTGCTTCAAATGCAAATGGCAATTCTCATACCGTGCGAGCGGCGTGCCATTATCATGTGGCGCGCGTACCATTTACTCGCGGCGCGCGTCCCATCTACTCACGGCGCGCGTCCCATCTACTCGCGACGCGCGCGCTATTTGACGCGGGCGGCGGGGGTCATGAGGATTGAGCCAAACTTCGCAGGGAAAGCGGCGTACGCGGCGTACGCAGCGTACGCTTGGTATATTTCATCATAGGAGCGTACGCGGCTTACGCTGCGTACGCCGCTTTCCCAGCGCAGTCTGGTCCAACCCTGAGCGGCCGCACGCATAAGGCGCGCGCGCCGTCGCAGCGAGTGTCTGAGTTGTTCGCGCGACTGAATCCGGCTTCGGCCTCCCTTCCTTTCTGTAATGAGAATTTATTGAAATTTCTTGATGTAAATCGTGCCTTGCCGCAAGTGTTCCACTTTGCAACTTCTTCGCCGAGAAATACGGAGCAAATTTGGATGATTCATTTAAAATTTTCAGGAATTTCGAAATCTCAACAAGAGAAGCTCTGAAACAGGTTTGAAAATTACAAGAGTTTTCTGCAAAAATCAAGGCTTTACTTCGACTTGAATTTTTTTGGAATTTTCAAATTTGGAGCCGAACTTTTGTTTTAATTTAATATTCCAGCATTTTCCACACAAAACAGGTATGTGTCAGACTCTAAGGCAGGTGTGTGTAAGTGAAAGTTATTATGAATTATTGGTGAATTTTCATAAATCAATACTTAGAAAATGGTACTAATGAACCAAAAGCTCGTCCCCATCCTTTTCAAAAATTCGAAACTTTCTTCCTTCACATCCAATTTGCACAGGTTTATTTTGAAATAAGACATGCTTTCTAATGGTACCTGAGGCACTTTTTGATAGCTCCAGAGACCGAAGTCGGTGAAGAGAATTACTCCATTTCAATATTCCCCATGTTTGGTCGCAAAAATCTGCTTGCAGAAAATCGCAGCAATCGGTATCATAGCTATTGTTACCTACTCTTTTTGGATGTACAAAGATTGCGCTGATTCAACGTCTCTTAAAAAGTTATGATTTTTGAGGAAGACGTAAAAAAGAGCAAATATGATTTTTTTGGCATTTGCTTCGAAAATCATAACTTTTCATAAAGAGATTCAATCAGCGCAAATTTGGCACAGTCAGAAAGAGCAGGCTATAAAACCTATAAAGCTCCGATTTCCGTTGCGAGTTTCAGTTTTGCGATCAACCGCAGAAATTTTGAAAATGGAGTAATTTTCTTCTCTTGGTTCTATCTCTGGAGCTTGCTTCCATTAAAAGGTTCTTCAGGTAGGTACTATTGGAAACATGAATTCGAAAATAATAATGTGCAGATTCGTTGAAGATGTAGGAAGTATTTGGGAGAGAGAAAAGCATTTGAAACAGCAAAAGAGGAGCAGAGAAGGATAGATACATTAAAGCAGTGGCGGTGCAAGATACTTTTCAAGAGTGGGGGGGGGGGGAACAAGAAATTGAGCCACCGAATAAAGAGAAATTTAGGACTGGTTGAATTTTCGTGGTTCCAGTTTTTGTACACCCTCGATTTTTTTAGCAAAAAGGAGCGTGGAGTGAGCCACACCTTCGAAAATTGCCTAGACAAACTACTTTAAAGTTTAGAAGAGCTTTGATCTTTCATTATCTACAGTCGCAGACTACTATGAATATTCTTGAAACCCATCATGCCCCGTCCCTTTCTTTTGATATATTTCTACCACATTATTTCTATTTTATTCAATCATTCAACACTATTATTTAGAAATTTTAATTTCGAATTTCCCGAGCTATTATTTCAAATCGTAGGTTTTGAACTTTTAATCTTTGAATCAAAAAATATTATTTTGTGATGTGTGCGGTATTGTGAGATGGAAAAGATTTGAAAATCAAAAGCAAAGAGTAGAAAAGGATAGACACACGAAAAGCAGTGGCGGCGCATGAAATTTATTTATATTTATTTATATTTATATAAAATACATCGTAGGAACGATGTGCTATTACACAATCATAGTCATAAACCAAAATACTGCATACAATAAAACGACTGGGAGAGAAAAGGCAAAGTTCAACGACTGGGAGAGAAAAGGCAAAGTTCAAGTTTGGCTCCAGCTCTCGCATTGTATCGCCCTTACATGTTAGTTGATAAGATGATGTTGAGACATATGGTATAGAATGTATGTATACTTTGATAGGTGGTAAGAAATGCTCTCAGTTGCAGAGATTCAACACATTACCAGGGACTTTGATCTCAGGGTTGAGGAGATATAGTTAATAGATTATACTGCACAAGAGCAACGGAGATATATGAAGTAGTTGGTGTGAAAGACCACTTTCGTGTGGTACGTGATGCAGCAATCCATTGGCCAAATCACTGATCCATCCATCCATCGATCCATTGTCCTCGTACATACATACATACATACATACATACATACATGTGTTAAACTATACTCCATTTTCTTCGTGTTTGTGCAAACAAGCTACCAACTAGATGTAAGATCGAAGTCTCCAACAATGTAGTTAGGTATATACGCAGGACTGAATTAGTGCATAACTGATAACTTGGTTGCATATTTTTCTTGCACAAGTAAGATAGGAGCTCTTTCAAGATCGTTTAGTTTCAGGAATAAAAAGTTCTAGCTAAGGCGATACAATTTGAAAGCAGGGAATAGCAACTAGAATTATTTGCATTTCATCTCCAAAACATGGTACAAAGTTATTATCATACAACGTCCTCAATTCCTAATAGTTGTAGAATATCCACTTTTGTCAAAGCATTCTTCAGTTGAGCACTTGAATTTAAAGATAAGAAAGAAGCCGGTAGCTTGTTCAAAATTGAGATTGCTCGATAAAAAAAGTTGTTGCGCTGTAGCGAAATATTATATCGTCCAAATCTAGAAATAGTCAAATTAAAAGAGGCTCGACGTTCATTGATAGGCCAAAAGACCCAGTATTTGCTGGGTTTCAAACCTACCTCAGCTCGCAATATCTTAAAGGCCATAAATTATCAGCTAAAAATCTTCTATAGAAAAGAGTTTTGAGACCGAGCTTGCGCAATCTGGTTTTATAGTCAGGTAGGGCAAGAGGGTAGTCAGGGTTTGGAAAAGCGCGATAAAACACAATCTTTGTAAAAGCTTTTTGAATTTTCTCAATTTTTTCGATATCTTTTTTCAAAGTTGGGTTCCAGACGTGGCTGCAATATTCTACTACTGGAAGAACAAAGGTTTTATATATTCTGAGCAGAAAATTAGGATCAGATGACTGAATAGTGCGAAGCAACGTATATATTATTCGAGTGGCACGTGAAGTAATTTCGTCTATATGTTTTGAATAATTCAAACCAGATTCGACACAAACGCCCAGATCCTTGACCATAGACTTGCATTCAAGAAAATCATCTATTTCTTTCGGATAAATAGGAGTTTTGCCAATAGGAACAATGCAGCTCTTAGAAAGATTTACTTTGATTTTCCACCTGTCTGCCCAAATAAACATCTGAGAGATAGAATTGCGCAGTGCCATGATGGCGTTCTCCTTATCATGCTGGTCATAAGCGATATAGATCTTTACATCATCAGCATACGCAGCTACTCCAATGCGAGGGTCTGTAATAAGAGCAGTTGGAAGGTCAAGTGTGTATATATTGAACAGATTTGGGGATAAGATGCTGCCTTGTGGAACTCCAGATCTGCAGGATCTTGCCTTCGAAATCCTATCATGCACTCTGACTGAAAATGTTCTATCTTTCAGATAAGATTCATAATCATCGTAACTGTAGACCTCTGAATCCTAAGCTCTCTAGTCTAGATAATAAGAGAGTATGATCTACTGTATCAAATGCTTTACTTAGATCGAAGTACACGACGCTAACAGACTGGTTTCGACTCAACGCTTCTGTCCAGTCAAATTGGCAATCCAGAAGCTGAGTGACAGTAGATCTACCCTGCAAAAATCCCTGCTGTTGCTGAGGGAGACATTGTATCTTGTCTAGCCATTTTAATAAGTTCTTCACAACAATTTTTTCAAGTATCTTACAAGGTGTCGGAAGAATACTTATTGGTCTAAAGTCGGAGAGCTTAGGATTGACAGAGATCTTGGGTAGAGGAGTGACGATGGCGGATTACAGACAGGGCACTTCTGCATTCATCAAGCTTATATTGAAAATATGGGTTAATGGGAGTGCCAATTCATCGGCAAACATCTTGTAGAAAATTGTTGGGATGTCATCAGATGTAATTGATAGTGCGGGACTAACTTTCTTCAAAAGTTGTCTAACAGCATAGGGATCTATCTCTGGTGAAGGAAATTCCTCAGAGGAGTTGCTCGGCAGTATAGGACTTGAGAGGGATGGATCGTTGAATACATTCGAAAAGTAATCTGCAAGCCCTTCAGCTTTAGAAATGGAAGTGTAGAAAATATTGCCACTAGAGTCTTGCAATGGACCAAAAAACTTGTTTTCCTTTGTATGTTTTTTCAGGTATGCCCAGAGATGGCGTGCGGTAATTTTACTGGCCGTTTTCTTTTCTTTTTGCTTTAGATAACGTTTCAAATGGAAAGATAACTTTTTAGAGATGGACTTATACTGCGCATTATTCAAGGGATTATGGCTGTTTAAAAATAGTCTCATTCTGTGGGCACAGAGGTTTCTTATGTGTTTCGGATATCGCAAGAAAGGGGGAATTCTTTGTTTGAAAGGTACATATAGAAAGATCAGATTGCGGACTATCTTGCAGAATTGATCGTAAAGATCATCAGTAGAAGAGTACCCGTCAAACACATTGAGCCAATCAGTACTGGATAAGATTGCCTTTATAGAAATGGTATCAGCTTTGGAGTAGTCACGTATAGACGAATGTTCATTGATATCAACTAGACCGGCAGATAAGGCGATATCGAAAGCTACGGTGTTATGATCTGCATTACCTAATGGGAGATAGTTTCGCACGTTGTAAACGGTATCTCTTTTTGCAAATATCAAATCTAAGATTGAAGCACCTCTGGTAGGATTTGTGACAAGTTGTGAGAGCCCCAAACACTCAAAAAAGGAAGCAAAGCGGGAGGGAGAAACAGAGAAGGTTTTCATTTCAGACCAATCCATACCAGCAAGATTGAAATCACCGAGAAAAATGAGCCTCTTATTATTTGTGGAAGTTGCCAGGTTTTCTAGAAAACGGATAAATTCTTCATCTTGTGTGGATGTCTGATTGGGTGGTCGATAAATGAGCACAAATCTGATGTCATGAAAGCCATTAACGATCAGATCAAAAGCGAGTAGTTCGGTAGATAGGGAATGTCTTACATCAATATTTTGAAACAAAAGATCGAATCGGATTAGTATGCAGACACCTCCTCCCCTTTTACTTTTCCGATCACTACGTAAAATATTGTATGGTAGGTTCCCAGTACTTCTGCGTCAGTGATATTGCTATTAAGCCAAGACTCTGTGATAAAAACAAGTGCTGGCTTGTAAGAATGAACGAAATGGTGGAATTCTACAAATTTGTTCACTAAACTTCTTGCATTAAGGAGAAAACAGGATATTACAGGAATATCCAGGCCAGAAATTAGTTTTTTTGAGACGACTTGATGTTGGGTATGTCTACAGCTCTCACAACCTGTCCCCTGTATACTACGAAGACCCTGTTTCCGTCATGCTCTTTATTATTAAGATCGCGAGCCTGCTGACGTAGGGCCCGGTCATGATCCCGCTCTTCACGGGTCATGGACCTTCGGATAAAGATATGTTCACAGCCGGGCTTGTTCCGCAAAAGAGGCGCTCTCTTAAGAGCAGTGAAGTAAAATTGTTGAGAAGAAAAAACGCATTTGATTAGTCTCGATTTTTCCCCACTAGGTTTTCCCATTCGAAGAACTTCAACAGGCCTGGTCTCGATGTCCAGTTTATCTAAGATGGACATTACCGCATTTTCGGTGTGTAACTGACACTCAGATGCAATCGCATCCTCAAGTTCAGGAACTCCCGAAATCACGATGGAGCGAGATCTTTTTTCTTCTTCGATGGATTCCCTAGTGGGGGGTGATCAACGTGTAGTCGCTGATATTGGCGACCAGTCGCTACGATGGCGATCGCCAATATCGGCGACAAAAATCGCCAGTTTTACACGTATTTGATGCATATCGATCGTCGCCATGCTATACTCCTCGAGGGTATAGCGCCTGCTTAAGAGAGGAATCATACTCTTTACAATGGTATCTCTGCTATAAATTGGCTCAAGAAAGTTCGCGAGTTAGAAGCAATTGAAAATTACTCAAGATTGGCATTTTTCAAGCAAGGTCAACAAAAAATTTTGAATTCTTTCGATAGAAGAAATTATGTTCTTTACTACAGTGCCTTTTCCAAAAACAAAAAAGATTGAGAATTAGAAGCAAATAAAGAGAATTACTTCAGTTTTTCAATTTTTGAGCATGCTCAAAAATGCCCAAAAAGTCACAGAAAACACGGAATATTCATGAACATGGGTTTTCTGACCTCCTTCTAGCTGAGAGAAATTCGTGCCAATCGAAAGCAATTTTAACTCGGTAATATTACGAAAATCAAAATTGCTTTCGATTGGCACGAATTTCTTTCAACTAAAAAGAGAAGGTGTTCACTGTTCACATGAATTTCCCATCCCTCCCGACGCAAAAGTAATAATTCTCTTTATTTGCTTCTAATCCTCAGTCTTTTTTGTTTTTGGCAAAGGCACTATAGTAAAGAGCGTAGCTTTCTCTATCGAAAAATACTTTCAAAATTTTTTGGTGACCCTGCTTGAAAAATGCCAATTTTGAGTAATTTTCTTCATTGGCTTCTAACTTTCAAACTTTCTAAGCCAATTTATGGCAAAAGCACTGCTGTAAAGAGAATGATTTCTTCTCTTATATGAATACATATATTAAGTTGAACCGAAAGTTCGTTTGCACCATTTTCAAAAATTCATAACTTCTGATTTTTCCGACCGATTTGACTGCTTTTATTTTTGTATGAAAGGGTAAGTCATGCTCTTTATAATGACGTTTTAGATGCTTACTAATGATCATCTGTTGCATAGATAGGAGCGATAGAAAAAAAAATTAGTCAAAATTCGAATTTTCTGTGTAGAGTAGCATAAAAAATCGCTTGCAATAAAAATCGAAGCAGTCGGTATTGTAGGTTCTTTCACAGCTCTTTCTAAAGGTGCAAAGTTTGCGCCGATTAAGCGTCTCTATGAAAAGTTATTATGATTTCCCTGAAAAATGTCAAAATAAATCAAGTTAGCCCTTTTGTAATGCTCGCTCAAAAAATACAACTTTTCATAGAGACGCTCAATCGGCGCAAACTTTGCACTGTTAAAAAGAGCTGATGAAAAAACAATAACGACTGCTCCGACTTTTGTTGCAAGTTTCCGATTTTTTATGACCCTACACAGAAAATTCGAATTTTGACTAATTTTATTCTACCGCTCTTATCTGTACAACAGATGATCATTAGTAAGCATCTAAAATGTCTTTATAAAGAGCATGACTTACTCTTTCATACAAATACAAAAGCAGTCGAATTGGTTGGAAAATTCAGAAGTTATGAATTTTTGAAGATGGGCGAACGAACTTTCAGTTCAACCTAATAAATGGAAAGAGATCCATCGAGTCGAAAGGAAGTTATGATTTTTTGAAAAACTGGCGAACGTACTTTTGGTCCCACCTAATTTGAATCTGAAAATTTTTGAAAATATCCTCTCCCAACAAACCCTACTGGAGAAAGAACCGTGCTGAGACTGCCCTAACAAGGGAAGTGTCAGAAGTCGCAGTGGCCTTTTGACATGGGATGGGTACCATCTTAAGCAGCTTTAAATGCTGATTCCAAAACAAACTTTCTTAGCTGCAGAACTGATCTGGGTCGCGAGTTATGGGCATTTTAAACATTAAATTTTACACTGTTTGAAGTACTCTGTGATCACGGGAACCTTTCAATTGCTTGTTTAAGCACCACAGCATGACTTTGATGAAGGCGTAGGATTACGTTAAACATTGTTGGACTGTTTCATCTATGTTTGAGCCCGAAAAAATGTTCACTTTAATTTTTGGCTATTCTCAGCGTTGTAAATTTCCCGCAAATTAAATTCAATAACTCTCGTCCTAGATTAGTTCTGCAGCTAAGAAAGGCTGCTTTGGAATCAGCATTTCAAGCTGCTTCAGATGATACTTATTTCATGTCAAAAGGCCACTGCGAGTTCTGACACTTCCCTTGTAAGACCGATATTCTGAGAAAAGGCTATCTTACCCTCCCCCCTCTTCCTTCCCCCACAGACCGATAATTACAGGAAGCCCTGCCCTATGGGGGATCAGCAGATATTCCAGATTACAGATCTACAGCCCCTACAAACTGTATTGCCCTACGAGGCACTCACGTATAATCTGCTCTATGGACAGCCAAAGACCGAAGTCTTGAGAAAGAAGCTGCCAGCTACTTATTGTTAGAGGCCTACACAATGGTATTTTGAGGAGGAACCGCCCTTGGAACCTATATACAACCAATATTTTGTGATAAAACTGCTCTATGGGCCACCTACAAACCATAATTTGAGAAAGGACTGCCTTATGGGATTTTACAGACCAATATTTCAAGAAAAATTGCTCTATGTGCCGCTGCAAATCGATAATTTCTAAAAGGAGCGGCCGAGCGGGGAGGGGGGGGGGGGGCTTGCCAACGATAATTTGTAAAGAATCGCTCCATGGGCCTCTTGCAGCATTTTGGGAAATAACCGCTCTATGGGCGCTCACAGACCAATATATCAAGAATTGAGCTGGAAACCCTCAAACCAATATCTCGAAAAAAATTGCAGCCGTTCAAAGACCGATATTTGAGAAAGAGCGCTTTCCGAGTCCCTTATGAATTAGTCTTCTGAGAGAGAAAAAATAATTAGAACAGGTTACAGTATATCTACGCCTCATACAAACCAACTTTCACAAGTAACTCCTCTACGCGCCGCACACAGACCGACAATTTTAGGAGGTGCCCCAGTCGCTTATACATCAGCATTTTGAGAAACAAGTACGAGCCTAAAAAGTGCTTGATGAGAAGCTTATGGAACGATAATTGTATGACGATTCTACGAGCCCTTCCGCTCCTCTTCAAATTCATATCTGAAAAAAAGCGCATTATGATCCACCTTTAGAACTATAAATATGAAAATGAAATGTTCCCCTTGCGGACCGATACTTTGAGAAGGAACCACCCTACAAATAACCGCTAACTAAATAATTGTCGAAAAAACTCCTCAGGGGAGCTTACAGATCAATATTTTTAGTAGAACTGCCTTACTGGCACCTACAAATCAAGAAAGAGCCCTATGAACAGATTAAGCATTGAAAGATATGCCCAATGAACAGCGAACAGACTGGAGTTGTGAGAAATGATTGCAGAGATTTATAAGAATAGCCTTACGACTTACCAACTTATTTCAAGAACAGAGAACTGTCCTCATCAATTCTCACCAACTATGCCAGCTATGAACTTTAACTAATTATGGGCAGCCAAGAACTTAAGCAGGAAAATGAAAATGTGAGCAGTCGAAGGGTAAACGTTGAGGAACTATTAAAGCATGTCTACGCTAGACAGCGAGTTCCGAATCATTCATACCGGCAGAGTTCAAACTTGCGAAAGAAGGGGGGGGGGGGTACTGTTAGCAACCTTACGAGAGTGTCGGCCCCTTCCCAACTATAGCCTCTTTGCACTTAAGAACCGCACCCCTTTTGGACGCCTTCCTCGAGGAGACACGATATTTACCACCCCCTGTACCCCTACGAAAACACGCTAGCCTTGTAGACAATCTGCACCCTCCGCACCCTCGGCAATCACTCGCCTCAGTCCGCAACTTGTCAACATGTAAGTGCAAAACCTTGCCATTCTTTATTATAGAATGATTTCAATATTCACCAAGAGCCTGTAGGTCACTTTGAAATTTCGGTGACCCATTCCCCCCCCCCTCCCCTTTGTTTGATATATTTCTACCTAATCACTTCTGCTCTATTTATATCCAGTGCATATTTTCTACAAAGTAATAGTTTTAAATTGCTTGCATTATTATTTTAATCAAAGCACATAAAGCAAAGAACTTTGATATACCTAAACAAGGGCGTTGTGCTTAGACGAAGTCCCTCCGTTGAGTCTTCCAGCACTCCAGCAGCTTGGTGATGGATGGTTGTTCACACACCTGCACCGATGCCTGAAAGAATACTTAGAATATGGATGAGTATAGGTTTACTTACGCCAACAGTGAAGAAAGAAAGAAAAAAGAGAAAGATTAGAGGAGGAACAGAAGCGAAACAGTATGGAAGAAAAGAGTGCGCTATGCGCTGCTGATGTAGCGTTTGCTATTTCGCAATCGCGAATGCATGCGCTCTCAAAGTCCTGCGGAAATGCTGGCAGATCAAAGTGCTGCGAACCTTACGAGCCTCACTGCACTTTCGCAGCGCTTCATGGAAAGTGCAGCGGAAGTTCCGCTTGCCTCCACACCCCATCAACTTGCCTCCGAAAAGAAACTTAGCGAACAAAATACATATAGTTTGATAGACTGAGTCTTGCAGTTTTCGTAAGAGTAATTGGGCGTGATTCATCTTCTTCCCTCTGAGTAGAAGCTGGTGAAATGCAGCTATTAGAAGCGAAAAATGAGATAAACAAGATTTTGACCTGCTTCTAATCCCATAATTTGATGGTTATTTGAAGCAAGATTTACGGTATGGGTAAAGAGGGAGTAGTGCTTTGCATTGAGTGCAAAAAGAGTTAGCTGATTCACTTTTGAGATTAGTTAATCATATTTGAAGATCACTTCAATTGGGTGGTCCAATATTGGGAACCCTCAGAAATTGCTAAAACTTGGCCCATGGCAATTATTTGACATGATAATTACGAATATGTGCCTAATTATGCATGGTAGAGCCTTTTTGTCATGCCTTCGGAAGGCAAACGATAATGCTGGTGGGGGGAAGGGGTATTGAGACAGAAGATAGGGGAAAGGGGTCGTATCTGGCGCTTGTGTGCCACACCTCTTGCTCGACCCTGAGTCTAGAGACCTAGACTAGATTAGCTAGACTCTTGCGGTGCAAACCCGTAGCTGCTACGGAAGGGAGCACTTGGTCAAAATCGATTGTACAAGAAAGTCGACTTCAAGATAAAGTCTTGATTTTTTTCGATTATTCACAGTCCACGAAGGGAACGAAGAGCTCATGCAATGTGGATACGTTTTTTCTTGTCCTGTTTCCCGCATTGATACATTGGAACAGTATCCTGTGTGCCCCAGAAAAGTTCCCATGTGAACCAGCATGCGTACGTGGTGCGACGCTGCCTTTCGCTCTTTTGACACGTTTCTCCTGAGATTCCAACCTAACTGCCCGAGGTTTACACGTTCAATAGAGCGAAAGGCAGCGAGATGACGTGGTATCTATGGGAATCTTGCTGGGGAACAAACGATACATGCCATGCCAACCAAAGATTTCCAAAGATAAAACGTTCTGCCATCATGTTCTTGCATGTTGCACATATTGTTGCACGTTGCCAACATGTTAGCCTACGTGCCGCGGGTCAAAGACGCAGACCAAAGGTAGCAGCAACTGTGGAGGAAATGATATCATAGAAATCAGCCGATGATATCAATAATGATATCATATTGCATTACTGATGTCATCGGCTCCCAGATTCGTGTGGAGGAGGGATGCGGACTATTCCTAAATATAAGGAGAGACTTGTAGAACCTGCACGTTGCAGCATTGTTTTTCGTACTCTCTCGTTGAGTTCATCCTTATATTCAAAAGAAGTCCGCAACCCGCCTCCATATAAATCAAGCCGATCATACGCATCTTGCGCGAATCAACCGCTTCTAAAACGACGCGCCATACTTGATCCGCTTAATCCGCTTCGTCGTTGGCCAGTTCATTAAACTGACCAAAGGCGAAGCGGTTATTCACTTGGTCCGCTTGGTCCACTTCATCCACTTCACTGTTGGTCGGTTGACTCGGTTGAATCAAATTGTATTTGTGTTCCTGGCAGACTTGGGGTACCATTCGATAGAGAGAAGCAAGTCTACAAAATCGCCACCAGAGAACTGTCTGAGTCGCAATCCAGGCAAAATTTGGATTTGAAAATCAAAATACTTCAACTACTCTGAAAATCGGATCTCCTTCCAGATTTCCTTCTTTATGCAGTAGACACATAGTAATCTTCTCGTTGGTTGCTTGAGCGTAGTCCAAGATTGGTACAGATTTATCGCACAGAACAGAATACAGACTAACGTTTCGGCGAACTCGCCTTCTTCAGAGTCTGAAAAGTCGAAGACACATAAGTAAACTATCCGATCAAACACCTCATCGACCACAGAAAAGAGACCAACCCCTAGGAAAAACAACAGCCTCAACCAAAACCAAGATTAAGCCAGTGCTCACCTTAGAAGATGATAATAATTAGGTGGGTGCAGACCACTTATGTCAAAAGCTGTACCGCTCAACTTTTATAGTTCACTGACCCGGTGCTGACCTGACCTCATTATTCAAAAGCCACAGAGGCTCTGATATGGTGACGGTTCGTTAGTAATGGCTAGGCACTCGTCCTTCCGGTTGATTTTTGGATTTTGGGCGGCTATCCAAAACGCTTCGAGTGTCTTGCGCGCTAGGATTTCGGGTTCACGGCCAGGATTCGAACCTGCACTCCCACCTCCGCGTCGTCATGGCTGAGCCTGCGATGCATGCCTAACGGAGTAGCTACTTTGCATTTGCTGAGACCATCTAAGTGTTCTGTGATGCGCGTACACAGGGGGCGCCCCGTCTCGCCAATATACGTGCCTCCACATGATGTACACGTGATAAGGTAGACAACACCTGATACCACACAGTCTCCTGCCTTTCCAAACGGACAAACTACACAACTAGGAGTTGTACAAAGACGATCATACTCGCGGTTTCGCACTAGTTGCTGTTTAAGGTTTGCGGGCGGAATGTCGACGATCCTCACCATATCGTTAAGGTCCGCTTGATGGAGTAATCTGCGAACAGCCCTACTAAATTCTTCCGAGATGTATGGTAGACAAAACGAAATCCGACCGTCAGCTTCTGATCTAGGCGACATACGGTGGACTCGGTATCTGTAGTGATGAGTTTCAATGCTGTATCCATTGGATTTTGCTACTGATCTTGCGAGCTCTAACGAGTGCATCTTCTCGTCTCTATCAGAAGAAACTCCCGTAGCCGTTCTAAACATGTTTCCTATGATGGACTTCTTTATTCGTGCAGGATGTGCTGAAGTTCGATGTACTAAGATGTTCTTGCTGCTCGGCTTTCGGTACCATCTGGTTTTGTAACGTCTGTCCGAAAGACATAACTGCACGTTGAGGAAAGACAGCCATCCATCTTTGGGTTTTTCCCTCGTCATCTTGATGTTCGTGTCCTGGGCATTCATGGTGTTGAAGCAAGCGTCAAGCTCGGCCTGGGTAGGGCACACGATAGAGCAGTAACGACAGTAGAGCAGAGGCTTGCTCGCCAGAACTGGGGCTTCCACCTTAGACATGAAAACTATCGCCAAGGTCGGCGCTAGCCTCTGTCCCATAGCCAATCCTCTAATTTGCCTATAATAGTTCCACACCAACGAAAGATGGAGCAGTTGAGACATTCTTTAACCAATGACAAGATGCCTCTGATGCTAAGACCATAGAGATTAAGTGAAGACTGGTGTTCCAGAAGAAGTTCGAAGGTCGCCTGCATCGCGGCGTCGACACATAGTAGTACCCAAAAATGTTTCTGGTTGATTTTTTTTCGGAGTTCAAAATTGAGAAAAAAGGATGGTCCCAAAATGCCAAAGTGCCACTTTTTACAGTTTTTCATGGAAAACTTGGTAATTCTCCATTATAAAAGGGCATACAGGAATAATCAAAGATTATACTTAGTAAGACTTCTAGTATACAACGACATATATGAGAGGGGCCGGGGCGGAGTTTGCCAATTTCAGACTATCCTTTTTTCTCACTTTCTAAGGCTCCCGCCAGAGTGCCGAAGCCATGCCAGCGCTACGCCAGCGCCGAGCCAGCGTTTCGATCGATACACGTGTATTTCGTTGGGGCGGGGCTATCTCAGCCAGGACCCCGCCCCTACGAAATACACGTGTATTGATGGAAACGCTAGCTCGGCGCTGGCGTAGTGCTGGCATGGCTTCGGCACTCTGGCGGGAGCCTAAGCTAGGAACAAATTCATCAAAGGCATATTTGAGTACTACTATGTGTCTTACTTATAATGACCAAGTTTGAGCTCCATACGATTATTCTTCGCAAAAATCCAATTTTCAGGTATCTAATAAATTTTTTTCGATTTTTGTTCCAGACTTAACCTGGATTACGACATAAGCGCATCTTTTGCGGTTATTTTGTAGAGCATGCTACGCTCTATCGAATAATACCCTAAGTCACTAGGAGAAGAAAAACATTTCGATTTATTTAGAAACACGGTTTACTTTTGGGACAACCTAATATCATCGATGAGCAAATTAAAATTGCTCAAAATAGAGAAATGCGCCAGGATTACGTCATTCAGAAGGCTAAATAAGCAGCAGCAAGGTACTTCAAGCTATTATTTATAGTCTTTTCTGGCTAAATTCGCATGTCGAAAAGGGTTTGAAGAAAACATTTTTGAACCACTGCTGAAGCAAGCGAGATGTTCTCAAATTAGTCCATGGTTGTTTTGCTCTTATGTAAAACAGTTAGGCCTTGGACAGAGTTTACGCGATTTGGTCTTCGCGAATCAATCGCTACAAGACAAGTGTTACGAGTTCATTGCATTCCGACCTTCGCATTTCGGTTGTGATAGCTAGTCACGATTATTTGTGTTGGAAAACTATCACAACCGAGATGCAAGAAGACTGGCATGCAATGAACTCGTAACTCTTGTCTATGGGGCCGGGCATACTTCACGCGATTTCAGTCGAGACGCGATTTGGCAATATTCCAACTGTCCGTAACTCATTGTAAGCACAATTTAAATGTACAGAAGATAGCGTATCAACCCACCGTTTTATCAACCCACTCAAGTCATACACACCATGCATGTGCAGTTTGCTAATGTTACATCTGAAGAGTTCTGGCGAATTGCCAAATCGCGTCGCGACTGAAATCGCGTGAAGTATGCCCGACCCTTATAGCGATTGAATCGCGACGATCAAATCGCGTGAACTCCGCCCGAAGCCTGAAAAGCCCTGAGGTGACTACGAATTCTTTTTACCTAACCGGAAATGATTTCTACAAAAAACCTGTCAAAATGGATCAAAACGTGTCAATTTTTTGCACACGTGGCGAGGAGGCAGTCCTCGAAGAATCTATGAAAGTTTATTTCTAGACTAAAGAACATATGTGAGAGCTGAAAAAATGGGTCCGTATAACGGAAAAGCATCCTTTCTTGTTATTTTAGATACTTCGAAATGCGCTCTTTGCGCTCTTTTATGGTCATGTTGGTCGCATAAGGGTTTTCCTGCTGCATTTACGTCAAAAGGGACTTCACAAGTTGTCGCGAAGTCACTTTGGGACTTCGTTCCCAAAGATGTTCCAAAATAACGCGTGCTGGCCCTGAACCCTCCCCCCCCCCTAGACTAGACAAAGTTTGGGGCAAACCTGTGATTTGGATCTCTACTGTAACCTACCGCCACTCCACCAGAGGCGCTACCGTACGAGTAAGTATGATATTCGTAATCAGCATGCAAAATAACCTCTTTAGACAAAGTTTCAGCGAAATTCGCGATTCATTTCTTGGGTCAATTCATGTGGAATAGCGCCGAAACAGCTGCACCTCCACCGCGGCGTCGCACGCGACTTGTTTTCGCGCGCAATCCCCGTGTGGCGGAGCGTTGTCAGCGCTAATGCTTGTTTCAAATCATACCTTGTTAGCGTGTTTAGCAAATATGCTATTATTATTTCACGTTATATCCGCCAGAGTGTCTCAATAGAAGTGGAAAGTCAAGCAACGTTTCTGAGCATCAGTTCTGCTTGCAAACTTTCGTTACCACCTATTGATTGCAACATTTGTGTTTTCGAAATAGAGAAATCGCGATGGTTTGCCCATTTCAACTACTGCATCCCCTTGGGGAACTGCGGGCAGATGCGGAAATTGATTGACCAGTCGTAATTGCATGAGAGATTTTGATTTGCAGTCGTAATTGCACGAAAGATTTCACTTTGTACGAGTTCGATCGATAGGAGCTCACATCAGGGTATTAGAAACGGAAAAGCTTGATTCATTACTGGAAATGCCTCCTTGGAGTTCATCAGGATAATGGACAATAGATTCATATTGATCCAAGCTTCTTAGGCGCTTGCTGGGTTTCCTCACAAATAACTCACTAGAGCAACTGATTTTCATTACTTTTGATTATGCAGAATCACTTGCTCACTCTGATTGTAAACCAAAACAATATCACCTTCGTATTTACAAAGCTCGCATTGTCCGGCCATTTTCGGATGTTTACTTCAAATGCACTCTAATCAATACCCATTTGCTATTCTTGTGCACTGTCCTACATGTTTTGAAATTTTGTCTCTATATTGTATTTCAGGAGATTACCTCATGACATAAGACACGAAATGGAGACGAGTACTAACGTTGCTAAGTGAGTTTGAGCTTTGAGGTTTTTTGAGAACATCCTCAGAAATCTTTTTCGTCTTCTAAATCGTGTTGGATGGAAATATTACGAAATATTACCATTGCTTGGCTGTCCTTTTGACTCCATACGACTGAACTTGAGGGTTCTAGTTTATCAACGCTATTTGTGACCTGATAGCCTTGTTTTTTGTGTTTCAACTTCAAATACTAAGCCGTGTATCCGAGAGCCTCTCATGACGTATCCTAATTGTTTCTGTTCCTTTTTTTCCATATATCGAACATTTAGACATCTTTCTAGCAGCTGGTCTCTCTGGACTAGAGCTTCGTTGGTGAAGTTGGCCGAAGCAGAGAAACGATTATTTGCAACATTTGGTGCACAAATCATCTCACGATTTATTCCGGTAGCGAAGCTTTTGACAGTGGTCCAAGCAAATCAATTCAAATGATTTTTCTAGGTTCGCTTCAAAGGAAGTGAAATATATACCGTCACCACAGAGCCAACAGATGAAAAGAAATCGGACGACCCAATCGTCCTGGTGCACGGATTCGGCGCTGGTGTTGCCGTTTGGTCTGCGAACATCGCTGCTCTTGCAAAACATCACGTCGTACATGCTTTCGATCTCCTAGGTTAGCGGGTTTCAACCTTTTAAAGCGCGTGTGCTTCGCAAAGTCTGCTTTTGGGAAGTACTTCAAAATCATAACTGATTCTAAGGTTTTGGTCGTTCATCACGACCTCGATTCAGTGACGATCCCACTTTGGCTGAATTAGAGATGGTTGAGTCTATAGAGGACTGGAGAAAATCGATGGGCATCGAAAAGATGTACCTGGTTGCGCATTCTTTTGGTTAGTCAACTGCTAGACCCGCTAGTTAGTTTCGAAAAAAAAAATTTAGGGGCCTATTTGGCTTCTTCTTATGCTTTGGAACATCCACACCGCGTCAAGCATCTTGTCCTCGTCGATCCATGGGGTTTTCCAGAGAGAATAGCACCTACTGAAAAGCAGGTGTGTTTGCGTTGTTGTTTTCGGGCCTGTTGTGTACACATTCCGTACTTAGATTAAACCATATCCTTGGATGACGTTCATTGGTGGAGTTCTTTCACAGTTCAATCCACTCGCCACTATGCGTGCTGCTGGACCATATGGTATGTGTTTTGCCCTATCAATCTGCCTTTTGAACGGAAACATTTCAGGACCGTCCATTGTGAAGAAATTCCGTCCAGATTTGAGTCTTCGATATAAGAGCGAAAACCCAGACGACATCTACGACTACCTATATCACTGCAACGCACAGCGACCTACTGGAGAAACCGCCTTCAAGGGAATGACTATACCATTTGGTTGGGCTAAACGTCCAATGATTAAAAGGTGAGACAAATGATGCTGCAAAATAATGTTCACCATTGTTCGGGTTCATTAGCGTTACGAACAAACGCACAAGTCCATTGTTGTATTATCAATTCATTTACTGCAGTTTGCCCACCGACCTCATTAATCCTATCCGCTGCGAATCTTAAAAAACTCTACTTCAGCAACTTTTTCAGGTTCAATGGAATAGATGCATCTGTGCCTGTTACTTTCATATACGGAAGCAAAAGCTGGATTGATCCTGGACCAGCATTTGATATACAAGCTCAAAGAAACGGATATGTAGACGTACAGGTAGGTTTAGGCGTCATACTACCTGCATGTCATCCTTGGTTTTAGATTATTCGCGGTGCAGGACATCACGTCTATGCTGATTCTCCAACTTCTTTCAATGAAGTTGTCCAGACTATCGTTAATGAACAGGAAAAACTCAGTCAGAGTGAGCACTCCGAAGCGCAATCTGCAGAAGAGGCAGCATCTTAATTGTGCATTTCATTCCTATTAGAAAGTTCCTATTATTTTCGAACTCTAAAATTTTTGTCATCGTCTCAGGGTAGCAATTCTGTCATGTCTTAACCATGTCTTAATCTTAAATCAATCATGGCTCGTACCTCGATTGTGTCTAAGTTGATATATGGTCTAGTCTCTCCCGTAATTATTGTATAGATGGGCTTTACGTCTTTATGATGCTGGAGCGGTGGTGTTCTGTTGCTTTGCATAAAGAATTTTTCCCAAGCAGTTCAAAGCATACAGGGTTTATCCTACGCTATATCTAGCTTGTTCAATGTTTACAGCTTGTATTCAAGATCCGATTTTTGCCTAGGTATGCCTGAAAAGAAGATCCTAACAGCAGATAAGGACCTTTTTCTTCGTCATGCTACTGCACTGTATGAATGCTGGGTTGGTTTTCTCATCAGAATGGTTGTCAGCGCGATCATAGATATAGGTCATCATTTCAGAATGCAGGTTCGTATGGTCTCGGTGATGTTGAGGGGCTCATGGTCATGGTAGGCCAGGATGAAGGAGCGGTGCAATACTCAAAATCGAAAGCTTTTCAAGTGAGTTCGTAAAAGTAACCGCAAAGAATACTACGAGGATGCAATTTAGATATGGTTGTTGAATACAGAACTGCTGGATACGCTCATGATTTTCACTAAAAAAGGTAACTTCATGAACCACGTATAGTTTTATCCATGCTTCGGGAGTTTCTACGTCAATTTTTTCGAGGTATTTATGTCTTGGCCAGCAACAGGAAGGCTGACTATTTCAACAGCGTCAAATCAGATGAATTTGTCGGAGTTGTACCTCCTGTAACCCCGATCCACAGAGACAAAGTGAGTTCTCACTTTTGCTTTCAACCAACCGCAGCATCTCTCTTTCTTATTACAGTCGGATAAAGATGCTGCTAACTTCGCAAAGCTGTTGAAATTTATCAAAGACGATGCCAACAACAAAGTCGGTTACTTTGCGAAAGACGTCTTTGACTCAGACTTTTGCAACGATTGGCAGAAGGCTTCCGCTGACGTCGAAAAGGTAAGAGAATAATTGCCAGCTGAATACTTTATTTTCATTGTTGCCTAATAATGCGCTTCTCATACAAATTCAGTAATCGTGATCAAAAAGCTTCAGCAAAAATTGAAATTAGGATCCATAGTGTGGTACAGACCTTGTTATCTATCTCTGTTTCAGGTCGACCTATCCGCTGCGTTTGTCCACGTATTCGCTGTAAAAGATGAACCTGAGATAGAGATGTGCCGAAACTCGGCTGCAGCAACAGTAAATGCATGGAGTTACGCTCGAAAGAAATTTATAGAGGCTATTGACCAGGAGAAGGTTTAATTTTAGCTCTGTTTTTCTTTGATTATTTGCAGTACTTTAAGTGTTCAGAAAGTGAAACACTCCCGTCTCGCCAACGAAATTGATTCGGAAATTGGCTCGTTGAAAGTGCAGGGGCCACTAGCTAAGAACAAAACGATTGAAACTTGTTATAATCCTATAATTATGAGCGGAGGCAACTATTCTCTCAAATGGAGCACTGAAAGGTGTGTAGAGTATCTCTGTTTAGATTATGAATATAAACGCTCCTTTTAGCTCGGACAAGCTTCTCCATTTTGGCGTTATCGTTACGTCGCTTGGAGCAAGACTGGAGGTTTGGCAAACACTTTGCTCTTGTTTAAACTGTACGATATCGTTCTTTCCAGAATTACTGCACCAACCTAACCCGAACATTGATGGTGGAACCATCAAAAAATCTCGAGGAAGCTTACGAAGGTCTTCTTGCTACCCAAGTTGCTATAATAGAAGCACTGAAGCCTGGAGCAAAGTTACGAGATGTTTACGATCTCGGAGTTAAGACTTTTCGCGAGAAGTGCCCTGACATCGCTGACAAGTTGCACAAAAAGGATTTTGGGTAAGTGAATGGGCTCGTCTTTTCGTGATATGTAAATGAAATGTGTCGAGTTTAGATTTGTCACGGGCATTGAATTCCGGGAAGGTGGTCTTACGATAAGTCCCAAGTGTGAAGAAAAGGTCCAAAAATTCGATATCCTGTTTGACAAACTTTATTTTGTCATCTTTAGGTGAAAGCTGGGATGATTTTCATTGTTTCTGTGGGAGCAGAAGGACTAACCAACACTAAAGCTAAAGATGATGCTGGGAGGAATGTTACCATTGCCCTCTCTGATACTGTGAGATTTTGATCATCACGATATCTGTGAGGTAAAATTATAGTCAAGTTATCTATCTGTGTTGTTGCAGATACTAGTAAAAAGCGAAGGTTCGAATGAAATTCTAACAGAGAGAGCCAAAAGCAGATTAAAAAACAGTGTCATAAGGTTCAAAGAAGAAGAAGAAGATGGTATGCAAAGCAACTGCTTGTTTTTCATGACCTCAAAGTATTTGTTTTAGCCAAAGACTCGAACAAGGAGAATACAGAGGAAATGGGACGTGGGAAGCGTAGTGTCGTTCTAACAGATCAAACGAGAAATAAGGCCACTAATGAAGACAAGAGGAAAGAACACCAGAAGCTTTTGGCTCAGCAATTGAACAACGCTGCTCGTCAACGTCTTGCACAGGCTAGTGGTGCTAGCGAGGCAAAAAAGTGAGATTTGAACATTTAATTGTGATCTAGTTAGCTTTGTATGTGTGTATTATCGTTGAAGATATTTTTAGGATCAAGAAATCAAATGTTTCGTACAAAACATACGACAAGTTTCCTGTTGACACCGAAATAAACAAACTGAATATTTTTGTAGGTCGGTAATTGTCTGTTGTTCTTTTTTCCTTGCTGAAATATGTGTGTTTCAGATAAGCGGCATGACACTATCATTCTGCCAATTTTTGGTGTTCCTGTACCATTTCACATTTCTATGATCAAGGTACGCTTCTTATTTGCTACTTTTCCAATGTATTCTACATTTTAAGAATTGCTCACAATCTGTGGAAGGCGATTTTACCTACCTTCGTATAAACTTTGCCCATCCCGGCTCTCAGATTGGAAAAGAAACTGCACAATTCCCAAATCCATTGGCTACTTACCTCAAAGAACTCACATACAGGTTTGGTGTTGATTTTTGTCTCTTCCGCTTTCATCCTGTTGAACTAAAAATTTTTGTCAGGGCAAGTAATGTCAAGGAGCACGGAGAATCTATTGCTCCAAGCAATAATTTGACAACCGCATTTCGCCTCATAAAAGAGATCCAGAAACGCTTTAGGTGCGTATAAAGAATTCATATAGTTGGGGCTTTGATAACTATATTTTGTTTTCAGAACAGAAGAAGCGGAGGAGCGCGAAAAAGAGGGCGCTGTCAAGCAAGACAAGTTGATACTTAGCCAGGCAAAAGCAAACCCCAAACTGAAAGATCTGTATGTTTCTTCTTGATCGTAATATCTTATTTTCTGATTTTTGAATATTAATGTCATGTATTCGAGCTGTTTCATTACACTCTAATCTCAGCTTCACCTCATGATGCTGAGCTTCCTACAAACTTGTTTTCCAGATTTGTGCGGCCTAACATCATTGCGAAACGCATATCAGGTTCTTTGGAAGCTCATATCAATGGATTCCGGTATGCGAGGGACTATGCGTGCTCTCATTAATGCTAAAAAAAAACTTCGCTGTTCCAGATACACTTCTTTGCGTGGCGACAGAATCGATGTCCTATACAATAACATCAAACATGCGTTCTTCCAACCATGTGATAACGAAATGATCATTTTGTTGCACTTCCATTTGAAGCACCCGGTGCTTTGGGGTAAAAAGAAATACAAGTGAGTTTTGCTCTTTCTTGGCTGGTTTCTATTGAAAGATGTGCGTTCTACACATGTAATGAAGAACGAACTACTTATTCTTTTTAGGGATATCCAGTTCTATACCGAAGTCGGAGAGATCACAACAGATCTTGGGAAATATCATCACATGCAAGATCGAGATGATGTGCAGAGCGAGCAGGTAAGAAGTGGCTGTCGAACCTTGGATGGGTAATATCATCTATGATCTTTAGATGGAGCGAGAAATGCGGCGGAAATTGAACCAGACCTTCCAAAATTTCTGTGACAAGGCAAGCCTTATTTCGTATAAAACTTCCTTTTAGCATTCTGATTGAGTCCATCTGCAGGTCGTCAAGCAAACGAACGACCAGTTCGACTTTGACGCCCCCTTCAGCGAACTAGGTTTCCTCGGTGTTCCTCATCGTTCTAGTTGCATGCTGAAGCCGACCTCATCTTGCCTCGTGAATCTGACTGAATGGGTTAGTTTTACGGATTTCTTTCGTCGTTTTACTTTCCTTAATTAATTGAAATCATTCTAGCCTCCATTCATCGTGACATTGGATGAAGTTGAATTGGTGCACTTCGAGCGAGTTTCATTCCAACTGAAGAACTTTGATATGGTTTTCATATTCAAAGACTATAATCGAAAGACACAGATGGTGCAGCAAATTCCAATGAGCAGCTTAGATGGAGTGAAGGTAAGAGAAATTTAGTTCAGCTAAATGTCTTAATTCATACGCTTGAATCTTCTTGTTAAGGAATGGTTGAATACTAGCGACCTTCGTTACACTGAGGGTATACAGTCCCTAAATTGGCCGAAGATCATGAAGGTATACCGAATATTTTGCATCTCTAGAGTCACCTTGTATTTAAAAGTGATTTTAGACGATCACAGACGACCCGGAAGAATTTTTTGAAACCGGAGGTTGGAATTTCCTAGCCGCCGATTCTGATCAAGAGGATGAGCCAGAGGTACTCTATCAGGAAAATGAATTGAGGAGGCCACAACATTATAGTGCAAAATTCTTTTTTGAATTATGAAGTGACAAGCAGTGACAAGCACTTTTTCGAAAGAAAAAAACATTGGTGGCATAACTTCATTAGGAAAAAAATATAGATAACGGTCACTTAGCGAATATTCTGTATGCCATAGTTGTGGTACAAGCTTCTGAGCCCTAGACGCGCAATCCACAGACTATATATAGGCCATTCTTTCTAATCTTACCTAGTCGTCTGTGTGATATAGTCAGAGGAATTCTGTGTAGCTGCCTCCGCTAGCCCACTACCTTCGTTTCAAAACGCCCCTACAGCAGCACTTCTGTTCCGTCTCACAATTTTCGTCTAGTCTTCTCGGTTCAAACATTTTGGCCTTCGCTATTATGTGTTTGGGGCCATGTTGTGATGTTCCTGCCACTTTCCTTCAAAAATCTTTCTTTCCGTAATTACTGAATTGATTTCACCTCGCTGTCATAGAGTCGCTAAATGTTCACTTTGGCTCCATATGTGCATCGTCCATCGAAACATTTGAACTCTTCCACTAATGTCAGGACTATTTCGATGTCCTTTGATCATCGAGTGCTGCTTTCTTTCTAAAAAGCATTGTTTTTTGAAAACTGCTTCACCATCTTCATGGCTGCCTCTCAGCGAACTTCTCTTTCATATCCTGACCAGAGATTTGCAACGCTTTGTCCGGTTCATCGAATGTTATTTTGATTGAAAATGCTTGACTGTGACTGTCACAAAAGAGCTCTGCTCAGTTTGGACAAATAGCACCTTTTTGAGCTTTCGCGTTAGTGCGAAGTCCTTTTCTGTTCAATTTTGTTTTCGTGTTGGAGTCAGTGGCCGTGTGAATAGACAATAGACCACAAAGAAGCTCAGCTGATCGTTATTCATGTGCAACTGCTTTGCCCTAGGGAATGTAAATTTCACAGCGCGGTGGCTACAATCAGTTTCATAGGCACAACATTTATTGCGAAAATGGACGCATTCTGTGCCTTTTGGATGTTAGCGCTTTTTCATCATTGCTCAAACTACGCTTTGCTTCTGTGTATAAGCTAGTTTTTCTCTATACGTATTATCTGTAGGATGAAAGTGAATCGGAAGATGCATACACGCCCAGCGAGTCCGAATCGGGAGAAGATGAAAGCGACGAAGATGAAAGTGAAGGTAAATATCGAATTTTGTGGTTCAAATCGATTATAGAGATAGACATAGCAGTGTCACATCATTTATTTCCATTTTCATCTTTTCAACTTTCAGGAGAAGCCACATCAGAAGATAGTGATGAAGAAGGCTCTCTAGAATCGGACGAGTCGGAAGGTAAAGATTGGTCTGATTTGGAGGAGGAAGCGGCTCGAGCCGACAAGAAGAGAGACCAAGAAGAAATTGGCGGTGGTGACCGCAAAAGACAGCATGAACGAGAAAGAGAAAGAGACCGCAAAAGACACCATAGCAGCAAGGGTGGACCTCCATCGAAGCGACACAAGTAATTTTCTGGAGATTTTACTGATTTCACAAAGTATTCGATGAACTCAAGCTGTGGTTGGCATGTGACTTATACGGTTGTTTGGAGCTCCTCCATTGTTGTTGAAACTTTTGCCTGAAGTGGATCAGATCTGACCTTGGTAGTAGAAGAGAACTTTGAAAACAAATGTTATATATAGCCCGATTTTTTGTTTGTTATTCCTGAGAAAGTAGCGGGCGATTAACGCAGAAAAGAAAAGTGATGTCCGGACAATATTTGAATAATTTTGTGCAGACTTTTTTATGTTTGCACCAGTGAATAAATCTGTATACTGTGATGAAGCCGCGCAGAACTTTTTTGCCCATCTGTTCAGAGTGAGGTTCAGCAGCAAAATTGCACGGTTTTGTCAGGTTACAGATAATATCACTAAACATCTCATCGCAAACACACTGATTTCGCTCGTTGTTCATGCCTCACATATTGTTTGTACTCTGATGCTATACATATTTCTTGCACTTTAAACTATTTGCAAAAAACGATCTTCATCCTCACACTGAGGTCACCACTGTTCCTGGTTCTTGTTTCGGTTCGTGTGTTGTTACTTTCGACATTGTTATCAAGCGGCACTCGGTTTTTACAATCTTTTGATTGTTTTTCGGTCTGTACAGGAAGTGAATGTTGTATGATAAGATGTATCAACAATTTTTTGTCAGCATAGCACCATTTGAGTCAGCGCAAAGGGAGGGTTACAGATTTTTTGTATACAAAAATCTTGGGAATACATAAAACCAGAAAGCGTTAGCGGAATAAAATTGGCGAGAAGTTTGAGTCATCAAAGAGAGGAAGAACAAATCACTTCTGCTGTACGTTTTTTCGACCAAAGCTCAAATGGGTTGCTTAAGAGTGAGTTTTTGAAAAGAAATGGATATGGGGTATACACGTATACACTACGGCATTCTCATTTCTTCTAGCAGACATAGCTCGTAAAAAATATGAGAAAATATGAACGTTTGGGACTCGGTGTCAGCAGGATGGGATCTACGCACAGTTCGTGTGCATCAAAAGCACACTTAGCACATCAATGTAGGTCATACTTACTGTTCCAGTAAAAGGCCAGCATCATTCTAAACGCGGGAAACCTAGCCAAGATGCTGAAAACCTCACCACGTCCTAGGTTCTAGACATGCGAGTTTTATGGCAGAGATGACCGTGCCGAGTTGAATTAAACTATTAGAACCGCCGTCATAATTAATTACACAATGAGGAGGAACCGCGATCGCCATCAGGAGTTGTTTGTCTTTCTATCATGCTCCCACGGTAAGCACTGCACCTGTTTGTGTTCTAGTTCATCCAAATGACCGGCGACATGAAGTGTAGGACTTTTAGAGTGCAGTAGCCAGGAGACACGAAGTTGTAAATACCTAGCACAACCGTCAACACTTGTAAGATTTGCAGTCGGCACAACCAAATTTCAGAAATTGGCAAGAATGGGGTTCATCATAATTTGCAGCACCTTGTTCAGCTCTTTTGTGATCACTCTAAATTATCACTATTTGTGCAATAGATGCATCCATAAGAGCTGGATAGTATCCGACGGTCAGCCCCTTTCACACTCCAAAAAGGAGACTCTGAGCAGCAAATTATATAGTCTGGTCGCAAACCGACTGCGATTGAAAAATCGCGTTGCTGACAAGTATTGGCTAGGGCTCGGCACAGATCGTCTGGAAACAGGCTGGACTTCGTTTTTGAAGCAAAAAGCAAAGGAGATATCGTTTTTGACGATTCGAGGCCAAGCACCAAGATTAAGCGCCATTTAGTCGAGCGGAAGTTTCGGACAGGTTATCACACGATTGACATGCTCTATCGTGTATGGCGAAAAGTGCGCGCGATTTGAAAGCAAGGCTTAAATAAACGAATTGCTTGTTTACAACGCACACAGAATCATATGACACCAAAACTGAACTGTATGCATAGAAAATTATTTGCAAAAGAACTGTGCAAAAAGATTTGAAAACTTATGTATCACCTTTTCCAAAATTAGTCCGTCTTCAGACGGCTACCAGACGATCTGAGATCGTTGAAGCAGTATTTCTGTCACTTCACACAAGTTGGATTTTTCTACCATGGACGGATTTCTCGGTCAAAAATCTATCCCTGAGCACGAAGACATTTTCATATCATCGCCTTTTTTGTTTTTTGCCTTCGTTTCGTCTCTCTTTGTCAAATATCGCGCTCTAATGCCAAAGTCTTGTGCATGCGTAGTTTTTCAGCTCCAATTTGGATTTTCACTCTTACTTCACTTTTTTTTCTTTCAGACTAGTAAATCTTTCTTGTTTTCATCTTCTCCTAAGTAGGTAGGTTAAAGGGGACTTCGTATAACTTCCGGAAGTCAGGGGAGATGTAGGAAAAGCGCAAATTACCACCACTGCGCTATTGGTTGCGCCCGCACAGCCCGCCGTTAATGCGAGTATAAAAGGAGAGTAACCCCGCCTCCAGGGGTTCTCATGCACTTCCGCCGCCAGCTTCGGCTGGCACCCCCGCACCTCATTTAATCGCCCTTTCCTCATTTTCCTTTACCACTGTTTTGTATTCTTTATCTGTTCCTCATATCCATGTAACCTTTATATTAACCTCAATATTATTTACCTCCTATTTAATCTTCTTATGTGTTCCTCTCATATTACGCCGTATATAGTCGTCCTCCCCCCACTAGACACTTAGTGGACTAATTCGAATTTGAACTAGAGCACGACGGTTGCGGCAGAGCGCGGCACCGTCAAATGCATTTCAAGCTAATGCAGTTTTCTTTTGTGTTTTTTGGCGTTGCATCGTGATTTTCCTTGTTTTAATATGACTGTAGTCAAAATTGAAGAGTTTTTTGTTGCTTAGCGATGTTTCGTACTACTAAGCTCGTTGCTTTACTCTTTTTCAGGAAAGGTTGGAAAAACGATGCACATGGAGAATTCCTGACATGAAGTGTTCAATGAAGCAACATTTCAAAACTTACCGAGAGAACCACGGATCTCCCTCACAGAGGGATCACAGCCGGTTAGTCGCGAGGCTACGTGGGGCGTCCCCAGGTGGCGGATAGGGGGATAATCGCCGACCAAAAGCGACCCCGCGCCTGCTCTGATAAGCAAGCGGAGCCGGGGGACGGACTCCCTGCCTCCACTAAAAGCTTGCGCCTTAATTTCCCGGGTAGGTGTGTGGGGAGGCGAGTTCGGAGTCGCCTCCAACAAATAAGCTCCGATCGTCCCTCGCGGGGGTTTTGAGCCCAACAAGCTATCCCTGCGAGTAAATTCTTGTTCGACACAGTGATAATATGGAAAGCTCCTTTGATCTTGGAAGAGCCACTGGTAAGGCAGCGCCAGTGGGGACAAGGTTTGAAAGGCGATCTAGGCTGCCGAAAACGAGACGGACTATGATGACGATCTGTACTTACAACGCGAGGACGCTGGCATCGGACGCATCTATCGAAGATCTCATGATGCAAGCAAGGAAGATTAAGTACGACGTCATCGGACTGACCGAGACAAGGAGGCACCACCCGCTGAACGCCACATTTGAGACTGGAGAAGAACTGTTTTTAGGAACATGCGACAGTCGAGGAGTAGGTGGAGTGGGAGTCCTTGTCAACACGAGTTTGGCCATGAACATCGATTCGTTCGAACAACTTACAACTCGAATCGGGCGTTTGCGAATATCAAGATGTGGATCAATCCCTGCCTTGACCGTCTTCATTGCGTACGCCCCAACATCCAGCTACGACGAGGACGAACTCGAGGAATTTTATATGGACTTGGAGAAGTTCTATAGAGAAGATCATACCTTCTACAAGATCATCGTCGGTGATTTCAACGCGAAGATCGGAACTAGAAGGTCGACTGAGGAATTTCACATCGGAACCCATGGTTTGCAGTGGAACGAACAAGGGGAGAGACTGTCCGAGTTTATCATGACGACGAGGACTATCCATGGAAACTTACAGTTCCAAAAGCCCTCTTCCCTACGCTGGACCTGGGAATCGCCCGGTGGAGAGTACCATAACGAGATTGACCACATCATCGTCAACAGAAGGTACTGCCTGACGGACGTCGCTGTTGTTCCGAAGTTCTACACGGGATCAGACCATCGTCTCCTGCGCGCCAAATTCTACTTTCCGCGGAATGGAGAGAGAGCCGTCAAGTTCAGGAAACATCGTCCCATGAATACCACCAACTGGGATCTGTTTTCTTCGATATCCGGCTCATGGCGAGATACCATGATGGACAACATCGACGAAGAATACGAACGGTTCGTACAACATCTCCACGGTTGTGCCAAGGAAGCTCAGAGTCTAAGAAGTACGAGAAGGCGTCTCACCACGGGGACTTTGGAGCTGATACGCCAACGTGGACGCGCACGAGCCACAGGCAACTACCGACTGACGTCCGAGCTTGCGAAGCGATGCAGAGAAGCGATAAAAGAAGACCTTAAGGAGAGAAGAGTAGCAGTGATGGTTGGCGCCGCGGAGGCTGGAAGAAGTATACGCAACGCCCGCCGAAGCTTCGTCAACTTCAAGACAAAGATGACCGCACTTCGTCGTCCTGACGGAACCATAACTGCTTCCCGAAGATCAATGGAGAGGTCATCCACGACTTCTACTCGGATCTTTTTGCGAGCCACGCCCACCTTCCACCATGCCATCTCGAGGAGAACGAGTATGTCGCACCGTCTGTTCTTCCTTCCGAGATTCGTCATGCTATCATGTCGATGAAAAACCGTACAGCACCCGGTCCCGACAGGATTAAGCCAGAACATCTGAAGAATCTTTCGCCAGTTCTCATCAAGACTTTGGCAAGGCTCTTCACGCGGTACCTGACGGAAGGCAGGTTCCAAGGCAATGGAAGACGAGCAAAACCGTGTTGCTGTACAAGAAGGGAGATCCCTGCGACATCGGCAATTATCGCCCTATCTGCTTGTTGTCTGTAGTCTACAAACTCTTTACGCGAGTCATTCTCAACAGGATTGGAAGAGAGTTGGACGAAGGACAACCATGCGAGCAAGCTGGGTTTCGAAGAGGATTCAGCACGATCGACCACATACACACGGTGTCAAGGCTCATTGAAGTGTCACGAGAGTATAAGATGCCGCTCTGTCTCACCTTCATCGACTTGAAGAAGGCCTTTGACTCGGTTGAGACTGAAGCCGTCATCGATGCCTTGAGCAATCAAGGTATTCCGACTCATTACATCAAGATAATTCGTGAGCTGTATAACGACTTCACAACCACCATAACACCATTCTACAAGGACATCATCATTGACGTGAAGAGAGGCGTGCGACAAGGCGATATTATATCACCGAAACTATTCAGTGCCGCCCTGGAGAACGTCATGCGTAAGTTGGAATGGGACAACATGGGAGTGAAAGTCGACGGCCGGCAGCTACACCACCTTCGCTTTGCTGATGACATCGTATTGATAACACCAAGCATCACGCAGGCGGAACAATTGCTGGCCCAGTTTGACGAAATGTGTGGAAAGATCGGTCTACGGCTGAATCTGACGAAGACGATGTTCATGAGGAACGGAAGAGTGCCTGATGCTCCTTTCATGCTCAACGGGACGAACATCACCGAATGCTCAAGCTACACCTACCTAGGTCGTGAACTCAATATGATGAACGATCTAGCTGCGGAACTGAGCAGGAGGAAACGTGCAGCATGGGGAGCATATAAGACAATTGAGGACGTAGTGAAGAAGACCAAATACATCCGGCTCCGCGCCCACCTTTTCAACTCGACGGTTCTTCCTGCTTTGACGTACGCTTCAGAAACATAGACAATGAGAAAGCAGGATGAGCACGCGGTTAGCGTCATCGAACGAGCTGTTGAGAGAGTGATGCTAGGAGTGAATCGACTCACGCAAGTGAGGCAAGGATTACGAAGTTCTACCCTACGTCAACGATCGAAGATCAGGGACGCTGCCGCGTACGCCAAGCAGAACAAGATAAGATGGGCCGGGCACGTAATGCGTTTCGACGACAACCGGTGGACGAGAGCTGTAACAGGTTGGATACCACTGGACGTCAAACGCGAACGAGGAAGACCGCCGACGCGATGGTCAGATATGTTCACGAAGTCCTTTAATGAAGTCCTTCAGAGCGTTCCACGTGTTCCTGGTGCGATACGTAAACATTGGTCAACAATCGCCCGAGACAGGGACGAATGGAGGCATCACTGGTACCCGCTCGTGCAACACGATGATCAACGGGGATACAGGTGATACAGGTGATACCGAGAGAAATTTCACCAGCTTTTAAACTTAGTCGTTTTTTCAAGCTTAACTTGGAATCGTAGTCAAAGAAACGAGCATACAGCACGATCCACCGCTCAAATAAAAGCGACAATTTCAATACGAAGTGAAAAAACTGTCAGCATTAAAAAATTAGGTTGAAACGTCGCGAAAACACAAAAAAATTTGTATGAGATTGAAGTGGGAGCTGCAGGTGCCGCGCTTTGCCGCACCGGCGTGCTCTAGTTCGAATTTGAATTTGTCCACTAGGTGTCTAGTGGGGGGAGGACAACTATACAAACGCCATTGAGATAAATGAATTACCATGCAGCGACGAGAAATACAAAAGAACACTGCAAGAACTTGAAACGAATTTGACGGTGCCGCGCTCTGCCGCGACCGGCGTGCTCTAGTTCAAATTCAAATTCGTCCACTGGGTGTCTAGTGGGGGGAGGACGACTATACCAATCCGTCTATTTACCTATATATACTCGATTTCTGTAACTTGATGCCATATGGATAAACTTTAGTAATCATTCATGTTCTGTAGAGAAGGGAAAGACTAGAGAGAGTCATAATAATCATACGTTACTGGACAAAGTCCTCGCGATAGCCCAAAATCGTTTTAAATATTACAGAGACCTCATTTGATAAACCCTAGAAACCGACTTGTGTCGGGCCCAGAGGTGCGATAGTCGGAGCCGAGTCTCCGCCTACCTTCACTTTTGAGCTGGTGCGGGGTGACCACCTTCACTTTTGGGTTTGAAAAAAATTTTTTGTTCAAGCTCAAAAGAAGGAAAATAAGCAAAAGGAAGGTAAAAGAAAGTATTGGGAGCATATATCTATGTAGTAAGTCGTTCCAGGAAATAACCGCCGAGAACCAGAATTTCGAATGATAAAATAATGAAAAATCATGCGATGATTCCATTGTTATAAATCTGCTGGTTGAAGATGTCAGCAAATGCGACTTCATAGGTTTTGAAGGGCAGGTGTTGTTCTATCAGATAGTGAAAAATTAGGTCGATTTGAGCAGTGGCCGCCGAGAACGAGAATTTTGAAAAATTAAGCGATTTTAGGTTACTTAGTGACAGCTGACGTTTAGACTCCTATAAATCTGGAATGTGAAGGAGTGCAATGTTGCGACTTCATAGGTTTTGTAGAGTAAGGATTGCTGTATCGGACCATGTCTTAGCCGTAACGATCCAATAAGATACCGCCGAGATTCAGGCTCTTGAAAAAACAAGTGAAAAACCGCTTTTTGATATTCAACAGCGCATAACTTCTCCAGAATTGCATGAATCATGTTGCGACTTCATAGATTGGATTCTCCTCATCAAGAGCTTTCAGATGATATATAATATGTGGGGGTTTTGCGCCTCTCACAGCATATGCCCGGGGGTGGAGACTTTTCACCCCAAAGTCTCCACTGGCGGTCTCCGGCCAGTACATTAAATGGGCGAGGTGGAGACTTTGGGGTGAAAAGTCTCCACCCTGGGTTAGAGCCGCAAAAATCATTGAACCCCCCACATATTATATATCATCTGAAAGCTCTTGATTAGGAGAATCCAACCTATGAAGTCGCAACATGATTCATGCAATTCTGGAGAAGTTATGCGCTGTTGAATTTCAAAAAGCGGTTTTTCACTTGTTTTTTCAAGAGCCTGAATCTCGGCGGTATCTTATTGGATCGTTACGGCTAAGACATGGTCCGATACAGCAATCCTTACTCTACAAAACCTATGAAGTCGCAACATTGCACTCCTTCACATTCCAGATTTATAGGAGTCTAAACGTCAGCTGTCACTAAGTAACCTAAAATCGCTTAATTTTTCAAAATTCTCGTTCTCGGCGGCCACTGCTCAAATCGACCTAATTTTTCACTATCTGATAGAACAACACCTGCCCTTCAAAACATATGAAGTCGCATTTGCTGACATCTTCAACCGCAAGATTTATGAAAATGGAAATTTCGCATAATTTATCGTTATTTTATTATTCAAAATTCTGGTTCTCGGCGGTTATTCCCTGGATCGACCTACTTTGTTTGTAGTACGTTATGACAAAATTTACTTAATAAAATCCGTACAGTGCCGCTATCTTTTACTTCCAAATACGCCATTTACTAAACACGTTTATTTTAAATAAATATGCCGCCGTGTTCCTAAAAATATGCCTTCAATGATCTTTTTTGCGTTTGTTTTGCTTATATTCCGCGCACTGGCGGCAACGACCTGGAAGGATAGGCTCAGTCGACGTTACCCCCCCCCCCCCCCCGTCGACGTTTTTGGGAGGTGAGTGTCCGGCACTACCACCTTCACTTTTGGCCGGTCAGTGATAGCTGGAACCACCTTCACTTTTGGGGGGCCCGGCTCCACCTATCGCACCTCTGGTCGGGCCCTGGTATTGGCTCATACATATATGTAAGGTATACCTTTACAAAAAGCCTTACCAACAGACGTCTAACATCTTAAAATGCTTGACAGAAATGCATTAATTGGCATTAATTCAATTTGACTACCACCTCTACTTGGATTTGCCGCCTCTGCAGTTTGGAAGTCCAACTCAGCAATCCCTGTGAAACTTTGAAAGGACCAAGAGTCCATTATTCCAGCAATGTTTTAATAAAGGCTGAACTTCTAGCTACAAAGCGCCGAATTGTGATAGAGCCGTTGTCAACTTGATCCCACGCTTATCAAAGTTTTCTTGCTAGCCGATTATAGCGAACAGCCGATTTTTTCAATTTTTACATTTTACATTACATTTTTCTTTTTGAGGTCATATCCTCTTGGCAAACGCTAGAGTTGTATAGCACTCTTCGTCTCCAGTATCGGCTACACAACTGAAGATCTAATACGTATAGGTTGAACATATGGATCTTGTTAACCATCAGTAGCGCATTGACACAAGCATTTGATTATTCTTTAAAGCACTAACAAGGAACATGTTTTTAGTCAAAATGATCATTGGAGATGGGAAATATAGTGCTGAAAAATACAGAAATCCTTATCTGTGAACGTTTTTTTCACATTTTGACCATTTTAATATTATTTGGTACAGGAACACTGCAGCAACGCTGCCTTAATATCAGGTGGGATCGAAAATTGATGACAACTTCTTTGCATTTTTTGGTGATTTTCAATAGAGAATTTTGGTTTATGGATGTCGATACTAAAGTTGACAAGTATATTGTAACAATCAATTTGTATCTGTTATGAAGCGTCGAGTTAAAGGCAGCGTTCGGGCAGATTTCGAGACTCTCGGATACTATCATAATCGAGTTCTAAGGCCTCGGTCTTGAACTACCGCGCAAATTCGATTTCAAAAACCCGTTACAAAGGGAGAAAATCGGCGCAAAAAAAGGACGAGCCTCGAGGAGGATCACGCCCACTCCCCCGCACGGCCCGCCTCCTGGAACGAGCTCTCTTCAGCCCTTAACGTATTTTCACGTGGCAAACACAATCAAACACAGAGTGTCTCCTGTTAGTGCTTGTTTCGTCAAAGATAACATTAGGAGCAGTCGTCCACGGTTCTTACAAAATCCTCTCAAAAAGGGGATTTTCGGGAAATCTACATATTTTGGATGCCATATTTGGAATCAGCGCCTGGATAAGACAAAATTAGAAGTCGAAATTTTGCCCGGACGCTGCCTTCAAGTTAAACTACCGTAATCCTTTCCAGCGATTGGCAAGCGAACATCACAAACTTCAGTCGCGGAGAGGATTAAGTGGACGAAAAATGGCTACCATTCTTGGACTGATAAGAGAAGTACAAGAAATCGCAGATTTGAATGGAGATATGCAAAAGCCAACGCAGCTTGAACAGTGTTTCCAATAATACCTTTGATAGATACGGAACGAATCCTCTGGGTAAAGAGACGACTAAATTAGGCAAATAACTTTAAGCCCAGAATACAGCCCAGAATACATAAGCTCCATAATTTTGCCTATTTTCGGAGTTGTAAATTTCCCGTAGATTAGAGTCAACAACTCGCCACTTAGCTTTGTTCTGCTGCTAAAGAGGGCAGTTTTAGAATCGGCCTTTCAAGCTGAGCTTGGCTATACTCATCTTATATCAAAAGAACAGTGCGATCTGGAACTTTCCTTTTGAGAGAGGAGAAGGAGGGTATAAGATGAATGAGTTGACAAATCTAGTCGACGCTCGCTGATTTGGGTGTTGCAGTAATTGAGGAAGAGACATTATGAACCCATTTTTTCTGTTTGAATGCACTTCTCGTTTATAGACAGTGCAATTTTCTAATGTTTTTTCAACTTTACTGCGTTGGCTCATGCAATCAAGAGCGAGGTGCACCATTCTGACTATGGACCACCGCCCTACGGGTCTGCAAGGAACCGGATCAAGAGAAAACGCGATATCACATCTGCATGGATCCATGATCAGCAGCGAATGCCACGTTGAAACTTCCGTTGGGGCCGACTCATTCTTACCTCATGCAACCATCGACCCAAGTTGGTGAAAGCCAGGTGGGTCCGCTGCTACTTCAAGCCGCTACAAATCTGAGAATTGCCGCTGTCAACTATAACTGGAATCAGTCAATGGTTGGATAAAAAGGTTGAGGCTAGCTAGAAAGCAAAAGAAGATTGCACGAACAATGTAACTGAATCAATTCGTACCAGCAGCTTATAACCTTGATAATGGTTCGGTTCCTTTACTGGCAAGTTTAGATAGGCTTGATTTTATGGCTGCAGTCAACTACATCCAGCAAGGAGACTCTTGTAAACCCTCACATGAAAGTGTTATATATTTATATCACCTTTCATAAGTTAGACGATTTTCAAAACAAGAAAACAAGATGTTCCAAAAAGACAGAGCAGAGCCCTTTTAATGGCCCCTTGACATCGATGACTCTCAACATTCTCGGCTAACCTAATCCATTCGCCTTCTGGATCCAAAGGTATGTAGCCACCACGGAAAACCTAAATCCCTTATACGGAAGCTGATTGGGGAGCCTTGTATATCATAGTACTAGCCTTAAAACGCCGTTTATTATCTTTTAGGCGACTCAGACAGTCGACGGCATACCTCCGGAGCAGAAATGGCCGAGCCGCGGGGTTTCCCCAGCTGGGGATTGCCACTCGTGCTCCGGAGCCCTCCCATTTATGCTCCGGAGACCTCCCATTTGTGCTCCGGAGCCCTGCCATTTTGTGCTCCGCAGACCTCCCATTTGTGCTCTGGAGCCCTGCCATTTTCTGCTCCGGAAGTGTCCCACTGGCGCACTCGCGGCGGGCAAATCTCTCCGCCGCTGCTCTCCCAAATCTGGCGTACCTCCGGAGCAGAGATGGCGTACCTCCGGAGCAGATCCGGAGAAGGGTCCCACTCGCCTGCCGGTGACGTCACCGTGAAGGGACCGCCCCCTCGCCCCGCTCTCATTGGTCAATTGGGTCCGCCGCGGCTCTGCCAGATTTCGACTGTCCGGCGCGACTACGGCACCGAGGATTAGGATTAGATTGTCTGAGGATTAGCTGAAAGGAGTTGTAAACGGTTGAAAGTGCGCTTTCGTCAAGTACTCTGTAACCATGTTTCACAGAAAACATCTCAGAAACATCGATTTTTAGTGATGTTTGTAGCGTCTTCCCTATAGTTAACTCGAAATCATTGTAGTTACACACCATCAGGCTGTCTTTTGACAACTTTATTCATTCCGTTTGAGCTGCTTCGTGCTAATCTGGTGGTGCACAAAATCACACAAAACCCAGTTTTTTCACCTCACTCTAGGGAAGGAATATCATATGACTATATCGTAAGAAGCAAAAGAAGAGCCTTACTTGTTTTTCTTGATACGAGGTTCCCAAATCCTACTTGTAATAAATAGCGTTGATATGACTGGCGCTATGCTTGCATGAGTTTCGCAGCAGCTATTTCTACGTAGGGGACGACATCGCTGATGGGCTCCGGCTGTAGGGGTAAATGTATCTCTTTCTTTTGAAGATTGCTGACAACATGGGAGGAACTGATTGCGCTCCAGGGCGAATTAAATTCTTGCAGATGAAGTATCAAGTAACGGGAAACGAAACTGTCATTTTGTACATTATTAAAATTTTTATAGATGCCAGTATGTGTTAAAAACGTTCTTTTTGTTCAACTTGAATTTCAGAAAATTCGTCGCTCGAGGTTGCGACTATGCGCTGTTTGTGGCAGGAGGAAGCATCAGCAATACATGCAGACGTTCACCGAAAATGTTGCAAAAAGGTAAGACTAAGCAATATAGAAAAACCGTGAATGAAAGCGAGTTTTTGTCCGAGTTGATCATGAACGCGGTACCAGAGGCAAAAACTAGATGCGCAGTAAAATCTTTTGAATATCCTTAGAAACACTTTTTTTTGACTCAGGTCCATTTGAAGATGTGGGCAAACCCTAGTTGATTTTATAAGAAAGGGGATCCCCACTATCTTGCCCCAGCTTCGTGATCTCAGTGTGTCGGTGTTTGAAAAGAGACGGATTTCTGCCAGGTTGCTACAGCAGCCTTTATCTAGCCTTTAAAAGCAAAGCAATGCAGTCACACACGTGCATTGAATCAATGGCCCATAAACTACCGGAATCCCAAAACTTCCCAAACTGCCCACTGCAAAAGGCTAGCTGCAAGGACAGGAGACCTTCCAAAAAGTTACAGAAACGATAATCAACTATTTCAGGGAAGAATGGATGAAACTCTTATACGACAATGACGCTGTGCTGATGGAACACCTAAGGCAAAGACTGGGAAGCTCTGGACGGAAGTGACTTACTTTCCTGAATACTTACTTATACTTTATTTTTCGATTATTTTTACCCTATGGCACATGCTAACGTCAGATTGGGCGCGCATTGCATAGAGGAGGACAGTAGCGCCAAAACGATGCACGTCCACGTGGTCCGTTACATACTGCAGGATTTTTGAGATTAATCGATCAGATTTGCGCCTCATTTCTTTACTTTGATAATGAGGCTATAGATTGTCTGGACTTTGATGGTGTCACAGCATTTCCCAGCAGCAGCGCTATCGTGCGCGACACTCCAGTGCGGGTTTTCTGGAATGCGTGAAAATCTGTAGACTACGACACAGATGATTGTGGGTGCGAAATAGTCCCCCCCCCCCACCGCACATAATTTCCCTCAACTAATCCGCGAATACTCATAGCGAGACGAATTCATCCTGAACCCACTTGCCATGAGCATTTTCGCGCTAAGAATTCGTGCGCGGTCATGAAGTTCGTTCGCATTTTGGGGAGATATCCCATACTCGGTTTGATGCTCATAAAAATTGCACGTGCGTCTGCAAGGCTCTAATCCCGCTGCATCAAATTCTTCGCTTCTTTTTCTCAAAATTGAGGTTTTGGAGAGATTTCGAAGTTTTCAAGTTGGAAAAAAAGGTGAAGATCAGTTCTGATAACTACATGTCAGCTTTTAAATGGATTAGGCTTAGAAAGTAACTCTAAAAATCCGTGCAATGCACAGAAGTGCTGAACAATTTCGGAAGCTATTTTAGTAAAGAGATCCCTTCCTGACGTTTTTCAATGTCAACGTGGCATCTGAAGGCAATCCTGAGAAAGAACCGTAGACACATAATCCAGCAAATGGCAAACAGAATGATTTTGGTTACAAATGGTTATCGTATGGTTTACTCACTCGATTCTGTGCATGAATCACACAACTTGCTACGCTAGACGACGAACGTCGTCGCATCAGTTTCGCCTCACAGGCTTCTAGTAAAACCGCACTAATCATTTTTGAGAGCATGGGGTATAAGCATAGACAGTAGCATTAACTATTAGGTTGTCCCATAAGTCTTTTCATTTTTGAGTTTTCGCTATAATAAGTCACACACTTCTTATTCTAAATAGACATCAGGACAACATTCGATAAAGCAAAACAAGCTTTACAAGATGACGTTTATGCGCTTGTGCTTTTTTCCAAGCTTTGATCCATCTCGAGTTTTAAACCAAAATCTAAAAAGTTTCGATGCCCAGAAAACAGAAAATTTTTTATATCTTCGTTCAAAAAATTCCTACAGAGACCTCTAACTCGCTCACGCATATACAATCGACATCAGACATTCATATGTGTTGTTGCTGTATTTGTTTATCAGCTAAAAATCAAAAAACCGAAAATTTCCATGTTTTTACCAAAGTGATGCTGTGCTGTTCTTACACTAAAATTTGTATGCTATAAGCCTTTAGAAGTACAACCGTAAATTTTTAGCTCTCTATGAGCTCTAGTTATCGAGAAATGCTAGGTTACGCGTAAAAAGCCCGAATGAAGAAAGCTAAATTCGATATTTCTCGGTAACTAGGGCCATAAAGAGCTAAAAATTTACGGATATACTTCTAACGGCTTGTAGTATACAATTATTGGTGTAAGACAGCACAGCATCACTTTGGTAAAAACATGAAATTTTTCGTTTTCTTGATTTCTAGCCATGAAAAAATACGGCAACGGCACATATGAGTGTCTGATGTGAAGTGTATATGCGTGAGCGAGTTAGAGATCTGTAGGTTTTCTTTAAACGAAGATATAAAAATTTTTCGGTTCTCTGAGCATCCGAAACTTTTTAGAATTTGGTTTAGAACTCGAGATGGACCAAAGCTTGTGCAAAAGCATAAACGCTATCTTATAGAGCTTTTGCTTTATCGAATGTTATCCTGATGTCTATTTTGAATAAGAAGTGTGTGACTTATTATAGGGAAAACTCAAAAATGAAAAGACTTATGAGACAACCTAATATATGAGTAATTATTTTGGTTAGATCTCAACTGCCGAAAACGGGAAAACTGAAGGAAAAAAGATGTCGAAGATGGTTTCTTCGCTCCTTCGGATTTTTCGTTTGAAAACCAAGAAACTATTTGGGTTCCCTGAAAAATTGGAAAATGACGCAAGTTAACCTGTAGGTCTTATCGTTAGCTATCAAAAGCATACTTTTGCCAAATACTATTCAAATATATTAAGAAAAAATTAAAAGGAAATGCGAATGTGCTTATTCACACAACTCAATATATCCCAATGATGAAGTTTTAAGTAAACCTTTCCAACTCCCTCGCCCTCGCCTTCCTCCCCACCTCCCCACCCACCCCTCCAACTGGTGGAATCATCTTTTCGAAATTATGAGATGGATAATATGAAATGCTATAGCCACGAAAACAAATTTCAAGGTTCATATGCTACGATCACTTTGCCGCCGACCAGTTTGAATCTACACCTCAGCGAGCACTGATTCTGAAAAGAAATGCTGTTCCTTTACGTTACGTAGGCATTTTTCATTATTCTAACGGTGCTCTTTGTCGCCAAAACAATCTGTACAGGACATTTCCACGTTCAAACCGAATCGGTACCTGAACTCCACGAATGAACCAAAGCCAATTAGAATGTGCGATGATCAGGCAAGTGATTTCAGAATCTTGTCCGCAAAAAGGCGGGCAACACTTTTGAAGATTAATGTTATCATAGTGAAGCAAAAGACACTAATAAGGTCTAGTTATTGTACACAGTAGAGTGATTTTATAGCCAGTTCACATGGATCTGCTACTGATTCCTCCACAGATCTCATCAATGGAGTTCTTACTAAAGAATATCGAAGTGTATTTGCAGAAGCGAGATTAAGATTTTATTTGTCACAAACAAGTTTGGTGTACAGTTTGTATATATATAGAAATTGGATCCTGTTTGAGCTTTTACTGTTAATTATACACTAAATGGGTTTTTACAACCTATATCTTCATATTTTTCATATTTCCGAAAGAGGGTGGGAAAGCTTCGGACGGCAAAGTTTATTATGCACACGCTAGAAACAGCAAGGACTACAATGTTCATGCACACATGAGAAGCTATCAAGCAAAAGTGGGCGGACCACATCAGCTAGACGTCAGCATCATTGCCACTGCCGATAAGCGGGGTGATTTGATCGAGGGGAAGATCTAAAATTAGACTTGAGTGCCAATGAACTGAAAAGAATTACGAGGAAGATAAAAACCAGTCAACACGAATTGCCAAAATGCTTGCACTAAACAACAGCCATAGGTCACGAATTGCAGTTATGCGCTCTATGGTTTACGCGCAAGTATTTTCGGCTTGACAAGCGACAGTCTTGCGTAATGTTGTATAGGTTGTCTCACTGACAGTGAGAGAGCGTTGGGCCTTCGCAGCCGCCTCACTAGCGCTTGTCACTCCTGAGCAACGAGCTGGGAAAAATGCCCAAAGGACAAAGTCCGCGTTTGCGACGCAGGGTGCGAGGCGGCCACGAATGCGCGAGCAGTTGGAGCCGTGCCACTGCCATTCAACAGCTTATAACTATTGCAGTGCACTTTGTCAAGCGTCCATTTGCCATACTCATAGCAACCTGGTTCGAAAATTACTTCAACTCACCCATTTTTTCGCAAAATGCTTCTAGAGTGCGTAAGGGTGCCACTTCTTCATCAAATTTCTTGACGAAAGTCGAAGTTTTGCGTATCGTATCTAGTAAATGCGACTGAAGCCATTCTACACGGTCATCGGAATCGATCTAAAAAAAATTTGAAAAGTTGAGCACATTGGAGGCGAGGCACCCTACGACTACTCCTCACCGGTATTACATCACTAAAGTACAGATCTACAAACGCCCAAGTCAAACAAATTGGACGCAGGGTCCCCCACGAGCTGTCATGGCCCTCAGTAGCACAATCAGAGAGCGCCGCGCGTAGAACCTAGAAAGCGTTACGTTTTGCCGCTGAGATGCTTCCATCGTTTACGCACATCAATTCGCTGCTCACGCCAACTTTCGAGAGTGAGTTCGGTCATAAGGAAGGAAACCACCCGATGTCGAGCGTTGATGGTGGGTAAATCGTCCGCAGGCAAGGACAGAGCGAGCAGATGGAGAACGGCGAGATATTGAGCATTCGATTCCCTGCCCCCTCCTTGTGAAGCTTCAGAAAAGGACCTATAAAATGCCTTCGTATACAGTACATCATCACAGACTACCGACTAACCTGAAAAACACAAATTTGTCGATCAGTTCACAGATGTCAACGAAGACTATGGCTCGACATAGAGGCGGGACTGCAGCAGCAACTTCGAGATCAGTTTGGTATCTAAAAATGGAAGCGATTTTCAGAAGAGGCTGGCAGAGAAAGAATTGTACCTATTCACAGCTGCGGTCCAATCAGCTTCGCTGGCTGTTCCGCTGGCAATAGGCGTTAATACGTTGCATTTGGCACCTGCATTGTGCAACGAGGCCTAAAAGTGACGAAAATAGATTCTCAATGTTTTTGTCTTGAAAAATCTGCATTTTACAAACCAGAACAAAATCGAAACCATAAATGCTGAGTAATCTCACCTTAGTCCATTCATCCACATTTCGACCTCCTCCGCTTCGTCGAATGGCATTTTGATGGCAGTCAATATGTACCATAACCATTTGACTTACGGTCGCAAGCTGTGGAACACGGGACTCGCCAGGTATCGGAGAAGCAAATGCATAGCTAAAAGCATCGGTATACACCTAGGTGCAGTAGCATAAGACGAGAAGGGATAAACTCACGCAGCTGCCACCCGTGTTCCCTGGAATAGAGGTTCGCGACAGATGCAACACGACGCAAGTGGATCGAGTACATCTTCTAAGACGGGTTCATTCGCGATGCGTCTATGCGCCACCTGAAATTGCGATTATGTAAACGATTGGACGGGAAAGTTTCAGTCAGCCAAATACTATGAGAACCATTTTAGATTCATAGAATTAAGCAATAAAAGTAGTAGTTTTTTTTTATCAAAACCTACCTTCACTTCACCAGATTTGCCCATCTGCATGCCCATTTCGCGCAACTGCTTGTTACGCATGGCCATAGCCATTTGACGCTTCTTTTGCCTAGTTTCTTGTCTGACATTTTCAATCTGTGCAGCAACCTGAGAAGAACTCTTCGCTGTCAATCTCGCAACATAGCATGAAGCAGTACCTCTGTATTCTCCTTTAACGCTTCCACAACGTTCTCCGCAAGGGTGCCTATCGAGTTATCCGACGCTACCTTAAAAATCATGCAAAATGATGTTACAATGTTACAGATTCCTTACTTACCTGTTCTAGGCGATGTAATATGTGCAATGTCTTTTCTGCGAGAGCGCGTTGACTTGCCTCATGTGAACGAGCCATACCATGCATGAACGATAGCATCTATAAAATTGAAACTGAGTAACTTTTACATTTCCACTCTTAAAAACCAACCAGCTTCAGCGATGGGCGGAGCAAGAATGCTTTCCATTCCTGCGATTCCGTTGCAGAGTACAACGGTGGGTGGTTAGAAACCAGATGCATACAAGCCTAAATTGAGGAGAAATATGCCACCGTAGACATCGAGGTTACAAAAAACGACAGCAAAATTCAGCATTATTGGAGACAATTATGCTAATGTTTATACCTTCGCCATGACTCCGCTATCCAATATGAGCTGCTTAAGTTTAGCTGCTTCTTTTGAATTCAAAATTCCAGCAGTGACCTCACACAACCTTTCAACAGCTACTACTCGTTCGTTACGCAAGGAAACGTCACTAAATAGAGACAGAGTGAGGTACCAGATACTCACTTGATTTGTGGTAGCCAACTAAAAAAACATATTGACTCACTTGGTCTCATCGATCTCCTTCCATTGGCACGTCTTTGCATACATGGAGATGAGCGCCTTTTCGGCCTCTTCATTGCCAAGGACGAGGTTTCCAATGACACGAGCGACTTGGTTACAGAACTTGTTGACGCTTTCGGTACCTGGCATGTATAGAACTAAAGAGTTGCTATACGAGACAAAGGAAGAGTATTTACCAGAGTCGGGTCGTGCCATTACGAATGAAAGCAACCATTCGGTGTCTTCTTTGGAAATTCCGGTTAGAATCTTAATGAAGAATTTAGTAGAAGATACTATAGAAAAAAGAGAGAACGGCTTACCGGGTGTACGGCTGGATCATTTACAAGTGCGGAAATCATCTCAAGATATTCAAGTCCAAGCTGAAGCGTTTCTTCATCACTGGATCGCAAGGATACGCAGGAGTGGAGCACCTAGACAGGCAACATCTAGATGCAAAAGGTGTAAATCAGGGACTACCTTCATAAATGCATTAATTGCACCAGACGACACCAAGTCGATACGACCTTGTTCGGTTCTGACGCAACGTTCAAAAAGCTTTCGTAACTGACTCAAAAGGAATCTAAAGAATCATGTAAATCAACATGAGGGACAAAGCTGGTGTGGTGACGATACCTGCCAGCAGTGCCTATATCAGCAAGACTGAGCAGGCTGAGAGCTCGGCTCAAACCACCACACTGAGAAAGGGCACCGGTAAGAGAAGACAATGCCTCATCTTCTTCAGCTTCACCTACAAAAAGGATACTGAGACACGAAAGTAGCCAGTCAAAGAGAGATAGAACCGACTCAAAGTGGAACAAATACGCGTTTCAACAGAAGTTCATGCAAAAACCTGCGGATTGGATGCATCTTGGTTAGGATAAACTTCCTCTACCTCCTTCAGCTTCTCCAAGAGTAGAAACAAAAGTTTCCACAGCGTCACCGAGCAGACCGCGCATTCTATAGACGATTACCATAGGTTGCCCCGGATTGGTTTTCTTCCAGAGTTTATCGTAGACTGCCCTCACAGGAAGTGCCAGTGAGATTATCTGGTTGTTCACCAGTAGCTAAATATGAGAAAGTTTTTCTAACCCTGAGAAGAAGCTGCAACTTGGAAAAAACTCATTAAATGACCTCCATGCCATTGTCATCCTCCATCAGTGCTATCATTTCGGTATCTCTACAGATCTTGTTTTTAATGTCGCGCATTAGAGGTCCCAGACCAGCATCGGTTGACTAAAACATGCTCACGGACATTCGATCAGTGCTAGCGATGCTACGACTCACCTTGTATGGATTACCAGTCATCCTGCCTTGTAGAAAATCTTCCTGAGCTGGATCCTTCTCAATTTGGATGTGGAAATCTTCTTCCTCTTTTTGTTCCGGATTTAAAACGTCTAGTATGACAGAGACGATATGTGCCTGTAAATCTTTCTCTAGGAAGTGTGTCAACATATGTGAACAATCCAAAACTACCTTAGTATTCAAATCCTCGATGGCATCTAGTGACTGAACTGCAGCTCTCATTAGCATTAGAGGATCCTTGGCAGAAACACGACGTAGAAGTCTTTCAAGAGAACTGCGGGAAGCCTCGACAGCTCTTGTACGTCTTAGCAGTACTCTGAAACTTTCTGGATCATTCGCAATGCTGTTTGGGATGTATTTACAAGCCTTTTAAGGAAGATTGTGGACTGCAGCAGTGGTACCAAGATGTGATCTCTAGCTGCCTTCAACTTCAGAGATTCTATGCCACTTCCTGTCAGCAGCAAACAAAGCAGTTCTGCAATAATCAGTCTGATGGGTGGAAAGAGAAGGCGGAACAGACGCGGGAGAAGAGCACATACCGACATAGCTACGTAGAAGGGTTCCGAAGGAATGATCCATGCTTGTTTCTTGCTGTTCCTCTTCATGCATCCTTTTGCATTCCTGTAACCAACAAGAGCATTTTCGAACATCCACATAGAATATCGAAAGATAGTCACCTTGAAGATGACTTTTATCAACCAGACATGAAGCCCCTCCGAGTAGAGCCGAGCTTTGATGCCCGGACCACCGCTCATTATGATATGCGCAGCACGGAAGAAATGATCCGTCATTGCCGCAGGTGCGACTGATGCAAGAGGGAGGCCTCGTAAAATCACTGACACAGCAGCGCCCAAGTGACCCTGAAGAAAGTAAGATAACCATTGATGCAGTACAAAGGATGTCCTACCGGTTGTGCAGCTACGGCAACTATGATTTTAGCAGCTGCTGCACGCACTGCCATCCAAGGCGAGAACAAGCAACGCCACATCCAAGCGTCATGTTCCTGAATGCACACAATGTATTCGAAGTTCTTGTAAGACTTCCCACAACTAACCTTAGCTGTGTCGCTCGTATGTGTATCATTTCTTGGTTTCTTCTCTGGAGGTGCCTCACAATCGTACCAATTCAATTTCCCTTCTAACCAGTCACCAAAGGTAGCACATGAGTCGAGATGTCGATTGGCGATTTGCACACGCCGACGATCAAGAACACTCTACAACATGCGCGAAAGTTGAAAATGGGGAAGTAGTGGAAGTCAGCGCAAAAACCAAACAAACCTCGGATGCATCGGTCTTAATGCCACGCCTCCTCTGCTGTAACTTTCTGTAGATCCTCTTTCTGATCGGTTTTGCGTCGACAAGACATTTATCAATGATGCTCAAAGCAGCAAGAGTCGTGTCGTGATCGTTGAATTTCATTGCGCTCTGTAATTTGCAAAATAACACACAAGCTACACCTGATCTGGAACGTGACAGAATTTCATCGAATACGTGATGCGTCCACCGTAAAAATACTTTGGAAAACACATCACGTTTTTCGAAACAGTTCAGTCCTAAAATTTCGAAAAAAAGGGTACGGTGAAGAAAGTTTCACCGGCTGTCATCAATTCCAAAAAAATTATCACTCTAACTGAACACTTTGAATCATAATCAGAACAATTTGATTTTTACCAAGCGAACAAGTCGCTTTCACCATCTCTCAACTTGTAAACATTTTCAAAGTTTCGCAACCCATCCGGGGGGAGGGAGGCTTCCCCCTTGGAAGGCCACTTTTAGATCCAGCACTTTGCAATACTAACCATCAGAAAAACGGACTAATAAAATGAAAGCTTACCTTCAGTAGTCCGCGGAATTTCAGCTGCCAGAACGAATCTGGGAATGTGTTAAGTGATCGTGCCAGCACAGTGCCACTAATTTTTCCATTCATGACAAGGTCGCAAAGCCTGCAGAAGCAATGAATATCAAATGTGTCCAAACCATATAGATTTTTCAAGATTTATCCAAGTAATACTCAATACACGAGCTTTAATATAAACTCAAATAAACACTCACTTTTCCGTGCCTTTTTCATTCTCAAGCGATATACGGCATAGTAACATCTCAACTTCTTCTCGAATCGGTTCATATTTGCGACCGACATCCACCTGTGATTTGCAAAAGAAGCACACGTTCGATAGTCCCCTAATGTTCTCAAGGAATGGAGAGAGTAAGAAAACTTACAAGAGTGCCAAACACCACTTCAGAGTTCAAAAGTCGCTGAAGACAATGCTCGTCGTCACAAGAACTTTGAAGTATAGCAAGTGAGTGAAGAATGCTGGCTCGTAAACATCCAAAACAGTTCGCGCTGAAAAAAAAAACGCCTTAGCCGATGCAGAGAGAAGAAAATGAATGTTTATTTAGTGGAGATATTAACCATAACAGCTTTATTTTTGTGCGAAATTCAAAGAGTAGATTTAAAAAATACCTAGCGTTGTAGAAGCCTTGATTGATGGCCTGATGCAGAAGTGGCGTTGTCTTGACACTTCTATCATAACTTCGCAACTCTTCGCGGAAAGCGATTAGTTGTTGCGTTTGCATGCACAGTTCTTCATGTAACGCTTTGCAGTGAGTGGTTGTTAAAAGAAGAGCATGAATAGCTGGCTGAAAACATATTTTTAAGTTCCTCGTCACAAGTACTTACATAGAAAGGATACTTGGTGACAATAGCCTTTTGAAATGAAACGTACACCATTAAATGCATCTTGAAGCGCTGATTCCAAATCTGTTTTCATTATCTGCTGTGCGCTCTTCCGAAAGAAGTTATAAACATTTCTTGCCACCAAAATTTGCACTGTTTCTGATGCAGAATTCACCAATATCGTTGAAATGTTCGCTTACGTACTACAGAAGAGCGTAGAGATAAAGCAGAGCTTCACGCTAAGTTCAGGAAAACTGTCACCAATACATCAGAGTCTAAAAAGTCTCGATACTGACGATTTTGACTGCCTAAATCTCGCAAAATCAATATGGAAAAAATTCCATATTCGTTCAGGGAGTCGCACAGCAGGTAGTGAACATAGATATAGAATCGGCGTTCCAAGACGCACCTACTGGTATACATCTCATTGTAAAAGGCCACGGTCACCAAGTATCCTTCATTAGAACTGACCTGCTGATGATTTATAGGTGGAAGCGCTGCGATAAGAGCATTAGCGGCATCTGGGCTTTCCACATGGAAGCTTATGGGAGGAAGCGGACGCGATTGAAGCCACAACGATTCGCATAGTGCTCTACCAGCTCCCAGCTGAGCGCGGGTTTGCTCCATCTCGCAGAGTAAGCGAGCCATGGATTCCACACACTTAACATAATTTCAAACTAACAGAGATGGTAGCAAAAGGAGAATCAGTAGTGAGAAAATCAGATCTGAGTATCTCACAAACTCACCGATGCTCTTTCGATATCTGTTGTAATCGGTTGCACTCCCGGAAGAGGACGACAAACAACTGATATATCCATACGAGCATATTTGCAAAAACCACATGACTGGCACAAAAATGGATCCTGAAACATAACTAGGGTCAAGACGGCAACCAATATAATGTTGCTCCAACTAAGGCTCGCCCTGACCTTCTCGTCATAGTTGATCGCACGGCATTTAACGCACTGGAAGACATTCTCCCCACAATGCTCACAAAGACCAGGGTTTGGCTGCACCACCGATGAACACCTGAAGCAGGGCAAAGTATGATAGACATGCTCTTGATGACAAGTTGTCAGAAAGATTAAACTCGCAAATTTTAAGCGGTTTGTAGTAAAGACAATGAGCAACTCAAATTCCTGTCAATCTTATGCCGCTGAATCACAGCAATCCACTTCAGTACTACACAAAATTGCTGCTAGCAGTGAAAGCTGATGCAGACTACCAAGGGACTCCAATTCAACAAAGACCGCTATGAAATGCTGGTTTAAATAATCGCCAAGAGTAGAGCTCAAAAAAAAGTACGCGGCGAAATGGCGAACTGTCTCCTATACCTTGGGCAGTGAAGTTCCTGATTTTGGCGACTTTCAGTCAGTTCGGAGAACTGGATGACCAAAGAGGCCGTAACAACAGGTATAGCCAGCTGTAGCACCACTTCAGTGTCATTTGCTGTTACCTAAACAATCGAATCTGTCCAACATAAATCAGTATATTTTGCTTTAGGAACTGACACTACAACTCGAAGCTCGTTGCCAGAGTTCAGGGCACGTCTTTAATTCCACTGCGGATTCGACCGTTTTTGGACAGTAGAAAAGATTGACACGTCTGTGAAAGATGTTTCGAAAGAGAAAGAAGAACAACGGAAAACACTCACTTTATCATCTTATTTCGTTTGACATCTGTTAATTTGATTATGACCTTGCTGATTTCATAGTGGCAAGTCAGCTTCAGCATCATAGCATTTGCAGCAAAGCGAGCCTCTTGCTTGATGGAATTCAGCTTTACTGTCTCAACTGTATCCTGGAAGTGTACAGAGTTGTAATCTCGTGCACATCACTCAAAACACTCACTTTTCTGGAGAAGCACACTAGACAAGGGCTTGTATCCATGAGCATAGTTTTCCACCCTAATCCAAGCCCTGTCATCTGGCGATACCATCCCGCATGACCTTCTTTCTCAATCCTGAAATGCTCAGAGAAGACATATATGAAGCTCTCACGCAAAACCCTAGCTAAATAGTAACACTATGTAAAGATGGGAAATAGTACCTGCTAACAGTGGAAGTGATTGCCTCCAACTCTGCCTCGCAAACTGCTAGCATTTCGCTAGAATTGAACAAGCGTGATGCATAAGTGGCGAGGATGTCCGCTAGCTGGGCACCATGATCGCCAAGACCGCGAGCCAGCGGCCACAAGTCGTTCCAGAGGATACGCAATAAAATCACCTACAACATTTAAGAGTTGATTCAACCAAACATTTTTGAAAGTTGATGAGCGCAAAGTAAATGAAAAGCAGCGTAGTCACCTGATTGTGTCGACTAGCTAATTGAATTGTAGATCTCAAAAGTCCATGCATTAGCCATCGCCGGCTTTCATCTCGACCTATCAAATATCGCACAAGAAGCATCATCAGCAAACATCTGTTCTCTTCTTCCGAGATGATCCTGAGAATCAAACCAACAACTCAACTTCAAATCAAGCGCCAATGGTAGACATAGTGACTGATCAAATGACACTTACTTATCAGCCAGATAGATATTTTGCTCCTGTTGACCTGGGGTCTCTCTAATCGCCGAGACCAACAGATCTACCACACTGCAAGACACCGCATCAGCTACACGACATGCCAGTTGTAGGAGCCAATTAAGCTAAAGGGATACATTTTGGATTGATTTTTAGTTGAGACCTAAACCTAAAGAACCTAAGAGTACCTGCTCCTCGCAGATGGTCCTCCACAATGTAGTGCGTTGATTGGCAGTAGCTGCAATGGCACTCACAATCTCTACCATTTCGGTCAGCTGTTGATGGTTGAAACTGAAAAGTGAACGTATAGCTTAACCTAAGTCAATGTGCAACACTACCTATGCTGTGCATATTTTTTCTTGAGAAGTTCGATGTGTGCTCTCATCATATGCTGATCACGCACTTCACGATATTTTTGCTTGTCGCCGTCGAACATTGTTAGTAAGACCTTTTTGCTCTGTCTGCGGAGCTGTGGAGCATGCTGGTAGGTTACTAACTGAAGTAAAAAAGTCAGATGCTAAATAAACGACGACACAGGCCACAAACCTCGCACAAGATACGCTGCCATCTCTCATCAAATTTTACATCGTTGACAATACGTCTCATCTGGCAAGGTAGACGAAGAGCAACGTCGGTGATCATAGTGTAGTAATGTTCTCGAGCATCCATGACCCCGGTTCTGCCTACAAAAGCATTTCCATTTCTAAGCAGGAGAACGCTGATAAATTTTGATCATTATGGCACGCGCCATACTTAGTCCGCTTAATCCACTTGATCCGCTTGCTCCGCTTCGTCATTGGTCAATTCAGTGAACTGACCAATGGTGAAGCGGATCAAGCGGATCAAGTGGATTAAGCGGATCAAGTATGGCGCGTGCCTATCTCTCCTTTGCAGTAATTCAAAAACAAAAAGACTATCAACCGCTTTGCAGCGCTGTAATTTGCCAGTCATGAAGGAAACACAGGAAATTAATTTGGCTCGAGGTCTTATATGCACTGAAGACAAGAATACTAGCACACGTACCATTTGATATCCCAGTAACGCCAGATTCATGTGAAGCTGCACCGCTGTCCCGCGACCATGCTCTTGGTGCCGTTCGATGTTCTCTAGCGGTGCGCCAGTAACTTGCTACACTTTCTAACAGATTTCGACAGAAATCCAGCGCTCCAGCGTTGCACAACTGCGTCACTATCTAAATTACACGCATACTAGCGAGTGAAGAGGTGACAAGGAAACGGAGACTCCAACCTGCGCAAGTAACTTTTCAGTACTTCTCCGTTTGGTAGTCGCTCTATCTTCAGACGTACTAGTGGGTGTGGCTTCGCGTGATGCATCAGCCGCTGCAAATTCAACCACAGCCGAATTTACGGATGCAGAAGGAGATCCAGAATCTTCCTCAGGCAACATAGCCGTTCTCTTTTCTGGAAATTCGTAAATTTCGGGCTCTATAGCTTATTCGATAGAACACTAGCCTTCGGACTCCTTTTCGCTCTTCTTCCTGTTTTCCAAATGTTCACCGCATTTGGTAAGTAGAACAAACAACAAACGGAAGAGCAAAAATTGTCTACAAATCAGATCTCGATTACAAAAAAGTACAATAGTTTACTAGAGAAACACCTGTAGTTATGGTCATTGATGTCAATAATGCTTCCTTTCCAATCAACCATCGCAATCAGTTGCACTACTGTGGGGTAGAGATTCGCTGGATATAGCTGAGCCATCAAAGCCATAGCGAAGATGAGTAATGAAGTAGATGGGACAGTATCGCCGCGACTACAAACAATCACACTCAAAAGGTACGAAATTCTACAGTAACGACAGCTACTGTATGGGACTTTCCAGACCGAAGCTATTAGCAAAAATGGCTCTCACCCGACTGGTACACCCTCCACAGGTAGCGAGCCGATAGATCCTTCGTCGCGTATTTTGGCTAACGAAGCTTGCAAAAGGTGAAGAAGCCATTCACTTTCTCAAAAAATAATATCGCAGCTAGACAACCTCGCCCACAACATTCATAGAAACTCACCCAGATCAAACATATCACTGTTCTTCTGTGTAAGAATCTCGATTGAGTTCAAGGGTCCCATAAGAAACTCCATCTGTACTGGATCCTCTTCTGGGCTGTAATGCAAAATTTTTCGCTATGCTTATTACTACATGGCTGTCCTCAAGCTTACCTCAGTATTTTAGTGCGATTGAAGAAGGGACGCAACCCTCCCCATCGCATCACTTTCGTTGATGAGCTCATAGATCGTGCTTGAGATCTGTCATTCCTTGTTGTAAGTGCAAAGGAATAGATGAGCGACTGCCCAACAAGGCGAACACGATGCGCGATATGAGAAGTCTGGAACAGCAATTTGGAAAGGATTTTCTAGCAGATAAGCTCGAAAATTCAGTCGTTTGAATTACCCTAGGATCGGTATAAAGATTCAGATATTCCTGTGTGAGCTGCTTCGAATGTGGATCATTTACAGAAAGGAGAATGAATAACAACACAGTGTACAGCTCCAATGCTGGTAAGGGATCAGATACGCTGACCGGAGCATTTAGAGCAGCTGCAGCAGCCACTTCTCGATGCAGGAAAGACATAATGCCAACAGAACTTCCAAACTCTGAAAGCTGGAGAGCATAGACACGAATGAAAGTCTTGTCAAACCACCAACTTCTTTTCACAATACTCCAAAACTGCTTCCAACGCGTACACATCATGTACTTCAGCTGTAACGCAAAGTCAGCCATCAGGTCGGTTGGAATGGGCACTTTGCCACGAGAAAAGACTGCTAGATCATCTGGAGCAATCGACTTTTATCTTAGGCAAGAAAGCAAATAAGAAAATGAATTGCCAACAAATGGAAATGAAAAAGAGAGCTTGGGTGGGGATAAAGAAGAGAGAAACTAAACAAATCAACGTACTAATGATGACTAGATCCTTCCTTGCGTAGTAATCGTGCACGCTGTCAACCAAAAGAACTCGGAGAAGATGGTTGGCTGCATCGACCAAATCACGATGACATAAACGGGGACTCATCAGGCGACATGCGGTTTTGACCATCCATTCACGGTCCTATCTTTGAACTTCATAGATTCTCAAACAAGGCGGAATCATGGTACCTTGACAAAGAGATTCCGCGTAGTTAGAGTTGTTAGCATGCGCAGCACGTTGAGCAGGAACTGATCAGGTAAGGATAGCGGCATACGAGCAATAAGATGTGAACGGGGGAATCCAAACTCTCTCTTCGACATGCCATAGAGGCGTACGGAAACGACAGTCATTCCTACTTGCGACCGCGATCTTCCAGAAAACGTAAGGGTTATGTTGCGATGGTCCCTAAAGTTTCCGAATTCCCCTTATCAACAGTCGGGGGTTTTGATATAAGAAAAAACAAGAAACATACAATTCCAGAGACTGAGTTCTTGTGAATCTGATGTCAAAGAATCTAGCCAGATCTGTTGTCATGGTCAGCGGATATGTTTTTCCACCGATTGTCACCTTGACATAAACGTGAGGGTTCTTCACAGACTCAAAAAGTGTCATACCTCTGAAGGACCACGACCTCTTTCTGCAGGCATCTCCACACGAACTGCCCGAACAATGGTGTTAGGGTCTCCCACCCTCATCGTCAGGACAAACTGCTCTTTCTGTAAACAATTTGCAAATAGAACGGCATGAATTCCGATGCAAAGGATTGCAATTTAAAAAGTAAGGGAGAAAGAATAATATGTTCAAAAAGGCCCAGCAGGGAAAAAAGGATAGTGGAAAACTCGCGAAACCAAGTTCTAGAAAAAAGAAGAAAGGAGGACTCCTCCACCCTATCTCTCCTAACATTTCTCACACAAAAATAGAACACATAAGGTGTTTTACTGAATTTCAATCAGCTCTATACCTATTCAAGATCAATGGATTACAGCGCATTGCGTGCGCTTACCTGAATAGCAGTGACAGGCATGGATCCAACGGTGCTTAGTCGAACATTGAGGTCATGAACATCATAGAAGATAGAAAGGTCGGTACAGGAGACTTCGACCCGTTCCACAGGTTCACAACGCTCGAAAAGCTGTAAGACCATTTTGAATTTTCGCGAAAACTCTGCATCTTGGCTGTCGGATGTACCGTGACCAAGTCGCTGTCCTGCAGCTCTGTTTCAGGCTCTTCTTTCTCCTTCTCGGCTTGAGCGCACATTTCACTCGGCATACACTCTATCCACAAGTCGGGCAACGTAGACCATCGTCTGAAACTTCGATATACGGGGTATAAGTCTTGGAAAAAACATATTACGAACGCTGAGTAGATCAGGTTTGTAGGCGAGTCGTAGAAGAATGGCATTGAGTATATCATATCTGCAGATGATCCAGTGAAAAGAGCATGAGTAAACGCGGATCTCTTCAGTATCACACGCTGCAAGTGACAACATACCTTTGGAATTTTCATTTCAGAAGACAATCCGTATAATCAATGATACCTGAACAAGGATCTGCTCCAGTGTCGGATATATAAAAACCAAAGAAGATGCAACTGGGTAAGAAAGGCACGCCATGACCCCGCTAGACTCCTGCCAGCAGTGTACAGACGTCGACAGCTCGAGCCTTGAAAGCAGTCAATCCGTTGATGCGGTACGTGCAAGTAAAGCAACCTTGTCCAGTTGAATGTCAGATTCTCTCTCGAAAGGTTTCCTTTCTCAATAGGTGCAAACCACGTGCCTTTCTCAAGTGAAAGAAACAGCAGCTCAGAAACAGAAGAATAATGGATAGATCTGAATTATATGATAAATGCATGATCTAAAACAAGTCACACAGGTATCGCTTCGAACATTTTGCGAGTAAATACCAGTGTGCTTCAATTTTTTAGAAAAAATATATTATCTCGAAACAATTACTCTCACTTTTCCCGGCTCCTATCCCTTTTCGTATAGAAAATAAAGGAGAAGCACGAACGTAGAGTGCCCAAAACGACTTACACTCCTGATCCTAGTGTTTGTTGCGTATGAGGCAAAGTTACTGTGTTGGTCAGGAAAAACGAGGTGTTGTCCGCAGTTTTCGCAATCAACTGGAAGGTCGAATGATTAATGAAAAGCATTAAGAGTGTAGATCACCTTACACTTACTTTGTGCTCATAAAGATGGCCAGATGAGCTCAATACCATCAACCACATCTCATTATTTGCAGAACTATGGATCAGTTCGATATCTTCCACATTCCCTAAAATCGATAGGCCGTAATGATTCAAATGATCTGCGAAGCAAAGAGAAAGACTTCGGAAAAGTTTTACACACCAACTGGGAGCACAAGCTCTTCGACAAAATTGTCTGCATCAAGCATCAAATCATACATCCTAATCAGCTGCATAGTGGCAACAGCCAGTAGCGCAGGACGATTCGGAGCCCATATGACCTCAACGCGATTGTTTAAGCATTTTGAACGAGATGTCGCAGATATTCTCACCTTTACTATAGGGTTACTGTGCGTTGTCGTTAGTTCGGCCAATTTGATAACCATGCGGTCGACAATCTCTCCCTCCCTACTCATACGGAGAGTAAGGATATCGCTGAGTCCAGCGACCGCCACTTTATCATCCCTACAGGAAATCTGACGACCAGCGAATCCAACAGGCTCAGAATCAATGCGCTTGAACGAGGGCAAAGGTGATAATCGATTACAAGGTAAACTTCCAGAACTCACCATGTGTTCAAGTTCATCGGATAAGCTCTGGCCGGGATGCATATGGAAAATCTGCAATGTCGTTGCATGCTCAGAAAGCATGAACCACAAATGACAGCCATTTTCTGAAATATCTCAGTAGCCAGTACGGCGATGAATCCAGTTGCAGTGCTTGCTGATAACCTACCAAAGGGCAACACATGACAAATTTCCCTGGCTTTATTTCTGTCATTGGGTGGCTCCGGTGGTCTCCTCGGTTCGATAAGAGCGTTTGTTTTCGCTGATTCATAATCCTCCTGAACAATGATGAGAAAGTACTGTGAATCGTGGTACATTTTTTGCACATGTCTCAAAAACATTCATATTCGTCAGAATATACGTACGCTAAAATACAGACAGAATCCTTATTTTTAAACTTTGCGAAACGATTTTGATAGAACTCTTGCACAAAGCAAGAATACCTTACCATGATTGCCTGATCGTAGACCATTCTCAAACGTTGTGGATCAGCTAGTGAACGTCGAACATTGTCTCTGCGTTCATCTAAAGACCATCGAGAGTCACGAGCATGCAGTGAAGCACGGACAATCCTTTCAATCACTTCCATACGACTTTCAATTCCAGATCGTATCCGATCCTTAAAACCCACATTTGTAAAACTGCAACAGCAACGATATTTAATAGTTTTGATATATGAAAGCTTGATGCGTACATCGCTGAATTTGAATACACTAGTCAAAATTAAACACAGACGGCTAGAGAAACAATAAATTGAATAAATAAAATAAAAAATATTGATAGAAATAACAAACCAATAGATTCATCACTTCCAAAGAGTCGGCATTGTGCTCAAGAGCAACTGGGAACGACACTGGTTGATGAATTCCGCTATCAACCGTCTAAATTGGTACTACTTGACGTAGCAGAGTGCATTCATTGCCTAGCACCTACCGTATGCACAGAAGGAGCAGTTCTGCCTCGTGCAGCGCAGATAGCTGGGCAACGGTAAGTCGCCGTCTTCAGCGCTGGACAACCTCCAGCACCACAATCGCAAAAGAAAGAACCTTGTTTACTAAAAAGAAAAAACAAGAGTATCATGGAGATACTTCGATTGTGCTACCTGTAAGATAAATCATGCCCTCTGTGGCAATTTATAGCGCATACGCTGCACACTCCTTTGTTATCGGTCATTTTGCATGTATGACAATTGTACCAGTGTTGATGTACAAATTCTGCAACATGATTATTTAGGTACAGGAATGATGGTTACATCCCGCTTCGAACTCAACAAATTCCAAAAACAGCACCTATAGCCTTTGAAGTTTTCTCAAGCAAGAAATTTTTTTTGATGGAATGGGGACAAATTGAATGATGTCCAAACAGGCTTGTCAATATCCGTTAGATGTCACATTTTCACTTCGCCATCTATCAACGGTGAGAAAACTTGTTCTGTTATGTGCTGATTTGTATGCAGGTAATTTCCATCTGTGAATGATTAGGACATCGTGAAATATAGAAGAAATCATGACGAGTGATGAGCTCATATACACTAAAGTAACTTAGCAAGAAGACGCTGGATTTCTCGCGCTTCAAAATTTCCTTGTTGCAATGGTTGCAAATTGAAACATGCAGCAGATTCCACACTAATCGTTCTCTGTTGCAAATAAACCCAAAGAGCAAAAGGACAGGCAAGAGCTTCTAACGGCTAGTTCGAGCAGTTCTAAAGTAGCCCTTTTGTTTATTCGTTGAATTGAATACACTCAATTTTAAAAAGCTTGTTTACGACACGTTTTTGCAGTCAGCCTAGCGCATATGAACAAAAATGAGGAAGAGGACAAATCATAATGTTCATCCAACCTTTCTCCGTAGCGGCATATGTGCAGAGTGATACATTGTTGCCAGAACGTGTTTCCTCGCGGCGTTCCACTGTCGGTAGCGTTGTTGGCCCTCCACGGCGAGTGACGGTATTCTGATAGATTATTAGAAGTGTAGCAGTGACCAACAAGTCAATTACCTTCAACGTTTCCGAATCGCTAAAGTATGTATCAGAGCAGTATGGTTCGGCACGTTTGCCAAGTTCCGAACAATACTCGAAAAGGTTCGCCACAACCATCAGACGAAACACAAGCCGGTTGTCATTCTAAACCAAAAATTTATGGAGTGTTACATAAACATCAAGACGTGAACGGAATTGAGGACTTCACACTTCTTGAGATATTCTCATTGTGAGAAGGCGCACTGAACTAGTTGTACGCAATAAATCTTATATATAAAGCTGAATGTCTGTTTGTCTGTCTTTCTGTCTGTCTGTCTGTTGTCTGTATGTCTGTGTGTACGTATGTTCCGAATAGAAAATTCCATTTCTCAACCGATCGGGACCAAACTTGGCACACATACACTTCGAGCCCCGGCGGGTGTCACAGGCTACTTTTCGTCATCGATCGATATCGATTTTATCGATTTTTTGCAAAATTTGAGCTACGGGGCTGGGAGTTGGCACAGGGGGGTAATCGAGCATGCTGATCACCCCCGTGGGGGTGATCAGCATGCTCGATTACACCCCCTGCCAAATTCCAGCCCCCTAGCTCAAATTTTGCGAAAAATTGATAAAATCGACATCGATCGATAACGAAAAGTGGACTGTGACACCCGCCGAGGCCCGAAGTGTATGTGTGCCAAGTTTGGTCCGGATCGGTTAAGAAATGGAATTTTCTATTCGGGACATACGGCGGAGCCGAGTAAGCCAGCTAGTTGATCTATAAAGATTGAGTATGTAAGAAGTTCAAACTGACCACGAGTAGGCTTTGTCCGCGCATGACATTTTCTTCGTCCGTGGACACATCAATCCACGCGGAGAGATTTTCAGCGCAATGACGAAGGACCTGCAATATAGAGGCTACAGTGCAAGATGAAAAACTATCAAGCTGGATAAACCTCGATGTGCGTCTCAGAATCACCATAAGTGCAAATAATCATCAGTGCTTTGTGAAAAACATCTTCTCGCCGTTGCAATGGTACAAGGCTGTGCAAGCGATCGCGTCTCTCAGCTGCTGTAAAGGAACTTAATAGGATTGCTAGTGTATTCTTATACCGTACTTTGTTTCCCAGTCCATGTGAGTGCAGTCTGCGCTAAACGATCCGTCGACTGTACGACAATGGCATAAAAATCATGCAAGTCATCTATAAGCGTCGGCCGTAGTATTGTTCCGACGCTGTCGCGCATGGCGCAATGCAAAACTTCCGCATCAACCTGAGGCAAAGAGATCACAATGCGAACTGTAAGTGAAGTTGAAACCTACGTAATCCTTCAGATGTTGCAGAATAGGAGCGAAGCTCAGTATAAGTGCGCTAGGAGCTTGAGCGCAGCGCAGCCAAGAAGGTAGAAAGAGTAAGCGGCCAGCTAACAGCGAACACAATTGTTTCGACAAATCAGAGTTGGGGTCTGAATTTCATAATCTAAACAGATGGTATCAAAGGAATGAGAACAAACTTACTCTTCTGAAGCATGTTCGACAACACTTGCACGAATGTTGGAGTAAGGGCTGTGCATTCAGAAGAAGAATCGACGGAAGCGCATTTATCCAAAACATCACCCAAGATGACAAGATGATTCTGTTCAACCAAAGGTTACCGCACAGTGAGTTGCTTGAATATCAGAATACCTCTATCCAAGACGGTTTCACTTTATCGCTCGTCAGCACAGCTTCATAGAACGTTGAGAAAATGCTAATCAGAGGCCTAAATAACTTCGATACAGCTGTATAATTTGACTAAAGTAAAGATTAATCACCAACTTCTTCTCAAAGCTCTGGACAGGTTGAACGCTTGTAGCTCCACTCAACAAAGTTTCCGAAAGATAACAGAAACGAAACTCTGCAGCTTGATCCGCTCCCAACTAGAAAGAGAGAAAGTTATTTCAGTTGTAGCAACAAAAACCCTGATTAGTATAAATTATGCTCTTGTTAAAGTAACGAGAAAGGTCCTCAAAGAAGAAACATCAGCAGTCTTTACCTTATTGAGTTCCTGATCAGCACGCTCAGCCGTTTCTTTCGAATACTGTCCGCTACAGGCAACTTTCACAATCCATTTCACATGTGCTACATTGAGGACGCTCCAGTCAGGCCTTAACATTTTGATTGGAAACAGAAAGTAATTTTTGTAAAAAAAAAACACACTTCTTCTTCCACAGCTCTTGCACTTCGCGTAGTAGCAGCATTGCAACTTCATGGCGAAGGTGCTGATGTAGTAAGTAATCATCAACACCATTTTTTAATTCCTCGCCGATATCACCATCGCCCTGGAACAGTTGCAATCAACAGACAAGATCGATAACTCATAGTGATACCTTCAGAATTGAATTCAGTTCACTCTTGCGAGGTGAGCGATTGTCAGCAACCAATTTAGTCAAGACATCGTCACTAAGCGCCTGCCGGCACTGCTCCTCAAAAGATGGTAGCGAGTCGCAAAAAGCTGTATTTCGAAAAATGGACAGCGTACAATGTAAGCGGTCAATACCGCCAGTAGCTTCCCATGATATGCATGCGTCTTTGCTGAACAGAAGAGATCATAATGTGACACCACCACAACCAAATTTTCTCCTGTGTATGATTTCGTCTTTCCAATGTAGTTCGTAGCCTTTTTTTAAACTTCAAAAGGCTTCGAGCTATCATAAAAATCGTGATGCGAACGTGATAGGAATAGAAATGTAGAACTCACACTTCATGCACGTCAATATTGTGTAATAGGTACGTAAAGCTTTCGAAAAGGGATAATCCCAGACCATTACCCGTGGACTCAATTATGAGTACAACGAGTATGAAGCTCTGAAGATATTCTTGCCAACTCCCCTGAAAAGCTCCTTGAATTCTCATTCACAAAATCGCGTGGAAAATAATTGGCTCACCCCACTGAGGAAGTCAATGAAAAGTCGTACCGCACGATCTGTCAATTTTGCAACATTATCTGGTTGCACAAATTGCTTTACAAGACTTTCTATTCCAGGAACATGCTTATTGAAAGTCTGAAAGCAGCACTAATAAAAACGCAGCGGTTTGCTTGGTGAATATACCTGTAGATCTTTTTGTCCCTGATCACTCATTAGACGTGGTAAATGCCGAAGAATGAAAAGCAGCATGGGTAATTCAAGATTTTCACCATTACGCAAATGCTCATGAGATAGTAAAGCATAAGTGCCGGACAAGAATGTCTGAGATGGATGACGGAGCGAGAATACGGCCAATGAGTCCATTAGTGCGCACCAATCACTTTCAGTTTTTCCGAGCATCTTCAGATCAAGTGACCAGTCACAGTCTGTAATGCATTCATTTTGTAGAACCATACAGCAGATGAAAAAAAAAACATATACCCGGTCTTCTATGCACCAAAGTGAGCAAAAGCGATATCACGCCATCTACAAGGACGACCGACGAAGTTTTGCTGAAGCAATGATTGAAGGTGAATAAAATAGGATTCACAACAGATGAGAACGTAACAAGACTAACTCAGTCAAAAAAGATTGCAAGAGGTTCACAGTTTGCTTCGCAAATTCAGATGCATGCTGCTTAGTCAAATAATGAGAAGACTCTTCTAATACCGAACACTCTTCCCGACAAATTCTAAAGATAAACTGAGATTATCGATGACAAGACATGGATAGACGCAACCTCTCCGCAGACTTGGACCTCTCCGTTCCCCTGTATTGTTCCAGTGCATGCTTGAAGATAGAAGAAACTAGCTGAGATCGCGTGCTTCCCGCACTTCCTGAGATTAGAGTCTGCAGCAAGGCTGCTTTCTGCGAACCTTCACTAGTCAACACCTCATCAAGTAGTCGACTCTAGAAAAAACAACCGTATTCATCGCGGAACGAGAAAACAAGGAATACCTGAAGTTCTGATCTGATCAGGCTGCGATTTGAGAGTGAAATATAGGCATTTTGTAGATATCCTATGATATCCGCATTAGACAGATTTTGAGCCTAAAATGAACCGTGCAAAAGTGTTTTGCTTCCCAATTTCTTACCTTTTTGAAAACACTCGAAATGCTGTCGTTGCAGTGAGACAGATCTCTGACACTAGAGATCATACGGAAAAGAAATTCGATCCTCTTGGTAATCTAAGGTATATGAATTATACACTGAACCCCCTCCAGAAGAAAATTTGGTCACACCTCAACTATTTCAGATACGATCTGGGATTGTACAGCAGACTGCTGATCAAGCATTGCCGGAACTTGTTCAAGAATGCTCTCAAGCCAATTTCCAGCGACGGATTCATCATTCAGCGCTAAAAAAATGAGAAATGCAGTAAGTACCCAACCCCTCAAAGATAGCTCTTACACTCTTCAGGAGAGGCAATAGGAACAGTTTTTGCACCAGTAGTCGCTTCTTTAGCTCTGTTTTCCATCTGCTCTGCCAACATGTTCAAAAGTTCGTCTATTGCATTCCATAACGAAGCCGAAAGTCTGCTGTATCTCGCCAAAGTGAAATCAATCCAAACAGAAAGCGCTTCTACAGACTCTACCATCCGCATCAAATGATTACGATCTCGTGATGCCTGTGCAAATATGAATAATGATGCAAAACCAATGCGTTCTATATCGATACATACCTTTCCCAAAAGTTTGGCGACTGAGTTGAATACATGACCCATAGTCGATGGACTAGAAGACAAAGAAAGAGCGAAAGACCGAACCACATTTTCGAGAAGAGAACAGCTCAGGTCTAGATCGAGAGCAGAAGTTGTAAGAGCACTAAAACAAATAAAAGTAAGGTAGGTAGTAAGTAAAAACACCCTCCGGACAAACTAACCTGTTGACACAAGCAAGAGCAGCAGCCGTGAATGGAACTGGAAGATGCGGACAATAAGAGTCAATAGTGACCCAGTCAGTTTGCAATATTGTCTTGACCTTATCTGCGTTTCGAAGAATTAACGATTCCCTGAACAACCGTCATGATCTATGACATTTGGCCTTGGGATTGTATAGACTTACACAAACAGATTTTGATCTTCGCAGAACTGTTCTTCACATTTGGAAAGTTTCTCCAGAGGCCAAAGTGACTCTAATGTGTGATTGAGCAGACCGGAACTCAAAAGGGTTGCGCGATTATTCCGAAGAAGAAGTGCCTTAAGATTGTTCGCGGTCAAAATGCTTTGAATGCAAGCTAACGACAAGTATACTCACTTCTGCAGTATTACTCTCCGGAACAGAATTCGAATGCAGAATTTCTGAAGGTGCTTTCCATGTCTTCATGTTAGCTGCTTTCATGCATCGATCAGCAAACTGAGACGAAAGACGCCGATTTTCCGCCAGGCAACAGAGAATTTCTGCAAACTCCTGAGAGTCAAATGATTCCTTGGGAACAGCTGCTAGTTTCTCAATAAGCTGGCGACATACAGATGTGTACTGCGCAGCATCGTTTAGCGAGCCTGAAAACAGAGATTGCAACTTCAAGTGCATTGTAGAAAAAGTCCTAGATGAGGCAAACATCTGATGTATGCTGGAGTTACCTCCAATTGAAAATGAACATATGCACAAGCTTGGAAGCGTACTAATTATACACACCACAGAGCGGAGTGGCCTCGAAAATTCCCTCATTTTTATAGATGTTTGCAATTAGCAGAGACAATGCTTTGATTAGTTTCACTATCACTTTGTATACAGTTCCCCATTTTTGAATAACGACGCAACGTCCCAGAAACTATGGATACACTTCTTTGCTTTCAATGATTCTACTACATCTAAGGTCCCACTATCTATAATGCATCTGAGATAAAGAAACGAATCACTTATAGCAAGTTACAACTCACATCATTTGCCTAAGAAAGCAACATATTTGATGGAAAGAAAAAGGGCTACTCTGCGTCCTTAGAAGGGACGATCAACATCATATTTAGTAATTGTGTGAATGTATTAGGTTGAACACTAAGTTTTGCAACTGGTTTCATAACTTCCCTCTCATTCAAGATGGCGCACTCAAATTTTGGCATTACGTAAAATGCAATGTGGGCGACAAGTGAGCACAAATTGTCTAAATTTTGAGCACGAAATAGAAAAGTTTCAGGCATTTTTTGGAGAACTAGTAAAAATTGAGAATTTTTGGGGGTTAAAGCTAAAATGAAGCCTTTAGCAGCCTAGACCATGCGCATTAATCCGGATTCGTCTACAAATTATTGCTGGAGGTTGACTCCTTTGGCCTAGTAAGAAAGAAACAAAATTCAGGGGCATGTCGAGATTTGGCGTCCTCACAAAGTCGAACGAGTCGATGTACGCAAGAGCTGCTGGGGATGACCGTCAGTGACTAAAGAGTCCGAAGCTCAAATTCCGCCGAGACTTCACATCGTAAGGTTATTTGACCTGCCGAACGCGGATATCATATTCATTTATTGATTCAACGCCATTTTCCAATGTTTAGGGTGAGACCCCATATCGTACTCCTACAGTAACCTTACAAAAAACCCCTTATCACGGAATTTCACTATCGTTTTCATGATCAGCATGTCGGATAACACCTCTGTGCCAAGTTTCAGTCAAATCCGTCAAACTTTGAATTTCTCCCCTTCATACCATACACCTACCGTAACCCTCACTGCGCCGTCAGAATTTGGTAGGACAGCAGCTGCGCTTGTAGCTTACGTAATAACCAACACAGTGGCAAAATTTGAGCGCACCATGTTGAGTGAGAGGGAAGTTATGAGATCAGTTGCAAATAGTGTTCTACCTAATATTAATGAAACACAGAAAATGTGAAGAATTTTTGAAATTCAGCTGTTTAAAACAGAGGGTTATAATCACAAGTAGCACTCACAGCTAGCACCTCCGCAAACCTCTGACAGAAGAACCACCAGTTTGTGAGGGGTGCATTCTTCAACCAGCTGGTCGGAGATCCACGCTAACAAACCGCTGGTTATCTTCTTTTCTGTCATTGACTGTAAACAACAACACACTGTAAAGGTCAATCGAAAGTGAAATATACAAAGTATTTCGGCAAAAAAATACCATAGAGAACTCAGCTTCAGTGGAATATAAAATTATTTATTCCATCTTTGATAACAATAACAACGATGCATTAACCACAATACTATTAACAATGGTATCTAGAGAGTCTGTGAGGGTATGAGCAACTTGAGAATTGTGCGTTTGCGACTGCGAGCTCAGCTGGCTTTGGTCAGCTCCAGGAACATCTGATTCCTTACAGGAATGTCTTTGGTAATGCAAGCTTCTAAAAGAATTAAAGACTAAATTCATGCAAACCTGTCTCGAAAATTGTAATAGAGATCCCAAAGGCTGCTCGTACTGGTCCAACTCAGTAAGGACTGCATTAACCAATCTTCTGCGCAGCAAACTTGTTGCACACAGTATTTTGTCGTAAGCACCGCAACTGCAATGAGGCTGAGGTTCAAGTTCGGAGGTGAATTCCACATCTTCGTTGCTACAACAACTGGCCATTTCCTGCGAATGCGTAGACGAATTCATACCTAAATTAGAAGTTTATGGATGCAGAAATCCCACACGAAGTCCCAAGCAGCAAAGCCATAACGAACAGAAAACTAACATAGACGAGGCAACAAATTCAGTGAAGCTTTCAACGTAGACCATCTTCATATTCATCATATTCACAAAGAGTGTACAAAATGTACAGGACTTGCTCACGATCAGTTGAAACTCAGTTGCGGCTAACTATAACTCTTAATTGCTTCCTTTTTTCTTTGGGTTGATTTCTACTGACAAGAGTGAGTTGGAATAAGCACAAACGATTTTCCCAGAGTACATTTGTCAACTGCTCACTAACTATTTACATTGATTTTTAGGAATTATAGGGGAACTAACATATCGCTTGCTTTTTGTCGCAAAAAAAACAGACGCATTTGACGATAACTTGTGATAGAATATATTAGCTGCCAGTTTGAGCTGCTGCAGTTTACTGGAGTTATGTTCAAATCATGCTTTGTTCAATAATAAATAGAGAACAGTCGACTTCAACTCTCATCTTCTAATACTTATTGTGGGTTCTACTGGATCGAAAAGTAGTCTAGCGCAAACTTTCAAGCGCATCTAACTAAGTATACGCTCTCAGATTCGGGCTAATCGTTAACTACACTATCTGCGAAGCGGTGGTTGGTATTCATTCGTCCCCAATAACGCTTCATAGAAACGGCCATAGGTTGCCGGCAACGGTTGCCGAGGTTGCGGGGTTTGCCGCTTTCCGGCGTTGCGCGGTCAGAGACACCTTATAGCGGCTTTCAATCTGAGTGTCACGATAGGCAAGGGGCATACCTCATGCGATTTCAGTCGCCACGCGATCTGGCAATTTGCCAGATATCTTCTAATTCAATACCGTTAGACCCCAAATGCACAGCATGTACAACTTTCGTAGGTTGCTAGAATGCTCCATCTTTCGTACATTCAGAAACCCTGTCCGATGAGTCATGAACATTTGGAGCATTGCCAAATCGCGTCGCGGCTGAAATCGCGTGAGCTATGCCCGAGGCCATAGGCGTGCACGGTGGTTCACTCCATGGTTCACTTCCTCGCGAGCCACCTCGCTTGGGTCTTTCACGTTTTCTTTCATACGCATCCGCTAAGGGCTTCGCGGTATCGGATGCGCTATTGTACCACGTGAGAGACAAGCAAGGGCGCTCGCGAGGATCTGAACCACGTCGGTCTGACACTCAAATCGAAAGCCCTGTAGGCGGGGTTCATACTGATCCGTAAGTTCCGGAACAGTTTCAGCAGAGCGCACGATTCCAGCGCTGTGCTGGAACAGTTCCGGAACCTACAGATCAGTACGAACCCAGCCTTAGTGAGCGCGCGAAACGTGTAGGCTATCATGAGGTAACGACCGGCAATGCCGGCAACCTCGGACACAGTTGCCGGCAACCTATGGCCGTTCCCTATGATATCAACCAACAAACCGACCCAACTAAAGTAGGGCACGCTAGAAGTGCCCAGCAAACAGCTTTTCCAAATGAAGCGAAGGATTTTTATAGTCACCTTTGTTTCGGAAGTGTAGCTTTACTTCTATCGAGCGGCTTCAAACGCAGGCGGATGAATAAGAGTTTTTGGGATGATTATGAATGCATGGGCTAGGAATCCACTAACAAGGTCGAGAGGGGAGTAGGCGACAATTCTGCTTCCGTGCACATCTGCCATTCTCATCCGATAAGATCATGAACACATTCCACACTTGAACCCTGCCGTCGCCTCGCCAATTGTCAAAAAACTGCGTACATAGTCACTCTACCAAAAGCAAAGCTTCAAATGATGAGACCGAAATTGCTCAGGAAAACTTCAAAAGCGCGAAATCTCCAAGAAAAATGGCGCGTCAATCGAGGAAAGCTGCTCCAGCGCCACCGCAATCATCCATCCAGGACCCGATACGCATTGAATACTCAGCCAAAGAATGAAGAAAACGAATTGGGCGATATTTTCTCTGTTTCCTACTGTTGTATCTTTTCTAAAGGAAAGAACAAGTCCACTTTATAGCTATAGTTTTTGGAGGTTTGGGATTCATGTGAGAAGAAAGGGTTTCTTGCGGAAAATGAACCTCTTATCGAGATCAGCAGTGGTTTTTTGAACCTTGTTTCCGTTGAAGCTTTTCTCACTCTGAAACGTTGATATCGTACATAATGTGCATCTGTAAAATCATAATTTAGCATAACTTATCTGTCTTTCTGCGGTTTTACGTTTTTCTTGATCTTGCTTATCCATTCGATACCACCTCATTTGATATCGTTTATTCTGTTCTTTTGAATGGTTTCTCATCTTTAATGTCAGTATCACAGGTAATATGGCGGCTCGCCCGCTTGTAACTGTCTACAATGAGAAGTACGAGGCTACAGAGACTCAGATCAAGCTGCCGTACGTGTTTCGCGCGCCGATCAGGCCGGATGTTGTGAGCTTCATCCACGATCAGATGTTCCGTAACAAGCGTCAGGCTCATGCCGTTTCTACTATGGCCGGTGAGTTGTTAATTGTTTTTTCATATCCTTACTGTTTGTATGTTTTTTTTTCGGTTCAGAGTTTATCGCCTTCTACATTTCTCTGAAAGATAGAAAGCCTGCATTTGATCTCGTTTTACCCATCAATTCTGGATGCGATGCAGGAGGGAGCAAAGGCCTGCCGCCTATAACCGTAGGAGATAACTAAAAGCGCGAGCGCTGTGGAGGAAATTTTGGCAAGTATCCAGGAAAATTTGGCGAAGAAATCCATTAGAAACAAGCCCTTGTAACTCTTCTTGGAATTGATTTTCAAGGATGCGAAGGACAGATTTGGAATCAAATGCGCATTTTTCAGTAATACATCTACCGTATAGATGAACAACTGTCTCGCTACACGAGTTCTATTTTTACCAAAAAGTGAGCTTTCAAAATCTACTATTAAAAGATGAAGAATTTCAAGTTTAGTGTTGTGTGAAAGATTTTAAGTGAATTTTTTAGTGAAATTTCTGGATTCGAAGTCGAAAGTAGGGAGTGGTAGTCAGGAAATAATTTTAACTAATTTGCATGTGATGAGCTTTTGCTATAATGTACCATTTTGTATGGACTACCGATATAGTTTCAATGGTCTATGAAATCTCTAGTGTCAAAATTAATCGGAATAGGTTTGAAACTATGATAAACTGCAAATTGCATCTTGAAGCCTCCAGATGTTTTATGACATTTTGACTGTCTTGATTGATTGACACAAAGGTCCTTTATCCAAAGAAAAAAGATGAATTTGAATGAAAATCGCGGTCTTCAACAATGTGAAACTTCAAAATTCATGAAACAAAACGTTTTCATAAGGAAGTTGACTTTTCTAACCAATGTAATTAAACTTTCGCTTACTTTTAGGCCCAGAGAATCAAATTTTTCGAAGTCATCTCTAGGCAAAGTTATGAGGATTTGTTCCTAAAGGATGTCCTTGCCAAGTTTTCTTGGATCCTTGCCAAAATATCCTCCACTAGCTGGCTTACCCGGCTCCGCCGTATCCGGACCAAACTTGGCACACATACACTTCGGGCCCCGGCGGGTGTCACAGTCCACTTTTCGTTATCGATCGATGTCGATTTTACCGATTTTTATCGATTTTTTCGCAGAGTTCACCTACAGGGCTAGGAGTTGGCACAGGGGGGAAGTGAGCATGAGAATTCCGAATACAATATTAGTTTTCAGAATTATCGGTTACTTTTATTGATTTTCTCGATTTTTTGTAAATTTTGACATGCGAGGCTGAGATTTTGCACAGGGGGGTAATCGAGCATGCTGATTACGAACACAATATTAGTTTTCAGGATCGTCCATTACTTTTATCGATTTTATCGATTTTTTTGTAAAGTTTGACCTGCGGAGCTGGGAGTTTGCACAGGGGGTAATCGAGCATGCAGATTACGAATACAATATTAGTTTTCAAGATCGTCCATTACTTTTATCGATTTTATCGATTTTTTGAAAATTTGAGCTAGGGGGCTGGAATTTGGCACAGGGGTGTAATCGAGCATGCTGATCACCCCCCTTGGGGATGATCAGCATGCTCGAATACCCCCCTGTGCCAACTCCCAGCCCCCTAGCTCCAACTTTGCAAAAAATCGATAAAATCGATAAAAGTAATCGATAATCCCGAAAACCAATATTGTATTCGGAATCCCCATGCTCGATTACCCCCCTGTGCGAACTCCCAGCCTCGTAGCTCAAACTTTGCAAAAAATCGATAAAATCGATAAAAGTAATCGATAATCCTGAAAACCAATATTGTATTCGGAATCCCCATGCTCGATTACCCCCCTGTGCCAACTCCCAGCCCCGTAGCTCAAACTTTGCAAAAAAATCGATAAAATCGATAAAAGTAATCGATAATCCTGAAAACCAATATTGTATTCGGAATCCCCATGCTCGATTACCCCCCTGTGCCAACTCCCAGCTCCGTAGGTGAACTCAGCAAAAAAATCGATAAAAATCGATAAAATCGATATCGATCGATGACGAAAAGTAGCCTATGACACCCGCCGGGGCCCGTAGTGTATGTGTGCCAAGTTTGGTCCGGATCGGTTCAGAAATGGAATTTTCTATTCGGAACATACGTACACACATACATACATACAGACAGACATACATACATATAGGGCTTATCAAACGCAGTGTCGCTTGCATCAGCATTTCCACTCCCGCGCTGGACTCTGCGTATCTTCTGCGAAGATGCACTCTAATTACATCCAATCGATTGAGACTCCGCCTTTCCCAAGCTCGCTCTGGGAAAGCGATCAGAGAGCATGTGCGCGGAAGAGATGCAGAGCCCAAGGCGGGAGTGAAGATGCTGACGCAAGCGACTCTGCGTTTGATAAGCCCTATACATACAAACAGACATTCAGCTTTATATATAAGACTAGCGACCCTACGGGTCGCTAGTAAGTGGGTGGGAGCAGATACATTGATATCTGCCGTTAATTAACTAAAAATCCTAAGAAAGAGAATTTCCATCTTCCCAGCGGCCTTTCGCGTATAGTGAGTAGTAGGAACAAAACACTATGCCCTTAGGAAAAGAAGCTACTACCAGTGACTATCCGCAAAGCGTCTCTGCTGTTCCTCTTGCAGATACCTTCGCCCAGATACCAAGGCTCTTAAACAAGGAAGCTACCTCCAAGCACCTGTTTAGAACAGCTGATTCATCTCAAAACTCGGATTGATTTCCAGGAAAGTGCCATGTTAATGGAAACGTCAAGTTATGTCTTCCAGCAGCCGAAAACTCAGATATGTAAATGAAAACGAAGCAGTATAAGCAGTATTTTTTTAATGATGTCTTGCCAGTGAACGGACTCATTTCTTAAAACAGACTAAAGCTTGCCCGACGCCTTCTTTTGAAGGACTTCTTACCGAAACTGTCCTGTCGCATAAATCCCTAGGTCTTTTCATCCCTCGAAACCAAGCTCCTTATGCTTCCGCTTTTAGGGGCAAATGTATGGTTTAGAAGAAGGGGGCGTAATTTATTTAGCAAGTTTCTTTATAATCAAATATTGACACCTGAAATTTTTTAGTGCAGATATCTTGCTGCCTTAGCCCCGAGTCTTTTCTTCCCTCGAGACCAAGCTCCCTGTTTTTTTTGCTTCTAGGGGCAAAAGTGTGGTTTTAGCGAAGTTCAAAAGGCCAAAATTTTCAGAGAAGATAATTTCCTGTCGCAAGAAGTTCATGCGTCTGTCTTTCCCTCGAGATCACTTTTCTGCCTTCAGAGGCAGAAGTTCGGTTTTCGCAGAGTAGAATGGCCAGAAGTGAATTTCAAACAAGTTTCTGTAGAATATACATTGACACCCAGAAATTTTCAGCGAAAGTATCTTGCTGGCTGAGCTTATGAGTCTCTTCCCCTCGAGACCAAGCTATCTGTGCTTTTCTGCTTTTAGGGCCAGAAGTGTGGTTCTTGATTTTTGTGGTTTTGCCAAGTTTGGGAGTTAAACGTCTTAGCGACAATGTTTCGGATGAAACTCATGGTCTGTCCTTCCCTAGAGACTAAATTCCCTGTGCTTTTCTGCTTTTAGGGGCAGAAGTACTGGTTTTTGCGAAGTAGAAGGGGCCGAAAGTTTCTGTGAAAATGTCCTATGGCAAGAAGCTCATGGGTCTGTCCTTCCCTAGAGATTAAATTCCCTGTGCTTTTCTGCTTTTAGGGGCAGAAGTACTGGTTTTTGCGAAGTCTAGGGGTCAAACATCTTAGCGTCTGCTTTTTTACTTTTAGAGACAGAAGTATGGTTTTTGCAAAGTAGGAGGGCCAGAAGTAAATTTTGAAGCAAGTTTCTGTATGAATAGACATTGACACCCAGAAATTTTCATCGAAAGTATCTTGCTGGCTGAGCTTATGAGTCTTTTCCCACCGAGACCAGAAGGGTCAGAAGTAAATTTCAAGCAAGTTCTGTATAATCACTGACACCCAGAAACTTCTGGCGAAAATATCTTGCTGCCTGAGGCCATAATTCTTTATTCCCTCGAGACCAAGCTCCCTGTCTTTTTTGCTTTTAGGACCAGAAATGTTGTTTTTGAGTTTGTGGTTCTTGCGAAGTTTGGGGGCCAAAAGTTTCAGTGAAAATGTCCTATCGGATGAAGCTCATGGGTCTGTCTTTCCCTCGAGACCACTTTTCTACCTTCAGTAGAAGTCCGGTTTTTGCAGAGTAGAATGGCCACAGGAGAATTTCAAACAAGTTTCTGTAGAATAAACATTGACACCCAGAAATTTTCAGCGGAAGTATCTTCCTGGCTGAGCTTATGAGTCTCTTCCCTTCGAGACCAAGCTATCTGTGCTGTTGTGCTTTTGAGGGTAGAAGTATGGGTTTTGCAGAGTAGAATGGCCACGAACTTCAAACAACTGTATGATAAGACATCCACATCCAGAAACTTCTGGCGAAAATATCTTGCTCTGAGGCCATAATTCTTTCTTCCCTCGAGACCAAGCTCCTTGTGCTTTTTTGCTTTTAGGGCCAGAAGTGTGGTTTTTGAGTTTTGTGGTTTTTGCGCTTTTAGGGCCAGTAGTGTGGTTTTTGAGTTTTGTGGTTTTTGCGAAGTTTGGGAGTCAAACGTCTTAGCGAAAATGTCCTGTCGGAAGCTCATGGGCTGTCCTTCCCTAGAGACTAAACTCCCTGTGCTGTTCTGCTTTTAGGGGCAGAAGTACTGGTTTTTTGCGAAGTCTAGGGGGTCAAGCGCCTTGGCGAAAATGTTTGTCGCATGAAGCTCATGGTTCTATCTTTTTCTCAAAACCAAGCTAACTGTGCTGTTTCGCTTTTAGAGGAAAAAGTGTGGTTTTTGCAAAGTAGAATGGCCAGATGTAAATTTTAAACAATCTGTATAATCATTGACACCCAGAAATTTCTGGCAAAAATATCTTGCTGCCGAGGCCATAATTCTTTCTTACCTCGAGACCAAGCTCTCTGTCTTTTTTGCTTTTAAAACCAGAAGTGTGGTTCTTGAGTTTGGGTTCTTGCGAAGTTTGGGGACCAAAAGTTTCAGTGAAAATGTCCTATCGGATGAAGCTCATGGATCTGTCCATCCCCAGAGACCACTTATCTGCTTTCAGAGGCGGGAGTATTGTTTTTGCAGAGTGGAAGGGACAGAAGTAAATTTCAAGGAAATTTCTGTATAATTATATATCGACTCGTAAAAATTCTTAGCGAAAATTTTTTGCCGCCTCAGTTTATAGGCCTCTTCTTCCCTCGAGACCAGGCTCTTTGTGCTTTTCTGATTATAGGGGTAGAAGTGAGATTTTAAAAGGTAAAGGAGGGCCAAAGTGAATCTATAACAACTTTAGGTAAATTTACCGTCTTTGTCAATTCCGAGTGTGATTATAGAATTCTCAGCATGCTCACTTACCCCCGGACCAGTGCCATCTCAGCCTCGTAGCTTCAGTTGAGAAAGATGAAATCAATAAAAATAATGGATAATCTCAAAAACGGTTACTATCTTTGCAGTGAGCGTGCTCACATATAACTTTGTGCCAAGTACCAGCCGTGTAGCTCTAATTTTATTAGGTTGTAACAGAATTAATGCAGGTTTTTCGCGCACCTTCTTCAAAATGCTGGTTTAGAACGGGGAAGTGTTTTCCTAGAGAGACTGACGTATTATTTAGAAGCTCTTTTCTTCTAATGTCTTATGCATTTTTTCGTTTCAGTGGAAGTGAATTTGTCTAGAGATTCTGAGCCCATGAATTTAAGAAACCAAATCTCGAAATTTTTTCTATTAATATACCTGGCTCTAAAACCACCAAAAACAATCGGAATTGGCTAAAAATTTACATATTATTTTCGAGTGGGCTATGTCACAAAATGCATGTTGAATCACGAATTCTGAAAACATGTGAGCCGAGAAATTTCAAAACAAAATTAAATGGTCGCTGTGCTCCGTCTGCCCTATATAAAAATCCTCTGCGAAAAACGAATTCGGAGCTTTCTATATAGGAAGAATAGATTTTAAACATCTATAGCTGAGAAAATCGGGAGCCCTTCTCCCTATTCAGCTTTAAAAAAATTCAAAAGTTTCAGAAAAGCAATTTTTCAAATTCTCAGAAAAGTCGAAAAAATGAGTACTTTCAAATTTTTGCAAATATCTTCTCGCAAAGAATTCTTTTTCAATTCCGAATTTAGCGCTGCTGCACAACCGACCATAGGCTACGCAGTGAGTTATATTTGCGCTACCTTACCACTTCTGGTAGTAAGTTATGGTTTTTTAAAGTGAAGGTTTTCTAAAAAAATTCTTGGCAGAATTCGGGCTATAAGATTTTTCTCAGTGAAGCTACAACAACACAATAATGCATGCTGAGTTGAAAAAAGTTTGCTGATTACAATAATTCTTGTTGCACACGAAAAGACTTTTTGTGTGAAAAGTTATAATGATCTAAAGATAAAATTTAGAAAACCTGCATTAATTTTGTTAAAACCTAATACAAAGAATAGAAAATCGACAGAAATAATAGGTACTTTCAAGAACACTTATTACAATCGTAATCGGCATGCTCGCTTTTTCCCGTGCCAAATCCCAGTTTCTTGACTTAAACATTGCAAATCGATAAAGCCAGTGAAGGTAACTGAAATTGTAAAAAAGAACGTGTTCGTGAGCAGCATGCTCAATTACCTGCCTGTACCTGCTCGCTTGCTCCCCTTTGCCAACTCCCAGCCCCGTAGTTCAAAATTTGCAAACATTGATAAAATGATAAAAGTAATGGCCATTTTTGAAAATGGTTATCATATTCGTAATCAGCATGTTCGCTTACCCTCCTATGCCAACTCTCAACGCTGTAGCTCAAACTTTGGAAAAATCGATAAAATGATAAAAGTATTAGGTTGTCAAGAAAATAATGTCGTTTTTTATTTGCTTGCTTTGACAAAGCAACCAGACTCAACCCAGCAAAGGGTAAGGGGTACTGTTCGATAGAGCAAAGCAAGCTCTACAAGAAGGCACTCATGTCTTTGCGCCATGCTCGATCCACAGAGAGTTCGAACTCAAATTCTAAAGATTTCCAAACGCCCAGAAAATCGAAAAAAATCAGATCTTCGTCTAAATAATTTCTACGAACCTCCCACTCGCTCACATCAATACTATCGATATCTGATATCCATATGTGCGATTGCCGTATTTTTTCCTTGACTAGAAAATGAGAAAACGAAAATTTCCCTGATTTTCTCAAAGCAATGCTGAGCTGTTTTTGCATATGTAGTTCTATACTACAAGCCTGGGTAAGTATAACTGTAGATTTTCAGCCCATTCCAAGCGGTAGTTTTCGAAAGATAACGAATTCGGATTTTTTCGTTTCAGTTTCAGTGCTAAAATCGACATTTTTCGAAAAATACCGCTCGAAATAGGCTGAAAACCTACAGTTATGCTTACCTAGGCTTGTAGTATAGAACTACATTTGCAAAAACGGCTCAGCATTGCTTTGAGAAAATCAGGGAAATTTTCGTTTTTTCAGTTTCTAGTCAAGGAGAAAATACGGCAATCGCACATATTGATATCAGATATCGATAGTATTGATGTGAGCGAGTGGGAGGTCCGTAGAAATTATTTGGACGAAGATCTGATTTTTTTCGATTTTCCGGGCATTTGGAAATCTTTAGATTTTGAGTTCGAACTCTCTGTGGATCGAGCATGGCGCAAAGACATGAGTGCCTTCTTGTAGAGCTTGCTTTGCTCTATCGAACAGTACCCCTTACCCTTTGTTGAGTTGAGTCTGGTTGCTTTGTTAAAGCAAGCAAATAAAAACCGACATTATTTTCTTGACAACCTAATAATTGATAATTCTAAAGACTAATATTGTATTCGTAATCAGCATGTTCGCTTACCCCCTTTCGCCAAATCCCAGACCCATAGTTCAAAATTTGCAAACAAATTGATAAAATGATAAAAGTAATGGGCATTTTTGAAAACGGTTATCATATTCGTAATCAGCATGTTCGCTTACCCTTTTGTGCCAACTCTCAACGCTGTAGCTCGAACTTTGCAAATAATGGATAAAATGATAAAAGTAATTGATAATTCTTAAAACTAATATTGTATTCGTAATCAGCATGTTCGCTTACCCCCCTGTGCCAACTCCCAGCCCCGTAGTTCAAAATTTGCAAACAAATTGATATAAAATGATAAAAGTAATGGGCATTTTTGAAAACGGTTATCATATTCGTAATCAGCATGTTCGCTTACCCTCCTGTGCCAACTCTCAACGCTGTAGCTCGAACTTTGCAAATAATCGATAAAATGATAAAAGTAATTGATAATTCTAAAAACTAATATTGTATTCGTAATCAGCATGTTCGCTTACCCCCCTGTACCAACTCCCAGCCCCGTAGTTCAAAATTTGCAAGTAATCGATAAATTTGGTAGAATCAGTAACAAGTTTCCATAGTGCAAAACGACAGACACAAAAACATCGACCAGAAAAACACCATCGAGCGTACAGACAGCATCCACCAGCGTACAGACAAGTACACCATTCGGTTTTATATATATAGAAGGATAGCGCTCGCGCTCTTATGTATCTCATGCGGATACAGGCGGCAGCCTATTGGTTCCTCTTGCACCATCCCCATCAATTCTTACATGCTACAGTGACTCAGTGCAGGGGTATAGCAGCTGATCCTGGCCAAATCGCATATTGGCCAGAGTTTTATTCTTGTGTCCTTCTTAGTGTTCAAAATGCTCGTACTCAAACTCCACTCTTCTTCCTCTCAACAGATCTTTTTCGATAAGATCCAGAGGAATCTACACGATGTATGCAACTGTGTTGAATAGCTTTCAGCTTGTTGCGCCGCTATCGCTCGTACTCAGTGTCGTATTTACAAGCTTTGCTGATTTGGTAAGAGACTAATCTGAAAGTGGCTATCTCTGACGATCTAAGCTTTCATTATCATTGCTGTTGCTGCTGCTGCTATGCATATGCCTGTGAATTCATTTACGGCTATCAAGTCAAGAATTTTGTTGTGAATGGGTTTCAATGATCCCTTGAACGGAAATGATGTGGATCAAACACTTCAGGAATCGGATGAAGTTGACATTAATCGCCCATAGCCTTAGCCTAAAGTTACGACTTTTTCTTTCTTGTGCATAGCTATCCGAAAGGTTGGACATACTTCTGATCATGTGCTGTGCTATGCTTTCCTACATCTTACTGTACAGAGTTGTTCCGTTTTGCACCCAACTTTGCCACTAGTAAGTCGTTAAAAGTGTTCTTAAAGGCAGTGGGTCGGCAAAACTCAACAACTCAGGATTTTAACGCGATAGATTCCTTATCGCCCAAGTATGAAAGCAGGGCAATCCCCGTTGCACAGCATGTCTTCCCTACCGAGAAAATTACTCTCAAACCTACACGCGCAGGCCAATCTTACACGCGTCCGAACGAGTTGGAAATTTTCTTCTCACCATTGGAGGTTGCCCGCCGCCATGATATAAACATGGGGTCCGCGACGATTCAGCGTCATCAGCCTTGCTCCACTCGTCCAATTCCAAAGGGAAGGGCATCGAAAAACGCTCGTTTTCGCCGTTTTCAAGCTCTCGAAAGTGGATTTTCGGGATCAGCGTATTGAATAACCCCAGGTATGCGAAAATTTGACTAGGTTGGAATTTGCCGAGCCACTGCCTTTAAACACGTCCTCTTCGTAGGTATACCAAAATTCCTTCATTCATATGTTTTTTACTAATCAACTTCAGTAGGTTGTATCTTAATATGGCAGAAACTATTCCCTTTATTTGAGACATTGCGATGTTTTTTGTGAACTTCACTGCATTTTTTCAAATCATCTTTTTTTTCTCGTTTGACCGGGAAGAGGATTATGTTCAAATTATTTATCATCTTCTACCTTTCAAATTTTTGTTCACTTTGCTTTCACCCAAACCAGAGTTGTCATTTTCTGATCGGCCTTCTTTTTTCCCTACCTGTAATTTGGCTCATACTGAAATATCTAGATGATTATTTGTGCTAGTAGCGTTGCTTCTAAATATTCGCACACAGATCATGAAACGCTCACGTATCCGCGATCATTTGTATGCGTATCTAATCACTAGGTTAATGGTCTTAATTCGAGAAAAAAGTTGCTTGAATTCGTGCTGATGGTTCGTCATTTATGATCCTCTTGTAGATCTATCTTGACATTTTGATCTACAGTCTTTATTACGCCGTGCCGCTGATAATTTCATGTTGTCTACTTTGATATTGCAAAAGTTCACTTTTTCTGTACGAATCAAAGTTGTGGAAGGACTGCCAGTAAACAAAAACATATGGTTGATAATAGAGTATGATTTGGAGACTTTGTTCATTTTTATCTGTTTTCATCAAATCACATGTCTTATAGCAGCCACCCTATCCCAAACCTTGTCATAGTGTTCCACTTCCGCTTGCGATTCTCGTTTTTGCAAGAGGCTTAGAAGTGTATTATAAAACACTAATCACAACAAATTTTGAACATGATTAAAAAGGCGGTGGCCAATATGCATATCTTAGCTCCTTTTACCTATTATATCGGCACTTCAAATAGTCAGGTCCTGTTTCGTTAAGAAATGGCATATGATACATACGAAACTTTCTTATTTCCTGCAGGCATGTCCGAGGAGATTTGGGGGGGGGGGGTTCAATATTACTCCCCTCTTTTTCCTTCCGGTATTCGCGAAGCTTACTAATATGGTAAGGCGACTCTAAACCTTCGTCTAATTACCGTTGCACCATGTCTCTTTCTGAACAATTTGAGAAAGTCATTACACCTCGTGTAACGTGGGAATCCATCCATAAGATTAAGAAAGCGGTGCGATGCTTCCAGATTAGTCCAGAAACTTTCAATGATGAAATTCCTTTACATTGTCTTCCTCTTTTTAGGTCCTTTATCTTCGAAAAATTATACTTGTTTAACATATAACATACTTTCTCTCAAGGACTGATAACTCATTAAGCTCTGACTCAAATCCATGTGATCTCGATGTTGATAAGGTTATGTGCACTCTGATATTTTGAGCCTACCTGCTGAGTGCTAAGGGCGTCTCCATGTTTTCTAACCACGTATATTTTGAGAAAAAAAAATTCAGTGTAGGCATCAAATGCATTAACTATTGCAGGAAAGCAGCATTCCGCCGAGTCATGGGGTACGGGACGTGCCGTGGCTCGTATCCCTCGCGTCCGTGGTGGCGGTACTCATCGCTCTGGTCAGGGAGCTTTTGGTAACATGTGTCGTGGAGGTCACATGTTCGCTCCTCTGAAGGTTTTCCGAAGATGGCATCGTCGTGTCAATATCGCGCAGAAGCGTTATGCCATATGCTCGGCCATTTCTGCATCCGGTGTACCTGCTCTCGTGCAAGCTCGCGGGCACGTCATCGACAAAGTTGCTGAGATTCCACTCGTTGTCAGTGACAAGATCGAGTCGTTCCGTAAGACCAAAGAGGCCGTTACTTTCCTTCGTCGCTCCCACTTATGGGAAGACATAGAAAAGGTCAGTGTTTCTTTTTTGTTTTCTGTTGGTAACGCAAGTGATAAATTTCCAGGTGTATGCTTCGAAGCGTACCCGTGCTGGTACCGGAAAGATGAGGAACAAGCTGCACAAGAGAAAGCTTGGCCCGGTTCTTATTTATGGTCAAGACGCTGATTGCGCACGAGCTTTCCGCAACATTCCCGGTGTTGATGTGCTCAACGTTGAACGTCTGAACCTCCTCAAGCTTGCTCCCGGAGGTCACCTTGGTCGTCTCATCATCTGGACGGAATCGGCTTTCAAGAAGCTTGATGCCATTTATGGAACTCTCAAAACGAATTCGTCTGAACAGAAGAAAGGATGGTCTATTCCACCTAACAAGCTTACGAATGCCGATCTGTCGAGGCTGATCCGCTCAGAGGAGATTGTCAGGGCTGTGCGACCAGTAAAGAAGAATGTGAAGTCTGCAAAGGCGCATAGGAACCCTCTGAAGAAGCACAATCTCATGAACAAGTTAAACCCCTTCGCTATTACCATGCGTGCTGCAGCGAAAAAAACCGCTGCAAAGTGAATTGTTTTTTGTTGATAAATATTGTTATGTTACATTTTTATTCAAGACAATTCATCATAGTGATCACTGCGTAAGTATTTCTGAAGTGAATTTTGCCTCCTGGAATGCGGTTGGTATGCAGCTCGCGAGAAATCCATTTCTTCAAGTCTAAAAGTAGTAGCGATAAAGGCTTCACCTGCCTCTTGCAAAACTATGTACTCACGTAGATTCTCGCTCGAGCCTTTTCACATTAGAACTAGTGTTTTTTATGGCTGTGTCAATCCTACTTAATATATCCTTCACGCTCTCTTGTGGACGCTCTTCCTTCTTTTGTTGAGTGGTCGAGGGAGCTCGAGCATTGGAATATTGCTGGTCCACTTCAGCTGGATTATAGCTACCTCCTTCTACGGGAATGCGGATTGACGTCTTCAGATGTAATGCATCCATCGACCATAATTTATTTGCTCTCACAATTGATGATATCTAAAGGAAAGCGTATAGCGGATAACATAATGCGAGAGGTATTTTGGCTTACACTGCAATCATTTTTCAAGGCTATCCCTTGCAGAGTATCGTTAGGTTGTACATAATAAGTAATATATTTCTTTGGAAGAGACTCGGCACTTGGTGGCTGTGTAGTTCCATAGCGGCGGACCTTGAATTGAACAGTTTTATTAGAGAAATTGCGGAAAGAAAACGTCCCACTTTGTTATAACCGCACAAGAATGTATGCTCGTCTGGTTGACTGACGCTCGGCGCATAATAATAATTCATTCTGTTCCATTTTGAATTCAAATCCAGGGCGCACTTGACTGTCGTCTTTGCGGCGTTGGGTAAGAAAGACTGTAACAGGACTGCTTATGCGTCTGAAAAAGCTCGCAAAGTACAGACGATAAAGCAGATACATACAGCAAAGTCGAGCAAACTCTTGAGATTGAGTGGTATGGGGTTACAGCATTCAAGAAGTTTAGACATTTGCCAAATTAGGATCTTCGAACCGCAAAAGGAACTAGATGAAGACTCCATCTCCAAAAGAAATGAGGGAAGCACATTCAAGAACAAACTTTCACCAATTTGAGCATGCGTGTGGAACATTACAACCAATTCTACCTTGATTTGCAGTTTTTCACCGAGTTTTACTACTGGTGCGGGAGATCCTAAACCTTTCAGAGACAGTGTTCTGGCAAAGCTGAAGTTGCGAAGTCTCAATGGGATACCTTAGTAAGCCTGCACTAAGTATAAGTGCTTGCCTAAATGCCTTGCAAGATTTTGGTTCAGTGACTTACGAAGTGAAGGACGAACCATTAATCATATCTGATCGAGCGAACCGTACCCATACGGTACGAACGCGGAAAATTCGAAGCGGAAGCGCCAATTCCGGCAGTGTCCGCTTCGCTCAATACGTGTTGCATAGATTCCAACGCCTCGCGCCGTTGGAATCTAAGCAACACGTATTTGAGCGAAGCGGACCCATATTTCTACCCATCCTGACTGCTGTGCCCAGCACAAGCAACAATCTACTTTTGGATACAACATGCGGAGTGTAAATGAAGGATGTGCAGGACTAGACTGCATTTTCTGTTGCAAAGTGCAGAAGCGCCCCACCTTACAAGGGAAGGATGCTAAATGACAGCAACCATTCGTAATGGGGTACAGAACACTAGATGTAGCTTGAAACGCTGACTTCGAAACTTTTGAGCAATTGTTTGGAATAAACTATAAGCTGTCTTCCGCTTTCTTCAATGGGGGACATGGTCAGAATCTTTAACATCCAAGTTTTTCGAGCTCAGAATCAGTAGACACATCATCCAATGCCGCTATTCAATGTGATGCGGTTATTTTTCTGAAAGCGAAACGAGGAACTGAGCGATGTACCTACACACTTAGCTTGCCCAACATTGCAAATTCTTAAAACAAAGACATTGACTACTTTCCTTGGATAGTCGCTGTGCAGTGACGGCATATTGGCCAACAGCACTACAAGGCGTATAGAACGCACATATCTGAATACGTTCATCAGGAGGCCTTCCCTCTTAACATATGAATTTATTGTGGTGAAACGGCTATCCGAAAAAGGTCAAATAAGTATTGTGCTAGAATTCGAATTTGTTGGTCTTCGTTTCGAACAATCAAAAAGTTTTGCAGTAGGATGAATACCCCTGATGGCAAAACAGCTTCAATAAACTCAAGACCGTTTATGTAACTGTGTGCTGCAGAAATCTATTCCTTCTACTGTCCTTAGTCGAATTAACAAATGCAAATCAATGCAGGCTCGCCTTTGTGATGCTTTTGACCCTTTGTGATGCTTTTGACTATAAGGGCCGCATGCACTAACATGGGGAGGGGATCGCAGCTTAAAAGAAAACTTTATATTTTGAGACTCCAGATATCTGGATTTCACATTGTGTACCTATTCGTAAGTATTCCTACTACCCTTCACTATGAACATGTTGAAGAGGAGCGAGAAGCTGTACGAACCGCATTTTCCAGCTTTTGTATGATCCCTGATGATCCCCGGCGCTTTTCTTTAAAGTCATTTTTCTTTCTCCAAAGTTAACGAAAAACCTCCAAAGTTGTGCAGATTATCCAACCCGACAGTGCTAAGCATGTTCGTGATAAGAACAAATGATGTTTTGAAGTCATGAAATTTTCGATGATCCACAGGTTGATTTGAGATTTACCGAAAAATTCGACTTTTCAAAAACTCATTTGTTCTCATCAGCAACATGCTTAGCACTGTTGTGTTAGATGTTCAGTACAGCTTTGGAAAGTTTTCGTTAACTTCGGAGAAAGAAAAATGACTTCAAAGAAAAGCGCCGGGGATCATCAGGGATCATACAAAAGCTGGAAAATGCGGTTCGTGCAGCTTCTCGCTCCTCTTCAACATGTTCATAGTGAAGGGTAGTAGGAATACTCACGGATAGGCACACAACGTGAAATCCAGGTATCTGGAGTTTCGAAATATAAAGCTTCCTTTTAAGCTGCGATCCCCTCCCCAGCGGGGAGGTTAGTGCATGCGGCCCTAAGAAATTGCGATGGTGATAGCATTATCATTCTTCTTATAACATCAGCTATATGTTTCTTTTTCACTGCTCATCTGCGTTTTTCTCATGAGTCGGAGACTTTGGTACGGTAGAGTGATGCACTGAGCAGAAACAAAGTGAATCATCTGCAGTGAAAATCATCCGATCCAATCGAATTCTCTTCGACCACATCGAATGATGGCTGTTAAAGTAGTGGAAAGTACGGATGTCACTGAGATGCACTACAAGCTGTACCGTGACCTCTATCACTGAAAATGCAGAATGGAAAGAAAAGCGAGGTCAAGTACAGGAAAGGAAAGTGTGGTTTCTGATAACTGAACAAATTGGCAGATCCATTGATCTCTATGATAGTTTAGAGCAAAGTGGAAGAATGCGGATAATTAATGGCTTCACGCTCTCGGGGTTTTTCAAGCACATCTGGGCTGAGAGTATGACTGTAACCGATACGCTAGCGCAACTCAAAAAAAAAAAAGAAAGTGAGATTGCAAAATGGGCACCCTGCACATCGTTGTCCTACAAAGGAAGGGCAAAAATGCGCACAGGCAAAATAAAACATAAAGACAGCATCCTAACAAGTATATCGAGATAGGCGTATCGAGAAAGATGATATCGGGAAAGAGTAGAACAGAGAATGTATAAATAAAGCCTTTTGCGCCAGCATGGCACCATTCTGCTTATAGAGCGAAAAAACCGCTTCAAAAATCTCTTAACACGTCTTAATCGATAAAGGTTGTCAAGATGATGTAGTATCTCGAAAATTGTTAGATTAGGTGAATCTGTCCTGTAATTTAAATTCTTCCTGGATTCTATGATAAGCTCGGTCTCACAGCGTTAAATTACCAATTCAGTTTATTTTTCAACATTTATGATGAGTCTTCTTGCAGCTCTATGTCTAGCGGAAAAAAAAGCAATGTCATGTATTGCAAAGTATGTTATGGTATTTGTGCGTACTTTTGTACTCGATTCACCATTGGGTTGCACTTTTCATACAAGAGCCACCATTCTTGCTTTATAATTTGGAAGTGTTATAAACAAAATTTATATGCATTTCCAACAAAAACAAACGAACAATTCATTGAGTCGTTGCGCTATATTTTACAATACAATTACTTCTTCCGCCAAAAATATATTAGGTGGGTCCGAAAGTTCGTGCCGTTTTTTAGACCTGTTTTAAAATCGTTCAAAGTGAAGGTATACAAATCGTTTGAACACCATCCAATGCAAAATTTCTTCCTCTTTCCAGATGCTATATTTCCATTGTGACTGCTTCGACAAGCGCTGAGATAATTGCAGAAAACTAGAGCCCTTCATTTTTACCATGCCTAACTTTATCTTAGGCTTTTAGAGTTGCTTCAATAAACTTCTGATAGGCAAACCTTTTTCAAATTGATGCAATTTTTTTGCATTCTTTCAGCTTCCTCTTTAGAATTTTGCTGAATTATTTTACTAGAGCATTGGATCTTGAAAAAATCTTGTGACACATAATTGCACTAAACACTGCGAAATCCGCAAAATATTGAACTTCTAAAACTCGGTTATTACTATCCTTAGTATTACGAATAAATGAGCGACTACGGCGTGAAAATGGATAGATTTTGGAATTTTGACTACAGCTTTGCGGACCTGTAAAATTGGGAAGTACAGCGATTTTGTTTGCAAATGTCGCATGTTTCGCGAAGAAAAGGTAGCTATCAGAAAGAGGAGAAAAAGATGCATGAATGGTACCTAAACTATCTAAACCCTTCAACGACTGATGTTTTGCGAATTTAGATTGAGCCAGATATAAAATTTGGTTACTTTAGAAAATGTATTTTAGTAATTCTAGAAAACATGCCAAAGAGATGCAAAAAATTGCATTGATTTGTAAAAGGTTTGCCCTATCAGAAGGTAGTTAGAGCACCTTCAAAGGCCTAACATGAAAATTCTAAAAATTAGCGAAAGTCAGACATGGTAAAATGAGGGATTCTAGTTTTCGACAATTATCTCAGCGCTCGTTGAACGTTAACATAGCTGTTGAAAAGAGGAAGAAATTCTGTATTGGATAATATTTAAAAGATTTGTCTATCTTCACTTTGAACGATTTTAGAACAGGTATAAAAACGGCACGAACTTTCGGACCCTCCTAATAAAATGACAGTAAACATTGCGGAAGTATTAGAGAGTGCAAAAGTAATGCGCGATCTGCGAGTTCTTACTTTGCCTACATTTTTTAATGCCATAAAGACCATGAGAGACAGCAAACCTTTCGCAATACAGGCGCACATTCACCTGTACTCATATCACAAACGGGCAGACAAATATGGATTAATAAGCAAAAAAAAATTTTTCTGAAATTTTCCTAACTGATCATAACTCCCTTCGAAATTTTTTAGTATGAATGGTGAGTAGCTGGCCTGTAGCCGCAAGCCAATAGTACAAAGTAAGAATAAAAAAGGCTTGTGCAAAAAAAGATCTGCGAAAAGAAAAAAATACAATCTAAAAATGTCTCATTTTTTCAACAGTTTTTGTAGGACTCAAAGCCCCAAAATATGGAGTTTTTTGATTGTCTGCGTACTGGACAGCTAAACATTTTTGCAAAAACTGTCAAGAGGAGGCCTACCCTTATGCTTACAGAAATGAGCAGAGCTTTGACGATTGCCTTCTTCAAAAAAAAAAATTGAGCCACAGAATGACCAAACGATTACACATGTTGAGGCTCCGAAATCTGTATAGATAATGTCCAAAACAATACTAAAGTGTGCTGTAAACAACTTCCATTACATACAATTGCCAGATTTTCAAAAAAAAATGCCCCCATTCGTGCTTGATTTCTGCCCAAGAAGTAAAGCAACAAAATTCTGGTTTCGAGTGCGGTTGTGTGAAGCTCTCAAACTTCTAACGAGTGAGACTACTCAAACAATCAAAGGCTCTCAGCAGGCCCCACCAAAAGCTCCGAGCAGGCCACCATTGCCTTATCGCCTCACTGACGCTTCCCGCTGAGAACTTTTCTAAAAGTGGCAGCGAGCGGGCTACTATAAAGTCTTCAGCGGGAGGCGAAAGTGGCGGCGATAAGGCGCGGTAGCCACTTTCGCTTCCCGCTGAAGACTTTATAGCAGCCCGCTCGCTGCCACTTCTAGAAAAGTTCTCAGCAGGAAGCGACGGTGAAGCAATAAGGCAATGGTGGCCTGCTCGGAGCTTTTGGTGGGGCCGGCTGAGAGCCTTTGATTGTCTGAGTAGAAGCCCGTTTAACCACTATTGAACAGATTAATATGCTAGGTTTTTTTTTTCAAATAAGAAAGTTTGATCGAAAACGTTGTCCTGAAACAAGGGCTAAGAAACGCGCATTACTTTTGCACCAACCTAATACATGTACTATGGAACTATATGTCTACTTCATGTAAAAATCTGCAGGACAGTCAAGCGATTCTGAATCAAAGTCGCAACTTAGGAATTAGTGGGCTTTTCTCATTACGTGATCAATTTCGTGAAAACTACAAAGCGATGGCGTGCATTCTCATTAGGCATGCACATGAAGTGGTCTCATGGTAAGTATTATAGCAGAAACGAATCAAAAGTGATTTAGAGAAAAGACTAAATACAGGTTCAACCACAATAGATTTATTTGGAAGTGGAAGTCATTCCTACAACCTCTACTCTAGTCTCAAAATTATACAACAAACGATGAAAAAACTTGAACAATAACTTACGAGCAATACGCAGCACTGCATATAGTTTACTTAATGTACTTAACTTACTTATTTCACGAGTATAAGACGCGGAGGATTTTTTTCGAACAGCACAGACAAGCCGAAGGACTTCACGGCCAAAAAACTATATACAGTGCTGAATATTGCTCGAGAGTATCATGCGGCCTAAATCTCGTTTTCTATAATAAAGCAAGACGGCTGAACGGCTAGCTTAAAAAATCGAAAAAGGTGCATCCTATGCTCGTGAAATTAGGGTACTAGGTTTGTAATCCTGACGCGCTTATGCGAATCATGACTAGACGAATGAAAGAACAAGAGAAAGAGATTGAATGACGGGCGTTCCGACCATTCCAGTTATCGACGAGGCAGAGAACGCACGTAGAAGAACTTTCAAAACTTTTCGTTCCTATTCCTACGGTCTTGGAAAATGCTGGTTTTCTCCATTTTTGCGCTCTGCAAGGTGGATTTTCGGATTCTGGGTGTCGAATTACCCTAGGTAAGCAAAAAACTCCAGGTCGAGGATTTGCCGAGCCACTGCCATTAAGCTTTATTTGCGGCTAGACTTATGCTTATCTGGAACCGACCAAGAGTTGATCCGGTTCGCTGGACCAAGGGCAGAGTCTAATTTTTATCGAACAGCCCAGTCCAATAAGTTTATTATTTGAACACCAGTCATCATGATTCAGCAAACCATGAGGTTTCGGGAAATCAGAAGGCAGCACGAACAACAGCTCAGCAGCGACTACTGCGTCTTCGGGCACATTAGGATCTTATGACAGGCTCTCAGAATATTCCGCGCTCTATGATGGATGTTATCTAGCACAGCTATCTCAGCATCGGGTTCTATAACAGAATGCGGCATTTTTTGAATATCTAGCTGACTGGTCGCTCTACTGTACCGAAATTTCCAGCGGCTGCAACGGCACAGCAATGCACGATTCTGACCGTCAATACTGGCCATGAAAAACCTTGTCACTGGCCATCTGGGTATAATTTAGCGTGAGCAGGATGTTCCTTCCCAGATATCGCAGTGCCGTGAGCGCAGTGAGAAAAAAGATAAACAAAATATTGAAACTATATATTCGACCGCACACTTACACAGCTTCCGTGGACGAGAGTCAAAAAAGCTGTGCGCATAAGGCCCCGGACAGACTTCACGCGACTTAATCGTAGCGATCTAATCGCCAAGATTTCCATTCATTTTCATTTCACATTCAAAAATTTCGGGCTGGAAAAGTATCACAACCGAATGCAAGTTGATCGGCATGGAATGATGTTGTAACAGTTGTCTCGTCGCGATTTAGTCGCGACGATCAAATCGCGTGAAGTCTGCCCGGGGCCTTATGCTCAAAGGCACTGTCCACCCATAAATGATGGTGCTGAGATCCCGATGCCGACCAGTAGGGACGTTTTCACTTTGTAAGTGCCTAAGTGCAGCTACTGTGTTACCTCAAAATCAGCGTCCGAGCAGGTTTGACGATTCGAAAAAAGCATAGATTGCATGGACGCCCCCCCCCCCCTTCCACGAGGATGGGTCGCCAAAGTTTTGAAAGTTACTGTGGGCTATGAAAATGTGCAAGCTACTTGTTTATACTTGTAACTAATTGATGCAATTTTAAAAGTTTTTGAAAATCCAATTTAGCCTAATAATTTTTTCGGGGGCGTAGCTGCCCCCCACCATCCTTTTTCTGGAATTTCTGGGTTATGGCCCGCAATTTCAGGAAGCAACTAAAAAATTTTCGGAGGCGTGGCTGACGACGCCACGCACTATCATCGGAGAAAAATTTTTGTCGCCCCCCCCCCCCCTTCCGAACGGAAATCCTGGGTATGTCATGCTACAGACCACTCAATTGTTAGGCGGAATGGACACTCTGCATCTACGGGAGATTCTGAACCAAATATAGATCAAATCTAGAATCTCAGCTAGACATATAAAGTAAGAGCACTGCACATTTTTGCCTACGCTGATAAAACTGTTTTACCCATAACTTGCTTTTCGTAAAACTAGACTCGCTCCGCTTCTTATAAGCATCCGTTACCGCCTACTCGATAATGGAAAGGAATGAAGCCGTGAATGGCATGAATTTCAGCTGCAAAGAGCACGCATGCTGTTCGGATCACTGTCAGTACGACGACTAGCAATTGATGCTATCTTTCACGCAAATTTTTTTTATCATGAGCGCAACTGGAAGTATTCACTAGGAGATATACTAGAAGAAGAGCCATTTGAAGAATTAAGGAAAGGAGTACAAAAAACGGATGTGTTCTCAGTGGGTTTCGTAACAAGTAGCAGAGGAAGTGCGAATTATTTCGAAAAAAGCGATTTAATCATTGGTCACGCTAGAGACAACAACAAAGTTCGTGAATAGATAAGCAATGACACCTGAGCCTTTATGGAGCGGAGGCAGGTGATGGGTCATAATGAATCAGCTGTACTCAAAAGAAAAGATGGTTTCTCTTGAAACAACTATAATTGGAAGAAAGCCTGGCTCAGCAGGCTGTTAAATGGGAGGTCGAATCGATCGGAGAAGGCGGCGCTGGACGGCGACGTCGCCTGCGGCAAGGCGGGACAGTTCGAAAAAATGCAGTTGAGGAATTTATATCTTCGCATGCAATTTGCCAATTTGAAAAGAAAGGCAGTATGACATTAGAATTCTCGTGACAATATGATCTGGTGTTCAATATCAGTGGATGGAGTAAAAACATTTCTGCTCAAGTATCTGTAGAGAACTGAAAAAAAATCATTGATTGCTTTTGTATAGGTTTTGAACTTTAGTCAAAAGCGGTGTATCTAACAAACACAAAGGATCCAACAAAATCGGCAGCTGAAGTTGGCCCCATTCAAATCTACATAGTCGGCTGCGCGGGCGGTCGCGTCGCGCAGCCACTTTGTATGCCTGGGTCACGCTTGCTCAAGTCGCGCTCAGGAGTGAACATTTCACTGTCAATTTAGGATAGAACTCAATCAGGATAGAATGTTTTTTATTCTGGTTTTGATTTTCCGACTGCTTCTGCACTACTTCTTCAGAATCACCTTTTAATCTCTCGATTACTTGAACCCGTGCAGGATTGTCGGTTTGTGGGTTGAATGTGACGATTTGATTTACCAAGTCGGAACGTGCATATAAGGAAACACAAGTACGGAGAAGTGTCGAGTCGACCCCAGATGTGGATTAAGGCGATATTATAAGAGGATCAAGGCATTCGAATCTTACGGTCTAAGAAGTTCTTTGCTGTTTCCTTATAAGTGGATGTTCACTGAAACTTTCCAATCGCATTCACCGCCGACAATTTGTTCAGTTCTGAGTTTATCCTTCTTTGCCCATTACTTTTGAACATGTTTGATATGCTATCGTCCATTCCGAAACTTGGATACGAGTATGCTTTGCATACGTATAACTAACGAGTTAATGCATCGTTTCACCTAGTTTTTTGTGTAACTGTATTTGGAGTTTGAAAGACATCATCTTCTAAGGCAGTATGTGACTGTGTTCCTGGATATTTCACAGAAAAGTTGACCATTTATTCTGACAATGAGGCTAAAAGACTCGGAGGCGCTTTGCATACATATCTAAACAAGCCCGTCTGTGTGATTAGCAACTTTACACTTGTGATCGATCTATTTACTACTCTAAACTAGGGAAGAACAAAAGTACAAAGGCTTGCTGAGACAAGGTGTGCAAAGCATACTCGACTTTTCTAGTTTCAGAATAGATGATACCTATTTTCGATCCAAACGTGATACCAGCTTCAAGGAATGTGCACGTCGTATCAACTCGCACTCAGAACACGATAACCCCATCAAAAATTTGCGTTCCAGCAACCTGAGCAACGCTAACATGACCAAAGAAGCTTACTTAAGACGGAAAAATACCAAGACTAATTTTTTCTCCTATGGTTTTGATGTGAAAAAAAAATTCATCTGCGATAGCGCAGCTCTCGAAAGCAATGGGCATACCAAACATCCAATCTTGCTTCTTCAACACGCTATTTACGCGATCCCAGTGGCACAGCCTAGCCTTAGTCGAGCATATAACTCATCAAAAGAAAACAAGAACAGAAGAGATCACAAATGCCGGCCGAGAGCTCGGTCACAACCATCGTTCGAGCTTGCTTGCACAAATGTATGAAAACCCTTCACACTCTTCAAGCCGGTGAAGTGTCAGATATAAGAACGATTCACTATTCACACCGTTGGCGTGAAATTTTCGAAAAACGCATGAAGTGGTCTGACATAAGTGGCATTCTGCTCTCTAGTGGTCGAGAATGATGAGACGAGCAAGCATGACCTGGCGACAAAATTGTGCGCGCGACGCGACCGCTCGCGCAGCCGACTGTGTAGATTTAAATGGGGCCGCTGAAGTTTTCATTGAAATAAAAGCGAAGTGTACGAGTTACCTCGGCCTGTCACCCGATGTGCAAAAATTTCTCAAAGTGACGCGATTCTGACATTCCAGATGGACGATGAGCACTCAACTCCATCAACATCCAGCAGCTCAAACCACAGCCAATTAATCAAGGAGTTCAATCTGCGGAAGTTTGATAAGTTGGTGAAAAAGATGGGCAGGAAGTTGCTGCACAGACCTTGCGATAAAACCTTCGTGCCTTCAGCCACTCCACGTTAGTTTAATTTGTTTTCTTTGAATTTCCTATGCTGTTTTATTCTGCGCAACCTGCAAGGTAGATTGTTTCCCGGCAATATCCACGAGAGTAATTCATACATAAAATGATAGGAGGCGGTACTGCGAAAAGATTAGCGTTATCGTAATGAGCGAAGACCAGAAGCAGGAATTTTCATTGTTCAAAAACCATTGTTTCTTCTTCGAGAAGCATATAAACCGAAGCAAATGGTAGCTGACTACAATGTCAACTTCAGTTTGACATGCAAAAGAAAATGAGCGATCATCTCAAAATCAAGTGGTTGACGATAGCATTTGAGTGTCTGACTAACCTGTCACGGTACTTGTACTTTACGCATTGAAACCTCCCAGCTCTTTCTGGCTCCTAGGTTGAGAGTTTATCTGTACGCACTTTTACATCAAGCATCGAAGTCCAGCGGCCGGTAATCGTCGCATTGATTTGTACATTGCTGTTTTTGGTACATTGTTTACAGACCAAATGCGGGCGCTAACAAATGAAATAAGAATGAATCATCATTACCGGCTGTCGATCTGTTCACACTATCCCGCTGCAAACTGCATTTTCTAGGCATTTTTTATCGTTGCAGGATGTGCTAGCTGCACTTCTTGAAACTACCCTGTTCACTGTTTACCGTTATGATTTAGCACTGCTCATTGCTGAAACTGGACAATATTTGCTAATAATCTGCGTATTAGTATACTGCCTACATACAGAATACGCATTCGTGCGCAGCCCTTCTTCAAAGCTATAGGCGACTTATCGCACGCATAGACAGACCCCATTGCGGACACGTCGGCGTCTATCTGAATTAAAGCTCTCTCATTCCCCTAACTGTCTAACTTTTCTCAAACACAACTAGCCTAGTCCGACGCAACGGCGCATAGTCCCAACATGCAATGAGTTGCCTAGATAAGAATGCGGTAGCTTCGAAAGCACTAGTTTATCTGGTGTTGTCGTAGAGGGTTTATAGTATGCGGGTCATGCTAAGACGTTGATTTTACCGAAGAAATCTTATTCTATAAACAATTGCCAGCTAGTATCGCACTCCCGGAACGGCTTGTTGTTCGCAAATATCTTAGTGTCAGCATGCTGCTAATATAGACAATGTATTTCGAGCAGATTCAAAAATTTGTTTACTGTGTATCCACATAATGACAGAAAACGTCTACACAGTTGGTTTCATCCTTTTTATCAGCATGTCAAATCACTATCAATTCTTCAAACTATGAGAGTTGTACAACTTTGAAATAGCAGTTGGAATGATATATCAAAATGTCGCGAAAACAAAGGTGTTGATGTTTGAAGCGCAGGCAAGACTCCCACAGTCATCATCATGAGCGAGTTCCAAAAGAGCAGCGCTTTTGGATGGAGCCGAGGTGCATGTGAGATGTACTATGTACAAAAGTATATCATCTGTCGGTTGTATCCATGCTGATGCATAGTCGCGCACTTTCAATGCACTCTCAAACATTTCAGCGTTAGAGAGGCTGAAGCGTTTTCATTTCGTAGCCATCCACTCAAACAAGGTATATCTCTTTTTCCTATTAGCGCTCTAAACCGTCTGCTTGAGTTTTCAAATATAACACTGAATTTGCAATTCCTTTCGATTTGGTTCCGAACATCACTCTTCTGATTTTCCTAAACTTGGTTTGCAGATTGCCCAAGCCCCAAAGGCATGTCTCATTCCCCATCATCCGGGGATTCGAGCAATTTATCCGCTGAACGATCAGATCGCAGAAAATGTAGCGAACCAACGTTCGGTAAGTTAGCTTTTGTTCGCTAGTTCACTTATTCGCTTTCAAGAACATATTTATCTCCAATTCATAGGTATCGTCTCTTTCAGATTACAAGGTGTTCATCCTGGTAGGGGATTATCTTGGGTAGCTGCCGCGAACTCAGCCTAGAAACATTTAGCGCGTCATTGCATCTCCCGTAAATGATATTTGGACTATTAGCTTAGAGTGGTAGCAACTTTGAATCTGATACGGGCAGATTTTTGTACCTGAATGGAAATCTCTTGAGAGTACATCACCACTTTATTCTTTTTTTGGCGCGCCTCCTACATTAACCCAAATTCTTTTTGTCAGGGCTGAAAATCGAAACATATGGCGGCGAGGTAGCAGGATCGGGGTATGGATGGCTTACGGCGTCCGATATGCCTGAACCTTATCATAGTGTTGATGTTATTGCTTCCGTTACTCGAGGTTTGTCTGTCTACCATTGATTCACGCATCATCGTTCCATCCATTCTCAAGTGTGCAATATTAGCGCAACAAGTGGCGTTACAAATGGTGAAGGATCGGATTTCAATGACCAAACAACAGATCGAGTCATGTAGAGTTGATGAACGACTGATTAGCGACTTCATAGCTGATGCCTTCGCTGAGGAGATGAAAATGGTAAGAAATTAGCGGATTCGAATAATCAGACCTTTGCCTATTCAGAATCATTCTCCTAAAAGCTACACTGAGCTGCAAGAGGATGTGAAGAAGCTTGAAGAAGAAATCGAAGGACTTCGGAAAATCTCCCTCAAACCAATTCCACCTCCAAGTTGGTTTATGGGTCTTTTCAACGTATTTTTGATTTATCGTTACATCTTTATTTTCCTTTTTTTTGCTCAGAGTTATCTTATAAATTATATGCTTTTATTGGTAAACGGTTATAACTTGTGCTTGAAGCATTTCCATGCTTTTAATTTGTTGTGTATGATCATCTTTGGTGACACTTCTTATGCACAAACTAGGTACTTAGTTTGCGCCATCTCAGCTTCCAAGTGCTTTGTCACCGTCTAAAATTTTTGTACAAAAGGTGTCATACTAGTCCCTTATTGACAGTTCAGGACCTGCACGACCGAATCAGCATCTAACATGGATCTGTGTGCGATGCTTGGAAGAGAATACGGCATCATTCTACCGATGTCACTCTTGTTCATTTCCTCGTCCAGCAATTGATCCTCGTGAAGCTGTTAGATGCAACTGCCAACACTGCACTCCAGCATCAGGTAGGTTGTAGTGCACTGCAAAGTGTTGAACTATTTTCTGGCAGTATGTTATTGATTCGGCTTTCTTGACTTGATACCATGTATGTTGTAGCATTCTAGTGGAACGCATGTTCGTTTCGCCGACCCCTGGTGAAGGCGATTGGCTGTTGGTGAATAAACTAGGGACTAGCAATGGAAACGGAACTGATAATCCTCTCTGAGCTCTATGGATATGCCTTAGGTTTGTAGTTCCATTTCCATCTTATTGACGAGCAGGTTGTAAGAGGTGGTTATGAGATCAACAGATGGTCACGCGTTACAAAAGTCCACTTTATTTTGCAGTTACCATCGAATAAAGTTTCGGTTAGCATTGTGCTGTTTGAATGGCGCCTGTTTGTTGAGTAGTTATTTTGATTTTGCGCTGCAATGAAAAACCTATCTAGGCCAAAATTTATGATAGAATGCTTTTATCTAGCCCCAAGTCACCTTTAGCCATACACATCTGTACATCCTTGTTTGGTCAAAGCAGCCTTAAAGTACGAATTGTATAAAACTTTCTAGATTGCCACATTTTTTTAGATTTCTAATATCACATTTGTAAGACGAGCAGAAATCAAAGAAAACTCGCAAGATTATTTTTCAGTTGGTTAGGTCACGAATGCTGTAACAGTCATTTCCCTTTTAGCAGTAAGTTCAGTCATTGCAGGATTTCGCTGCCTAGTAAACATCATCCCGTCGCCGACATTCCATGAGTTCTACAATGGTTGCCAACTTATGTGGACATGTTTCTTATTTGTTTACTTCATTTACTCAAATTAGTTCTGTACATAGAAACTAAGCCATTCTACTTCTAGCAGTTTGTGAACGTTCAATGTTTCTCTAGTCGAAAATTATGTCCGTCACCACAGTTTCTATGACTCATGCAACTTTTCTTTGAACAAGTGTGCTGATAGCTTTATCTAGTCGTAGATAGTATTTATAATAGACCACAGATTATCCGCGGTCGTAATAAAGATTATGTTATTCTTCTTCACGCATATACTTGTTTTTTTCACTAAATACTTTTGGCATACGACGCTGTCTTATCACAATGCGAATGCTTTTTTTGTGCATTGACTGACTCCGTTCAAGGCAGGGGTAGTAACGTTGAGAAATGTGCTTACTCATTGTGAGGAATCACTCGTCGAACTCTTCGTTCACTGGTGTTGAAGCAGATTTTGGTTCAAATTTTTAATGTGTTTCTTTCACAATGCTAAGGAAAATATTATAGATGTCGACTGTGGTGGAGCAGCTCGTCGACATGGGCTTTGAACGGGCTCGTGCCGAATATGCATTCGCGCAGACAGGTAGAGGCGCATTGGAAACAGTCAGTTTTCATAATTTTTGCAGTTTGGTGCTGATCCTTCACTGTTTGTGCAATCTTGAAATTCTTGAAAGTCCGACGTTCATAATGTTCAACTGTTCTTGTCAAAAAAGCATAGCTGAGAAGTACGAATTGTACTGCAAGAGTGATGTTGGTATGTTTGCATCGCCCCAAGCTTGTTGCTCTCAGTCTTCATTACCTGCCTCGTTTTCCATCGGTCATATGCCCTGAGACAGCCACATTTTGTATCATGATAAAGAACACATAGTGGCAACTGTTAGCTACAATCCCTCTTCACTTTTACAGGCTATGGACTGGCTGATCAATCACGAAGGAGAGGAAATTCCAGCACCTTCCACTGATCATCATCCGAATGAAGAAGAAAAACCGGGCTCATCCGAGCTGACAGAGCACACGCCCGGCAGTTACAAATGCAACGAGTAGGAAGACATCTATTTCAGCTCTGCTTTTCTACTTGTTATTTGTTGTATGCAGTTGCAACAAGTTGTTTCGTGACGAGAACTCGATGATGTTCCATGCCGCTAAGTCAGGACATGAGAATTTTTCGGAAAGCACGCAGGTGAGCTTTTTTTGCGCTGGACTGAGAGAACTGTAAAATTCTCAGGTAATCGCTCCGCTCACTCCGGAAGAGCGTGCGCAGAAAGAGCGAGAGCTGCGCGATAAAATCAGAGCTGCTCGCGCCAAGAAGGAAGAGGAGGAGAAAAGGGAGCAGGTGTGGTAGACAAGATGTACTACATCCCATCATAGTATCATTCTAGATTGAAAAGGAACGAAGACGTCGTGAAGAGGGTAAGAAAATGTTGGAGACAAAAGAAAAACAGAAGGAGATGGAATTAAGGCAAGCTAGTTTTTCTGGTGTGCGATGTTAATGGCCTGAGTAAGACATACGTTTTGTTAGCGTGCACCCGCTACTTTCTGAATGCGATATAACTATTTTGGGCATATTACCCAAGCTAGGATCAAAGTAAAATACGTCTCTCATAGGACGGAAATAACATTAGGAAATGTTTCTTGAGATTAGATGTTTTATAGGCGTGCGCGCTTCCGTTCTATGGTGGTCGCTAGAATTTATAAAAAATTGCTGTGAGTAGGTATTCTACAGGGTGTCCCAAAAAAATGTTTAGAACGTTTGATCGTTAATATCTCTCTTCCCAAGAAGTCTTTTGCCTTGCTTCAGGTACCGTTTTGTAGAGCTGGCTTCAACTTAGATTTCCATTATAGAACGAATCACCCATCTCTCTTCATTACTGTAGGATTACGGTAGAAACTTCAAAGAGGGTTTTGAACCATGAAAGGCCATATTTTGCCTCAGAAAGGAAACAAAACAGCCTGAAAACTTTTACACCAGGCTAATTAGAATTGCTGATTATAACAGTAAACTTCCCAACTTATTATGATGCTTCATTGAAGAGTTATGCCAGGTGAGAGGTAGCGGCCTTTTTTTCAATGTTCCTAAAAAGTGCGATTACACCGTTTAGAAAGCTTCGTAATCTTGTGAATAGTTGAGTATTGAACTCAACTAAAAACCCTATTACACAAGTTTTCACAATTTTTTGAAAAATTTTGAAACGGCAGCTTTTTCCACATTGACACCATATGTTTCAAGTTTCTACCGTAATCCTACAGTAATGAAGAGAGATGGGTGATTCTTTCTATAATGGAAATCTAAGTTGAAGCCAGCTCTACAAAACGGTACCTGAAGCAAGGCAAAAGACTTCTTGGGAAGAGAGATATTAACGATCAAACGTTCTAAACATTTTTTTGGGACACCCTGTATATCTCTCATATCGCATCGTAGTAGTGAGCGTGATAGAGTCATGATCCAAGTTGTATAGGCGATTCGTAGCACGCAAAGACTGCGGACATATCCGTCTCACTGATCGAGTGCCCTTTCGTTTCTCTTACCATCTGCTGTCTTCCCATACACAAACTATCTTGGCCGGACGCAATGCACCCAGTCTTTCCTTGTCATGAATCGTGTATAGGTTTCTCACAGTGATGTCGCAGCCAAAAACTGATTTATCGCAACATCTCATTTTTTTCTCACAATGACATGACTCACTACTGCTATCAATTGTAGTGAATTGTAGCACTCTCTTGCCGGGGCGGTGAATAGATGGCTTGCTTTGATTTTTGAGTAAGTCGTGTTATTTCAGGGCTCTTGTTGAGGAACGCAAGAGAGAGAAAAGGGAAGAAGAACTGGCTCGACAAAGGGTGCTGGACCAAATCAAAGCTGACAGGGTTTATAATTTTCTTCTCAACATATTCTTTACCTAACCTGCGCTAAGCGGCCATTGAATATGCTGAAAAGGAGACTTGACGTTCGGGAAATGTCTGCAGAAAATAGAGTATATTGTTTGTTTATTTGACTCTTGCCACTTGCTTAGCGTAAAAACTGAGACTGCTCGAAACGCCTGCGGGTCAATAATGCGGTTTAACGAATTTGGTCGAAGCGTATTGTTTTTTTTCCTAGGAAGCGCGTAAAGCAGCGAAAAGTGGCGTTCAACCGACTGCTCCTCCTAAACCAGCTCCTGCTCCTTCTGCGGCGTCTGCTCCTACTCACGATTACAAAGAAACGACTATCCAGGTGGGTTACTGAACATTATATTTACATAATCATTGGCAACACAACGTGGCAACACATTCCTCGTTATTCTCAGTCTCATTTCTGTAATTTAGGTGCGGCTGAAAAACGGACAAGCGGTACGACAAAAGTTTGGAGCATCTGAGCCGGTAATCACACACTAGTTATTTTCCTTCTATGAGTATTTTGAACAGATTCATCTCGTCTTAGCTAATATCCTTTCGGTCTAGAAGAATTTTTATGGCACACTAGTTGACTTACCCGGCTCCGCCCGGCCCTGTCATTATTATATTCGTAATCAGCATGCTCGATTACTCCCCTTGTGCCAACTCCCAGCCCCGTAGCTCAAATTTTGCAAAAAATCGATAAAATCGATATCGATCGATGACGAAAAGTAGCCTATGACACCCGCCGGGGCCCGAAGTGTATGTGTGCCAAGTTTGGTCCGGATCGGTTCAGAAATGGAATTTTCTATTCGGAACATACGTACACACAGACATACATACGGACAGACAAACAGACATTCACCTTTATATATAAGACTAGTAAGATGTTCTATACAACAGTACAGGAAAATAGCTTTTAGAGCTATTAAACAGGCAATTTCATCTTACTCTCTCAAATAAGAACAGTTTTGCGGACCTATGCTTTTTTCTAGTCAATATGATGTGTAGTGATCAGATAGTCTATTCTTATTAGCCCAAGTTTTTTTAAGCGTGATCTCGATCGAGAAAAAATTTAACTCCCAGTTTCAAGCTCGATTAATGAATCTTGAACGTTAGAATGCCACCTTCATCGTCGGAGCGTTAAATGCCATAACTTACGAATGACTTATTTTTTCAAACACGTGTGATCACAGGGGTTCAACATCTCGAGAGTGTGATTATCTTCATTAAATCCGAATCTTGACGCTCACCTTGGCTCTGAAAGGTTACTTTGGCGCGAGCTTTATCAGGGTGGGCGCCATTATACTCTAATTTTCAGGGTTGGCCGGACGCTGCCTGCAAGGTAGAGCTTCAAAAACAAAGCAAAGCAAGCTCTATAAGATGGCTATCTCGCTTTTGCAACAGCTCTGATCCATCTCGAGTTTCAAGGCGAAAACAAAAAAGATTCAACTGTCCGAGAAATTGAGAAAAATCATAACTTTGTTCGAAAAAATCCTACAAAAATTCTAACTTGCTCGCATGAACACTATCCATCCAAGACATTTATAGACGCCAATGCCGTATTTTTTTCTCAATTAAAAATTAAGAACACGAAGATTTTCATGTTTCTGCTAGACGCTCTGCTGTTCCTACATAGTTGTTTGTGTACTACTAACCTGTAGAAGTACAAACACCAATTTCCAGCTCTCTACAGGCACTAGTTTTTGAGAAATATGGATTTTGGTGTAAGGCACCCAACTAAGGCAAGCTGTATTCGTTTCTCGAGAACCAAAGCTTGTAGAGATCTGAAAATTTATATCTGTACTTCTACAGACTAGTAGTCTACAACTGTCTATGTAGGGACATAGCATCACTTTGGCAAAAGCATGAAAATCTTCGTTTTCTTGGTTTCTGGCCGAGGAAAAAAAACGGCAACGGCGTATATAAGTGTATATGGATATTGTTTACGCGAGCAAGTTAGAATTTTTGTAGGAGTTTTTTGACGGAGTTATGATTTATTCTCGATTTTCCGGGCATTGGATCTTTCTAGTTTTCGTCTTGAAACTCGAGATGGACCAGAGCTGGTGCAAAAACAAAAAAGCCACCTTGTAGAACTTGCTGTGTTCTATCGAATAGTATCTTGCAACCTATTCGGAAGCGACAATTGTATGACTTATTGCGGTCGAAATTCAAAACTGGCGGAACTTATGGGACAATCTGATAGAAATCGCTATCTCAAATAGAAGCTCACGTTCGTAGAAGTTCATTCAAAACTTAACGTAGGTCTAGCTTAAAGCAGTAGAAATCTGTTAACGCATCACACCATTCAAAATGCTAAGATCAGCGCTTTTGAATTCTTCAACATTGCAGCTAGTTTGCAAGAGCATCGTTGTGCTGGAAATTCCCTAACCCTGAAAGACATTGTCTCACCAAAATTTTTGCCTACATTCTTGCATTTTGCAAGCCTATCGGACTCTGTCTAACTCTGTAGGGGCGAAAATTCCAAGATCCCGCGTGGACGACTTGTGCCTTCTAACCTCAGCCTCCACCATAGTGGCTGCAACATAATGGAAGTGGACGCTAATCGGAGATAAATGTCAAAACGCGTACGGGGGACTTCGGGGAAGTCGCCCGCGTACTAGATCCCTCTGCATACCACTTTAAGCGCATTTTTCTAAGCGTGGAGAGCGCTAAATTAAGTCGGACTTGTTGCAGTGGCATATCTAAGGGGCCCTCTAGTAGAATGTGTGGAGTGGAGATCCGCAACCCTAATTTTGGTGAGACACTGCATTTGAGACAGGGGATTCTACCATCCCACGAGAACGATTGGTGACTCGCTGCCTACTGTAAATCTAATTGTAAGTTGCAGCCAGCTCAACAGAATGACATTCAAAGTGGGCGAAAGAGTTCAGAACAAAAAGGATATCCAATCAAACAAGGGGCTTTTTTTTTCAGACGCCCTGTACGTATTGAATCTTATAGTAGATCAAATCCGGAAACCATGCGAAAAGCTGTTCATTGCAGCGTCCTCTCTAATTGCGTTATCTTGGCTACGGTTATCATTGGAATACGTAGGGCAAGTATCTCGAATTCTTCCTGATGATTGCGACATCTATGCCAAAGTATTGTTTCAAATGACTTTTGTCTGCATTGTGCGCCTCCTGGGGGCTGGATTTAGATTTCGTGGACCATATGGGTGCTTCTTCGTACCTTCATGCAATTTGTGCATGGACTCTGGAGTGGTTTATTTGACCAGTCACTTGTAGGCAGCAGTACCCATGGAATAAGGCGGGCGATAGACTCTTGTGTATGGGAACCAATAATTGTCATCCAAATCAACATAAAGACATTCAAATAATCAGCTTCCAGAAATGTCACATTCTTGACGCGTGAATTGAAATATGCCTTTAAAACACTAATTCATCTTGGATAACATATGAATGGAAAGGGAGAGGAAGTTGTAATAAACGACAATCTCATGTTTTGAGGTTAGATCTACAGTTGTTTAAGCGTGCTTGGTGGTTCAATGACTAACGGTCAAACCATATGTGTAGTGGTTCAGCTGAATTCAGTTTAACAAACTGCAGAGAAGAGCGTTTTCAAATGTCACTGCTTTTATACATCCCGTGATGTTGAAGTACCCTTGCGCTCATACATGGTATTCGTGAAGATAATATAAGTTTCGGCCCCTCCAGGTATCAACGGAAATGATCGGACGAAACGTTAGGCTATTTGATGAAGCACGTTACAATTCTTGCTTCACGTAAAAATTACAAGCAATGTAAATCGCTTTCTTACGATCAGGTTCCTTTTGACTCTTGAACCGTACTTTGAAGTCTACAACCTTTCCAGCTCTCTGCTGTGCGACTTTGGCTAGAGCTGAACCATTCGGATGGAACTCCCTTCAATCTGCTACAACCATTCCCTCACAAAGTCATGACTTTTGATGACTATGAAAAACCTCTGAAGGAACTCGGTCAGTCTTGCTTAGTATCTTTGACTGAAGCGTCAGCAGTCTAAATCCTTAATTTCAGGGTTGGTGCCTTCTGCCAACTTCGTGATGACTCCAATGACAGGAGTGGTTCGCGAGATAAATTTTCACCCATAATTTCGCAATTGTGCTTTTATGCAAGTCTCAGTATTTTTGCTGTTCCTTCCATAATAGAAACTCGATGAGTGGTCTTTTTATAAGGAGTTTACATGAAGAATTTTGTATAAAGTATTTTAATGGAGAAAATAAAAATTCAGTACGCCTGTAACGGTACGGGAAGATGAATGAGAATTGTGCAAGAAAGCATTGCTGAATCAAATAGCTCTGATTGAGAATTTTGCAAGTACGTCTGAACCATAGTAAAAGGCAGCGGCTCAGCAGAGTGACAACCTTGAGATAATCATCGTTCTCGGATCCCCAAGCGAGCTAAATCCGAGACTGTGCTTTTGCAGTTTCAAAAGATAGCAATAATCCGCATTTCCAGACTCAAAAGTGCTATTTGGCAGAACGGCGTAAGACTGCTCTTTAGAGCGCAATTGACACGTGAGTGGACACGCCGTACCCATCTCGGCGGCAACACTACCTGAATTCGAAATTGGTACAACCTTTAGTGGTATAATTACGTTCCAAAATCGTGCTCAGACGCTGCAGCGCGTCGTCGATGATCTTGTTCGCTCTATCACTCATTCAAATGGATAGAATGTTACAGAATGTTACAGTTAATACAGTTTCAAACCAAACTCATCTTAATCTAATTTCCAAGATCTCGCTTATTACATGTGAGGACTAAAGAACTATAATTTTCTCTATGTGTGAGATGCTTTGTTAGGTTGAAGTAAACTCCTTTTTTGTAATTTTAAGCTGTTTTTGTTTTCCTAGTAGACTTGGGGTACCGTTTGATAGAGCAGATCAAGCTCTACAAAATGACCTCCAAGGATCCGTCCAAGTCGCACCTAAGTGAAGTTTGAAGACATCGAAAAAACTTTGTTACCTGAAAATTGAATTTTTGCGGGGAAAATTCGTACGGACCTCCAACTTGGTCATCATACCGTAGGCACAAAGTAGTACTCAAATATGCCTACACTGGAGTTTTTCCGCACATAGAAAGCGAGAAAAAAATGATAGTCCAAAATGGCAGACTCCACCCTAGTCCCCCCTCACATATGTCGTTGTATATTACAAATCCTAGTAAGTGTAATGTTAAAACTTTACCCCTGCGTGAGGGAACTAACTGAGGGATATCAAGCATAAATAACCCCAAAAAAGTGGCATTTTAGAATTTTCAGACCATCTTTATTTTTCACTTTTGAGTTCCGGAAAAAATTCAACACATACACGAGAATCTCGTTTAGACGTTGTCCTCCGGCTCGCAGAAATTCGAAAGAAAGATGGTCTGGTCTTGGAGGCGTGGACGTCTTCAAGGTCTGGATCGCCGTGCACACTTTAGCAGGTAGAAGGCGTGGTGGTACTTCTCCATTGGGGAACAATTGGCATTGGCACGGGTGTTGATGAGCAGAAGAGCTTGGTGTAGAAGTTCTTCGCGATAGATTCCATCTTGTATCGGGAAGAAGTCGGAGTCCCGTCTTCCTTCAATAGTGCAGCCAGCGGTACGTGATATTCACAGAGGTCCCTTCGGCATTTCTTAAGACTTCGTCTTCTTTCGGCTGCTTCCATTATCTTGGCTTGCCGTACTTCCTGGGATCTTTCTGCAAAGCTGTTATGCAATGGTGTTGGCTATCAGTCGCTTGAGATGGGTATTCGGATCCTGCCTCAGAAATCTTCTTCTTTCGAGCAATTCCTTCGTGGTCTTCGAAATACGTTCCAAGTTCTTTTCATAAGTCACTGAGGCGCACTCTCCGCAGGCTCGCTATCCTTTCAGAAGCCGGTCGTAGTCGAACGTTGAGTCCTCCTCGATGGGCTAGTCACAATTTGATATGAGCTCTTCCACCCTGTCGTCATAAACGACTTCCTTCCTTCTTGCGGCACTGTGACAGACCTTCTTTCGCAGCTTTCGGCTGAATTGTATCTTCGCTCAAAGCAGGCGGTGATCGGAGTTAGTGCAGAAGGATGGAAATACTGAGACTTTCTCCTCTTCAAGAAGGGTGGACGGGAGGATCTTCGGAACTACCTCCAATGTGCCTGCTGAGTGTGCTGTAAAAGCAGGGACAAGGATCAATGGCAACTTCTGTACTGGGGCCCGCACATCACATGAGGAAGGGCCACCTAAGTTTCCAAGTAAGTAAGTTGCAAGTCCTTAGGAATTTTCTGGAAGGAGATCCGATTTTTAGGGTAGCTGAAAAATTTTGGGTTTTGGCTCCAAATTTCACCTGCTTACGACTTAGGTGGATCATTGGTGGTATTTCTGTGAAGTTTGCCCCGCTCTATTGACCGTACCCGTCTACTGAGAATACAAAAACAGCTCAGTTTATGTGAAAATGGAGTTTACCTTTGTGAAACCTAACAGAAGGCAAACTGAGGGATACTACTTTTTCCCGTCGCAGATGTTCGCGTTGACCACCTTCTTTCGGCGACATGGCCTCCATCCCACACAGATTTTCTCGCACTCAATCGAGTTGCTCCAAAAAGAAACAATTAAACCTTGCGCCAAATTCAGACTTGCTAGCACTTCAACTATGCATGTTACTGACACGTGTATCTATTAGAACTTAAATGAAGATATATGCTTTACTCACATTACATGCCGCATACCTGACACGCGATACAAGGATAAAATTGTTTGAAGGCGTAATGCTCTGTCATGCTTTGCTGGCATGCCTCACGCAGTAGCGCGTATGCCAATCACAGGCATAAATATTGCACATGAGCAAGATACACAATTGAGATACATCAACACGACAAGGCAGTCTTTGTAAAAACATGCCAAGCAAGCTGCAGCACAATTCAGCAAACGTTTTCAGTCACAGGTCAATTACAATTCGTCAAAGAAATTTTTCCGTTTTATGACACGGTAGCGCTTCAAAAGACAGTACAGACGTGACCAATACTTTCGAACAATCATCAGACATAACAGAGTTCCTCGCAACTTTGAAGCAATCTTATATACAGGGTGTCCCAAAAAGATGTGCACACTGTTTGATTTTGAATAACTCTCTTAGTATGAGGTCTTTCGAGAAACGGTAAGCGCCATTTTGTAGAGCTGGCTTCAACTTAGATTTGCAGTATAGAGCGAATCACCGACCGCTCTTCGTTACTGTAGGGATACGGTAATGGTGTCAATGTGGAAAAAGCTGCCGTTTCAAAAATTTTGAAAAAGATGTGAAAACTTGTGTAATAGGGTTTTTAGGGACGTTGAGTTCAATACTCAACTATTCTCAAAATTGCGAAGCTTTCTAAACGGTGTAACCGCACTTTTTACGAACATTGAGAAAATGGCCGCTTCTGCTTACCTCGCATAACTCTTCAGTGAAACATCATAATAGGTTGGGAACTTTACAGTTAGAATCAGCAACTCTAATTGGCCTAGTGTAAAAGTTTTCAGGCTGTTTTATTTCCTTTCTGAGGCAAAATATGGCCTTTCATGGCCAAAACCTTCTTTCAAGTTTCTACCGTAATCCTACAGTAACGAAGAGCGGTCGGTGATTCGCTCCATACTGCAAATCTAAGTTGAAGCCAGCTCTACAAAATGGCGCTTACCGCTTCTCGAAAGACCTCGTAATAAGAGAGTTATTCAAAATCAAACAGTGTGCACATCTTTTTGGGACACCCTATATAAAGCTGAATGTCTATTCGTATGTCTGTCTGTATGTCTGTCTTCTGTGTGTACGTATGTTCCGAATAGAAAATTCCATTTCTGAACCGATCCGGACCAAACTTTACACACATACACTTCGGGGCCGGGCGGATGTCATAGGCTACTTTTAGTCATCGATCGATATCGATTTTATTGATTTTCGAAAACTTCGAGCTACGGGGCTGGGAGTTGGCACAGGGGATAAGTGAGCATGCTGATTACGAATATATTTTGATAGGGCCGGGCGGAGCCGGGTTTGCCAACTAGTACTTCATATTTTTAACGTGCATTTTCCTCACGCTGATCATCACGCTGATCACAGCAGCCAGAGAATGCTGAGAAATGTACTCATTTCCAAGTAAGAGCTTAGAGATGCAACATCTACGAAAATATCAAACTTGCAGTACCGTCGCCACAAAGCAACCATTTCCTTTGTCTCACATCTTCATACGCACGATGTATTTATCTTCCGTTACCGCTAACGAAGAAAAACGCTCGTTTTCGGTGTTTTCAAGCTCTCAAAAGTGGATTTTTGGTATCAGCGTATTAAATAACCCCAAGTAAGCGAAAATTTGACTAGGTTGGAATTTGCCAAGCCACTGCCTTTAAATACTGTCATGGGAGCAAAAAGACTATTCGAGTAAGGATGAAAACCAAGAGAATGCGGTTGCCGGTACTACAGTCGCGCGTCATGACAATTTTCGAGTGCCTTATATGAAACTCATTTCTTCAAGGTCTAACAAATTTGAACAATTACAAATGTGGCAGATGAAGAAAGCCAACAGAGCCCGCACACGCAAAGCATCGAAAAGAAATTAGAGGAGGACGCAGGAATTGAAGCCAAAGGTGCAAGAAGAAGTGGAGAGGCCGCAAGTGAACACAGCGAGCCCGAATCAACCCTCGGGCCAACAAACCTCTGCTCACCTGAAAGGACCTGCCTGCTTAGTTTCTGTGCAGCAACCTATGTCGGCGCTGCAGTTGGAACTAAACTGCGGGGGTAGCAGACAGGTAAGGTAGCAGACAATTCCAATCGAAGTGGATTTGAAGAAGATTTTGGAGATCCAAAGTAAAAGAAACAATAGATTAGAATGAAGGATCTCGACAAAAAATGAAGACGTTAATCAGTTATAACAGCAAAAGATCAAGCATCTTCTCAAGGTAAAGTAGAGAGCCTAGTCGATTTTGGAGAGTGCGTTTTTGGCAGCACCGAATTAACAAGAACACATTCTCCTGTTCACCGCGACGACGTCCAGAGCACCTCCACAACGTCCACCAATGGAACAATGGAAAGAGCAGGTAACATACTATCACACCTCTCTCTAATTGTGTTTTCTGCAGTAAATTTTACTGGTCCATAGACCTCCTAAGTCACTTAACATTGACTGACTAGAGAACGCATAGATCGAAAAAAGATATTAGAGCTGCTTAGTTCCAGCCATGCACATGGGAACGTGTTATCTTTCCCAAAAGGCAATGAAACTGTAGGATATGGCGCGACATTATTTTTGCCAGTATCAGTTCAAAGTGTGAAAGAAAGAGAGAGTTAAAATTCAAACTGAAAAAAAACTACATTTTGGTTCTTGGTGTTGTGTTGGTGTTGGCGTTCATACATAGGTGTTCCTAGAAAAATGAAACGAATGTTTGGTCTTCAGTCACTCTTTTATGTGAAAAGCTTTTCTAACCATTCAAACACCATGGTGTACAGCTGGCTTTGACTTACAAGGGAAGATTAACTGGTGAAGGTGCCTTCTGGAATATATTACATTTACATCAAAATGGTTGCCTTGAAACACTGATCTCGAAACCTTTCGTTAGCTGCGGAACGCTTTTCTGGGAAGAATTAGCGCTTGTAAAAGCGCTAACGCAAGAGTACTCGCACCGACCAAGATCAAACGGACATCCATCGTGCAATAAGCTGAAGCCACTAGACCGTCTGAAACCTTTACCGGCTATCGAAATTGCTTGTACTAGTGTGCGAACACGTCAGATGAGGAAAAAACGGTTGTTCCGATACTTCGTTCGTAGTTAACAAGAATGTTAGATCAGCGTTTCGAGGCGAATGTCATTACATATGTCACATATCTAAAGGCCACGGTCACCAAGTTCAGTTTGCCCCAATGTCGGAGAGAGCGAAGAGATCGAAGAGGGAGCAGGCAAGCAGGCTATAGTCGTGACGCAGAACCCTGGCTACGCCGACTCTCGCCATGCCAATTTTGGCCTGATTGGGATTATGGCTAACCGTATCTTTTCCTCGTCAGATTTACAATACGAATAGATAACAATACATCTGCAGTATGAAGAGTAGCGAACCGATTTCTCTTCATAACCGTAGGATTACTGTATTAACCTTGGAAAGAATTTGAGCTACATGAGACCCTATTTGCCTCCTAAAGCAAACTAAGCAACATGTCTTACACTATGCTAACCAAAGTCGGCGATTCTATATGTGAAAATTACACATAGCGTAATGCTTCTTTTATAAGTTATGCCATATCCTAATAACTTATTGAAAACCTCAAAATGGGACTACACCAATAAAAAAGCCAAGAGGTAAAAAGTTAAGCGTCAGCGTGCTAGTAAACCCTAATAGCAAGTTCTCAATTCTTTGGAATTTTATTGCAAACGGCGTCTCATTCAGAATGGCGATGCATGTCAGAAATCCCTACCGTAGTCCCACTGTAATGGACAGACAAGAATGATATGAAAAATCAGTTTGATACATTTCGTGAAATATCTGTTTACTGAGCGCAATTAGCACCCTTCGTTTACTTTTCGGTCAAGGCATTTGTGACCAAAAACTCAAATCACAAACCATAAACAAGTAACCGTAACAACAATCACAAACCGTAACAGTAACCGTAACAACAATCACAAACCGTAAACAACCACCTTTGGTGGGGTGGTGTGGTGTAGTGGTTAGTAGTCTAATAAGTTGATGCAGGTGTAGATTCGAATCCTCTTGTGTTTTTTTATTTTGCATTGCCTCAATTGATCTTCTTTTTGAAGGTTAGGCATTCTCGAGCTAAATGCATGCCCTTACTCAAAAAAAACCAACAAAGGGTGATTTTTATATTTAAAGTGCTAGTCTATTTATAGTGCTTCCTACATTTATTCTGAGAGGTGCTTACAGAAATGAAAATGAATGGGAAATCATGTTAAACACAGTGATGGAAATCTATGATAAGTGATTAAAACATAGGAAATGCTCGCAGTGAGCGCACTGGATAAAGAATAGGTCGTTGCAGTTGGCTTTCTCGCACTCGCCCAGCAATTCACGCGAAAAGCAGTATTTTACTGGGGTTTGGAACTAACCAGGATGCTCATCAGTGTAGCCTGCGGCATACCATGGGTTTTGTTAGAGTAAATTTACTCGAATTATGATTAATAGATGCATGTTAGGCAAACAGTAATCCTTTCTCCGAATTTTTCATATATTTTATGAAGAGGAAGGGCATGCATTTACCTTGAGGATGCTTAACTTTTATAAAGAAGATTGATTGAGGCAATGCAAAACTAAAAAACACAAAATGATCCGAACCTACACCTGCATCCTTATGAGGTTACCGCTCTAACCACTACACACAGCACTCCGATCGTATTTGCCTGGCGGCCAAACTTGGCTCAAAAATCCTTCATAACTCCTTTTAGAGAAACGATCAGCAGAAACGGAAGTCAGATTCGGAATCAGCGTTTTGAGACGAGTATAACGTCGTACATCTCATCTCAAAAGGCCAAGAACACTAAGTATCGTTCCCTTGTTAGAAATGCTTACAATCGCGTGTTATTCCAGTTTATACACCAACAGTGGTAAAATATAAAAATCCATAAATTTGTACAAGTAACTCTTTGACGTGCTGATCACAAAAAATATTAGGTTGTCGGATAATTTCCGTTACACTTTTTTTAAAATTTCTAGAAAATTCCAGAAACTTTCTGAAAACCCCAAATTTGCAACACGCTTAGGACATAGCAGGGTCTACCCACCAGCATGATTGATTCCGCAAGTGCACTAATGACCAACAAGATTACGGCAGTTTTGTAAAAGCAGTCAAGTTTTTCAGTTTTTGTCTGATGTTTTTCTCTGCACCTACTTGCACCTTTCCCTCTCCAGAATTTTTTTGAAACGTATTTTGGCATTGTCTCTCACATGGAGGCATTGCGGTGCTTTTAGCGTTCCAAAAACGAGGAGTGAAAAAAATATCAAAAAAATTCAAAAACTTTTCTAAATTCTTCTTTTTATATGCATCGTATAGAAGTGAATACAGAAAACATGAAAATGATTTTTTGAAATTTTTTGAAGACATTTTCTTCGTAAAAATTCCGATGATTGCAAAGATGGCGCACACTGAGATTTGAACCGCTCAGAAAAACGTGTGCAGACACGTCAGGATTATCCCCCATATTAGCTAAACGCTACAGACTATGCCCTACCTGATTACCACATTGTCCGGTCTATCGCTCATCACCTGAGAGAACGCCAGCTCATTTACAAAAATGGGAAGAAACGAATTTTTAGCCACAAAGTGAGTGTTTTGCGCATGGATCGCGGATGCGACGGTACCCTTGTATAGGCGTTTTGACCCTGCCCATACACCGTGAACATGAGATCTTTTCAAAGCTTCTAAGATTTTTAAGATTTAAAATAAAAAGTGTAACAGAAATTATCCGACAACCTAATACATTTTTTTGCTTGATGCGGGTTTTTTGTAGTGTTACAATAGACATATGCTAAAAGGTCGAAATTGAATTTGCATTCGTTCAGAGAGGTTATTTGTATGTTGCTCAAAAACAGCGCACCCATCTTCTCTGGGGCTTTTTATAATTCTGGGCTCCGTACTAACAAGGGAATGGTCAGATATCGAAGTGGCTAATATAGTTAGAGCCGAATATTCGTGTTCGAATTATTTATTCGAAATATTCGACTATTCGAATATTCGAATAGTCGAATATTCGAGAAAATCCAATTATTTGATTATTCGAATAGTCGAATAAATGAAAAAAGTTTGTATTCGAATAATTCGTTCGTTCGATGATTTAGAAAAATGAATTATTTGAATATTCGTTTATTCGAGGAATTTTAAAAGACAGTTATTCGAATATTCGAATATTCGAGCCAACTTGAAAGACAGTCATTCGAACATTCGAATATTCAAGAACATTCATTCGAAAATTCCATGTCAAAAGACTGTTCTACACTGAGTACAAGTATGTCCCCGATCGGTCAATCACACAAATGAATTATCATATGACAGAATGGCTAGCAAGCTTCCCTTTTTGAGGCATGAGTCGCGAGTCATGCCAGAGCATAGTGATGACAAGTCTTATTATCATTTGGAGTGCTGAACTATCTTTGGGAAATCGCGTTTAAGAAGTTGAGATGCAATATCATGCGGAAATGGCTCCAAGCTCTAAATTGGGTGGAGAAAAGCCGTCAAAAGGCGTCCTTCAGCGAACTGTCCTTAAACTGCTTGCATAAGCATGTGAAGGACTAGCAGTCCTTTAAGGCCTCGGGCAGAGTTCACGCGATTTCATCGTCGCGATTGATCGTGATAAGGCAATTGTAACAATATCATTGCAAGCCGATCTTCTTGCCTTCGGTTGTGATAGTTTTCCAACACGACTAATCTTGACTAACTATCATAATCGAAATACAAGAAGATCGGCATGCAATGAACTCATAACACTTGTCTTGTAGCGATTGAATCGCTTCCGAAGCTTAAGGCAGCAGGTATACAGGGCTCCTAAATTGCAGAGTCGTTTGCACCAGCGGTCGCGCGACCGCGTCGCGCCCGAGCATCAATGGCGCAGCCTCAATCGATGGCGCCGGCGCCGGCAAAATGTCCGGGCGCGACGCGGTCGCGCGACCGCTGGTGCAAACGACTCTGCAATTTAGGAGCCCTGTAGGCAACATTCATTCCTTCATCTCGAGATCTTCACTTGCCTTGCCACCCTAATCACCGCTCGCATGTTAAAATATCTGAAAGATACGTTATAGCGCAAGGCCAGAGCAGGCGGTCGTGAGGACTTGAGCCGCTTGACTTGTGGCGGCAGCCTGTACATCAGTCACTATACTCAAAACGGCTACCCTCATAGTCCGAAGGCGTAGAAAACTAGTGTTGGAATGTTGCAAAGTTGTGGAGGAATAATATTTCAAGTAGGCGTGTAGTGTGTAAACAATAATTATTTTAAACCTGAGTAAAAGATATGGAAAATCCCTTAGAACAAAAGCACACACCTCAAAACTACAACAAAAACAACTTCGTGAGAATTCAATCCTACAGCAGAAACTGTGAAACTCAGTGATTGATAATTCCCGACAAGTATTAGATTATCAGCTAATACACAGATAGTCTCTTGAGTTTTCTTTTTCTGGATTTAAATGAGCACGGAAGTATTAGGTTGGCCCGAAAGTTTTGTCCGTTTTTTCCTCGCTCACTAGAACTTACAGAACATCAACCACGGACTACTTAGATACGATCTGATACATATTTTTATCTTCTTTCTTGCACCTGTATTTGCTCTCTGATCTACTCTGTTTTTGCAATGTTATCGTCACGGCTTTCTGAGCAGCTCAGAAGTAACGCCAAATCTTTACTGAGTTTTGAAAATTTTTATCCTGATGTTTTCAAAGAGCGCTGATAATTGTTATGTAGAGCAAGCCTTTGGCTACATTCCATTTTAGATTACATGGGCCATGTTTACCAAGCTCGTTATAATTATTTGTTTGATAAAAACTGCGGGTTTTTGATTGAGTTTACCACGTAAAAGTACTGAAAATTCCAAAAAGCTGCTTTTTCAAAGCAAATCAAACTTGGTTGTTTAGCATAAATGATGTTTGATAAGAATCATATTTTAATTCGCAAAAGCTTCAAAAGCTTTCCTGTATTTGCTGCAGTTGCGTGTTTTATGACTTTGAAAAAAATCGAGACTTCCGAAGAAATAATGTTTTTGAAGTTAAAAACAGCAAATTGAGAGAATCTAAAAATATTACCTTGTAGTCCGAGAATTGCTCTATTTGATCCATACTTAGTCCTTTCCGAAACTTTGGAATAAGATTTTGAAAAAAGTAGCCTCACTTTGAGCAGATAAAATTGACGAATGGAGAATTTTGGCACTTATCAAAGAAAGCAAACGAGATTGTGGTTCGAAAATGTATTCTCAAAAAGAGAAGGGAAAGCTGCATCGAATGTATGTTGAAACTCATTCAGGTCTTTATTGTGCGTGGTTTTATGGTGGTTTGAAAAAACGGACAAAACTTTCGGGGCAACTGCAGAGGTTCACTGATTCTATTACTGTGGGCCTTCCTCGTGCTCCCCAGTGCTAGTCTTAGAACTCACGCAGTGCTGACCATTAGAATAAATCACAAACAGATACCTAATCTAAAAGGTTTTCTATGTTAAATCTTTAGCTTTGGGAAAAAGTTCTGTGTAGCTTCGGGAGAAACTTTTGTTAGGAAGAATAAATCGGACTTAAAGATTACTAACTAAGGCTTAGTAACCATCTTAAAAGACCATGAACACCTTGAACTACATGTTTGAGTGAAATTCTTCTGATTTGGAACCCTGACCAACGATAATAACCCAGTCATCCTACCACTTGCTACACATAAACTTATCAGCTACAAATCTAAATCAAATATAGCGATTAATTTTTTTGCAGAAAACAGCAACAAAGAGAAAACCAGCATTGTCTGAGGTGCTAGATTATCCGAATTATTCGAATAGTCGAATATGCGAGCAGGTATGATTATTCGAATATTCGAATAGTCGAATATTCGACCAACTCCATTTGTTCGAATATTCGTTCATTCGAATTCTGAAATGTAGCATTATTCGAATATTCGAATTCGAATAATTTGAAAATCACAGATCGAATAATATTCGTTCGTTCGAATATTTTTCAGAAGCCGATTATTCGAAATTCATTCGTTCGACGAAATTTTTCGGTCGTTTCAACTATAGTGGCTAATCCAGACAAGCTGCATACCGTTAGATGCAGCATGAAGCGCTGACTCTAAATCTGTCTTCCCTACCTGATTACCGCTTTTCTGGACGAAGCTATAAGCCATTAAAAGCTAATATTTTGCTAGGAAATTATGCGTGAAAGCGAAAACTTGGCCGTATACAGCCACGTTCGGCTTGATGCTTGGCCAAAACATGCAGCTAACTTACTTCAAACCCTCAAAGCCTAAAGCTGAGCTGAAATTGCAGCAATGTGCTCAATTTCACAGTTTTTATGTACGATTTTTCCACAATAAAACTGCTTGTAGCTTCGTCCACAGAAGTGATAAGCAGATAATGAAGACAAATTCGAAGTCAGCGTTTCATACTGCATCAAATGGTATACAGCTTGTTTGGTTTGGCCATTTCGACTTCTGACCATTCCCTTGTAAGGGTTAAAGTAAGTTCTCTCCTCTAGCCCGGCACTTATGAGCCATGTGCCTGCTAACCTTACAAGTAGATTGACATAGTAGAAGTATGGATGTAATCATGTCCAAGAGCCCTCTGTGCAGAGTTATGAGGACTGAAATTTTACATTTTTGGGAGCTCGCAAATTCGGAATGGTATGGACTACATTTGAATCGTACTCAAATGCAAATTAAATTTAATTAATTAGGAGACCATAACGTTTATTAAAAAGTATACAACATACATAAGTTCAGTATCACATGGATGTGCATCAAGTAACTTTTCAATTCAGACACTAATAGTTTAATCATAAGAAAACGATGAGACATGAGATTTGAAGGCAGTGTCCGGGCAAGAACTCGATTTTGAGATTTTGTGCTTACCCGGGCCTATTTGCTATGCTGAATCCGAAAATCCACATTGGAGAGCGTGAAAACGCCGAAAAACGGCTCTAACACTGGAGGGGAATCAGCAAGTGGGCGGGGTCTTCCCCACTGTGAATTCACGCTTCCAGCTTCCAGAGAAATTTTCTCGAATCCGTTAGCCTCCCTGACATCACTACCGATCAAGTGCAAACGAATGACTTGAAACCGGAATCAAAAAGATCGCCCCCGAAGCTGGGAGCGTGAACTCACCGTGGGGAAGACCCCGCCCACTTGCTGATTTCTCTCCAGTATTAGAGCCGTTTTTCGGCGTTTTCGCGCTCTCCAATGTGGATTTTCGGATTCAGCATAGCAAATAGGCCCGGGTAAGCACAAAATCCCAAAATCGAGTTCTTCCCCGGACACTGCCTTTGAAGCCATAGGGTCGCTTTAGTTATAAAAGTTGCCTCGAAAGAAAGGTCGAAGAGTGCGGAGAGGTGGAAGAGCTGGCTTCAGCTTGATAGTCCCAAACTTGACGCAAACTTTCCCATGTGAATCAAAGTGTCATCACAACAGCACTCTTCGTTCAGATGTGCTGAAGAGCTTCTAAAATATATGTATCGCTTTCAATTCTTAATTTGAAGGGTAGACATGCAATCCAGCAAGTATGTCTGCCATAGTAAAGATATTGCTTTCATCTTTACTAATGATAGGTTCCTGCAGAACTAGATAACCAAAGCGCTTCTGCAAAAATTGAATGTTTGGTTTGAACACTCACTTGTGCCTGTAAAGTACAGCTAAGCAGCGTTTCGTCTTCTTTTGAGAAGTCTAGTGCTGCAAAATGTAGTTATTTTTGATTTGATCAATTCGTTTGCATTGAGTTGGTTTTACTCATTTTGGTGACTAATGTAAGACCGAAAGGTTCTTGGCGTTATGGCTCAGATAAGCCGGGGGGCGCCCATGCGATTTATGGGCGGGCGGACACCGGAAAAATAGTTCGCTGATTTCTTGCGGTTCGCTTGCAGATATTTGGAAGGATTTTGGCGAAGTTTTAGACTAATGTTTGGAGTACAATTGCGGCTTTTTCATAAATTAGTTGCGGCGCAGACCTTCCGCGAGAATATCCAAAATCATTTAGGCCGCACGTCTTTGATGAAGTTTCGTAGGTACCTTTCGCTTAGAGAAAGTATCCCAAAATTGGGTAATTGAACCATCGATGACACCTTTGCTATGTGTTACCCACTGCGTAAAAAAAGTCGACCGCCTGCTCAATGTCCCGCGCTCACTGAAAGAGATTGTGTGACGAGCGCTTGCAGAAAATGTTGTATTGCTGCCCGCTGGAAGACGGAAGTACCACTCGCTGAAGGTTTGGCCACGCCTCAAAATTTTGCTGACCACTTGCAGAAAAGCGCGAGTTTGGGGCCGCCTACCCCCGGCGATTATCTGAGTGAGGGCCTCCTGCGGATGTACAAACTCAGTGGTGCAAATGACTGATGTAAATCATAATTTGATGCAAAGTTAAACTTGTTTAATGCCCATGTGACCCGTCAGGTGTTTGAAACGAAATGGAAACTCGATCTATAAGTTTTTAGGGTTTAGGCGCTGTATTTAACAATACCGTAAAGCATTATGTAGACTTTTAACGCCGAAGTGTTTGAGTCTAAACTTTCTTTGTTTTTTTGCTACGTATGCACATCTTATATATAAAGCTGAATGTCTGTTTGTCTGTATGTCTGTCTGTCTGTACGTATGTCCCGAATAGAAAATTCAATTTCTGAACCGATGGGGACCAAACTTGGCACACATACACTTCGGGCCCCGGCGGGTGTCATAGGCTACTTTTCGTCATCGATCGATATTGATTTTATCGATTTTTTGCAAAATTTGAGCTGCAGGGCTGGGAGTTGGCACAGGGGGGGGGTAATCGAGCATGCTGATCACCCCCATGGGGGTGATCAGCATGCTCGATTACACCCCCCTGCCAAATTCCAGCCCCCTAGCTCAAATTTTGCAAAAAATCGATAAAATCGACATCGATCGATAACGAAAAGTGGACTGTGACACCCGCCGGGGCCCGAAGTGTATGTGTGCCAAGTTTGGTCCGGATCGGTTAAGAATATTCGGAACATACGGCGGAGCCGGGTAAGCCAGCTAGTTATTAATAAAGTTAAGTCGTTTGCGTAACTTCTGGAGTCGATTGAGGAAAATCCCATATGTGTCAATATTGTTTAAGGGGAATACGTATTATTAGGAAGGGCACCATCAGACAAATGACCTCAAAAGCTTTAAAGTCTTCAATTTCAAAGCCGCAAATTCACGAAAAGCTCAAAACAAACGACTGCTTGCTTTTGCTTTGCATAAAGCTAAGAAAGATCGGAAGAAGCTGAATACAGAAATAGTAAAGACACTTGCTTGCTATCTGAAGGAGAGATAGGGTTTCTGCGCAGTGATTCTTGACCTTGTCAGCGAATCTTAAAGTGGTGCTAGTAATGTATTCTTATACAGTATTCTGAGAAAAATTCAAAGGAGACCACAACAGTACACCACTTTCAAGAATTTTCAGGGATATTCTTAAGTAAGAAAGGACAAAAAACCATCACAAAAAAAGGTAACTAATGTAAAAGAGAAGCAAAAGCAAGCCATAAAAATGAACCACAATTCAAACCGTGTATAGCGCATTCGAAAAATCGTGACTATGTTACGACCGCGCGGAACTAGCACGCACCCACAATTCTTGTTTTGTATCTCTACTCAAATAGCTTTTCTGCTTACATATGATAGTATCTAGGCACTAGAAGTGACTAAGCTTAGAGTTGGTGTTGCCTATTTGTAAGGGTGTTTTATCCTTCTGTGTGTGGAAAGACCGCAGTCAACTCGTCGTCACGATTTCAAAAATGATCCATATTTTGCCGTGCCTAATTTGCCTGCGTACGTACGAAATCGCAGAAAAATCGGAAGTTGCGACTAATGTCACAATTTTCCCCACTCCATTTTTACCATCGCGACTATTCCGAAAGTTGCGACGAAACCGAGTATCGCGCAAGATTTTTGCGATTTGTCAACTTGTGGGCGGATCGCCTGCGTGAATACCACGAATGTCAAAGATATGTAGTAAAACCTGTTCTCAGCTTTAACGGTTTTTAGAATTTCGCCAAACAAATTGAATTGGTTTGGAGCATAAAAATCGAGGAGCTCACATGCTTTTCGATTGTAGTAGATACCTCTCTGTCAAGAGTTTACCATGCAGTGAAAAGAACCTTGTCTCCCTCTTTTTGCGGCCACAAACAGATCATCAAGAATAACAAGCTTCGATGAAGCGCTTCAATTCACAACTGTGCGTTTAGAGATTCCAAGAATGAGTCAAGACTTCTGTCCTTTCTTTTTTTATATACGCTTTGCTGTTGCAGGCAGAGGCGGAGAAAAATTTGTGATTGCTATAAATTTGACATCTTTTTGTTACCTTGATTAGCTGAAGTTTTGCTATTTCAATTTTCTTTGTTGTTATTCTGTACACATTGATATTACTTTTGCCATTGAAGGTAGTTCTAAAACAAAGTTTTGCTTTCTTCTTGTGTAATTTTGATGGGCGGAGCTACCTACCCTATTTCTACCTTCTAGAGCGTTTTTTTCGCTTTAGAATCTCTTTTGCGGCGGAAGATGGATTTCCTAGTTAGGATCCCCGCTATTATATCGCATCAAAGTCTCAGAATCCTCAATTCAGGTGGACGTTGCCTTTAAGTTTTTCCGTACTCTTGCTTACGAGATGGTCTGTCACGATTTTCACTCCAAAATGCTGAGAGCTAGTGCACAAAAATGCTAAAAGAATCCAAAAAAAGGCAAATAGTCACTTACTCATTTAAGTATTTGGCACTCTTAAGTAGAAAACTGTCATTTGCGCTCGCTCTTGAAAATTAAAACTGAAGTTCTTTGTGATGTGGAAAAAAAAGATAAAAATAAAAACTAAAAATAAAACTGAAGTCTTCAATTATCGTCTAGACATGCCTCTCTGCTATCGGGAATAAAAGACCGACTTCTACAAAAAATACAGACAACGTTTTCAATACAAGTACTCCGTGGTGGCTCGTCTTGAATATAACAACCTATATTACATTTATTTGAATGAGAAATTGGCGCTTTAGACATTCATATTTTTATAAATAGCTTTGCTGACGTATGTTTAGTGCTTAATATCTCATAGTAAGGTGTGATAAAGTATCCGAAGCTGTTAGCACAGCGTCCGAACATCGATCTTCGTTATAGTCAAGGTTGTAAGATAGAAGACAAGTAGTGTAACTATGCGAGAATGAGGCGGACTGGGCGTTTCTCGCTAAAATATCGCTGCACGGAGGTGCGAAGTCCGAGTGTTGCTGATTAACTTGTACCACTTCACACTCTTTTAACAGTGGTCATAGTTCTGAAATAGCTTGAAATGACCTAATGAATCATTTTTCACCTTGCAAATGATTAGAATTCGTCTTCTTGCCATTATCCTGAGATTATTTAGTTCAGAAATGGCTGATGCAGAAGGCTTTAAGAATTTGAGGGTATCTTATCCTTTCTATTTCCCTACCTCCCCTAGCGATATGCAGTTTGCTCTAGTAAAGTGCATTATCGCAGCGTACTTTCACAAAACCTAGGTCTACAAATATTTGTTTTTGCGGAATGGTGCTCATGCTGACAATAAGTTCTCCTCTCCTGTTTTATTGCCCACGTATCTGCCACCGGAGAGCTTATCGCAGGTGCATTTTATTAGAAGGGAATATAGACAAACTAGCTGGCTTACCCGGCTCCGCCGTATCCGGACCAAACTTGGCACACATACACTTCGGGCCCCGGCGGGTGTCACAGTCCACTTTTCGTTATCGATCGATGTCGATTTTACCGATTTTTATCGATTTTTTGCAGAGTTCACCTACAGGGCTAGGAGTTGGCACAGGGGGGGAAGTGAGCATGGGGATTCCGAATACAATATTAGTTTTCAGAATTATCGATTACTTTTATTGATTTTATCGATTTTTTGTAAATTTTGACATGCGAGGCTGGGATTTTGCACAGGGGGGTAATCGAGCATGCTGATTACGAACACAATATTAGTTTTCAGGATCGTCCATTACTTTTATCGATTTTATCGATTTTTTTGTAAAGTTTGACCTGCGGGGCTGGGAGTTTGCACAGGGGGTAATCGAGCATGCAGATTACGAATACAATATTAGTTTTCAAGATCGTCCATTACTTTTATCGATTTTATCGATTTTTTGAAAATTTGAGCTAGGGGGCTGGAATTTGGCACAGGGGTGTAATCGAGCATGCTGATCACCCCCCTTGGGGATGATCAGCATGCTCGATTACCCCCCTGTGCCAACTCCCAGCCCCCTAGCTCAAACTTTGCAAAAAAATCGATAAAATCGATAAAAGTAATCGATAATCCCGAAAACCAATATTGTATTCGGAATCCCCATGCTCGATTACCCCCCTGTGCGAACTCCCAGCCCCGTAGCTCAAACTTTGCAAAAAAATCGATAAAATCGATAAAAGTAATCGATAATCCTGAAAACCAATATTGTATTCGGAATCCCCATGCCCGATTACCCCCCTGTGCCAACTCCCAGCCCCGTAGCTCAAACTTTGCAAAAAAATCGATAAAATCGATAAAAGTAATCGATAATCCTGAAAACCAATATTGTATTCGGAATCCCCATGCTCGATTACCCCCCTGTGCCAACTCCCAGCCCCGTAGGTGAACTCAGCAAAAAAATCGATAAAAATCGATAAAATCGATATCGATCGATGACGAAAAGTAGCCTATGACACCCGCCGGGGCCCGTAGTGTATGTGTGCCAAGTTTGGTCCGGATCGGTTCAGAAATGGAATTTTCTATTCGGAACATACGTACACACAGACAGACAGACAGACAGACAGACAGACAGACATACAGACAAACAGACATTCAGCTTTATATATAAGATAATGATGGACAATGTATGAGTGATTCCCTGAATTTTCTGCTACCGCAGGATGACCACTTACCGACAAATTCAAAATTGTCGCTTTCGTAGGCACTGCCCACCCTAATTGAAGTATGTAGTAGGTCTCTGACTAAGTAACAAGTCTCGGTGCAACAGATAGATTCCGAAACGATAAGTTTGCTCCAAAAAGTGGAAGCGACGTTGGGTTACATCAAAGCCCAATTTGGACTTGTTGCCAGATCAAGCACGTTGATAGGCGAAGCCACCTCACCGTTTCTATCCTCTTGCTTAACTTTCGCTTCAAAATGCAACTTTGGCAAGGCTTGGGCTTTCATTCACTTAGGACCCGCTATCATACAGTTTTCAGACCTCAACACCTTCAATTTTGGTAGACGTTGTCTCATAAACGAGCAAAGTGAACTCTCGCTCAGCATCGTACTCGAGATACTGTTGGCTTGCTAATAATACCGTGTTGGACGAATAGTACCACTGGGCCGCTTAAGTTGTCTGCTGTAGAATAATCATAGCACCTGGCTTATTTCGCGCCTCTCATTCAATTTATAGAGAGACTGAGAACACAGGTTTGCCGGAACACTGGGTTGAAAGAAATTTGCTCGTATTTTTGTAAGCCATAGGATTTGCAACTATATACACTTTGGGAGCAGCTATATCAAGAGCTGCTATCAATTATACAGTTAGGGTGTCCCAAAAAATGTGCCTGCTGTTTGATTGTAAACAACTCTTTTGTCATGAAGTTATTCGAAAAGCTTTAGGTACCATCTTCTTTGATGTTTTACCACACAGGTTTGTTATAAGTTTTATTTTTTCAGTCTAACGTTTCGACAGTAATGCCCTCCTCAGAGGCCTGAAAGATACTCTCGCTCGGTATTCGACGCTTTATACGATGTCGTCCTCCACTTGCTTCATTCGATTCGTTTTAAGTGGACGGTACTGAGTCTTCATGCTATGACAACTCACCAATGTCAGCAACGCCGCTCACTAACGAATTACCACTGATGATAAATAACTGAACTGTCACACTAATGGACAGCTTAAGTAATAGTGGGTATCTTATAACTGACAGTACGATATGAAAGGCATAAGATCGCTGATGATAGATAGCTGATCATTCTTGCCGTTCATTTTTGGCTGACGCGAGAGAACGAATAACACTTCCAGTGCTTTGCGAGCCGCAATTTTACTTTCATACGTCAAAATCGTGCACTTAACGCAAGAATTGTTACCGCCGATCTGCTCCATGTTTCCCGAGTGGGCTCATCGTGCTTCCCCGTTTCTTAATGGCTAAATGTTCGTTAACGTAAATGTAAACGCCCCGTCTCTCCGATATGGGTCGCATGAAATTCAGACATTCGAGTTCGTAGACTACGCCAAACTTGGCACAATCCCCTATTTTGCCGTTAGGGCATACAATGCAGTTCTGTGTGATACAAGCCGTATCATATAGACGATTAAGTACCATTTTGTAGAGCTGGCTTCAACTTAGATTCGCAGTGTGGAGCGAATTTCCATTTCTCGTCGCTACTGTAGGATCACGGTAGGAACTTCCAGCATATAGCACCCTTTATTGTTAAAATATTGCCCATTTGAGAAGAAAATTCCAAAAAAAGTCTGAGAAAGTGTGTAATAATGTTTTCAAGCATATTGATTTCATAACACAACCTTTTACTGGCTTTATTTATTTATTTATTTATTTATTTACACACAAAGGTGCACCAAAAATAAAATCAGATCATTGAATGGAAGCCAAGTCCCTTGTTGAAATCTTCAGGTCGTATTCCTTCTTCGGTAGGTGAGAAATCCTCTGCCGAAATCCTTTTCCCTTATCCAAACGCGGACGTTGAACGAAATTACCAGGGCTTGGCTGACCAACTTAACTCAAGGCGGACAAATCCGTCAGAGACCCTGGGCGAATGGGAGGGGGGGGATCTCAAAGAAGAGGGCTCACCAACTTCGGAGTTCCTCACGGCTAATCCATACGAAGAGACTGCTACTGCGGTGCTGACAATACATTACAGAAAAAAGTACAGAAAAAATCCTGAAAAGCTGCAAAAAAAGTACGCACAAGAAGTCGTGCCAATAATTTTGAAGCTGCAACAAGAAAAAAGCTCAGTAGAGTTTCTTGCAAGGTATAGATCTGAGTGCAGTTCAAAAATTAACGTGCGATGTGCAGTTGTGTGTAAGCGCACAAATCATCTTACGAATTGACTTAGCTATAGCCCTTCTCCCGCAGTCTACTTGAGAGGCAGCACTTCAGCACTGACTATTCATAAATAAGCGTCCGGCGAAAGGGCTATATTACTAAGCGGCTGTTCATCATATTGTCATGACGATCTGCGAGCAGTTGTCGCGGCGGAGCGGAGCAGCCGGAAACTGCGGACGACGCGACGCGCGCGGGGACGCGGTCGCCGGTGGGAGATTTGCTTACACTTCAGATGTTGCCGAGACTGGCTTTTTGTAAAATCCGAGAGCGCGCGCGTCACCGTCGCTCTCCGCTCGTTGCTCTCGTTTGTCGCGGCGTACTCGCCGTGCTCGTTGCGCTCTCAGTGGTTATTAACACTTGCTGATCCGCTCACTGCAATGAAATTTGATCCGTTTCGGTTACCGAACAGCCCCTGCTCGGATTCATCCACGCCGGAGAACTCTCGGCTTCATAGTACTACAGTCGAGTGCGTAGACTCACTTTCAGCCCACTCGCAAGTCAGTGTTCTCTCGCCGCTAGCTCTAGGGCCCAAGTTGTGTTGTCAAAAGGCTCGGCGATCATATTTCTGCGATTCCTTTCTTGATTCCTATGCCTTCTCTAACCTTTTAATGTGTTATCCGTAGAGGCAACTCACCTTCTGATTGATAGGTCTGACGGCCGCAATGGAGAGTTGATATTTTACCCAATAAACTTTCTCGTATAAACCAATAGGGCAGTTAAAGCAGAACTGAGATAGATGATACTATATTTGTAGAAATGTCGACAAACAGAAAAAAAATGTCACAGAAATTACAAGAACATGAATTGTAAGAATGTACTATGAATTTAGAAGATTCTGCGCTCCATAGGTAAGGGGCCGCGCATATTTCACGCGATTTCTGTCACGACGCGATTTGGCGATTCGCCAGCAGTCTTCAGATTCAACACTAGCAAGCTGCACAGAAATCGCGTGAAGTATGCCCTGCCTTTAACGTAAATAAATGGAATCACAGATAGTATGGTTGAACCTACAAAGCTTTGAAGCTCTCACTCTTCTACAAAACCATGCAAGCCGAAAAATGCTCCATTTTTCCTGCTCAACGTCATAGCTCGCTTTGAAGTTCACATCTGTCATTCTTTTGACTAGAGAAAAAACTCAAAATCACGATGACATTTGAACTACAGATGTCACGAGAAAATGTGTCTGCTGTTTCTCAACTTTTCAACCTTTTTGCTAGGCCCTAGGTCATTTTGCAGATATGCCTTTGACTCAAAATTCCAAATTACAATGCACTTGAGCATTTGCTCATTTTTTACCTATTCGGCTAAAGTTTCGGAACCTTTCGCCGCATTTTGATTACTTTCATTAGTTAGTCCCTCGAGTTTGTCAGTTGGGGTTTTTGGACCATTAATATTGAAAATAAGTCTGCCTTAATTTGATTCCGGGGCATTCATCAGTTCCTTGAAGAGTTGTAGGTACTGTGTTAGCAAAAGACTTCTTCATAAAACAATTTCTTTGCTTCTCGATATCGTAGTTTTCTCAGCTTATTAAAAAGTGTGTAGAAAATCCTAGTGCATTCAGAACATTATTTGCGATAATGAGATACGAAATACTTGAAGTTTGTACTTACTACTCACAAGAAATACAATATTTCACTCGAGAAATTCAAAGAAGCATTTGTAGCAGTAAAATGCTACGGCAATGGCTATCCCTTCAAGACAAAGCTTCCAAAGTTCATTCAGAAATTAAATTCCTGGGGACTGTTTGAGAAATATCATTATGGGAGAAGATTAGGCTTTGGTACCGAGAAAGCTCATTTCTCCTCAGCCAATGAAAAGCAATAGAAAACTTTTGGTTGTTGATCCTCAAGAACTTACGCCTTTGTTTATTCTTGGTATATATCTTGAATCCCTGCACAGTTGCGTTTTCCGAACACATTTGGTAACCAATACTAACCCAGGGGCTTTTTGTTGTAAGTGTTCCTAACGGGTTTAGCAGGATAGCAAATACCCTTTTGCACCCTAGTCCACTTCCAGTCGTACTGTAAGTGAGAATGCATCATGCAATGATGAATGATAGTAGAAGTAAAAGAAATGATGAAAAGTGAATTTTAGTTTACACTCCCCTTGCTATTATAGCACCAGGAGATGCATGATAATGGACTTTTGATGGGAAGTGGCTGCTGTGGTGCGATATTTATCATATAGCTTGGCAAAAGGATATAAATTTGTTGGTTTTGGGCAGGACTTCGTTCTCGTTTCACTGATAGAACTATATTGAGCTATAGATGAGCCGATACACTATATAGGCAATCATTCTCAACACGATTAATCTTTCTTGGCAATCATATATTTCTGTGGACAGATAGTAGTACCTTTCATGGTTTGAATCAATACTCACGCTCGTATAGCTCAGTAAATGGTGTAATCAAGTACATTGGGAGGCAATGTCCAAGGAAACCTGGGTACTTCAATTTTTTGTTGACTTTGAAAATAATTTTGAGGCACAACTAGTCCGTAACCCAAGCGGCAGCGCATAATAATCATTCATCTTCAAGGAAGTGTACTTTTAACTATCGGCCACCACCGTACTACTAACTACCGTACTGGAGAACGCTGATTGGTCAGATGTGAAAGAGTACGGCTTGGGTGAGATTCTAGTGAATTTCTTGGTCAAAAATGATCCATATGAGCTGTCTCGTGGGCAATGCCTTACTAAATTTCCCACTCATTATACGTATTAAGTCTAGGACCACTAATTTGCCTAAAGATTGAGCTTCAGACTACAACTCTTTCATCAACACTCTTGAGAATCTTTTCTGGGGTTTTTATCAAGATTTTTAGCATTTTCATTCTCACGTCGAATTTGTCTATGGAATAGGCTAGGCTAATATGCATCATCCATCAAATATGATGACCAAGTAGTCCGAGACCATTAATTTAGTAGAAAAAACTATTTTCAATATCGCGGTCTCACCAGAGAGGAGGAGGAGTTATCTCAAGTAGTGTGAGTTTGACAAAGGGCAAATAAGCTATGTTATCAACTTTCTTGAAGCGTCACATGTTATAAGTTCTCTTTTACTGTTGACATCTCAACTTCGAGTGATTGTCGGCTAGTCAACTGCTGGATTTTCGGGTTTACCTATTTTTCATTCCGCCCTCTGCTTTTCATCTTCGTTGCTTTAGCTCTTGTCATCTTGTCGACTAAATCCCATTTCCAAACAAGCGTCGTCAAGCCATAATGCGTATTTCGTTGTCGAGAGGTAAAAGCAGGAACTGCGCGTAATTTTCGAATTTTCTCCTTGCACGATTTAGGTCAATTGCAGCACACACTCACTTCCCAGGATTCCATTTGTCTGTTAGCTAAAAAAATCCTCTTTAGAGCTGCACATGAATCGCAAACAAATCATTTTTTTCTAAGCGAAAAAAATCCTATGAGAGTTCCTGACGGTACTATACAGGATGTCCTAAAAAATTTCTGTTTGGTTGTTCATAACTCTTTTGCCTCATCATTTTTTTTTAGAATATTCGCAAATTATTTTGTAAGGCTGGATTCACTTTGGATCTACGCATAATTCACATCGTCAAGTTCAATTACGGTGGATCCAGCACTATGGCGCTGTGATGAAATAATTACCATTTGCATAGTTTTGTGCATAGTTCAGGGTATTTAATTAGGGGTTTTTAGAACAAGTTGATCTTAGAGATAAACGTTATACAGTATATCATATTTTGCTAGGGCTTCCAAAATCAACATGGAAAATATCCCTTACAGTATATGGAGTTTAGTTTCCTAACCTTAACTTTTTCAAAAAATCATTAGAGACACTGTAGATCTTCGTGTTCCGAATCAGTTACTCGAGCTTACTCATAGAGTTTCCACCTCTTTTTAGAACTTTTCTGCAATGTTTTCCAATTCCGAGTATTTCTTCTTGAAAGTTTTCACCGTAATCCTACAGTAGAAGAATGTCGTTAATTTAAATTGTACCGCAAACCTAACAACAAGTAGTCACAACCAGTCTACAGTAATATTCTATCGGACCTTCTGTATTTCAAAGGCATCTTGTATTCAAGCAGTACAATCGTAAAGCTCTAAAAAATTCAATTTTTGAGCGCTTATTAATTTTTCGATGAGCGTTGCGTGCTGGAAACGTGCAACTTTGGACACTAAAGTGTGCAATTGTGCAATTATTTACGACGTAATTACTTTACAATGCTTACAAGATCTGAGGAGTGCCGACGGCTTGCTGATCTTCCTCTACAAAGAAAAAACTTCACATCCATCTTTTCACTTGAATTGCTATAGTCGGCTAGCTATTGTGATAGAGGGGTAGAGTTGACCACCTTACGAGCCGCATAACTATTAAAAAAACACCCAATTTCTTAAAAATCAAGAGTTATTGCGGTTTTTTGCATTATATGAATATCGGTCACTTTCCGAAAAATCGTACCTATATTTGTGTTTTCTCTTGAACCTTTTCTTTGATTTAGTTTCCAATAAATAACTCTAGACCCTTTGACTTTCTCGCCAACAATATTCAAGCTGAATTAGTTGATTGGGTTTTCGCCGTTACAGCGAGTTAGAAATTATGTATTAGCTGTGCAATTGCACACAATTTTGTTCTTGTTTATTTGACTAGCCGACCTCTTTGTGCTATGCAAATGCCTTTTATATGTAGAAGCTATATCTTTATGCAAATTTTTCAAAACATAGGAAAAATTGCTGCAAATCGAAAGCAGCAATCGCTAGTTTTAAGGTGTCATCAAAAAAATTGAGTATAGATTGTTTACTACCGCATCGCTAGCCTCTCCACTTACATATGTCAGCTACAATTGAGCTCCTAACTCATGGGAAAAAAACGGATTGCGACAAATTTTTCCGTCGCGACATATTTTTCTTCGCAAAACCGTCGCAATGCTGTAACTTTTTTTAAACTAGTTTTCAAAAGAAACTGAGACCATCATTGGATTGCTGAGAACTTAGCGATTCAGAATAACTGTTAAAATTTTGATAATGCTTTTATTTGATCTATCGCGACGTATTTATCGCGACAAAACCGTCGCTCCAAATTAACTTGCTTGAACATAAGTTTCATGGAGTAACAAGTAGATTTTTGGACTCCTGGCAGAATTCTGACTTAGAAGATGCGTCAAAAAATCAAAGAGCTCTTGTACGAAGCATTTAGTGATTATTTGAAATATTTTTATCAAATTTAGGTCAAATTTACGAAAAATTTGAATAAATCGCAAAATTTATATCAGAAATCGACAGCAATGAGCATTGCGTTGTTTCATTGATAATTTCGGATCACCAACTAGGCGGCGTGGCAGGAGTTCCCAAAGCTTAGCCGCTTTTCCTCGCAGGGGTACTTGGCACCTCCAGAAATCCCTTGAAGGACATCACACCTTCTCGGGGCCAAAGGGTGGCTCCGCCTATCACTCCTCCTTCTTGATGCCCTCATTCTGAGTTGTGCACACTCATTGTAAGACGTGCTCATTGTTTATGAGGATAATAGAACTGAAATCGAGAAACAAAAACTTTGATAGGTTTCTGTAAAAGTTTATAATCCGTAGATGACTGCAGCTGAATATCCAGCTTTTCGAGCTAAGTTATCCTCATGTTTTTGTGTGAAATGGGGCTGTCCTAGAAACTATTTGCGCTCGCGCTTGAGTAAGTTAGTGAAGCATATCGTATTGATATAAAAAGCAGATGTTATGAGTCTTCCAATCACGGTACATAACAGGGAGGTAAATCAAGTCTACGCAAGTCCTGATATTCATCAAAGAATATAGCGAATTACCGTATCTTGCAAATTTAGTGTCGTATCTGGAATTGTTAGCCAATTCTCCGATCATACGACGAAGTTCGGTATTCTAGTACATCGATTGTTGGAAATATTACACTTGAAAATTTCTTTTTGATAATTTGGATCCTATTCGACCTTTAGAGTGGTTGGAATGAAAAACTTATTCAAATTTATTATGGCAGACGATAGAAAAGTATGTGTTCAGACATTCTAACAGTAGAAAGCGTTAAGTTGCTTCTTCGGAAACTTTGATTTATTCCTTTCAGAATAGGTCCTTCTAATGTGGAGAAGGTAATTGGGTTCTCAAACTCCTAATGCTAAATCACTTCACTCAGATGACCATATAAAATTGATCGACTAGATCCTCTAATATCTCAAATGACCGCTTTTCTATTTGAAGGATGCGATTTTTCTCTTTTGAAAATAATCTGCTTTTTTTTTGAAAGGATGGCATAGAAGAAGTTTCCAAGCCGCCTCACTTGAGACCGATAACTATGTTCTGTTTTTCCTCCATTTTTCTTTCTTATTACCTTACTACCCGAATCTATGTTCTCGCTGTTTGCACGCCTCGCAATGAGACCAGTAAATGGGTGGAGCAATGGGCGGGGCCTGACCTCTGAGGCGCGGAGGTGCTAGAACCCTTCTGGGTGCGAATACTGGTGCGAAGTTGGTGCGAGGAAAGGTGCTAGGAACTCCTGCACGCCCTCCCACCAACTATGATGCTGGCTGATTTGGCCTCTCAAGAACGACCTAGCTTGCAGACGCGAACTGCCGATTTCAAGGCTTCATAATCTTCAAATTCATGCAGCCTTGTTCAAATAACTTCACTATCAGTAGAGTACAAGGACTCTTTCAACAATTCAAGGTGAGTCTAGTCTATTATATGGATTGCCTTCCAAGATACATGTACTTAAACTGAGGTGCGCATGCATCGCTGCCATTATGGTGCCACATTATCGAGACCGTATTGCAGGCAGTCGGTCAGTAAAAGAGTCGAAACTTCATCCACATCTGTAATAGTGCTTGCTATTTGAGAATTTCACCTTTGAAAATGTAATTTGCAAACAAGAAGTGTCTGATGGTTCCGGGAAAAGTGCAAATGTCAACGATTATTTCACGAAATTCTCACGAATTTCATGTCGCCTTAGACTTCATAACTTCCACATATTCTGAATCTACGCAAAAAATGCTTCTAGAAAATGTATAAATCACACACCCTTGCATTACCGAAAGAGGCTGCATTTTCACCTCTTTTTCTATTATGATTGCCAGATCTGACTGGGTGCACTTGCACCCAGATTTGGCATAATCGCATCTAGAGGCGGATTTCGTTATTTTGTTTACTCTACAATTTCCATTTTCATGATACTTGGTAAGTTGCTTTTCTTTTTTTATCTATTTTGCTAGACTGAAGCCATGAGCTTAATTTCAAAAATTTTAAAAATTATTTGAAATGCTCAAACGTCAAAAATTTCGATATATTGTGAATTAACTTTACGAGCTGTCAGTCACAAGGGCAAGGCATCGCCCGCAGCATGGAACTTCGCACCTCAAATTATGGCATGGTCGTGACCGTGCCCAAAGCAATACAGCCGACGCTTGTAATTACGAGATCAGGTCGCAATGATAGCATAAATACCTTCAAGCTGAACTTATATCATACATCATCATGTTCGCAGTTGCCTACTATATTCTGAGCAAGACTACCGAAGTGACTACCTTGAAATCGGCAGTTCGCGTCTGCAAGCTAGGTCGTTCTTGAGAGGCCAAATCAGCCAGCATCATAGTTGGTGATCCGAAATTATCAATGAAACAACGCAATGCTCATTGCTGTCGATTTCTGATATAAATTTTGCGATTTATTCAAATTTTTCGTAAATTTGACCTAAATTTGATAAAAATATTTCAAATAATCACTAAATGCTTCGTACAAGAGCTCTTTGATTTTTTGACGCATCTAGTCAGAATTCTGCCAGGAGTCCAAAAATCTACTTGTTACTCCATGAAACTTATGTTCAAGCAAGTTAATTTGGAGCGACGGTTTTGTCGCGATAAATACGTCGCGATAGATCAAATAAAAGCATTATCAAAATTTTAACAGTTATTCTGAATCGCTAAGTTCTCAGCAATCCAATGATGGTCTCAGTTTCTTTTGAAAACTAGTTTAAAAAAAGTTACAGCATTGCGACGGTTTTGCGAAGAAAAATATGTCGCGACGGAAAAATTTGTCGCAATCCGTTTTTTTCCCATGAGTTAGGAGCTCAATTGTATGAACAAACAAGTTGAGCAAATTATTATTTTTCATTCTTGCATTGTATAATGCAGCATTTTTCATCTGCTCTATGAGACATTATGGCCAAATCTTACAAATCCCGCAAATTCCACGAATTCTGGGAATACCCAAAAAATGAACTGATACCGTTGTCATAACTGTAGACAGCGTTTGCAGGAAGTAGTGCATAAAATGTTCCTATCCTTCCAAATAGTTGCCAATTTTCTCCTAATTTTACAATTTAAAAAAAATTAAGAAAATCTTTGTTACGATACTATCTTGTTACTGAATCAGTAAATTACTGAATCTACAAAAAGTGATGGTAAGACTCGTAAGCGTTCTGTACTACTGGTTAAGTGAATAAAAAAAGTAAATTTATGTTTTTTTTTCGATGAAAACAGAGAATAAACCAAAACACCTGCCGGTGAATGGACTGCAGCAATTTCTCCACATTTTCGTATATTAGATAAGCTCACCCATCTTCGTCTAAAATATGTCAGCTATGAAATAGGAAAGCGAATTGGTCTGAGTGGATCACATCTGGGTTGGGTACATGCTGTAATAAAAGTCGCTGCGGTCATATCATGCGACTAGCAACGAAGTGGAGTGTGCCTGATCTTTTTGTATTTATGAGACCTCAATTTTACTTGTAATCATCTAAGCTCCTGAAAAGGATTTCGTAATTTGATGAATTTGATAGCACAGAACGGAACCTTATTTAGCAATTGTTGATTCGTTTGCTTTCCAGCAAATTCACACTGATATCTTGTTAATGGTCTACCCCTTCTTTCAAATTTATTCCTTATGAGGACATAGATCAAGTGATGTAGCGGGCTCAATACGTCAACACTAACTACTGTCAGTTTTGACATATTCTTCATTTTTGATTCTCAGGGTGCTGGGTTGTGCTTTGTCTGCTGTTCGGATCCTACAAAACTTCAAGAATTTCATTATGCTTGGATTGTACATACTGGTTAGGTTCATGCACAGTTCTTGCACCAAAAAAACCGAAAAAAATTCGCATCAGAATGCTTAAACAAACTATAAAGTTACAATATGGTCGTCACTATCTACATATATCGAAGTTAGTAATTTATAGCACATGTGGAAAACCAATGAAACGTAATGAATGAGTTGCATTTCAAAAATCGGAATTTGTGTCTAACTTTTGAGACCGTTGCCATATACCATCAAAAAATTTGGACTTAAGAACGAGCAGATAGCGCAAGATTCCCTCTCTCTATTATGCATCAATTTGAAAGATTTTATTGAAGCGGGAGAAAGTGACAGTGAAATTCATAATTGTGGTGCAAGCATTGCGCATCAAACTAATATTTAATTGCCAAAAACCAATTTTTAGCGATCATGTCACATTTCACTCCGAACTACTGTGTTTTTTTCAAGGCCTTTGAAGTGTCTTTATTACATTTTCTCCTACAGGAAGGCTTCTGTTTTTGTTACATCACTATCTTTTCTGGTTCTTATAACATTCCAAGATAAGATTGAAAGACAACATTAATCCCTTGAAAACGAATGTCATCAATTTAACCGGGTAGCTTAGAATTCCTCCGGTAATTGAGATACGCTTAAATTGCTCGATAGTGGCTTTGAAATAGTTAAGAATTACAGAAATTGCTGCAAACTTTCAAAAAAAAATCCAGATTATTGTGTAAACCGCAAGATTCCTGCTTATTTCTGTTCTCTTCACAAAAAAAAGTCGTGAATCGCGAAAAAATAATGTTCAAAGAAAACCGAATAACGAGCGATTATATTCTGATATGGTAGAGCAAAACTGCATGTTTTTGAGGATTTCTTTTGATTCTAGGCTGAAAGGGACTATACCTTGTCGGTTATTGTTGTTTTCTGAACTCTCTACGTGAAGTATAAATTGATGAATTATATATGTAATAAAAAAAATTTTTTTCGCAACTGTTCGTAGAGCGGAGTTCAATTACTTTTGTACATTTGTACATTTGCACATTCCTTTGCAGACTGTTCCAATTGACACGAACTATGAACTGCCTGCGGTAGTTTCTTTTTCTTAAAAAAAACTTCGACATCCTTCATCAAAAAAGTATTGTCAAAGCTGCTTCTTCCAAATGATTGACAAGTTTGTAGAAGTAACAATCCAGGTGGTCACATTCTTTTGAATGTTCTCAGCCCATATTTCATACATTGTCTTATCTCCCCCCCCCCTCCTCATCTTCCTTCCATATTTTCTGCAAGCGGAAAAAACGAGAGCCTCTATGAAAATTTTTTGAAGAACATCCTAACATTTTTGTTTTTTCTCAATTACTCTTTTGATTAATATGAGCCCGTCCCACTCGGACGCGCTCGCTCTCCCGCTCGAACAGCTGATTCACCTCGCTCCACCACAGCATTGGCCAATTTACCGATCATTACATTCTATCGTAAACTTTTTCCCCACAAAAATTTACCTAAACCAGTTTTGTAGTTCGCGATTACCACGACTAGCGTTGTCGCTATGCCCTTGCGCCCTTCACTTTCCCTTTTGACCTCTGTATCATGTGATTTTTACGATTTCGGACAGCTAAAAATGCGCAATAAATTCCATTGTTCTTCTTTAGCAACAAATTTGATGTTTGAAATGTCATTCTTGGCATTTTTCGGTTGATTTTGCTTCTTACAGTTGCTTGCCAAGTCACTTTGAATTTTTGTATTATTTTGCTTGAACTTTTGCTCTTTCCAGCAACTGCTCAGAACGAAGAAAAATTGTGGCTACAAAACTTTTCTTTGCTTCCACCCTTTCTTGTATGCTGTACAATCATTTCGTCAAGTGTTTTAGCGTCCTCCATTTTTCTTTTGTTTCTTGCAGAAACAAAGAAATCGCTATCACGCGTATTTAATGATTCAGTCTGAGTTACAGAAGAAGCAGGTTCAAACCTATCATGAATCATGCCACAATACCCTTACATTTTTCATTTGCGTCCCAGTTAAAGGAAGTGAAGTTTCTTTGAAAATATGTTGAATAGATTGGACCCTGCCCTCCTTATCGTTTTTTAAATCTCTGGCCGATAGTCATTAATATATAGAAGGACAAGATCCGCCTTCATATAGATCCTGTTCAAATCCGACAATTATTAGCTGATTTGTACCGTAATTGAATATTGAATCAAAAATGAAGTTTCCGTACTCGTTTCGTGACATATATCATTTCACTTATGAAAAAGAATATAATATTCTTCTATCTTAATTCACTCGAAGATTCGACTGAAGTTCAACTTTGGGCTTTCACTTTCTGCATATAGTAGCTCACCAACCTTCTATATAAAAGTTTTTTTGATAATGTGTAGGTAAATAACGATTAACGTAGTTTTCTTTTTGAAAGAAAGCAATAGAACTTGTGAACCCACAATTACTGTTTTCATAATAAGCGAAAAACTGAAGTCATCGTCAAACAATAAGAGTTTTAGAATAAATTCCTCGTGCTTCCTTTCTATTGAAGTTAAAACGGACTATGAAAAGCAATTTGTACAGATTTGCGACACTCTACAACATTTTATTTCCCTACTCATCAAAAGACCATAGCTTTCGAAATGTTTGTTTTTGACCAACATTAGCATACCACTGCAGCTAGTACGAGAAACTTTGTGATAGGAAAAAAGAAGATTGACTGCCTAATTAATTAACGCAGTAAAGTTTACGAGGGCATTGGCAAGTGAAAGATGTTGCTATAGATCGTTTTGTGTAGATGATGTTGATGTCAGATTTTTTTCTGAAAATAAATGTTATATTATATGGAGCGAACAATCGCAAATTCCGAAAATTTATGGCATCATTCTTGAAATTAGCCAGCTACAATTTTGGCATGACCCAGAGAGAGTAACTTTTACAAAGTTAAAAGGGAAATGAATTTATATCTGCACTATTTCCGTGGTCTACTTTTAGGCAAAGTATGACGCGGCCATGTAAAATAAATACCCATTTGAAGTGGGTAACGACCTCTTCACAACCAGTTTTTAGCAGAACTGTGGCAAAGGCATTTACATGGTATTTTCTTTTACCTGCTCTCTCAAGTGGTCGTTCGAGAGCAAAATTATAAAATAGATGCGGTCACATCGCTGCAATTGCACATAAAGATTATTTAGCATTTGTTATTAGGCCAGTTTCTGCATATTGTTAGCGTGATTAGTTGGCAGGCAAGAACAATGAGTACAACAAAATTGTACAGAACTTGATTAAAGAAACTACCTATCCGATACTGCAACCAAAGCCGTGGTTTTCCATTTTGAAGGAACTTTGTGCGCTAACTTTTCTCTTTGATTCCAAATCTAATGCTCTTTGTGCTCAGCTGTAATAACTTCCTTTTTTTGCACTAAATTGAGAGCTAGTGGAGTCAATCTAATTTTGAAATAATGTAGACAATCAATTTTGCAATACTTGGCGATCTGTTGAGTGAAGAAAAATCTTTGCTGGCGCCAATAATATGGATGGGTCTCGAGAAAAAGTTGATGATGAATTGGATCAGACGCTGTAAATTTTCATGCAAAATGCAGGGATGGCGATGAAAAGCCATGAAGTTATTGTCCGAAACACCATCTTCAATTTTTTGAGGAGCTTAGCAAACTTATACATTATGCTTGATTGTACAAAATAGACTGTATGAAGTTTACCCGGCTCAGTCATCCACTTATAGTTAGGTCATTTCATGCCTCTTTTTTCTTCTCGCTCTTTTTCCTCTTGTGTTTTTCTTCCTCTTTCTATTGACGTAGCATCATTGACATGGAATCAGTCAGATCGACAAAGCTTCTCCGAGACTAGGACTGGGTGGTTGGAAAAAATATGGAGTTGTACAAAAGAACTTTTTCGACAACTTAGACAGGTACTTGAGCAATCCTAGGACACTCAGCGATTGGAAAAAAAATTGACCTCCTATTTTCACACATAAAATGATTCTTCGGTGATGAACAATTCCATGCATCTCAAAAAGGTTTCTAGGTTATGAAAAGATTATAAATAATGTTATAAATAATAATGCTTGTTTAGAAATTTACTATGATTGAAAATATTCTGCCTTTTCTTTTCGGAGACTCGATTTCGTTTGTCACAACTATCTTACCGTTTTTTCGAGCGATGTCCTTCAATAATGGTTCACTCGGCCCTTTCTCTGTGCCAACGCATAAGAACTCTATATGAACAAAAAATCGGTGAAGCGAAGGGCCACAGAAAGAAGAGAACTATTTCGGCGCTTCCTATTTGTGTTCACTAAAAATAGGCACTGTTGGCGTCAAAATGAGATTCGGTCTGTTTGCGTGTATGTTTGTCTACTCGACGGACTATGAATAGGTGGTACGGTCCCCGTGCTTCGACGAGAGACCGTGCGTGTAGCTGCCGGGGTGTTGAGCGGGTGTTCATGGCAGGGGAGGGAAGGGGGGGGGTGTCGTCGTCACGGCGGCGGTGGTGTCGTCGACGACGGAACCTCTTCGGCTCTGTACATAACATGTGCTATGGAGTGTGTGCGCATCGCTCTGTTTGCCCCCGTCCGCGCCCCCCGTCACCAGGCTCTCTCGGCTGCTGCTGTAATCATATGCTCGGATACATCTCCGAAGAGTCGAGGGCTGATCAGTTTTCGAGCAACGGTAACCGGGCTACCGGCACTCACCGGGCGCTGCTGCAGAGGTGGCGCCGAACTGGTTTCACTCCCCGCTCTTACTTCCCGCACCGTTCTCGACCGCATCATCGTCCTACCAGCATGGCGACCACCCGCTCGTGCCGGTTTTCTCCTTACTTAACATGCATCCAGTAATCGCAGTCATTTTTATACAAAAAACTAACGGTTCAGCGCTTTTCTGCTTGGTGATTTCTTCTTCTTAATTTTTTCGAGGTCATCGTTGTCCTTACTTCCAGCATAAGAAGATTCTTTTCGAAAAAAACATCTAAAATGATTCAGATAGAAATTTTCGTACGATCGTTAATCGTCATGGAATGAACCTTAATTGTACAATTACTTGTAATCTACCAGGCTATCCAGATCAAAACGAACGTTCTCCCTCTTTAAAAGTTCTCATGGTCGAAATCATTCTCACCAATATTTCCAAGACCGCATTTTCTGCGCAAGAACACTAAAAATTTGTAGTGTTTCGCGTCCCAACCGCTTTACCCTCTAATTAGCCGCAACAATAATTTCCATCTATGAGATTTCAAAATCAGAGGCATTTTCACGAACCTCTATCACCTCGAAAAACTAGATCTCACTGGCATCAATCCGTTGTCAGACATAGAAGCCTATTGCAAATTAGTCGAGCGACTATAGAACGTCTTTCGTGGTTTTTTAATTTCGTTGATGTGAATCAATTAGAATACTTGGGGGTGACTAAATTCTGTTCTTAGCTCTCCAACTTCGTTAGGGCAATACAGTTCAAAAGCTAAAGATGAAGCAAAGCTATTCAAAACGCGAAGGTTATACTAGTCCTACTAAAGTAACGATTTTGATAGAAGTAGTGAAGTATAAAAGCTGTTTCAATCGAAAAATTTGATTTTTCCAACTAATTTTGGCTATACCTAGTTCTGATCATCGCTAAAGACAATCTACACACAGATATGCATTGTCATGCGACATCGGCGGAAACGATCTCGTAAATTTTTTTGCCCGCGGTATTACTGCCGCGAAAATAATTTACTCTCTCATGATAGCATGGCATCTGGTTTGCAATGAGGGTTGCGGTTCCGCTTTGTTGCATAGAGCTCACTTGTATCTGATGAAGATTTTTGGAAAAGAACTCAGACTGCGGATGGACAAGAAAAATTTACGATTTTGGATTGTTTCAAATTGAGTGGTCATTCACGAAAGTTTAATTGAAGTGAAGGTAGGAGTGACTACTGTAGGAATACTGTAGCGACCAGCGAAGGCAGCGTAAAGAAATACGAAGCCAAAGTATGTATCATCTGCAAATGCGAAGTTATTTGTTCGCAAAGTTCTGGTTAGATTTTATCTCTTCAGACAACAGCCGATCTAAATGGTGTGAGCAATATTCATCCAACTTTTTTCGCAAAAGGACGAGTCATTCGTAGCCCATTATGTGACTCTGCACACTGTGCGCGGCAATTGACGACTCGACACTAGTAATATACTAGTAGGACACTTTTTAGCGATAAACTGCTTTGTACTACTGGCATTTATCTAATCAAACAGGAAGAGAGAGAGAGAAATACAAGAAAAAAATTTCCAAAAGGCAACAGCTCATAATCAAAAGTCGTGAATCAGCACGCATGGTGTGCAATGCGCTTATTGGGCCAAATGACTCGACAAATGACTTGTTTATATGCGTACAGTTATAGATGTGCATTTGCAGACTTTTGGATTTGACTTGTAGGAGGCTAATCGAGATCTTTCAAACAATAATTATGTCTTCCGTTTTGTCAGCTCTTGTGAGATTTCTCAATCAAACCCATTCAGAAAAATCAATTCAAGGAAATATTTCTGACATATTTCTACCATGAAAAATGTAACACTCATTATTGACACAAAGCTTCTTCACTCCGTCATGAACAAGAAAGATCCTATATGCAATTCTTTTGCATGAATGCACAGAGGTCTAGTTTACTAAGCCCAAAGCCCTTAGCTTGTAGGTTTTTACGGGCGAGTGTGCTCTCAACAGCAATCTAGGCGCACAATGACGGTATGTGCAAATAAAAGTTTTCTTAACTTCATCCGTATGGATTCCAATGAAACATTCTGTTGTCCAGGAAAGAATCCTTTTTCTTAGAATCTTCACTTTAACTCTTTCGGAGAAATAAACCGGCAACAACGCTCTCGAATCAAAATAAGCTCTCACTGCACAATTTATTATAGTTTTTGCCAATATAATTTTGTATTATCAAAAGTCTACTTTTGTCTGTGCATGAATTCTATTCTTTGATGTTATGTCCTATTTTCACTAGCTTCGCAAATCGAGATAAACATTCTCATCATGACAGCTAAGCGACTTGACGTACATGACAGAAAAATGACATCTCATCAAATGTTGTCCTCTCCTCTCTATCCCGTTCTCGTTTGTTGCGAAAAAGTAAAAGCTGTTGAGCGCTTTCTTAGAAAACAAATACTGTTGCGATATTAAATACGTGCATCTTTGCATCCACTCTTTCAACCAGATATCAGGTCGTCTCAAAAGTTTTTTTTTCGCTTTTTGAAATAATCAATCTTGAAAGACATGCATCTTAACCGCATTTTATGCGGTTTTCTATCTTTTTTGACTGTTTTGTTTTCGAGTCAAAATTTTGAGGAAAAGCCATAGGGCGGAATTTATTATCATTCTCCCGTTTACGTGAAATAGCGCATTCTTTGCAAAAGTGCTCAAAATTCTTGGTTACTCGAAAAAGTCATTCACTTATCAGATCGCAAGATTTAATATATACTGTTAAACGAGAATTTTGTGATCTGCGAATTGACTTTATCTTGGATTTCCAAGAAACTTAGAGCCCTCTCTCCCGCAACTCGGGCACTACTGCCCATCAGGGATGAGCGCCCAAGAGGTATTTGCTTTGTAGTAATATTTGCAGCTAAGAACAACATATTTGGTCTTAGTGGTCCAAGCTATTCGGAAGTAGGGCTCCCGCTTTGATCAGAATCACGGCCTGGACGGGAATACTTACCCAAACGGGAGATTGACACATACCGCCCCTAAAATCTTTACTGCTCAGTTTTCCGCTATTTCCGAATACTTTTTCTTCCAAAAAAGGTTGCTCTGCGAAATCAAGCGATTCATGGTAATCACCTGTGCTGCTTTTTATGGATTCATATTTTGAAAATCTATGGAGAGCGTGGCAAAATTTAAGCCTCTTCATTTTGAAAAGATACCTGTAGCATTATATTCTACTACAAAAATTTTGCTACCGTACTTCGACCCTAATATCAAAGATCTTGAGAGTCCCATAAACGGTTCCAGCTCAAAAAGTCGATACTTTTCAGGTCAAATTATTATAACCTGTTTAGTGAATCAACGCAAAATTCATATAGAAAAAGAAGTTATAATAACGGGCACCATCACAAAGAGTAAACAGAGTTAATCACTTCCCATCATATGCCTAGCGTATCGTGTTACGATCGCAAAACCAGCTTGAAGTTCCTAAATACGTCTGTTCTACAAGAACTAAAAAATCTCAAATCCCGCAAATCCCTTTTGGACCGAAAACAGCGAGAATGTCAATTCCATTGTCACAATTTCTGCTCACAGTGCGCTTTTTTGGCTCTCTTTGTTGGTCCGATATAGAAATACTCAAAAGTGATGGAGAAGTATCGGTACTACACGCACTTGTGCCATCACTCTTCATTCGCAGAAAAACTTCAATCAATTGATTCAGTACTACGAATGTTTTCATTCAATCACTGGCAGATCTCATCTGCGGCCAGTTTTCTCGCCATTGTCTTGGGCTATCTCTGGTACTAAACGAGTTTTATTCCACAAATTATCTGCTTTAATAACACGTAACTGGTCAGCAACCGTTTTTCTCGGTCTTCTTAGCCATCACAGCTCTAAGCCGGAGAAGATCGAGCTCCTACATTACTGGCACATAAACTACGCCAATTCCCAGTTGAGAGCGGTGGTTACCGATAGTTTGTCCAGATAGCATCGTGGTTTTCTCAATGTGATGGATTAGCTTCGAATTTACTATTAAACCAGACCTCCTAGTCAGTTACCGCTTTACAAATTGACTTTTCGTGTCAAGCAAACTCGTCTGAGAAAGGAAGACATGCTCTTCGTGTGTGTACTTCAAAGGGCGTTCAGAAATGACGGCCTATTAGCCAAAGAGGACGAGTTTCTTCGTCGCCTATCGGGTCATGCATCTTCGCTCGTTGTAAGCTAATCTGTCTGTCGTCGAAGAGATCATTAATTCATCGCTAGCGCCTATGATTGCATAAATATCTCGTTTATTCCTGATCTTCATTTTTTGTAATCCACCATCACCCACTTCTACAAAAAAATTTTTTTTCTAAGGCTGATATATCTCAAATCAATAATTTAACGATTTTGTAGTTTCGTACAATCCTTCGTAGTTCATTCACCAATGCCGAGCGTAAAGTGACTCGGTGGTGAATGTTGCCCTATGATTCATCGGAAATGGTTATCGTTTTACTGTAAAAAAGTGAAAATCTCATTTGGCACTTTATAAAGGTCACATCTGGTAATTTACTGCCGCTAACGATATTTACCATAACAATGCGTCAAACTGCCCTTTTGGGAAATGTTTTAGTCTTTTCACGGTTCTTTTGCAAATAATTTAGTCTTCAGTGGGTGCATAAACACGATAGCGATTGTTATAATAATTTCAACAACTAAAAAATAAATATGGTTAGAGGAGGAGTAAAATTAGAAGATCCATGTGAAAAACTTTAGAGAAGAAGGTTTCATTTGATACCGGAATAATCAAAAGAACAAATCATCACATTCGAGTTTGAGATTAAATTAGGCTTCTTCTAGTTCGACATTGTCAGGCCTCGGTTATTTCCGAAGCCTTCTTTGCTTCAAATTCCTTCACTCATTTCACGAAAACTTTGGCTCGAAGAGATAATTCTAGGCACTAATCCGGTTGCACTTTCTTACCTCTCACACACATTAAATAACGGAAGCATGACCGTTTCTCTTGGGACTTGTTTATATGCTATATCCACATGCTGCAATCTGTGAAAATCAGTTTTTGAGTTTCCTATCTTCCTCATGTTGTAGAATTTGTTTACGCAACTTTTAAACGTAAACCGAGATTTTTTTAGCACTACTTTTCTTAGATTTATAAAAATCACTTCTTCTAGAAAAAAAAAGATTTGTTTATAACAATGTCCTCTTTTTTTTTTCAACAATTGCAAGAGTCTTGATAAATAATTATCAGTGCACTTTTGAAGTTTTTTCTTTACTTTGGCCTTATGGTTCTCATTCTCCCAGCTTTGAACCCGAAATTTCGTCTCTCAAACTTAGCGCTATTGTTTCTTTTTGCATCTTTCTCATGCCAATAACTACGCATTTAAGTTGAAATTTTGAGAATTTTACTTTTCCACTGATTGTTTATCTGCAAGAGTTTTGTGAATATTGACCTAAAGAGTCATTTTCATAATTCTAGACTCAACTACCCCCTGAATTTTGCAATGTGTTTTGAGGATTTTACACGTTACTCATTTCACGCCTTTTGTTGCTAATGACCCATTTCGGCATTCGTCTGGAAAACGAGACGTTAGGGGGACGAAGAAGAAGGAGATGTTTTAGGAGTGTTTTCTACCAGTATAAGGCCTAAATGTGCGTTGTGCGTATAATCGGGCTTGCTGTGCGTTCTAACTATAGAACTCGCGAACAACGAAGGGTTTTTGTTCATCGGCCACCTGCGATGGGGGGAAGTACGGGGTAGAGGGATGGATGGGGTATTCATCGTATCGATTCGATCGATGGAAGATATTCGTAGAGGGTAGTTTACTTGGGCGCGAATTTCAATGATTTTCAAAATTTGAAATTGTTACAGGGATAGTACTAGATCAATCTAAGCGTTTTTGGTAATTTTTAGTATCAAAGCACCTGGGAGGGATTAAATTGATGGTCTCACTTCTAAACATAAAACTTATATAAGCACGCATATAAGAAGGAATCAGGGCCGCTAGGGGCGGAGTTTGCCACTTCAAACTTTTGCTCTCTTGATTTTTTCACGAGATTAGCAAGTATATGTAATGTGTGCAGTATATGGGGGCAATCGAGAAGCTCGTTGGATCTTTCGAGGTCTGCTCACGCTTCTGAGAGGGACTCAAGACCGTTTGGGGCGGAGTTTGCCATTCCAAACCCACTTTTTTCAACTTCGGATCCGAAAAAATTACGGCTGCTGTGAATGTCTGAGTGTTTTGATAAATTTGTGAACACATGCGGTCCGAGCGAAGTTTTTGAAGCGGGGGGGGGGGGCCGAATGTCAGGCGAGACAAAATTTGTTTCTGTTTTTTGAACTCGCCGATGATTTTTTGCTATACCTCTCAGATTTTTGTGACCTTATGACCCTGAAGATAGAAAAAGGCGTGTCAATAATCACGTCTCAGAGGGTTTTTTTGCGAAGATAATTCATCAAATTTTTGAAAGACATTCCAATAAAAGAACTCACTTGCATAGTTCTAGAACTCATATAGATAACTTCTGATAATGGAGGGGGGGGGGGAGGGGAGGGAGAAGAGGCTGCTTATGGGCAGTTGGGACCACAGAATTTTTTACGAGGTGAAAATTTGATGTGACCAGGTAGTCTCAGATGTAGGCTCCAAATCTTATGTAGATCAAACTTTATGAGAATGTAGGGGACCACCATGTAGAGCTTGCTCTGCCCCACCAGGAAAGAACCTAAGTCCACTATCAAACCGAAAGGATTATTATTGTCTAGTTCAGGAAAAAATTACTAGGCAACCCAATAAGTGATGCCAAATTGTCTTCCCAATAGCATTTGCGAAATTTTCTTGCACAGCAGAAGCTTTGGCTATTAGCTAGATGGATCGCTTCATTTCCACGACACTTGACGAGCTGATTCGCGAGTCGCCTCGCACTTCTTGTCAGCTATTCTTCTTCTTCTTCTTCATCGCGCAGCCAAGGTCGCGGCAGCGATCGCGCGCGCATCGTCGCGACCAATCGCGCTGCTCCCTTTCGCATCACCGGATCAAGTTTATGGTGCCATTGCCTATTTCACTGCCCCCTCGCACCGACGTTATGCGATCTCTGACTCAATTTATGACGATGAAAAGTTTATACGGCTTTGCCCACACATTTCCTCACAGGGCTCGCCACAGGCGGCTTGTAAGCAAGTTGGATATCGTTTTTGGGACAAAAAGCGAAGGGGATATCTTTTTTGAAGCTGAGAAGACACAAAATTTGTGAAGTTTTTTTCTTCAGTCGACTTTTCGTTTTTTGAGGATTTTTTTCAATTGGGGCTTAAGGTCAAAGAGGACCTCGTAAAAATTCGCAAAAGTCAAGGAGGACTTCGTTCTCAGCATTTTCAAAAAGCCACCTCCTGCCCAGCCCTGTTCCTGCATTTTCTTGCCAAGGACCCAAATTTATCTTCATTCCCATCAAAATGCTTGTTCCTTTTTCGCGCCTGTTTCGTTCCACTTTCAATTTCATCATTGCGCATCACTTTTGTTTCTCTCATCATACATTTACATTCTTTCCAATAGAAAACTTTTGCGATCACGCATATCTGATCGCACTTTTAGTTGCGATGTGTCATGCCTGGTTTATATTTTTCTCAGATGTTCCCAGCAAATGTGTTTTTTATTGCTGGAATCTATGTAAGTCTGAGGGTGTTCCCTTAAATATTTCTTCCAATTTGATGGTCGTCTTCACCAAAGTTTGTTATCTTTATTTTCAAAACCTAGAATACATTCTCTCGAAAGAAGCAGTAATTTTTGTAAATGTTTCTTTCAATATCGTGATGTCACTTTGTCAAAGGATTGAGATTTTATGCTAGAATCGAGGAATATAGAAATTTTTGTCGGCTTACCTAAGATTTTTGTAATTTTTGCCGACCTGGGATTTTTGTAAGTGCCTTGATCAAGCATGACTTATTAGGTTGATCCAAAAGTTTTGTCGCTTTAATGCTTTCTATCTGAAAGTATTTACTTACAAAAATATCTTTCGATAGGAAAAATTCATCTACTTTTTATTTGCGGCTGTTTGACAACGGACTCCATATATGAAAATGAATAGGGGAACCACTCCAACTCGTGATTTTTTAGAATAAATTGTCAGAAATTTAAAGTGTTACAGAAAAGTTTTAAAGCATACACTTTTCGTAAGCTGCTTATTAATATTTTGGTCCTTCAAATTCGACAAAATTTGCTTGTCCTACTTCAAAAGGCTTTTAAATGACACCATTTTTGAATCATGCAGCGAAATGAAGCCAGTATGAAAAACTTCCCGATTTCAAAAACCCACAAAATTTTCCATTGCACAACATGCACACGTATGTGCAAATACACTTTGTCCCAAAATGTGTTCAGTATCGGGGTTAATAACTCTTTTGAATGAACGCGATGCAAGGGTCAGCTCCGATACTGATTTGCTGTATCCAAAAAACTACTAGTCCTCCCGTAGTAATTCAATATTGAGTTACTACCGGAGGAGGGTTTGAAGTTCGGACAGAGCTAAATTCAAGAGGGTCATTAGAACGGTAAACTACTAAATACTCCTTTGATTTTGATTATTTCATTTTCATTTTCCACTTTATTTCGGTGAACTACGTTCATTAGAGGTTGATAACCATTTTTGCAATAATAAAAAACATGATTGCAATCAGAAATTTGTTGTACGGTGCCTAATTCACAAACGGCAAAAATAGAGAATTTAAATAAAGTTGGAGAAGTAAAGATAACCATTGTTGAAATAGAACGTATCATTCTAGCAACCCTGCAGTATGATATTAGAGGCAATGAGAAAGGAGGTGACAATTGTCAAATAGTGAGCACATTTACTAACATTTTGTATAATTATATGTGATTCATGAATTTACAGAACGTTCTATACATAGAGCATGCCACTACACTACAGATGGTAAATCTGAAATAGAATCTGCATATAAAACTCAAGAAAAAAGCTACATCGTCTTTTGATTGCTCGACTATAGAATATTTGTGCATAGAAGAAGATGTGCACTTAAATAAAATGCTTTATTTTTTCTTTAGAAAGTCAATATGTAACGAAGTTCTCTCTGATCTGTTGCAGAAACCACTTTCGAAGTCTGTCACATATTCTGCTTTCTAAGGCCTGTCATCGTCTTTGTTTTTCCTCATTGTATTGTCTAAAACGCCGGGGCTCAAAAATTAACAAGATAACCATGAGCATGAGATAGTATCTCTGCCTTCAATGCTTATGAAGAACGACAAGGAAGGCAGCGTAGAAGATCTTTAAGGTTTTATTCCTATATGTAGATATTATCTTCATTTGCTGTTGTGAATGTAATGCTTAGTAGCGCTGTATAACGTTAATCATGAATCGTAGATCCTAAATAGTGGAATACATTGGATAAAGCCAAAGCAGGAGTTGGAGTAAAAATCATGCCATAGTTGACATAAACTATGTGATGTTAAGAACCCTTTTTCTCTGGATATCTTTCATTCCACTATCTTTTACTTTTTGAAAAGAATTTGAAGAATTGCTTTCATAATTTACCCTCCAACTTCATTTGTTCTCCAAATTTCGATAATATACAAAAACCATCTCATAATCCGAAAAATCTGTGAATTCGATCTGGCACACATAGATTGTAATTGTCCCCGTTCCAATGAAAACCTTCGCTGAACAATCGCCACCCAATAATGTGTCTATGACACAGAGACACTTCAAGGCAATCGAAATTATGTGATGACCTGGAGCTGTTGGATCAGAATAGGTCAAACTACTCTACACAAAGAGACTGTAGTGTAATTATTGACCCAATGGGTATCCTTAATTTTCAGGCATTGTTGATGATCGCGATGGGAATAATGGTCATTTCACTACATGTCTAGTTTCCTTTTTTCATCTCAATCCTTTTCATAGTCTTATAGCCTTCTATCATCAGTAACTGAACTTTGATGAAACTCCGATGATTGACGATTATTTTCTTGTAGTGTTTGAAAAAAGGAATGAAAAATGGGAAACGTCTCTACCCTGGCGTAAACGAGTAGTCATATACTTTCATCCGATTTTTCTAAATTTACTCTTTTTCCTATGGATCTATATATAGACTTTTTGAGTAAGAAGCTTATTTTTTACTCCTATATTTTCAACTTTTAAAATCTTTGGGTGTTCATCTTTTGTTTATAGCTCAGAATTATTTTTGAATTGCTTAAAACGTGCTAGAAAAATTAAAATTAGATCTTACACAACAATTAAAATGTAATTAGTGTCTTGTTTTTGACAAAGTGCTGCTCCTATGCGTTTAGAGTGTGATAAACAGCTCAAAAGCTTTGATTCCTCTTCCGAATCGATCTCCTGATGAATGGAGGCTTCTCTTCACATCAGCTACAGATGAGTTTAGCAGAAAAAATGTGTATCTAGCAATTTTCACAAAACAAGGATCAATTCGCCTTGCTTTAAGAACTCAAGATTAAAGATTGTTATTATTTTGCTTCACTTTGCTGGAGCGCCTAAATTCAATTCTTCTAAGAAAACTCTAAAAGCAGTTCTCATTCATTCCTCGAATATCCTATAAAAGTTTTCGAAGTTTGTGTTTTTCATTAATCTAACCTGACAAACCCATCAACATTGACCCATTTTCCATGCTTGACTTATCTTACCCTGCTTCTTCAATGGCCTTGCTAAGCCATGCAAAAAGTTTTTGAGATGGGCAGCACAAGGGGGTCGTGTGCAAATGTACGATTTATCGCTTTGTCTGGGCAATGAGAGGTGTCCACAGCGTTGGTATCTTCTATTTTGTTCTTATATTTCCGCTCTCTTCTGAAAATTCGTTGGTTTTTCTCTCCATCCGTTACTATATCAAGATTTTTGTCTCTTTTATTCCAAGCACTTCATTTTCAGAATTTTTTCGGCCATGGGAAACCGCCAATCCGGCGTTTCACCGGCTGTCGTACCCCGGCCTAAACACGGTTTTTTCCATAAACTATTCGCTAAGACTCGACTCGATGCTACTGCCCTGGCGCAGACCTGCCCACCTCCGGTGAGTTTTTCTTTTCATTTCTTGTTTTCCTCGATTAATCGTTGAGTTCATCGTTGATTCTTGGCTTATTTTTTAAGCTGCTGTGAAAACAGACCAAATATCTGCCAGGATTATTTTTAAAAGAATTTCATTTCTCTACAAAAGTGTTACATATGCACCACAGGAGTTGTGTTACTCAAAGTAATTGAAGATTGCTAAAAAATAAAAGAGAAAATTATATATGTTGCTTCTTCACTCCGTTTCGTCCCCTAGACGGAGTGTGACTTGATTTCTAAGTCTTCCCCGGAATTCCTTTCTTGTTTCTGAACTCAGCTTGATTTGAAATTCTGAAAAGTCTAGTATCAGAAGAAATCCTAGCTCAATATTTTGATTATTGGTAAACTCACTAAAACATAGAAATGCTGAATTTACTTGCTTCAAAAGCAAAATGAAAAGGTTCTTGAGGATTTCAGTTCACATTTTAAGTACCGATTTACGGCGAATTACTAACTAGATCCCTTGCTTCGAGATAAGAAGAAAAATAACAATGGGGTCTAGATAAACTAATGCATAATCCAGCAAGTACCCCATTAGCCAAATGTATCGCTTTGTTCCATCGGATCTGTATTTTTAAGTTTTGTAAGCGGAAATTGGCTTCCGAGAGGCATGGCTAGGGCTTAGAACGATCACAATCATAGACTAAAGGGAAGGAAACTTAATAGAGGCGATCTGAAAAGATGCTCACCAATGGGTAGTGTTCGAACTTTTGATTCCGAGGATAATTCTTAACTATGAAGCTTCTTTCTGACGTTTGAGGACTTTGCGTATGGGTAACGAGGTAAGGCTTGAAGGACTGCCTGCGGACAACAGGGTCTTCCACTACTCTCGTCATTTAGAAGATATTTGAGATGATTCCGATGGCATCAGATGTATCTGTGATTTTAGATCACTTGAGCGAATCTACATACTCTTATATGTAAGACTGCTGCTAAATGACTTAAGAAAGATAAAGGCGAAAAATTCATGACTTTGACCAGACTTGGAGTTAGAAAAGGAGATTTGAAATTATCGTTCTAGGCTGTACATATTTTATTAGGGTTGGAGGATGATTTCTGTTATGTTGACCTTTATGGTGCAAGCAGGAAAACTTTTCGAAAAATTTTTAAAATGTCCATACCATTTACGCTGTACACAAAAAAGGAAGACTTTTCACAATAGTCTAACTTTTTCAATATTTTTCATCCTCCTTTTTGAGACTCCAAGGCAACAAACCTTCGCTATAGGAAAGGTAGCTTAAAATACAATCTGAATAATAGTGGATGAAAAAAGCAGGAGGAGAGGCAAAGAGTGCAGGGAAAGAATAGGAAGCTTAAGTATTTTTACAAAATTGTCATAACTTGCTAGCTACATATGCGGCCGAAATATGCCGAATTCTGGATCCCGTCTTCCCCCTGCTCCCGGGTTTAGAAGCAAATTTGAAATTTCAAGAAGATATTAGTATTATCCAGAAATAAAAACAAAGCAGAAGTTATCCGCTAGCGCAATAGTCCGATAATCCAGTCCACATTCGTCTCTATTAGTACTCTCCATTGCTGTAGTTCGCTACGTACCAGTCTAGCTGGCAAAAACAGAAATGAACCCCATCATATCGCATTCCGTGGTTGATAAATGTGTGTTCGATTAGATACAATGTGACAACTTTCACTTTATTCGCTTTTTTGTTTTATAATGTAGCAAAACGAGAACGGAAACCGGATTTTCGTTTCCAAGAAGAAAACTTTAAGAAGTGTTAATCAATACAACAGATTACCCTTCAATTTTGTAACAAATGACCTTAGAAAGAGCGTTTTTGGAAAATGCATTTTTAGAGTCTCAACTGTGCTGCATTATCTTCGGAATTTACGCAAGATTTTGGTTTGTCTACTAAAAATAGCTGAAAAGTTTTTTGGGTTTTTTTGCAAGTTTGGTTTGTCGAACGAAATTAATTTTGACGTCTTTTTTAGGACATTTTCTTTTACAAAAAGCTACACGTGTAGCTGTATAACCGTATAGCCCAACCCATAGATACCCTTATCCAGTTTATAACCCAACTAAACCAGCGGTAAGCGACTGGTTCTCCATTTCGGCAGGGTGTGGCTGGTTGAATTCTACCCGCCATACTAGGAACGGCCTTGCACTGTTCTCTAATCTATGATCGGGTGCCTTCACCATCTGGCCCATCAATTTCACGTTCAAAGTCATCTATTTTTTGTGATATTTTTTCAGGGAGTATGCAAGAGCTCGACAACCAATCGGCTATGAAAAGTTATTCATAATCTGTAATATTTTTATATTTATGATCATCATCCTTGCAACACATTATTAAAATTAATCGATTATAAGAAAGGCGCTTTGGAAAGACTAGTGCAGCTAAAAGTAAACACTCTGCCTTTTGGATTGTTTAAACTTTAACCTTCCATATACTAACCATTTTCTTAGGCCAAACCTTGGCCAAACCTCACGCGATTTCAATCACCACGCGACTGGCAATTCGCCAGATGTCTCTAAAGCTAGCATTGGCAGACCGCAAATGCATGGCCTGTGCAACTTCCGTAGGTTGATAAAATCCCTATTCTTCTATTCTTTGGGATGCGCGCGCGATGAGTTATGGATGACTGGAGTATGGCCAAATTAGGTTGCGACTGAAATCGCGTGAGGTATGGCCAAGGCCTTGAATAAAAATTTGCAGCATAAACAAGAAGTCATTGGTAGGAGCGAAAAAATTAACACATTTCTGGTATTTCAACGCAATGAATCTATGTGTATTGCCGTCAAAGATATGTTGAATAAGCAACTTTTTAACTGCTGAAAGCTTACGTCTACTAAAAGGCCATGTAGGGCTCGGCACGAGCTGGCACCAGGGAAATTTCAAAGCGAAGTCCCTTTTGATCCTAAGCCCTATAAAAAACCCAAAAAAACGAAACCGCGACTAAAAAGAAACTAAAAAAGGTCGCAGTGTTTGTGTTTTTCGACCACAAAAACGACATCCCCTTTGCTTTTTGTCTCAAAAACGATATCCAGATTAACCCGATGCCAGCTGTGCCGAGCCCTGAGGCCATGACATGCAGAAGATGTCTACTCAAAAAGCAAAGTCAGCTATGTAGTAGGTGCTCTTTTCATTTCGTGCTCCTGTCGCTGTTTGATTTGACAAGTGCAAGTTAGAACACTGCACCCTTAAGCTTTTGATTTAATTTCCTTTTTATCATCAAATACGATAGCACAACCATCAACCCTCGTAGTTGCCTATCAATATCACTTCTAATCCATTTTCATTCAAGAGAATGGTTCTTTGTACCGTCAGCTCGTTTATGTGTTCCATTTAGAGCAAGGATGGCCTTATGTTATAGCTTAAGCTCTTTTTCATGACTTCTCATTCTCTTTGAAGCCTCCCTTCTTTGCGCTTGGGCCACGATGAAGTGTGGGAAGACCTGCAAAAGTTAGTCTTATAAAATTGATTTGGGCCATACTAGAAAGGGCTATAGATAAGTTCTTATTTAAAATACTCACTCAGTAAGTATCAATTGCAAAGTTCTTGAGATGAGCGACAAATCTAACTTATGCAGATTACAGTACTACACCGTATCCCACCCCATTCGATGTGTTAATTACTAAAAATAAGAAGATAAGGCTTGCTTCCGCAAATTTACAAAGATTGTGTACTATTTTTGTTGATCTATGGAAATACTTTTATTATAAACCACAAAGTTGGCCTATTTACAGTAAACCTCAGCCAAGCAAGTTTTTTTTGCTGATTGTGCATTTGCACATTTTTCGAGGGTGCAGCAAGGGAGTGCACCTGTTTTTCTTAATTTCTTCCTGGTTTCTTCGTTGCTTGAATGAAACATCGATTCTATGCAAAAAAATATATCTCAATTCTCTAACTAGGATGGTGTTCCATTGTCAACATCCTGTTGTGCATTTGCACACATCAGTAAAGAAACTCTCTGGACTGTGTCTTCTATAAATAATAATAAAAAAAACATATGTAATATATATTATATTATATTAAATATAATATAATGTAATATAATATAATATATACATGACTTCATAACCAAATGCGCAAATAGAAATGGCGAGTTTGTGTAAATAAGCCACCTTAATCCGTCGCTAGTCTTTGTTTATAGAGCAAGCAACTGATCCCTCAAACAAGCAAGCATTGATTTTTATTCCAGGTTTTGCACGAATGTTTCAGTTTCCATTAATTTACACCTATCGCTTATCAAAAAAGCTGAAGAAGTACCCTAATTTCACGAGTACAGGACCCACATATTTTTTCTAAATTCTACCAGCCTGAACACACCGAAAACTTTCGCGACAAAAGGATCCTATAGAGTGCTGCGTATTGTCTCAGAGTATCGTGTAGCATAAATTCGTTTTCCGAAACACAACGAGGCGGCTGAGCGGCTCACAGTCGAAAAGGGGCTTCTTGTACTTGTGAAATTAGGGTTATGATGTCAAGAAGGGGCTATATTCCTGTCTCTATTGAAACATGTCGTTGATGACTCCTCTTTTAAGCTGCAGCCTAAGAAAATGGCATTTGTTCTGCCTTTATCTTGATTGAGAGCAGCAGAAAATTTGCCATGCTTCGACAATTGTTCTCTGCTGCTCAGGCTAAAAACAAAGTTACTTAAGAGCATCAGAAGAAGTCACGTGTCGAGCTTAAGTAAGTGTTCAACACCAGCTCTACACTGTTTACTGCCAACCTCTCGTCTCTTTGCTTCTTCTCCGAATCACTCGAAACAGCCTGTAAGTACGACACGGCAGAGTTATGATAGTCTCTCACCGGGGAAGTGCTGTTGAAGCTGATTTCCGGATTTCTAATAAACTTAGATTGGGGACGAAGGGAAATTGAAAGGTGTTGCAGCTGACTTTTGTGATAATTGCTTGAATTAATCGCGTAATGATCTGCAAAACTTGATCTGGAGTGAATTTTGGTTACATAGCTAGGTTATCCGTATTGCCATCTCACGGATCATCTAGAGGATTACCTAAATGAAAGAAAACATTGTATTCAAACATAACCCTAGAAAGCCTATGATGCGCGTATGTTTTACCTTCGTTTTTTGTTATCTTTTAACCCTTGTCTGGCACATTTAAAGTGCAAACAAGTAAATAAGTTGTATGATCAGTCATCCCCAAACTACTGTCGACTCTCTTATATAATAATAACTTTACATGTGTAGGTATACGAAGCTTGAATTCTCTCTTCTTCATTCTTACACCAACTATTGATTTACTGTTTACTAGAAAAATCGTTGCCAGGTCGTTCATCTCGGAAGAGATATTCCGTAGATTCCCCATAGGATGATGATAATCAGCAAATGAGAGTGTATTTAGTAAGGAGATCTTCTTTTCTTAACATTAGTGATTGCAAAAATTTTTCTGAGCGTCTCGGGCAACCTAGCCTTTCTCCGAACTAAGTAAAATGTTGCTAGTCCCCTCCCCAAAAATATTCTCAATATGCTTCCCAAATTTTTGGAAGCCTCGACCTTACGAAAAAATCGAGATTCTTCGCATATCTATGTCCGGCTTTTGCAAAATTGAAATTTTTTTTGATCATTCACAAGTAAAATTGGCGAAGGGCGCCTTTTCCTTAGGTTTCGTAAATTTTTACTTTTATAATTAAGAATTGTTCTCATTAAGAATGTCCTATGAATTTTTACTAGTTTTCGACAGATATAACAAATCAGAACTGCTGAGCATTTTGGCTTCAATCAATTTACTATCTGTAGTAGTTCATCGCAGTGCTTGATTCAATTCAACTAATCAATTCAGTTCAATCATTAATTCTACCTATCACTTTTCCACTTTCATTTCTTCAACTTTCGTTCGTTTTTCTCGTTGCTAACAATTCTTCTTAATTAGACATTCCCTGCTTTTTTAAATTCAAAGAAGCGAAGCGAACTTGTCATTTGCAGATTACAAAAAGTCTAAATGAATTTTGTTGCTAAGCGTTTATGCTTTTCGTTCGAAAGGCTCACAAGGACAGCCTCCAATCTCTTTTTGAGATCTGTGTAATAAATTCCAATCAGGCGAAACAAATGCCAGAATCTGAACATGCCATCTTTTTATCATCCTCAATACATCATCTTGAGATTCATGCTAAATCGAGACATGGCACCTGACTCCTTGCGCTTGTATTCATTCATTCATGAAGATCCTTTCACTTCTAGCTGACTGATGCGCTTGATTTCCAATCTGCTTTTACTGTTTCCGTCTTTTCGTTTATTTTGCTCTATCTTATTTTCGCACACCAAAACTGGAGAGGTTTCTATGCTAACTTCCGTGAAAGTGATCCATTTTGAGAATATTTTAGCCATCAAACTTGATAACATCGTTTTTATATATGCTGGAGTTGGACACTGAAATTTAGCAATGGTTTATTATGGATCATAGCTTTTTATGCATATAAATTTTCTTATAAAAAAGTATTGAAAAAAGAACTGCGCTTTTCCTAGCACTCTGTTAATCATTTTTGATAAATGAAATATGTTCATAAAATTTGTTTATTAGTTTGTTGTTGGGCGCTGTTCGAAGAGAAAATAACAAATACTGCTGTAAATCCTCTTGTCTTTGAACCTTGGCTTGATCTATGTAAGTATATCATCTATAACAACCTGTTCGGCATAATATAACAATTAAAACAAAAACTGTTTTTTTGATGACCTCTTACTTAATTCGTATATATTCGTAATTGTAATTCGTATATATTCGTAATTGTATATTGTTGTGAATAATTTATAAGCTTTATAAGCTTAATTGAGCCGTAACATTTCATCTTACAACTATCCTGGCGCTGGCGAAAAAGAAAGCAGACTATCAGATCCCGTACATATTGAATTAGAATGCCACTTTGATCCGCGTCAACAAAAAAAAAACAAAGGATTTACTGGTTATTGGCACAGATCACTCTATTTGCTGATAGTCGCAATAGTTAGTGGCTCAGTTATTTTGTTTCTGCGAAAAGTTGTTTTTGTGGAAAAGTGATTTGCAGCAATTGTGAATGTTTTGAAAAAGTGAGGTTGACGATGATTGATAGAAGCAACGACTGGGCGAGATTCCAGTCGTTGCTTCAATCACATTTCCACGTAGCGCATGACAGCTTCTTGGAAACTTTTGATAATTTATTGTTTTTCATCAGAGATTATGTGATTTCCAGGCAATATTGACACTTCTTTGATTTTCGCAACAATGTCTTTGTATCACAGGCAGAATCCAGAGCAAAGCAGCCTTGTCGTCTTTTTACCTTCCTTACATCTTTCTTTGTGCGAGCCAGCCAGCTATAATTGAAATTAATATCTTGCTTCATAAGAACCTATGCACTTCACTCGGCAAAGTAGCGAATGCTATAGCTTATATCTCAGTTGGCTTTCCTGAACCGCTTTTTATTTTTTCTTCATCAAAATCGAAACTTACATGAATTTTACAACTTTATCTATTATCACTTTACGATTTATTTATTATGGTGTAAGTGTGCTCTGGAAAATTTTGGCCTTCCATTGTTTTCCATCTGTGATTATAAGGTACTCGAATGAAAAATGTTGAAATGTTATTTATCTATTTACTCATAATTTTTCTTATTTCACACACCCCACCTGCTACAAAAGATTGGTAGGCTGAACCAAAGATATTTCTATCAAAGCAGAATAAAAAGCCTATCAGCATAAGTTTACTTCAGTTGGTTAATACTGATTTTAAGATCTGATAAATTTTGTTGAATGAATTTAGGGAAATCAATGACTCACTTCTTGTGCTTCTAATGCTCTAATTTGCTATAAATTAATACCTAAAAATTTCCAGAAAAGCAATGTACAAATCTTCTCTGCTCTAGTTAGAACAGATTATTCCGCTACTTTTTAAGGTTATGCCCCATTTGAGGAATGCCTCTAGAAAGAAATAACACATTGGCGATTGTTCGAGAATTCCAGCATACAACTAAAGTGCTTTTATACGAATTATATATATCGGACAGCAGACGAATTGTATGCTTATTCTTTATGTTTCGTTTCCAGGTTGGAGGAGAAATGCCGGTCGGTGAATGTGCAATGTTGCGAGATCGACCCGCATTACGATTAGACTCTCGACTTGTATGTAAATACGAAATTCTATCCGTTATAGGAAAAGGAAGCTTTTCACAGGTAAATCGTAAAAATTTCTCTGCAGCAAAGACAAAAATAATTTAAGAATTTCCAGGTTATGCGGGTGCAACATCGAATATCTCGGAAGTACTTTGCTGTAAAACTGGTTTCATCCGATTGCGGTTCAGTGAATAATGAGCTTAATATCCTTAGCCGGGTATCACATCCGTTTGTCATACGATTAGAGGAGGTACGGTCATTTATTTGCCCCAAATTTTTTCTATTATGGTCCACCTAAGTTGTGATGTCGCGCAAGCAAGTTGTTTTAGCTTGTGTTGGGTGTGTAAACTTCAAAATTTTAAAGGGATTTCATAAATGTAAACCATAACAGAAATTGCTCTGTACATCTCCAATGGTTTATAGTGCGGCAGTTGGTAAATACTCAGAATATGAGAGAGGGAAGAGAATGCTTGAGGTGCGGGTGTGGAAACAGTACGTAATTAGTAACGCACTTTCTCCCCCTCCCCTCTTTCCCGGGGTTGCAAAATTTCTGAGGATGGCGTTTACGAGTTACAAAAATGTGCTATTGGCATGCTTTTACTCGCAAAGGTTTGAAGTTATCAATAGGCCCGCGAATATTTTGATGAGCATGAAAAATTTTCGAAGCCATTAGATTTTCCATTAGTGCTGTAGAGCTGCAAGATTGTTTCATAAGGCTCCTCTCGTCACCGATTCTTGAAAAGTGATGTAGGCTTTTTTGAGGTTAGATAAACGATATTTTATAGGTTGGAACCTGAAATTACACGCACAGTAAGATTGGCGTAACCCCATAATAACGCACCAATCCTCACCAAGCTCAGCAGATTCTCTCATCTCATTTGGCTCAAACTTTTTGTCTGAGGTGAAATATTATGGAATATCCACGCTATTATTCTTGGTGGCATTTCCCTTACCATTTGGGAAGATTCCAATCGAGAAAGTGATTGATGTTTGACGGGCGCGTACTTTTTCTTGCGTATCCTTGATGATGCGATGCGAATTTGGAAAAAGAGAGAGTAACGAATCATTTTCGCGCGGGTACAGTTTTCATGGTCCATTAATCTTCAGGTATCAAATGCGAATTTTTTTCTTTGATAAGTCTGTGGGAGGCCGCTTGCACATTCAACCATATAGGGGCGGTTGATATTTAAAAATATTTATCTTGACAAAGCAAAAGTAGCATCTTTTGCAAAACGTACATATCTTAGAAGTGCGTTGCGATCAAGCAATTCCGAACATTTCTATCCTAAAATTTATGCTGTATCTATTTCCTTGATAATTCCCTAAGAAACCTCTGTAAAAAATGTGACAGGTGACTCACCCTCATTTTTAAGGTATTCAAGTCCTCTTCAAGGTTGTTCATTGTAATGGAAATGGCAAGCGGTGGAGAAATGTACGAAAGGGTAGTATCCAAGGGAAGGTGAGATAAAATCAAGAGACTGCTTGACAGATGTTTTCAACGACGATTTTTTACAGATACTCAGAATCGGAAGCTCGACAGGCGCTAAAAATGCTCCTCAATGGGCTAGCTTACCTCCATTCTCTGCGAATCACGCATCGGGATTTAAAGCCAGAGAATCTCCTGTATAGTGATGTTAGGCCTGATGCTAGGTAGAGAATTCTGCATTGAATCTACTCAAAAAATGTTCATAAAAAATCTTTTTGAACTCAAAAATTCAAAAAAAAGTTTATTAAAACCAGAGATCAAAAGTTAAAAATGAATGTTTTTTTGGAATTGCCCTCACATCCTCGAAAGTTTTAGAATGATTTGCAGATCGGAAAAGAGAATTTGTTTAATCATAATATATCTACTGCAATCTGTTACGATACGGTAAGAATACGGTAACATTTTCGCAATTAAATCATCATAGATATTCCCCTCCATAGCTCACAAAATGAAGACATATCAGACGAAATGGGCACATCTTTTGCATGTGGTTTACTTCGCTCAGAAATTTAGAGCAAAGAAAACTTTCAAAAGACGAGTTTTTTTTGCAGAAAAACAAGTGTTATTTCTCATTGAGCTTGCAAGTAATTAGGTTTTACATTTTGTTTTTCAGGCTATTAATCACAGACTTTGGTCTGGCACATCAGGCAACTCGACCTAATGAAACCATGACGGAAACTTGTGGCACGCCAGAATATATTGCACCTGAATTGCTGCTTCGAGTGCCATACACCGAAAAGGTAAAGCAATTCTTGGATGGTGTGGCCTTTGATACCCAATAGGAGAAGGTTTTAAGAAACGCAGCCAAATGTTTTTTCTTTTGATGTTATCTTTAGTTCGACGTTAGTGAGCGACATAGGCCTATTTGAGGGTCGTACTTCTTTTATTGCTTCTATTTTCCCATCTTTCAATCACTCTCAAAAGTCATTCTCTAGCCTTTTAGGTGGACATGTGGGCTGTTGGAGTAATCGCCTACATTTTGATGTCTGGCATAATGCCATTTGATGATGATTGCAGATCCAGACTCTACACTCATATCATCACTGCCAATTATGTATATTATCCGCAGGTATTCAATTTGGTTGATTTGCTAGTCTCAAAAATTTTCTAGAAGTCGCTTTGGCGCAAGCACTTTCCACCTGTACAAGACTAAGAATAAGGAAATTTCCAAGTTCCGTTCCGTCTTTCCACTGGGAGAAAATTTGACAAAATTACGATCTTCTCCGAAATACAGCATAGATTTTAATGCATATTCAGTAAGTAAATCATTTTTTTGAGGAAGTGTCGAGACTTTGTACAAGGCTGCAGCTGCATAATTGCTTTGTTGGATAGGCGTTAATCAATGTAAAACTTTTTCCTCTAGCAGGAAAAAAAAACAGAATCAATAAATGAAGACAGATGAAGGAAAGAGCTTCATCATAACATCCAAAAAGTGATTTTCTTCCAGTTGCGTAAGCAGATGATTTTTCAGTTTTGGTCGGGTTCTGAACTTGCCAAGCAGTTTGTGGACTGCCTCTTGGAGACGAATGCTGCTGAGCGCCTGAGTGCAGTGGATGCCGCGAGGCACGAATGGATGACTGGTGAGAGAGTGGTACCGATAACGACAATCAGGACCAGTCGACCAGGGTCCGAGTACAACAACATACAACGGGTTCGTTGGTCATTGTCCATCGTGAACTAGCGTATAGACTCAATTTGTGTTTTCAGACAAAATCGACGCGTTCCATCCGCTCCGTCACTCGCTCCGATCACGGACATCGGGTTGATCCACGCGAGGTTGATCAACTGGCTAACGACTTGAAGCGGGCAGCACAAAGCACCAAAAACTACGGAGTCTTCTAGCCGGCACCCTCCTATCTCATGACTGTCTTCTAATTGAACGCATTCACAGACAGCGAAGCGTCAGCCATTCGGTGAAATGACCCGCTTCAGACAAATTACGGGATACTCTTTGAGCCTATTTTCTCTAACCAGTTATCAGGGATTTTCAAAGTGCAGAAGTTTGCATTTATTGTATAGGAAAGTAGGGTTGCGTCGAGCCCTGCATACAGCAAACGAGTTCATCATTGTGGGCTCACTCGAGTGCCGCTAGGACTCTGCCCTATCATCATCTCACTGCTCCCAACTAGTTCATCTCGACGTTCTTGCTACTCTCATGTTGTTCTGTACATATTAGGTGCTACATAGGATCCATATTTTTATTGTGCCACAACATCTAGTCTTATACTTCATGAGAATAAACATTCACTTTGCAATCGTGGTGATTTGAGTTTGACTGGTGTGCTAATCTAGTAAGAATTAGCTCGAGAAGTAGCAGCAAGACCTGGTCATGGAAAGAGAGAAGAAATTTTGCTCACCCATTAGATTTCTATCGTTGCCGCTATTTTTGAGTCTCAAAGCCAAGTCAACCGGAGATTTATAGCAGTTATAATGAGTTATAATGATTATCTCTGCATTATGGATCATCGTCTCTTGAAAGACTCTTAAGCCAGCGATTTCCACAATCTAGTGCTATTCCTACGCTAGTCTAAACTAAGCACGATTGGCAAAATCTTTTACTTTCACTTTACGAGCAAGCCTTCCGATCTGGCACGTGTAATGTCGACTGTGGGGACAAGACACATCATCCTTTATTTATTGTTAAAAAAGGTATGCTATTACCTGTAGTTTGTTGCTAGGATGCAAACATTTAACACTACCTAGCTTCATAGTGCTATCGTCAACTCTTATTGTGTAGATTCAGATGAACACAAAGGACCGCAGAGTGACTGAATTGCGTTTATCCATAATTTGTTTCTTCACGGTCTTACCACACTGCCAAATTTTGGATGGATTTTGTTGAGAACAACCAGACTTCGTGCGTACACTTCATGGTGAATCCCGCAGTGCAAAATCTTTTCAGGAACATTCGGAATCTTTCAGATTATACAAATGTCTACTTGATTTTTCAATTGAAGAATCGAACAAAGTGCCTTCTGTGCTTTAACTCAACGACAAATAAGTTTGTTGTTGTCGTGTGTACCTTTACTTTGTGAATTTTTTTGCAACCTGGACAAATTCTGTCCTTCTTGCAACGCAAGAAAGACTTCTCACTATTCGACGTATTCGTGCTTTCAGTCGAAGGAGACGGTAATCTAAAGCACTGCAGAAGGACCAACAATTTAGACGTCGAGCAGATCCTACATACCTTCGTCGTTGAAGGTCACCAGTTACAAAAGTCGTTTTGATTTCTCAACTTGCCAGCATGTTCATGTATGAAGATTAGTGAAAACACATGACGGAGAAAATCCAGCCAAGGAAACGCTACGTTTTTACTTCGATTTAGTAAGGCTTAAGGCATACCTCAGGCGATTCCATTCGTTGCGCGATCTGGCACGGCAACGACTCTTCACAATATTTCGTAAACGCACTTTGCTCGGGCCAGACCTATACCTATACCAGGGCCCGGCAGGAGATGGTATTTCAGAATTTTGAAAACGATATCCCCTTTGAAGCCAAAATTTCTTACGACTTCCCCTTTGACCCTATTTTTGACCCCCGTAAGTCCCTGACAAACAGATATACGCAAATAATAAGATGGGGCCTCAGCGCTTATTATAGTAGTACTACTACTACCTGGCTTTTCCTGGTCCAGCCCGGGTCATCAAGGTTTCACCTCAATGGGTTCATCCGCAAAGACCATCGAGCTTATCTGCGTGTGCGCCTCCGAGGTACTTATGGGAAGCTGGGCGGGACACACACTACACCTCACCAGTGATCGAGACAGGATCAGCTTAACTGTTTTGACCTACAGTCTGAATCACTATAGTTTCTTCCTATGACCCTAGTGAGATGTAAAAGTCATTTATCACTTATCAAAGTCAGTTATTATCGATATATATTCTGTATGCCTTTTCATACATTGAAGCGTAGAAAGAATTGGGGTGCAAGTGCTTCATTCAAAAATGGCCGAAATACAACAGGAAAGTGCGATTACTCAACCTTGCATCCTTCGAATAGCTTCTGAAAAATGTATACATTGCATTCGTACAAATAATATACGTGTTGTAATCTAGAAGTTAGCTCACTCCGCAGATTCCTGAGGCCTTCGTCTTGTCGCAGAACTGCGGAGCCACAATCTTTGGAAGAAGTCCTTTGGCAAATTCTTCAACCTTGCCGCACTGTAAGTCATAGAAGAGTGAGAGGAGAACGTGCAAACACAAAACTATATTCTGGTATGTGTTTTGGTTCAAAAAGAGATTTATCTGCTAGTAGTAGTTTCAAGATTCTTCTGACTTACCGCGTCGAAATCACCCAAGATCTTAATCTTCTCAATAAGTACGGGGATTTTCATTGCAATGCATAGCTTCTTGGCCGCACCACCGATTGCTGCAAACATAAAAAGTCATAGGGAAGACTATGGGAGGTGAATTTTGCCGGTGCCCTCTGCTATATTTCTTCAACCATAGATTACACTACCAGATAGCAGAATGAGATGCGAAATAACAACTACAAAAAAACCCCCCAACCATTACTGATTTTCGTTGCAGTGTCTCCTTTGAAGATAGTGTTGCAAAGGAATTTGGTTCCCATGCCGCACACCTTGCAGCCAAGTTTTTTGTCCAAGCCCAGGAAAAGTCTCTGTCCGTACTTCGATTTCGGGGCTGGAAATGAACAAATTATACAACTCGCACTCCAAAGTAGCAGTAACTGTTGGTCTTCTGTTCTTAAAGCACCAAAAATTGCTAAGTGAATCTTGTCTTCAGATTGCGCCCAGAGCTGTCGCGATCCAGCGCCTTGCCAACGTAGTTACGGAATCCATGTAAACGCACATATTGTTCGATCCTCGCAGGCACATTTCATCCGGCACTGCGCTGGCACCAGCAAGCAACTCTAAACGCAGCCTCACAGCGATTCTCACTTAAGATCTTACCTGCTCCACACATAGTGTAAGGATCAACGAACATTGCCAAGATGTCGGAGAATTCCTTCATAAGCTCTGCCTCCTGTAATGGACATTTTCTCGAAAATCGCCATACATAAATTAATGTTAAAAGGCTTAAAAACATACCATTGAGTCTGTTGCAGCACTGGCAATTTCTGAGGTCTAAATGCATTTGTTAAGGGAAAAGCCTGAAGTTCTAGGAAAATACTACATACCGCAAGCTTGAGCGCATGGCATGATCTCTCTTGGTTAATGCAAACGTCTTGGCAATCCATTGGAGCCTATAAAAACCCGGTTTTACTTATTGTTAGCAAATTTGAAGGTTATATAACTTACACTCAGAGGGACCTGGGGGAAGAGGTCACGGAACTGCAAAAAAATTGTCACTAAAATCAAGATGAAATTCAATCGACAAAAACAGCAAAATTTTACTCAATCCTACCTAAGCCTAAGCAGTTTAGATGTACAGATTTGTCCGACAAGTTTATCACTTTACTTATAGGCAGTGTTCGGGATTTCCTACATGGATACTGTTTGGGAGGCCTTTGTTAAGCCGTTGCTGAACGGTTTCCCGTATAAACTATGAACTAGAGCTCAAACTCTAACTTTCCAGTGGAACCAATCAGCGTCCCCAACCATGGAAAATACAGGTCGTGGAGTTTAGACTTGATTTCCTCGGCCACAAATGACATACGATATCTCAGTTGCGCTAGGGCTTAGTTATGGCCCACTAATCAGTTTCCATGTGAGGAACCCAGATACCCAGATTGCCGGAGACCGCCTTTATGTGAGCCTTTATGTGACGAATAATTCTTCGAAGCCTACCTCGGGATTGTTTATCAGTGCATTCTGAAGGTTGCATACTGTGCATTCGTTGAAGATCTCTTGACTGTATTTGCCGATGTCGGCTGAGCAGGCAACTGAACCAAGAACCGCATAACAACTACCTTCTAGGAAAATTTAGAGACTCTGAACCTGCCAACAGGAGAGCAACCACAAAACGAAGCATCTCGATAACAACTGTCTTAACTATTATTCCCTCGTATTTAAACAGTGCAGCAATGGATTTGAGCTTTGCCTTTGCTTCTTTTTTAGAATCGCAGAAAAAATTTGGCAAAAAAACTGATAACGATAAGAGGATTTTTGGCAACGTTTAGGCTTATCAAGGATTTCATTCAGCTCGACATGCTAAGAGAGGAATGAACACACATGATATCAAATTTTTTTTTCGTAAACTTCAGAATGTGTCACGATTTTTCACGGTCACCATTACTGACTTACACACTTGGCTGGAGCACCATAATTCACTTCATGGCTTTGAGCCCAAAGCTGCCTCGTTGAAGCATGAAAATTACGAGTATTACCAAAGTTAAGAGTGCGTGGAAAAATCTAAACTCTGAGGAGCTCTTTGTAACCAAATAGTTTTTCAGCGCGAGATACTTTTTTAGGAGTCTTCTTGTTTGCCCGGTGTCTATAGCGTTTTTTGTTCTGTGGTATTTGCAATGAATGTCCATAGTGTCACATATCTGACCTGATTACGAACAAGCAATTTCACTGACAAAGCTTACCGTATGAGATTATCAGTTTTTTTCGCAGTTGTGTGACTGATCGCACGTGCGGAGAAAGAAATGTTTGGCTTTGTGTTTACGACTGTAGATATATTATACACGGTTGTAGAGCTGCTGTAGAGATAGGTGTAGAGAATTCCGAAGGACGTGAAATTATTAGGTCGGTGCAAAAGTTCTTTCTCTTTCTTGCACCAACTCGAAATCCCCTAAAAGGTTGATAAACGAATTCAGGCACTAATCTGCGCAGGATTTCTTCATCTTTCCAGCAGCTACGTCCCCGTTGCAATTCTATCAACGAGCGCTGATAATCGCCGAAAATTACACCTTTGATTTTTATCATGTCTAATTACTCCAATTTTCGCGATATTCATTTGGGACTTTCAAAGGCGCTTTGATAGAGAAGTAATAAAGCAATCCTTTCACAAATTAACGCAGTTTTCTGTATCTTTCTGGCATGCTTCTTGAAATTACCAAAATATATCAGGCCATTCCGAAAGTTCGTACCGTTTCTCAGCCCTATGCTCAAACCATTTAGGACAATGATAGACAAACGCTTTAAACAATGTTCGAGTAGAATTCCTTCCTGACAGTTACGTTCTTGTTCAGATTCCTTTGATGTCCGTTCAAATATTAGTCAGAGTCTCCAATCCATGGTTTTTACCCATCTTGAGTTTGGCTATTTTTTAAAATTTCCATTTTCAACTTTTGGACTACTCTAATTTCACGAGTGTAGGACGCAAGGAATTTTTTTCTGAAATTGAACAGCACAGACAAGCCGAAGGACTTCGCGATCAAAAAAACTATATACAGTGATGTATATTGCCTGAAAGTATCGTGCACCATAAGTCTCGTTTTTCGAAATACAGCGAGGTGGCTGAGCGGATCGCTTAAAAAATCGAAAAAGGTGCGTCTTGTATTCATGAAATCAAGCTAGCTTCAATAACGGATAAAATAAAGAAAATGCAAAGCAACACTTTTTGGCACCTCTAACTCGCTTCTCGAAATTTTTGAAAATATCTTTCTAATGAAATTGAAGTCTTGGGCATTAGAGTCCGCTGAGAGCATGAAAGGCGAGCAAACCAGGGTGTTTCAATGCAGCTTTTCTCCTCTTCCTGATAGACTTCTTTCCTTCCTGATTTGTATAACACATGAGGGTAAAATCATTATAACTTTTGTTTTCAGACTTTTCTGAGGCTAGACACGAAGATTTCGGAATCCAATATTCCGAACCGCCAAACGCTCAGTTGCTTGCTAAAATCAGTATTAAGTATGAGATGTTTTTGGAAGCTTCACAATACGAAGACTTACCAGTGTGGCGGTTGTGTATTTCACGACTTGGCAAAAGTCAAGGCTTTTGAAGAACTATTTTGAAAAATGCTGAAAAGCTAATTGAAGAGGCCATAGTTCTGTAATGCACTTTCATTCTATCCAAATATTATCGAAGCTAATCTAAGAGTTGAAAATGGAAATTTTGAAAAATGACCAAACTCAGGATCGGTGATAACCATGGGGTGGGGATTCTGATTACAGGGCGAATATCAAAGGAATCTGAACAGAAGCACAAGCACTCGAAAGAGGAAAAAAATTCTACATCGAACTGCTTAGAGCGTTTGTCTATATTCTGAATGAATTGGGATCAGTCTAAAAACAGCACGAACTTTTGGATCGATTTAATATATTCTGAAGTAACCAGATCCATAGTAGGCCTATTTTAATTTCTTTGAACAAAAAATGGAGACAGCTCAAGTAACATTCGATGCATCTTTCTGTCGTCTTCGTAATATTCATGTTTTTACTGCGATACATGCGACTTTTGCAATCAAAATTGCCGTATTTCTCAATTCTAAGGCTGCTCACTACTTTACCTTAGCTTTTGAAATCTACGTATATATCTTCATGCGCTGTTCGCTCATTTAACTTCTAGTGTTACTAATAGCAACAATCAAGTTTCGAAATCTCAATATTCTAAGAATTTTACGACGATTTGTGCAATTATATGTTCCGCGATTTTCTCCAAAACTTGTGACTTTTGGAATTATTCATCAAGAATCTAGAAAACATGCTAGAGAGATACAAAAAGGCATATAATTTCTAAAAGGTTTGCGCTACCGAATGGCTATCAGAGCACCTTCAAAGGTCTCAAATAGAATTTCTAAACATTGGCGAAGATAAGCTTGTTGAAACGGAGAGTCATAATCTTCGGCGGCTGTCTCCGTATCCGATCTCAAAGTCGCACTACGAACAGAACTGCTGTGAAAACTGTTTTGGAGTATTTGTTGATTTCACTCTGCGGGATTCGAGGGTGGTTTTCAATGAACGGAAACAACTTTTGCACCGACTAATACCAGCAAGCAATGCAAAAAAACATTCGTCTTTTCCAGAGTTTCTAAATCCGTTTTGGTAGCATCAAATCAAACTTCTTTATCTTCATTCACGCACTTGTCTCCATTGTAATTTTGATTGCTTTCCGTGTAATCTCTTTTTTCTTCTCAAATGTTGTGCCTATTCTTGATTTTCTTCCTTTATTTTGCGTCAAAATCGTTCTGTTGAGTTTTTGATAGAGCTAAAGGTATCTCATGTCGTGAGTTCCGACTAAATCGAACTTCATTTTTGTATTTGAGATTTTGGTGTCTTGATCAAAATCTTTGTACGTCAAGCCTTCTCCAATCAAATACTCTATCAGACTCTGCCTGCAACAAAAGGTCACAACGCAAAAATCAAACCCTGCTGCCTCTAAGGGTGCCTTCATACCGCGCCGGCAGCCGCCGCTAGCAGCCCGTGGTAGCCGCAAGCAGCCGTAGCCGCCGCTGGCCGCTTTTGTCATATAAGCGCAAAATCACCAAATTCTTACTACTTTAAGTGCAACCGCCCACGCTTTCTATCTTCCACGCTTTTTCCTTCTTGTTGTCGCTATTCGATGTCATATATCATATTTGTGTCCATTGTTGTTATTATCTTGTTGCCGTACATTGGTTATCCTAGTGGTGCTCAGTTTCCCTCCCGTAGTTGAACCATATTTCGCCAAAGTTTCTTCGCGATGTGATTTCGTCGGACTTTCGATGCGTCCAGTTTCTGCAGTGTTTATTTTTTATGCATGGTTCTGCTTTAATCATATCCTTGGCCGGTGCTTATCTTAAAGTTATCCTCAGTTATCCACTCTCACACATTACAAAGTTATTCAAGTTATCCTTGAATAACTTTGTAATGTGTGAGAGTGGAACTGTACATTAGCCGCAATAGGAAGAAAGAAGCGTGGAAGATGGAAAGCGTGGGAGGGCGCACCCAAAGTAGTAAGAAGTTGATGATTTTGCGCTTCCATATCAAAAGCGGCCAGCGGCGACTACGTGCTGCTGGCGGCTGCTACGGGCTGCTAGCGGGGGCTGCGGGCGCGGTATGAAGGCACCCTAAGGTTTTGACTGCTCTTCGGAGCGACAGCGTCCCGTCTAATCAAAATCTTCTGGATCCTAACTTACCAGAAGTGAGTGAAATCACCTAGAGATTTTAGTATGTCTTGGAAAGGTAAGCGAGGAGGTAATCGAAAAGGATAAGAAATCAAGGAGCGTCGTAATCTCTGGGTTTCCATAACTTGAAGTGCCGAGTGATGGAGCCATGCCGTCAGCGTCAACTACAGAAGACGACACTGAGCGGAAAAATCGGTTTTGACTTTCAAATCGAGAAATCGACTCATCGATTTCTTGATTTGAAAGGCGCGTAAGGAACTATTGCATGGAGAGAAAGAAGCAAGCCTCGTTGGTTGAAGCTAAACTAACAAAGGGGCCTTGGATCACAATGTTCTCTTTGGACCAGAATTCTAAGGGACTGTCTCGATTATAAGGTCTTCGTTAAAGAAAGAGAGCAGAAGAGAGGAGCTCCGAAAGGGGGCCAAACAGATGAGTCAAAGTAGGGCAGAGCACAGATTCAGAGTAGTATATGAGGATAGATAGGTTCTAGCTAATGAAGGAAAACTACATTTCTGCCAGCTCTCTTTTGCTCATGCAATTGCCTTCTCAAACCCTAACTTCAGCTTAATTAGGGTCAGAGGGGAAACTTGATTCTCTTCAATAATTAATGTGAAATTCTTTTCGAACTTGCCATGTACAACATTTCGTATGATAGAAGCCGTTGAAAGGAGGAGGTGTGTTTAATAAAAACAACATTGTTATGGAAAGGGTGGACATAACTATTCCAAACGATTGTCATTCTTAGCCATAACATTTTATATTTTTCCTCCTTTTACACTTTACGAACCATTTGCATCAGTCGCCCTCCCCAGAGCTGAATCAATGAAGCCCTTCTAAATTTGCTTCTCAATTTCTTCCCATGTACTGCAGCCATCTTGGTCGTTGGTGACTTCAATTCACCCATCAAATGCTCTTGAGAGTTTCAAAGCCTGAACAGCTTAAAGGCAGTGGATCGGCAAAACTCAAAAACTCGGGATTTTGACGCGGTAGGTTCGTTATCGCCCAACTATGAAAACAGTGCAATCCCGGTTGCACAGCATGCTTTCCCTGCCGAGAAAATCGCTCCAAACTTACACGTGCAGGCCAATCTTACACGCATCTGGACGAGTTGGGAATTTCTCACCATTGGAGGCTGCCCGCCGCAAAGCTACAACCACTGGATCCTGCCACGATTTCGCGTCATCGGCCTTGCTCCACTCGTCCAATATCAGGAAGGACATTAAAAACGCTCATTTTCGCCGTTTTCAAGATTTCAGAAGTGGATTTTCGGGATCAGCGTACTGAAAAACCCCAGGTAAGCGCAAATTTGACTAGGTTGAAATTTGCCCCACTTCGTTTAAACGTCACGAAATTTTTTGGTGCTTTTGAGAGATTGCATTTGCAGCAGGTAGAGAAAATGCCAGCACGTAAAGATGTCATATTGGATTTGCTTTTAGCAGCTCATTCCCTAAGACAATGCTTAAAGCCCCACTAGTCACTTCCGATTACAGTACAATCAATTTACGATATAAAATCATTTCCAAAATATGACCTTGTACCTAGACCGATTTGCTAGGAAACTGATTTTGTTTCATTTAAGAACGAGCTTGATGAGGTAAATTAGGAAGAATGATTTCATCTATAATATAAAGTAGTCCATCTGAAGCGCATTACGTTTTCCAGTGTCCTATATGAACTTTTACCGATATCTGTTTTATTTGAAATCCGCAAGAGGATATCTAAAAAAACCCAAAACGAATCCAGTGACTCCTGCTACAAATGCTGCTCAAGGCATTTTAGTTTGACAGTTCATTGTACAAAAAGTCTGCTTTCCGATTAGCATTCCACCTCAAGAAGTTTCTTGGTAATCATGAGAGACGCTGGGCTCTGTGTAGACACTCACGGAATCTTTTTGTACATCTCTTACTAAATCGGTCCAAAAATTTGTGCCTTTATTCAGACTAATCCTCAGGTGGTTGAGAGTAATGTTAGATGCTCCAAACAAGTTCGGTGCAGAAAATCTCCCCTTTCTAGCAATATTTTCGTGCCAAGATTTTAGCCGCTCGAATAATCGTTCTCGTTTTTGACTTTAGGAATTTCGATAATTTCAATATAGGGAGAGTTATCAATGTGCAGTACAAATTTCTTGGGTACGATTATTCGAGCTATCGTGGTTAATTAGTAATTTGCAAGATGATTCTTCCAGATGCCTTCGTGCTAGCGAAGTCGCAAAATACACAAAAGCTTCAAACACCAATAAATTTTTGGAGCTTGAAATTTGCTGAAGCCGATTTGATTTGTTACCTATTTTTGCAAGCAATACGCGTTCACGCTTTGAAATATCAAAAGAGGAATTTTCAGAGTACAGCCTGAGGCCAGCGGCGGACCGAGGGGGGAGGGCGGGGGGGGGGGAGGCGCCGAATGGGTCGCGAAATTTTTGAAAATTACTTACAAAGGTTTTAAAAATGTGCAAGTGAGTTATTTATACTTGTAATTAATTAAAAGAATTTTTGAAAATTCTTAAACATTCAAATTAGATCTGTAAAAAATTTTCTCGGAGTGCATGGCTAACGCCACGCACCTATCGAAAAAAATTTTTTGCCGCGTACCCACCTTCTCCGCCCCCCCCCCCCCCGCTCCGGACGGAAATACGAAAACCGCCACTGCCTGAGGCGCATCCAAAATCAATGCTTGTGATGGTTCCCAACTGGAGACGGAGACTTCACAATTAAGAAGGAAGAGTACATATCAAAAAGAGGAGGAAAAGCTGCATCGAATGAGACCCTAGTGGCAAGCCGTTTCCCAAAAAGCATTATGCTGCGCTTTGCTTACTTTATGTAACTGCCATCAAAACTCTTCCAAAAGACTGGATTGAAAGTTTCAGAAAATAGTTAAAATAAGAGGACGTAAAACCATGGATTGGAGTTTCGACGATTATTTAAGCGACCATTGAAGATCTAGGAACAAAAACATCCCCAGCTAGAAAGTGGAATGTTTTTTGCATCGAATACTGCCCATCACCGCTTCAAACGGGTGGGAATAGGTCTAAAAACGGCGGGAACTCTCAGACTGACCTGCTATATAAAACAGAAGACAAACCTGGCTGTTTGTCCGTTTGTCTGTTCGTCCGTCTGTTTATCTTCCGTCTGTCTGTTTATCTGTCTGTTAGTCGGCCTGTTTGTCTGTCTGTTTGTTTGTATGTTTGTTTGTCTGTATATCTGCCTGATTGTCTGCCTGTCCGTCTGTCTATTTGTCTGTCTGTTTGTCTGTCTATTCATCTGTCATCTGTTTCTCTGTTTGTCCGTCTGTCGTCTGTCTGCTTGTCTGTCTGCTTATCTGTCTATCTGTCGGTCTATATCACGTCACATAAGTTACTTACTCTCTTGGACAACAACAATAGCAAATCACAATGAGTGAACAAGAAGCAAAACAAAGGATAGAATAACAAATTTAAAACACTTAAATCCATAACATAGAGACAAAATCGTGAATGAGCAAGATGGCTTGCTTTGAATCAGTTAGAGGTGTAGGTAAACACGCAGTGGCAGATGTTAGATTGAACATAAGCATTGAATACGCAAGGACATGCGGAGACCGTGAGCTTGAAACACTTGAGTTGGACTTTCTCACAATCCTACATCACTCAGTGGAAACAAAAACATGTGATATAGCATCCTGCGTTCCGGTGAGATTCGCTTTAGAGTGTTGCCTCCTCCTCTGGAAATCTACAGTCGTTGGTTAGCATTATTTCCCCATTGGCAAGAAAGCGATAGGAACTTGCATCTTCAATTCTTCGAAACAATCTCCTTTCTCACGACTGTAAATTTTCACACTTAACACTTTAATTCTTCCTTTTGTATGAGCCTATAATTTGAATTAACAATTCATGAACTAGAATAAATCAACAGTTCGACAATGATTCAAAATTTTATACGATATCAAAGAAAGATTAACTACTAATACAACTCTAATGTCTATGACGAAGAGAACGGCGACGTTGACAACGAACATAGAGAGTGACCACTCTCCGTCGCTTCTTCTGCAACGTGCGCAAAATCATCACGCAAATATGATTACTTTATAAGAAAAGCAAGTTGATGCATACGGCACTTACTTTTCTCCACACTCTAAGAATACTTGAGCAAAACAGTGTATTTCGCTATTAGGATAAAATGCATACGCTTTGTCTTCCTTATTGATGACTTTGAGAACACAAAGGTAAATTTCTAAATTATATCTACTTCATTCGCTTCGTCTCAAATCAAAAATCACTATGCTCACGGTTTGACTCGGTGAGAAGAACTTTATTGCTGGAGGAACTTTTCAGTTGCTTCTAAAAAAAGTTTCATATGGCTGTGTGATCCTTTTGGATCCTTCAATTGTTAGAAAACACCAAAATCCAGTAGCCGGAGCTGCCTCCAAAGAAATGTGGGGTCTAGCTTTGCCTCAACGGAAAATCGCAGCTATTCTATTCCCAGCGCCAGCATTTTTTGCTTCAACGCTTTCTTAGCTTTTCATAACAGGGAGCAATACTCGTTCAAATCAACACTTTGACTAGGTTCCAAGAACTCATAAAACAGTTTCTTGCCATTCCCACCAAATACACAACATGACTTTTTTTTTTGGATGAAGTCCATTCTTGGCAACCATCCTGCGCATTTGTCCACAATGCTACCATATCTTTTCCCTGCGAGGTTGTTGTACTATACTCCTTCTTCTTTCCGGTTACAATTCGCTTTTCAGAAAAAATTCCCTTTAGCTCATTTCCTTCATTTAGAGTCGAATGTTGGGGGTGCGAGTCTGCTGGAAAATTCTTTTATAGACACCATTCTGAGAAAATGGTTTATGTACTTTTGTATTGAACGATGATTGGTTCAATGCTAGCTCGATGTTATTCTGGAAGTTATTTTCAGACTATGTCACCTCGCGTAAAAACGGTGAAAATCTCACGACAGTGAGAGGCGTTGCTTCGGACAGCTGTTGGGCAGGAAGCTAGTAAAAGGGAGATCAAATATCGTTATTTTTTATATGTTTAGAATAACTTACCAGGCGACTGCCTGAGTAGATAATTTGCTGGTCAAACGTATATACTTGATTCACAAGAATTCGTTGGTTCACAAGATCGTACTGATATACAGGATCATGTTCGTTCACAGGTATTAGTTGATTAGGAATATGTTCATTTCAGATAGTTGATTCACAGAAATTAGTCGATCTACAGAAACATGTACAGGATTTTGCTTTCCAGCAGATTATTGGGAATGCTGAAATTTTAGTAGATCTATACTTTGCTCATATGTATTTGCTATATGAATTATCCATAAGAAATTGTGTTATGCATGTGTATCCTGTGTGCAAGTTACAGAGGTTCATTTGCTTTTGTCCAGTAGAATTTTGTTACGAAACTTTAAAGTGTTTGATGTAGTAGTTATTCACCCTACACACTTTAATCCACCACATACCCGCAGCCTCACCCACGCACACCCACGCATAAAACACAAACTTCATATACAGGAAGGAACACGGTATACACGCTTTGTTAATATAATATAAGCTCACCATGATCAGTTCACGATGGCAAATGCCGACACCAGTACTAAAGTTACTATCATCGTTTAAGAGTAGAACTTTCAAACTATAGCTAGGTTTAAAGCAGATAGGTTAGTCAACCTACTTTTAGTAGATTTGTGTTTTTCATTCCAAACAAGATGATTTGTTATAGATGTATTTATTTTGCTATTGTAAGAAATATCACAACAACTTTGATCCAACAGCTAGGCATTTTTTAGATGAGAAACACTTCAGCGTTGGGCAAAGATTTGATGATCTTGGTACGCAACTTCGATGGTACCGACAGAAAATCGACTATCTCTCTAAGATAATGGAGCGAGGACCTAAAAAACAACTAAAAATGAAACGAACAAATTGAAAAAGGGAAAATACACTTAAAAATTTAAAATTAAAATAAAAAAAAAACTAAAAAAACATAAATTCAAAAAAAACTTAATTAAAAATTAAATTAGAATAACATTAAATAAAATATAAACCAATTTGACATATAAATATTGCAATACATACAAAGTATGAAATACATATGGAAAACTTTGAAGCAGATCGTACACGATGGAATCACATTCATTCAATCACATTCACAACACATTCGTCGACCCACATCACACCATTTGGTGTTTAACGTTTGATCAGATTTAATATATAGAGAATTTGATTGTGAGTTAAAATCGTCAAATAGCGGGAAACTGAGTCGGTCCCATAGCGCGCGCCTGCACATCTATCTGATCAGTTCGGCCGCTCAGCGGTTATGCGCGCGTTTCTCTTCGTTTCTCCTCGCTAAGTGTAGAGCATATGTGATAGGTTAAGAATAGTTTTCTAATTACGTCATTATTTTTATAATTTCTGAATTCTCTTTCCGTCTTTTCCCAAATCTGAAGAGTTTCTAATGGTTATGGAGTACTTTTTTTTGAAATCACCTCATCATCATTGGATACGTAAGTACTCTTTCGTCTTTCTTCCGCTAAGGGTCGATGTTTTGACAACTTATCAACGTATCTTGATCTCCGATACTTTGTGGAATCGGCGGCTCAGTTGAATAGGGTAATCCGAGTCTGGTTTAGACTTATATGCTTGCTGCTAATGATTCAAACTTTGTTGTTTATTGTTAGGAACGTGGAGCTTCATAACGATTGCAGTAGTTGTGATCAAGTAGAGTTCTTCGTTGTAGATATGCACTGCTAACGTCTCTTCTAACGGGATTTTACTTTGGAAGAGGAATGTAGTTTTTTGCTTCATTTTGACAAAATATTTGTTGCGTAGATGATGAAATGGATGAAACTTCACTCAAATCTAGCTCATAAGTTTACCATAATACAGCCCATTCGTGCGAATATGACGAAATCCACATATTGCATGAGTTATCGCCTCGATAGCGTGTTGCTTTCCGTAGTCTTGATTTTCATCTTTTACTTCTTACGTGGTTTAGTTGTAAAGTTTGGTCAAGAAGTGCAATCTCTTTGTACCGAGAAGTTTGTCTTTTGTTTGTAACATAACGTACCAGCAAATAGGCGCGACTCTATAGCAAGTTTCAACTCAGTTTAGGCGGAAATTGAACTGGTGGGAGTCCGCTTTGCAACGATTCGCGCCGCTATGACGTTTGCGCCTCTCCATTCTGACATATTTCGCTGAGCCAGTGGAAGTGCGGAAGCGCTGCTCCACTTTTACTTCTAATGTTTCGCCTACTCTGGGTCATAGGTGCGATAGTGTGAGAATTTGCTCACCCCCTTTCACCCCTGAGCCGGGACCAAGGTGACCCCCTTCACCAAAAGTTGAGAAAAAATCAACAGTGAGGTAAGGTTGAGCAAACGAGATATTTGTACGGGAATCGTTTGTGCATCGGAAAGGAGGAAGAAGATTTATAGGTATTCATGTACTTCCAGGAGGAAAAATAGTAGCTTCTGTAGCTGCACAGCAAGTCAGCGAGGAAAGTTCCCACAACGTTCCCATCTGGTTTCAAGGAATAAATTGTTTGTCTAGAGTTCGTTCATAGAAGTACCTAATGAAAGGTGTGCTTAGTGATTTTTGGACACTTACGAGTTTTCAACATTAAAAAAAATCATATATTCTGTAGATGAATAGCTGGTACAAGGAATAGATAGTGGACCATCGAAATCGCCTTGTCCTCCGTCTTCAGATGTTAAATAGTATGTCTGAGATCCTCCAAAAAACTGTTTGGGTGGAGGGCGTGCTCAGTGATTTCTATAGATTTTCGAGTTTTTAACATTAAAAAATTCATAAATTTTGTAGATAAACATCTTGTACGCCGATATAAATATCATTGAAACCGTCTTGTCCTCCGCTTTCAGAAAGTTTACAGCCTGTCTGAGATCCGTTCAAGAAAGTGCGGTGAAGGGTGTGCCTAGTGATTTTTGGGGATTTTCGAGTTTCTGACTCAAATTCATAACTTTTGTAGATGAACAACTTGTACAAGTAAATAGTGACCATCGAGACCGCCTCGTCCTCCGCTTTTAGAAAGTATATGACATGTCTGAGAGTGCCTGGGCGAAGGGTGTCCTAGTGATTTCTAAAGATTTTTAAGTTTTTAGCATAAAAAAAAAATTCGTAACTTTTGTAGACGAACATCTTTTACGCCGAGATAGTCACTTGGAGCCGTCTCGTCCTCCGCTTTCAGAAAATATATACTTTGCCTGGGGTGTCATAATGGTTAAAAAGCCTCCATTTGAGCACTCCCATTATAAAAGTCTCACCCACCCTTCACCCAGGCACTTTTTGTAATGAATCCCAGGCAAAGTATATATTTTTTGAAAGCGAAGGAGAGGCTGTTCCAATATTGACCATCTCCATGTACTATCTCTTTATCTTCAAAAGTTACGGATTTTTTTCATCTTAAAATTCGTAAATATCAGAAATCACTACCCTCATCATTACCTGGCACTTTTTTGGACAGATTCCAGGCAAACTATGTATGCTCTAAAAGCGGAGGACAAGATAGCTAAAAAAATTTCTCTTGCTGGCGTTGCTGTTCATCTACAAAAATTACGAATTTCTTTTTTCAAAAAAAGTCGGTTTCTTCACGACGTGTACGTATAATAAATTATACGAGAGAACGATTGATAGATATTCACGGTCGAATCCGACCGTATATGTGATTAACAAACACCGTAGCACAATAAAGATTTATGTGCAAACTGATTTCTTTTTGAAACCATGAAAACAAAGGCACAAGGCACAAATGAATAGAATCAAGGCAATATAGATGACAAGATTGGAAAAAGAAAAGGCAAGACGAGTGACCAAACTTGGTCAATGCAGATATCACACTACCTAGCTCATGGCAGCCATAGCGTAGCGCAACTGTATGAGGTCAACCCCGCCCCCTCTCACTGTCTCAACCTTACTCTCTCACAGCGTGTAACCTAGGGGCACGCCAGGATGCCTTAGCCAGGCTAGCTGCTTATCGATTCGATAAACAGCCATAACAAAGAAACTTGTGAACAATATGATATATCAAACATACAAAAACGACCTAGTACTACACTACAAAAATCGTAAATGCTTAAAAATTGTCTAACTCTTTCAGAAACAAATCTTCTCGCATGCACATCTTCTGCGGCAATTTCAAAAATAGGCAGGGTGATGTAAAAAAAGAAACGGAAATGTAAAAAAATACAGGTGCTGGTCAGAAATATAATTGTGTGCTAATCCAGCAGCACATCGGTTCACATTTCAGAATGACAACCAGTGATGGCAAGGAATTGAAATCATAAACTTTGACTAGGAAAAATGATGACAGAACACCATGGTCCCCCCCCCCCGGTCAACATTTTATAATTTCGCTACCTAGTAAAATACCCTTCACCCTGGAGGGGCTGCGACCACTGTGACCCCCCTTCACCCTGGAAGAGTCATTCTCACCTTATCGCACCTATGCTCCGGGTTGAAAAAGACTGTGATTCGTTTCCTGTCTACCCTCGCTGTCAACCCGTATGTCAAAAAGACGTGATTGGTGAGTCTGCAGGGACCATTCGGCGTGATGTGGCGACAAGAAAATCGTGGGAAAGCCGGGCCACGTTGTTTTTGGCGCCACGCCAGACAATGCGCCCGCAACGTGGCGCAAGCCCGAAGCGAGGCGGCGCCTCACTAATCCACATCATGTTGAGGAGGACATACAGGTTGAGAGTACCTCGGTGGTACCTACTTTGAAAGCGGTAAAACGCATGAATAGATGCCTCATTGCTTCTTGCAAACACTGTAAAGCTGCTCGAGACTCGGTCATTCACGTCACTCAAAATTATGGAGCGTCACGACTTTAACTTTTGCAACCGGTAGCAGATTCTATGCCGGCTGCCGCTTCTGCAGACGTTTTCTTTAGCGCAAAACTCATTGATCCATCCAATTTCCTAATTTATTGTATAGAATTCTTATCAAAGTCAGTGGCTGGTAAAATGGACCCTTGTCGATTTTGGCAATGGAAGGTAGTAGGTCCTCCAGGTACATCGCAAGCCCATTCTCATCTTTCGTATACCTGACCCTCGCAGACATGCTCACTTGCTTCCACGTTGAGCCATGACCAGCATGGCTTTGACCCATTGACGATAACGCCTGATTTTGTGTGGCGGCGATGTGGGACGGCGTGATTTTGCTCAATGCTTTCGATGTGGGAAGGTTTTGTGGACATTTACGAAATGCAGGATTGTTTTGTAAACAATCATAAACAATTTTTTGAACGACGGAGCCTACAGGTTCCAAGGATAATAAAAGCGAAAAAGGGACAAACGAGATTCTGACTTGTTCTTAATTCCATAGTTCAAAGTTTATCTGAAATGGGATTCCTCGTGAGCAAAAAGTAGTAGTACTTTGCATTGAATGCAGAAAGAAGTAGTTAGTTCATCTTTGAAACAAAGCTAACATCTTTGAAAATGACCATCTTACTTTAGTGGCGTAACATTTGGAAACCTCAGCATCGCCGAAACTTGGTCCACAGCGGTTAATTGACATGCTCATCACGAAAATGATGCTCTTATGCTTTTGCGACTCTCTTATAATGTGCTTACTGTACGTACGTTAATAGGTCAAAGGAAGTGTCCAGGCAAATTTGGGCATGTGAGTTTTTCCCTGAAAACTGATGAGAAGGTTCTAGCTAAGGCTCTGCTCAAACCGCAATGCAAATAATTCATTCACGGCTGAGAAATCCATGCTCAAATACTCCGCGGCTGCGCCGTGACCGTAACACTTAGGATGGGTCCCAGCGCGAACGTAGTGTTAAGATGAGCGAAGTCGTTTTTTGGTTACGGGTCACGGCCAAGGCGCCGGCTTTTCGGAGACGGATTCCTCAGCCATGAATAAACAATTTGCGGTGCCTGTTGGGCAGTGCCTTAGTTAGGACCCCCTCATCAATTTCCGGGCGAAAAACCCATGCGCCCAGATTTGCCTGGATACTGCCTTTAAAACACCAATGTGAAGCCTGGCTGACATTGTTGACGAATATCATGTTTGCGCTAACATCAATTTCACCTCGACAACACCCTCTCCTTTCTCTCCCATTCCTCATTACGACCCTTCAGGTCTGGCGTGCCACACCCCACGCTTGATAACGGCTTTAACCATGTGTATACATCTCTTTCTAAATATTAGGTCGTTCCATAAGTTCGTAGCGTTTTTATAAACCAACAAAATCATCAATTTACAGTAAAAATCACTCAAAATTATATTCCTGGTTGTAGCGCACAACCTTTTGGCACATTCTTGTTAGCTCCTCAACCTCAATTTTTCAAACGGCAGCGCGCCGGGTCCCAAGAAAGTCATCTAACCGGCGCTCAAGTTGCTTACTGAAATCAAGACATGCACAATTCATGAAAATTGCCAGAGAGCGGAGCAAATGATAATCTGGTAGAGCGAGGTTTGCAGAGCATTTTGGGTACTGAAGTACCTTCCAGTCGAATCGTGCAGGAGAGTTTTGACGACGTTTGCCGTATGAGGCCATGTTTCGTCATGCAGAAAAACTCACTAGATTTGTTCTGCGGTAGGACCTAGTTTGAGCCGTGCACTTGGATTGCTTATGGTGTGGTTGGCCGTCGCCTACTTGTCCAGCAATTTTCAGTGCAGGACGTCCTGCCCGTCTCCCGGAAAGTCTTGTTCAGGGACATCCTGCTCAGCTCCTGCTCTTTTGTATCAATCCAATTCTTTTTTGTCTTATATTGATGAATAAACGTCACGTTACATAATCGACACAAAAATCTGTGCAAAAACGCTTCTTTTCATAACAAAAAAGGCGCAAATGCCGAAATTGCTCCCTTTTGCCTTTCAAGATTTCCATCTTTGGCAGCTGCGAGATCCGAGTGAATCAACTTTCCACCGAAATCAGTAGATGTATTTCAAAGAGCACAATCAGCCCTTCCAAACGATATATGCATTCCGCCGCAAATCAACCGCTCCTCAAAGATATGGGTACGAAAATAAAAACACTACGAACTTATGGAACAACCTAATATTACCTTGTAAGCCACTTTCGAAGTTCGAAAGAAAATAGTTGCTTCTGAAGCAAGATCTGCGCTTCGGAATATGGAAAAGTGGGAGGAACGGCGACGTCCTATCGCCCATCCAGTGGTTTCCCCTGCAGCGCTTGTTTACATGAACGCTCTACGTGTCAACTGACGTGTCGTAGGCGTACGTATTAGACTCCTGGCAATTATCGATTCTGTACCATTCTTTCGTTCGCATGATCAATTGCTTCGAGTTTTTTGCTCAAAAAGCTTGCGAAGGTCAGCAGATCAGGCTCAAGCCGGAACGAATCGTCCTCGCTCGAGATAGCTGATACGGACTGTAAGAGCTCATAATTAATAATGATGACCGTTTTTGTGTTTGCATCACTTCCAAAAAAGTTCGAAACTTCACGAGAAGTTTGACAAGGTAAAGCTGAGTTGTTTGACAATCGCAACCTTTTACTATTACTCGCACGAAGGTCCATCTTCCCGGGTACATGGAGCAGAACAGCGTGCACTCCTCAACCCCGCTTCAAGTTCGCAACTTTTCTCATCACTAGGATAGGCGGGGTAGAAGAAAGGACGAAGAAGCAACGATGTGGAAGAAGGAAAGAGGCTGAGAACGCCCAAAATCATCAAAAGCAAGAGACAAGTCCGAATTCATGAAATTTCAGAATTGCTCCTACTCCCTAATTCGTGGCAGATGGCTATGGAAACTAGCAGCCGCTTCCTGGAAAAATGAAGTTGTCTTGAGCAAAAAACACGAGCAAAAATCAAAACCAAAATCAAGAGAGAATGGACGAACCCAAGAACACTCGTTTTGTTGCATACGCAGAGCAGAAATGCGCTCATTCTTCTACCCCGCTTCGAGTTTCGAAGTTCGGCTGATCAAAAATGGAAGCAGGGTGGAGGAATAAGGCCAAAATGAGAGAAGTTCGAAAGAAAAACCGTTGAGCACGGTCAAAATTCTCCAACTCCCGCCGTTCAAAAGGTGCGGGGCGGCTGCAGCGCATGCAGCACAGTTCTGGAACTGTTCCCGCACAGTTCCCGCACAGTTCCAGCACAGTGCGAGAACTGTGCGGGAACAGTTCCAGAACATGGGAATCAGTATGAACCCAGCCTAAGATTCTAGTTGCATTATTTAATCATTTTACTTATATCTTCATAACGTCATGTGTGCTGACATCTGCTAATATCATCGTCCTTTGTTATATCCGTGATATATCTATGCTTGGTTGTTGACCGAAAATTGTAACAGCTGCGCAATAAATGTTCATTCGAAAGTCCATGAAGTCCATGCACAAAAAACTACATGAGAGTCAGTCCAGTGTTGCGAATTACAATCAGATTCTCACTATAGGATTTAAACCATTGGTTGTCACAGTGATATGGTTATCGGTAGTCCATCAATCATCATAATTGCTTCTTTTCTGGTTTCTTCCAAATTGTTCCGAACCTGGAAACATACAAATCAAAGTGGTGATAGGTGCGTGTTTTCAATGATAGCATCAAGCAACTAAAATGTTGATATCAATCAATTGCGTAAACATGTGTGACATTCGGCATTGTGTCACCTTGAAACTGAAAAGAAATGACTACGCTTCATCAGAAACTTTCAACTTTGAGCTTTAACTCCATGGCAATTACTGTTCTTGTCCTCAGAAAAAAGATTGATAAAAAAATCCTCCACGCCTGGATCAAGAAGTGAGACTTCCAATGCATTTCTGTTGACTGCGCCAGCTGTTTACACCGACCGCAGCAGGATTAGTGAAAAGATCGTTTGCCCTTATAAGCGCTTCGAGATATACTACTGCTTCAGTCATAACACAAACGCTTTAAATCATAAACTTAAAAAACAAGGGCACATCATGACTTTATACAGAGTCAATATCTTTTTAGCGACATTACAAACAGTAATTACGATATCACGCGTCACCTGAACAGACTTTCAAGGAGATACTTTAAAGATGGCAGCGGAGTACTCCTCAGCCTGCAGATTTGGCACAAGGAAGTGAACACTTGGAGGTGCTGTCTCATTTCTATGTATAAAAGCAAATGACCAAATTATTGAGGATTCGGACAATTTTGAAGGCCACAACATCAGACACTCAATATTTCGCAGTACTATCATGGACTATCATACGCAAACATCTTCAACAAGAAAGTAGAACTTACAATCTCCAGCCAAATCTGCGGTAGCAACCTTGGTGCACAGAGGCTAAAGCATAATCAAATCAATTCTGGACCTCTACTCCTCATCTGGGAAGTGACATTTAAGCGAAGCAGCAAACGATTTGAAAGACATTGATCCAGCAGCAGGTGCTGATGCATGCAGCAACGGCAGCGAAGCTGGAAATTTCTGGATGAAGATCCACCCCTCCAACGCGATACCGCTGATTGAGATATCATCAAAGGGCCAAAATCAGAGACTAAAAAGTGGGAAGGCTAAAAAAATCTGGGATAAGAAAAAATCTTCAGTAAAACAAGCTCAGCCTGCGCTGCAGCACTACAAGAGTTCTCTGGATTATAAAAAAGCCAACTCTTTTTTGTTTAACTTTATATGTCAGTCTGTACAGAAAGTGAACCACTGAACAAATGAAAGAATTTTGCTTTTGCTCTGCGGCTCGACTACAATCCTTCAAAATGTGATCGGCAATTGGAACAGTGTATGAGCAACATGAAGTCCTGACTATTCTGGAATTTAAGAGTGTCTACGAGGTGACGAAGTTGATCAACAAACTAATGGACACACCAGTCAAACTCCCTACATGTCGTAAAAACGTCTGGAACAACTGGACCTACAGCCTGGATAGAAAGTCGCGATTGACAAGGCCTGTGGTATAGAGGGCATAGCGCAGATTTTTGCAATGTCTTTGTCGCCGATCTGTGTACATGATTTTGTGCATCGTCGATTCGTTGACCGCACGGACTACTCAAACGCTGCGGACCATGCGCGGCGCTGCTGGATCGTCGCGGCATGCTTGTAGAATGGCGAATTTCTGCTGGAGCAAGCGTTTTACCTCGCGGCGCGTGCTCCGCAGTGATGTCCAGTCCGTGCGGTCAACGAACTAACCATACATACTGAAGTTGACCGTTCGGAAATAAGTGACGTCAAAAGTGAGACCGATTGGTTTCAGAAACCAAAAGTAATTTGGAAATGGTAAGAATGGGCTTACGAAAAAAGTCGGATGCCGTCGCATTTTGCGGTGATCTAGATCCATGAACCTATCTGACTTCCCGAGTTACGCTCTTAAGAAAGACATGGATTCTCAACGCCGAATACGGAGATAATGTTCGGTGGTTCGTGTGAACACCTGACATTTGGCGAAGTACCTGGACAAGAGTCTGAGAGAGGTAAGTTCTGGAAGAACTATGCCATTTCTTAAAAGAGAGAGGTAAGAGTATGAGAGAGGTAAGATCTGAAACAAACATGCCATTTCATAAAAACCATTGCTCAAATTGAAAAAAACGGAAAATCCATGACTGGAAAAATCATGTGAAGGCCCGATCCGGCATGGTGCAGAGACGAGGGTGAGATCATATGTTTTTTCAATACCTGCCTGTATCATGTAGCAGAGATACATCAGTGAAATTAGGTATGAAAGTAATTCAACATTAAAGCAACAAGGGATCTTCTGCAGAACTGGTACGAGGCGGTATAACGCAATGTAAGCACGACGGCCAGACGATACGAATGGGGGAAGGTCATGAAAAAGCTGAAGGAGGTCATACTTCAAGAAGTATTCCAAAAACACATCAAGCTAGCTAGTCCCTAGGGTGACTAGCCAGTTTCAAAACATCTCTGAATCGCATCCACGACCCAGGGGTTTACCTGCGAATTCCATAAATGGAGAACCTGTCACTATTTTTAGGCCCCTTTCCACACTCGCTTTTTGCAAACTCTAGACAGTGTACAAAAATGCTCTCCGTAGAGCGAACGACCGGGGAAAAGAATGCAGAGCGAGTGGCAGTAATCCGTCGAAAGCTTAATGAGAGGGAGAGAAGAGAGAAAGAATAAGAAGAAAACTGATGTTGAAAATCAAATATGTCAATTTCGAATTCACCTCGGTTTTGCTCTGCCTCCTTCTTTCAAAGTGTTGAGTTGATTAGTCTTGCGCTGTTTATTCTCTTCACTGTATGCTCCGCTGCTCGACTACTTACTTAAAAAGTTGATTGCGTTTTTGAGTCACGTTTATCTCGTCTGTTTTGATTTCTGAGGTCCTTGTACGGCGCTTGTAGAAATCAGTCCATACAGTTTTGCCGAAATTCCTATATTCCCTCTGCGCCTAAATCAGCCATACCTTGTTGTTTCTGTTTTCAGTTTCTTGTTCTCTGGGTTATAGTGTTTGATAATTTTGACACACTCAGTTTTACCAATTTGTTTTGTCTACTTTTTCATTGCTTATTTTTTGACATGCTCTTGACCTCAGAGACTGTTGTATCACATACCCTGCTTTGTGTTTTACCTTCTGAATATGACATCGTCATGAACGTGTCGTTTTATATGTTATCTCTTATCCTTGATCATCATTGTGATCTAGGCCGATGTTAGCGTTGCCGGGGTAAGCCAAACGAGGATTTCTACCCGCCAAGCACGCATGACTTCGCTTATTCGCCCCGGTGCTCATCCCTCTTTCTTCGCTCGAAAGTGACTGTATATTTCTATTTCGTCACGCAATGTGCTTGGACTTGTACTTATACTTTCAATTCCGCTTCGCATGACAATGGCTTTGAAGACAAAATTCACGGGCTCGTCACTCAATAGAGAGTTACTTTCCTTTTTCCTCTAAGGTGTTGAGCATGTCACATGTTTATCTCATTGCGTGTCCTTGATCTGACGCACTATTCATGAATAGTGTATCAATAAACAAATAAATAATTAGAAACAAGTTGAAACAAGCGTTTATCTCAAGCAGATTGCGACGAAACGGTTTGTAATAATCCAAAGTGCTACGCGACTGCTCTTGTGAGCTTGCGGGCTCAGATATCTTACCCAATCCAAAGTCTTGCACGAGGGACCGGAACTATTTGCGAGTTTAGAAAACTACCAACAAGATGTATAAATGACGGATTGAGGCCAGCCATAGCTGAATTCAAAACTTTAAGGAGAACTGAGGAAGTTTCAAGAAAGATCACTGAAGTTGCTTCGAGGAACTTTCAAGCCAGAAGTTTCTTCTGCTGGCGCATAATCTCGCCAACGAAGTGAAAAAGGTATTTGAAAAAAGAACAAACTGTAATTCAAACGCTCACTGTTTAGAGATGGACAAATGCCCCTTTAATCGTGTCTGCAATGCCGATCAAAGCGGCTCCTGGAAAACTCGACTCTGCACGATCTCTAGTACTCAAAGTTGCGAAAACACTGGAGCGACTTGTACAGTTCGTCTCCTCTATCATACAGTCTTTTACAGTAACATTTTATATGCTAACGGACATCTGGGAAAGAATTTTTTGTTATCATGCCTTAATGACTCGGAGGAATTTTCCAATGAAATCTTTACCAATTTATAGGAGCCCCACAAAAAGTCCCCTGATAGAAGATAATCACAGCACTCATCTCAGCACTTGCACGCATAACCTGGAGGTGCGTGCAAATACGACGCATACGATGAACAAACAATTACCGCTAGATTGTGTTCAAAAACTTGTTAATGTTGCGCTGGAAATGTGCCGGAACTGTGCCGCATGCGCTGCAAACGCTGCATGCGGTTTTAAGCGGCGGAAGTTGGACTTTTTTGATCCTTTTAAAGGTTTTTTCTTGGAATTCACTTATTTTCTTGGAATTCCTCATTTCTCTACTTCGCTTCCTCTTTTTATGGGAAGAGCTTTGATCTTGAAGCGAGGTTAGAGAATGTGCGCAGTTCTACTCCTATACAGCCAAGAAGATGTGTCTTCCTGCGCTCGTTCATTCTCCCTTCGATATTTTTCTTCAGACCTACTTCATGTGTTGTAGAAAGCTATCTGTGCCCCTTTCAAGGCAGATGCAGAACTAGGCAGCGGCTTTAGCAAATGAAGTAGGTCTGAACAAAAATATGCCACCCACACGTAACGAGCGCCTCCCGGTAAAGCTTCAAGCAGTCCAAAGAATGCTTAACAAATGTGGGCTGATGTTTGTTTGCACTTCTACAAATGAAATTGTTCTAAATGCGCATAGCGAGAAAAATGTTTTGATCACGCTTCGACTTTTCAGCTATCATGCATTAATTCACTGGAATACCGATCGTAAGCTTTGAAACGGTCTCAGCACAGCGCTCGAACTGTGCCGGAAGTGTGCTACATGCTGCACCAATCACCCGCATGTGTTGTTAAGCGGTGCAAGATGAAGATTTTGAAAGTATATAAGCGTTCTTCTCGTAAATTTCATTCACTTTGACGTCATTCCTTCACTCCGGTTTTTTTACTAAGGAAAGCTTCATTCTGAACGGGGTCGAAGAATTGGGCTCGGTACGAGGATTTTTGGAAAATGCAAAAAACGAACTCCTTCTTGACTATCGCAAGATTTTACGAAGTCCACTTTGACCTTAGACCCTGGACGTAATAAAACCTGGAAAAAACAACGAAACATTGACCAAAAAACGTGCTTTAAGTTGTGTTTTCGGCGAGAGAAACGATATCCCCTTTGCTTTTTGTCCCAAAAACGTACCCAGCTTGCTTATAAGCCATCTGTGTCGAGCCTTGTGAGAATAAACGCTGTCCTGCTCCATGTATCAGGAGAGTTGTGCATTCGTGCGCTCCTTCATCCCTTTTTCGTTGCTTTTGTTAAGCCGACCAGACGTATTCCATGAAGGTACTGCGCGACACGTACACCCGTTCGCCTCGGGAACTTTGATCAACCATCAGTTCTGCGAAGAATCCAGAGATTTCTCTAAACCTTAGTTCGGTGCTAGCTTTTAAAGGCAGTGTCCGGGCAAAAACTCGATTTTGAGATTTTGTGCTTACCCGGGCCTATTCGCTATGCTCCGAAATCCGAAAATCCACATTGGAGAGCGCGAAAACGGCTCTAACACTGGAGGGAAATTAGCAAGTGGGCGGGGTCTTCCCCACTGTGAATTCACGCTCCCAGCTTCGGGGGCGATCTTTTTGATTCCGGTTTCAAGTCATTCGTTTGCACTTGTTCGGTAGTGATGTCAGGGCGGCTAACGGATTCGAGAAAATTGCTCTGGAAGCTGGAAGCGTGAATTCACAGTGGAGAAGACCCCGCCCACTTGCTGATTTCCCTCCAGTGTTAGAGCCGTTTTTCGTCGTTTTCGCGCTCTCCAATGTGGATTTTCGGATTCAGCATAGCGAATAGGCCCGGGTAAGCACAAAATCTCAAAATCGAGTTTTTGCCCGGACATTGCCTTTAAGTGTTGTCAGCCGCTTCTCTTTCATAACATTGCTTGCTCAGTACTTCTTCTACCAGCTTCTTCTTGTGATGAGAAAAGCTACAATTTTGAAGTGAGATTGGAGAAGAATGGTGGCTTCGTATTTTCGTGGAAAATATAAAAATAGATTTCCAGTGCAAAGAGCAAACACCATTTCCCTCGAGATAAGCAAACGTGATACAGAACTTATTGGCATATTCAAAGTAATATTGTAAAAAACCCACCACAAACTCAAGTAAGTAAATGTTGTACAAAAGAAACTAATTAGTACGATCATAATGATACTATATACTTAGTATCGTGGGGAATGCAAATATGATATCATTTCTCCATCCTGGTTTTCACGGTTCTTGGATTTTCTGAATATAACATCCCATCTGATTTCTCCTGCAAAAAAGTCTAATAAACAAACAAATGAAGTTATAACTTACTTCAAATCATTACCGGACGTATGACACACAAAAATCAATTTTTCAGGAATGCTTTGCAATTCTTTGTTGCAAAACTCAAGAACAAGGGCTGCATGCATTAACATCTCTGCTGTGGGAGACGCAGCTCGAGAGAAAACTTCGTACTCTCAAGCTTTGGACATCTGAATTTCTTGTTCCGTCCGCAAGTGTTACTACCCTTTAGTATAGCTATATTAAACAAGGGCGAGAAGTTGTACAAGCCGCATTTTGCAGCTTTTTGTACGATATCCCCTGATGATCCTTGGCAGCCGAACGTTTTTCTGCAAATTCATTTGATAATCAGTGCAGTTTTGGAATGTTGTCATCAATTTCGAAAAAAGAAAAATCATTTCGAAGAAAAGACGATCGGTCGCCGGAGATCGTCAAATTATACAAAAGCTTATGCGACTTGTACAATTCCTGTTCAATATGATTATAGCAAAGTGTAGAAACACGGAAGACAGCGAAAAATCCAGATGTTTGGAGCTTCTGAAAATAAAGCTTTCTCCAAAGCTGCGTCCCTCTCTTCAACGGGGATGTTAACGCATGCGGCCCCTCTTTTTCAAACTTGCCTCAAACTCATAGGCAAATTTGCTGTAAAAGTCCTTTTTTCGGTTGGGGCATCATTCGGCGCAGAAAGCACACTTTCGAAACATACTTTTTGTCGCACATAAACTACTGAAATATATGATTTTGCGGCCTTGAAAACTCTTATAACCCTAATCTGTAAATGGGTGATCCTGAGAAGCATTCAAAAATCTCCCCACGTCAAAGAAGCTTGATCTCTTGAACGTAGCGCATCGCTACGGGGTTCCACTTTACACATTTTTGAGACTCTCCCTGTTTCTGGCATATATCAGCACCTCAAAATTGAAATCATTTAAATAGTGCTTTGCAAATGACAGAATAGGTACGGCTGACAATGCCTAAAACTACATCTCAGTAAATGAAACCTCGTTCACAATGTTGGTATTGGTTAAAGCATTTCCGAAAAAGGTGGGAGTTTTGGGTTTTTTGTATTTCAAAAGTGCTCCGCCCCCTTCACGCCATTGCGCAAACGCGAGGCCAAAACGTTCGACTACAAGCAAGAAACGGTCGGAAAGCTGGGAAAGTAATGCCCTGCGGCGGGGTTTTCCAGCTGTTTGAATTTCTGCTCCGCGGCAGAGCGCGCATGGTGGTGGCCTTGGCGGCCACCGTTCTTATATCAATCGTAGAACGAAGGTTGTACAAAGGCCTATCTTCTACACATGTGAAGCGAAACCCTACTATTCTCGATTCTGCAACTCCTCAGACAAATCACCGGAACTTCCGCAGGACAAGCCAAATTTGCAGAAGTTCCGCAGAACTTTGTTAACTATTGCAAAAATGAAAACGTTGAAAATCGGAACTTCAGCGGGATTTTCATGCCAAACTGGTTGAAAACCGAAACTTCTGCAGAACCCTCTTCAAAATCCTGCGGAATTCCGAAAAATGCCAGAGGTTCCGCAGCATTTTGGCCTGCCAGAACTTCCGCAGGAATTTGAATGTGTTGTTTCGTGATGTGGCCTCGTTAACAACTAGAGTGCATTATCGAACATGTCAGTCGTAGTGCAGAAGATAGCAGGTGAGTCTCATAGTCAACAGAGTAAGGTTCAAATCTTCGGTGTTCTTTTTTGCTGTTGTGGTTGACATTCTTCGGAACTTCCGCAGGACCTTATTTCGGAACTTCCGCGGGTGACCCGGCGGAACTTCCGCAAGCTCTCTGCGAAGTTCCGGTCATTTGTCTGAGTCAGTTTCAATGCAGGCTTGGAGGAACGATGCAGGAATGATGTCCACGAAAGTCCATAATGGAGGAAAATGGACTTTCAAACCCCATTTTATTCGTTCGCGATAGAAAGTGTTCGAAATCTACATTTGCTAGCGTTATCCAAAGATTTTCATCTCATCGCAACCACGAGGCAAAGCGGTGTGATGAAAATGATTCAACCCTACCTGAGCTTTCGCTTGCGAAATGATCATGCGAAAAGTCCATTTAGAATGGGGCAAAATGGAATTTACCTCCATTTTAAATGGACTTGAAAACCCATTTTACTCCCAGCAGCAAGGTGAGTTGGGACTAAGCCCGTTTTTGACCTTTTTGCACACTTTTAATTGCGGTTTTTTGAGAATATGTTCTTTAGGCTCTATTTTGAGGTAAAAGAGAGTGGAAAAAGTTTCACGTCTTTTATGAAATCTGAAATACGCGTTTCTTTCTAAATCTATATAAACGCTATAAAAATCATGGGAGAAGGTTAAATTCATCAGAATACTTGCTAACAAACTCAAATGCTTCCAAGTATCAGGTCGATGCGAAAATTGCTATGCAAATTGAATACTCTTCAAATCGTCAACCAAAACTTATGATTTCTATTCAAAAAACAAAAGAGATTTGAGTTTTAAGATAGTTACTTACAATTAGAAGCTATCTTTCGACTAATCTCGTAGAATCGACCTCAAAGAACGGCATTTTAAACGCGAGTTTAAGATTGGTCGCAAGAATTAATGAGTGCCGCTAGCTAGCAAGAAAAACTTTGTAAAAAAATATCTTACTAGGAATAGTTCATGCATTCAACTACCTAGACATTTAAACATTAATGTTAAAAGATAAAAAAGAGCTAAAGTAGAACATTCGCGAAGTCATCTTTTGCAGATTCGCAGTTTTTACGATTCAAAAAACACTTTGGGTTGTAGTGTAGCGCAAGGTTTCCTATGAGGTAAGCACTTTAAACAGATTGCAGTGAAAGTCTAGCAAAGTTTGCTTTCTGCAGAAAGCTCTACATGTGAATTTGACTCAGTGCTAATTCATAGTTTTGAAAAGCAAAGGCCCGGATTCTACTTGAATTTTAGTTCTGGAAGTAATTCAGATGCACAGTCATCGATAATAAGTGACATTTTGTGAATTGTAACGAAATGGGGAAGAATAGAATATCCACGTGACAGACACTGTAATGTTAGGTCAGCCTAATTAAATATTTGGTGGAATTGAGTTTGCAAGAATGATTAAACAGGTTGAGGCAAGTTGGAGGAAGGTTTGCTGAAGAAGTTTTACATGGAATGAATGTATTCGCCAATGCGATATCTTATCGCACCGCATGGACTAAAGGGCCAGGCATACTTCACGCGATTTCAGTCGCGACGCGATTTGGCAATATTCCAACTGTCCATAACTCACTGTAGGCACATTCTATATGTATATAAGATAGGGCATTTTGTCAATCTACGTAAGTTATACACACTGTGCATGTGCAGTTTGCTAGTGTGGATATGAAGACTTCTGGCGAACTGCCAAATCGCGTCGCGACAGAAATCGCGTGAAGTATGCCCAGCCCTTAAGTCCATTTTATTTGCACGAAAAGCCCATTTCGCGGGGACTTTCGTGGATATCATTCCAAGAGGGTGATTGGTGAGATGAAATATACCTAAGCAACAGCTCAGCACATGTCAATTAACAAAAACGAATGTTCAAGCGAAACTTTCCAATCTTCATCGTATCTCCAAGCTTACCTGAATATAGAGTTGAAGGATGGAAGTAGGAAATATCGCTCAACAACATTGAAATCGTGAATTCTGATCAGGTACATAGCTGAGTCACAAGAAGCAGGCTTTAACAACAGAAAAACAAAAAAACAAGTGCAAGCTTAAAGGCACCGTCCACCCTAAGTTGAGGGTGCTGAGCTTTTGGCAGCATATAACAGTAGGGCCTCCTATCAAGTCAATGCCCAAGTTGCTGCTCAAAATGGAAGCGAGAAAATCGCTTCGGAATAGCGAAGATGCGCGAGGACCCCGATCCATGCCCGCCCATTTGTGCGCGCTCATCGAATCACCGTTTTGGAAAGCCGGCCTGTGGGCTCTTCGGAATGGGAATTTTCGGGATTTTCGACTTCATATTTGGAATCAGGGACATGAGAAGGCCCTGAAACGACAAAAACCTGGAAGTCGAGAATCTGGGTGGACGGTGCCTTCAAGCTGAGGGTGGCGTCTGCCACGCTCTGTCGCGACCGCCCGTTGCAGTTCGAATTCGAAATTATCCACTGTGCCACTAGTGGGTGAGGACGACTGCACACAATGCTTCTGGATGCGCCTTAATCAAGAAGGAAGAAGCCATGAAAAAAGTTGCAAAGCTACAGTTGGCAATTTTAAACCGCAATCAGCGTGACACTTATCTCTTTATTATGAAGGAGATGGCTTTTGAGTAAGAAGCACAGTGTACCTCATGGCCTGGGTACCTCATGGCCTTATTACCAGGACCATCGACGATTTATTGAATATTATATCCGTTGTTTAGATTCATAATCCTATGCCTGTTATTCTCAAAACGCGAGAATCATTTTCTCGACCCTCATCACGCAAAGATATAACAGAAACCTCCCGCTACCGTTACTCTTGCAAACGCTTCTAAAGATTAGACACCAGCAACGCCTAGGCAGGCGCAGAAAACTAGAACATCATGCATTTCTTAGCGGAACTACGGCCACATCGGTGATGCGATCATTCATCACTTCCATATGTGGGGATCCAAGCGTGAAGTGGTGCAGTATCCCACATTTTTCGTACGAACTTTTAACTTACTTCAACATAAACATCGCTTCATGCAGTACTCCTCAAACGTGCGAAAAGTTGTTTTCACAATTTTACAACCACAGTGTGGAATATAACAGTCACTTTAGAAAATGGTATGATCGGCTCATAACCTAATTCTGCCTAGTGAAGGTAAGGAACATAGTGATGTTTCGCGATAAAACGACTATGAATTTCAACACATTCACGAAAAGGCCGGTTTTCAATCACTGCCATTTCGGATCACAGTCTTTATTGCTTTGTCAAACTTTGTTATCATTGTTGATCTTGTGATCTTTTGCCCTACCAAACTGGTATAAATTTCCAGCAGTATACCACTATTGTTAGTTAACCACTCTTCTCTACTGAAGAGCCTCGGGAGTGGTTATCACTTATTGTATTCCTGTATAGGGGTAGAGGCGAAACAGGCTTAATAGTAACCCTTTATTATTTATTTATTACGACCCACCATGGGTCGTATTGTCCGAAATGGCAGTCTTTTTGAAAATCAAACGCGTTTTCGAGAATAAGGCGCCGAATATCAAAATATGGTTTATTTCAGTTTTTGGCATTGTACTGTAAGACTACTGTAGATCTGTAGCAACCCAACGTTATGGGTTTTCATTAACACATTGACGACCGTCTTGTCAAGCAATGACTACCACATGGGACCACTTGACACACATGGTGTGTCAAGGCTCAAACTTCGTTAAAATTACTACTATCCTAGTACAAACTCATTCCGAAAGTTTTCTTTTGCTGTGAATTTAGAGATGACCTCTATCTTCTTTATCAGCCTCCCACAGTTGCTGTAGGTATACTGTTAATGGCAGTATGCGTGATCTTATTCAAAGAATGCCTACTTCCTGAAAAGTCTTGGTCTCAGGAGGCAGACAATCAAAAATTTGAGTTGTCGTCAATGTGCTAAAAAAAGAGTTGTTTTGCGGTTATTTCACGTACTGATCACCACTAGTGTATCCATCTCGTTCACTACTGCCCACAGTGAGGCTACGGTGGAATTTTCATAAAAATTAAAAAACGGATGTAAGAGGGCAGTACCAAAACTTGAACCTAACACTTTCGTAATCAGCATGCTACAAAACCTATATATGTAAGATTTCAGCTTTTTGGGATGAACAATGTAAAAAATCTATAAAATCAATAAAGTCGATATTCTTTGATGGGCTAACATCAGTCTCTTGCCCGCCGTAATTCTCGTGCATATACACTCAAATGCTCAGAAACAGCATCATTCTGCGAAGAATCGTAAAGTCTACGTGTTGGCTCCATCTACTATACCTACCTAACATTACATTACAATATCTCGAACCCGGACCTTTCTGGCTGGTGCTTCGCCTAGGTGTTCACAATCATGTGCGAGAATCCCGTAAGACTTCATCGTATATGGGCGGAGCTCAGGGCTACTAAGGGAAGACTTTGCCATTTTTCGTTTTTTACTTTTTTGAACCTCTAACCGCAAAAAAAATGGCAATGCCCAAACGGATAAGTGCAAGTGTCCGCTACATGCTGGAGCAAGTGAGAGTTTCGTGGGATTTTTTTGGGGCGAAAATCCGATTTTTGGCATTATGAGTTGCTCTTATGTTTTGGCTTTAAACTTCAGTTAAACCATAACCAATGTTCAGATGTCACCTTGTAGAGCTTGCTTTGCTCTATCAAATGATTTTCTTATATTTTTTCGGATTCGTTCTGTTGCTCTGCTGTAAAAAAGACATTCTTTTTTTCCAACCTAACATTGACTCATCGCACGCAAACACTGCCACGTCCGACCAAGATTGTTCTTGTTTGAGAGAAAGGAATGAAAGTGCGTTTGGTATGATTGTGAGAGAGAACGCCACTGACGACAGCCTCCGCAGTGGCGTTTTTTTTCTGCGTGTGATGAACTGACTATAAATGACTATAAAAGTGTTTCTTTCTATAAGCTAGTCCAGAATCAGTATTTGGTGACAGTCGCAACAGCCATGTAACCTAGGGTGCTGAGATCATTTTTTAGACTGCTTGCCGCTTGAACTTTGTATGAAGCCGATGTAACACCGATACGTATAAAACCATTGATAAGTCGATAGTGGGAAAGCAAGAGAATGTTTGTAAGGAAGGACGGACACAGGATATCTTACAATAGCACAGGATATCTTACAATTTTCATGTGAACGGATGTTGCCTTTGAACCTATAAGAAAACAATCACTCAACACCGTGCTTAAACACTCTGTCAGGACATTGCGTGGATTTGAAAGCTATAGCTGAATCTTAGTCCAAGAAATCTGAATCTGGCTGAATCTTCTGGCGATTACTGGAGTTTACAAGAGCACGTGCACATCAGGAGCACAACAATCCTTAGTGAGAAAGAAGCTTGATGAAATAAGAAGTCGAAATCATCAAATGTTTGATAAACTCTTGCTATTTCCTCCTTTTGTGATTTCCCACATGCTTCCTTATAAAACTCAGTCTCTTGTTCATTTCCGAATCAGTCACTTTCTAGTCTTACCTTACTAACCTGAGTCTACAAATTGTTTCCCCAGAATGTATGTATATGTACATACTTTTTGATACTAATGCTGCAAAGTTCTTCTTCAAAATTGAGCTGCAATGTGCTGCTCCCGCCATCTGTTGCAGAAAGTGTCACTTGACAACCATCGTCAACTCACAAGTCATTTTTTGTAGATCATACATCACTTACATATTACTTACATAATAGTCCATCATTCCTATTTTTCTGTGAATTCTCGAGTGGGTGGGGGAGAGGGGCAATATGCACATGCATAACTCGTGGGAAGGGTCATTTATTGCTGTGCTTTGCTTTCAGATCCCAACATAAGTCATAGTGACTTGACCGTAAACTTGACCTTCTTCAAATTTTTTCCATTTTCAAAGATTTTATCGAACCTTTAATTTCAGTTTGGGTTACTGATAGCTTGAACTTCCAAACTGCCATCGAATCAATACCTAGGTTCTTGAAATTCCATAAACAAATCTAGAAAATGGAAAAGAAGGGCTGCAACTTAGTGGAGAAGAAGGTTAGAGTGGCTTTACAAAATTGCCTTTATATCTACTGTGACTAGCGTCGTGAAGTTGAAAGTGATGCCGATGAATGTCAATAAATTTCCCTTTGTCCACTCACTTAACCCCAGTGAAGATACTTTGCCGAAGCTTTTAAAGTTCCAGAGGAAGACGAAGAGAATGTAACCTTATGTTACATCTTAATTCTTGATGCTTCAGTTTTTGAAGTACCCAAGAAAATCTGAGCACGTGGGTATCTTGAGTACAGGGTGTCCCAAAAGTAGGTATACACTGTCTGATCATCAATATCTCTGTTCTTTAGAAGTCTTTTGCCTGCCTTCAGGTACCTTTTTGTAGAGTGGGCTTCAACTTAGATTTACAGTATGGAGCGAATCAATTATCTTCATTTATTACTGTAGGATTACGGTAGGAACTTCAAGAAGGATTTTGAGCCATTAAGAGCTCTACTTCGCCCTAAAAAGCAAACCAAACAATCTGCAAACTCTTACAATAGGCTAATTAGAGTCGCTAAAACCGAATTTGAACTTTGTATTTTACCTCGATGCCTCCTTCGTGACTTATGCCCCCTACGCAATAGCTGTTTTTACGATGATCCCTAAAATTGCAATCACACCCTTTGAAAAGCTTTACAAACTTCTAGAAAGTTGAGTAATGAAATCAGTGCGCGTAAATTCCCTGGCACACCACTTTTCAGAATTTCCGGAAACTACTTTTGAAATATGACTAATCCACAATGACTCTGTAAGCCGGAGGTTCCACCATTGATCCTACAGTATCGAAGAGCGATCGGTGGTCTGCTGCATACTGTAAATCTAAGTTAAAGCCAGCTCTACAGATTGGTACTTTGAGCTAGGTAAAAGACTCCTTGGAAAGAGAGATACTAACGATCAAACAGTGTATACATACTTTTGGGACACCCTGTATAAAGTGGCTGGGCATTGATCGAGTCATTGACCAGAGCAGTAACTCGTGTGATTTGATCGTGACCAAATTTAGCTCCAAACTTCAACCTTTACCGTACTTTCCACCGTAGTCGAAAGCGCTGACTGGTCCGCTCAAAAAATGATGGTCTGGGCTTGGGTCCACAGTTAGCTCAGCTAAGGGCTTAGCTAAGATTTAAACAGCTCCAACATAAGAAACCCATGTATAAATTCTCCTAATCTCTGGCTCCAGCACAATCTTATTAGCTCAGTAAAAAATGTAATCTTTTTCTTGCTGTTACACTAATCTTTCAACACCCTATTTCTGCAAACCTTTGAAGCCAACATGTTTTTTTTTAAAGCGAACCATATTTTGAACAAGTTCGTTCATTTCAGCTTTGATCTCTACTCTTAAATACTTTGCAGATTAGCTTGGTGATTGGGGATGTCCTTCCGTTTAGCATGTAGATGTGCTTTGATGTTGACAACACTCCACTTTTCGACTACTTTCTGAGGGACAAGGATCGACGGCCTCGGACTCGGGCGACTGCCATGAATACTAATCGTGCTGCATTGCTCAAAAACTTTCCTATGCGCTACTTCTCCTCTCATTGTCATTCTGCGCTCACTTCACTCATTTCCTTCATTGAATATAATCACCAAAGTCCACGTTACTATGCGGAACTCCATATGAAGTTCATATGCTGAACTTTGCTGAACTTCTAGAAACTTCCGCGTTTCCAACTTTTTAGGAGTCCTTGCTTTTGAAAAACACTCCTGTTAGGTGGCTTCTGACAGTTTGAAGCTATTTGATGACGTGTAGGTTACCCTGGATGAAGCCATATGAGAATTCCTTGGGAAAAATAATCGAGATAAAATGAAAAAGGCCAAGGAAGAATCAAGACTTGTTGGTTTCAGGAATTTTACCTCCCAACTTTGACCATGTAACTCCAATCATTGTAATTATCCGCTAAATTTTCTCATATCCTCTCAAGATCTCCACTCTTGTTTGCTTATGGTTATTGGTTTCTAACCAATACCGCTGGTAATTTGTGAAAAAAAAGACGCACAGTCGCCTAATTCATGGAACATCATCGTAGCGTGACCATATCTCGCTTGAGGATGGCCGAATCCTCAATCCAAGGACACCTTCCACCCAGCTCGGCGCTGCGCTTCTGATATCTATATGGAATGCCCGTTTGGACACAGTAGGAGGTCAGATTCCACCAATCGTTCCAGATTTTTGCTTACTATAGGTTGCTCAGCGAGTGCAATGAATAAGCTCTAGCTGCTTGGCTTCGAAGCTTTGGCTTCCACGTAGCGTAATTGAGCGCAATTTAAGCTTTGTGGGAAGCGACACTTCTCTAGAAAAAACATCTAGCCCTATCCAAGAGTACGCGTTATTGGTTGCAGAGGATAAATTGCCAATCAAATCGAATGCATCTTATGTGAATACCGATTGAAAGGTAAGCCAAGGTGAGCCTAGGTAAGCCTTGCCCGAGCGACTGTTTTATACTTCATTCATGGCCGAGAAACTATAAGGTTGTAAAGAAAGTTCCCGGGCACTTTTAGAATTTTCATTTTCAAACGCATTTTTTCAACGCTTTGGACGCGGTCGGACTTTGACACCAAGTTTTTTATACTGTTCAGTAGAGGGAAGCCTAAGTTTTCAACAAGCTTTCTGTTATCGATGCCAAGACGTTTTGATCTGCACGTCAAGAAGAGCAATCTTTCCAACCACAAAAATTTCACAGTTTCTTCCTACTGCCATTTTTTTGTGCAGTTCAGTTTCGTCCAAATCATGAGTATTGTGATTGAGAAGCCTGTTAACTTCTGACCCGCAGGTGCACTCGAGTTTTGCGATTTGCGCTCAGAAATTACAAGCTGTCATTACTTGCCTCTGACTGCAACTCTTTTCGCAGCTGGCGTCGCTTCTGCGCGGATCGCCACGCCTGGGTAATGGGTCCAAAGGATGTATAAGGCATTACCCCTGCAATGTTCGCAGTAATCAAACGTTTTGGTCTACTCTATGCAAAAAGAGAAGATTTCGAAGCAACCTACTCGAAAAATGGTGCATTTTTGGAGGCAAAAAGTGGTCGATTTTTCAAACTTTCTGGGGAAAATTTTTTGCAGTTGGTCCTTCAAAGACATGAATGGTCCTAATAACAGCCCCAGCAGACCTCTATATGACTGCAGCATCTGGGCTTTCCAGCTCTCATCATGCCTGAGATAATCCTGCACAAATAGGCCACTTTTTGCAATGACCTTTTTCCCTTCTGCGCATGCTGGCAGACCGCATTGAGGTGCTGAGAATCCAGCAAGACAAATATACGTTGTGGACAAAATTGTCTTTGCAATGAAGTTTGCAGCTTCAAAAAAGAATCAATCTGCTCGAGGTTACAGCGATTTGAAAAAATTTTCGCAAGTGCCCGAGAACTTTCTTTACAACCTAATATATCTCAAACTCTCGCCCAGCACAGTGACTGAGGACACTGGTTGGTCAAGACTGCATTTCTTTATTGCGAATGAATTTGAACTGTCGCTTGACAATGGCTTAGTTAAAATACGATAAGCTTCTGTGAGGGCGGTGACACCTGAAGTTTCCTTGAGCGTGTAAGTTGTAGTTGGTTAAAAACTTCAATAATTCTGTCACGATTAGTTCAAAAGTGGGAAGATACTTACGCATGTTTCGAACCTGTTCATGAGCATGCAGCTAATTTCCCTCACCTAAACTCTACCAAATTCCATCTTCTCCTAGGGTATAGTTTACTAGAATTAGCATTTGATATGGCAGTCACACACCACAGCCAGCTAATGAATTTCAGTGTTGTCGAATAAATATTCAATCAACAAATGAAATTTTGATTACTACTTATATTTGGGCAAAAAGACTCGATAGCGATGTGAGCAATGGGAAACAATTAGGTGGCGCTAGTCTATCGTGTTTTTAGTGCTAGAATAATAAACTACTTCGATATTCTGTCCGCATTTTTTTGAACAAGAGCTTCACTTTTTTAGTACAAATATCCGGCAGTAGTTTGAAGTAAATTTATGGCAGCAAAACGAATAAAAATGCTTCAGTCAGTAATTTAAGGTTGTCGGTCTACATTTCAAACATTTCAATTCTTCTATCTAAGAGAGATATATAACAAGAAATGGGTGAAGATTTTGTTTTGCAAATAATCAACAAATGAAATTATTCCAAAGACTATTGTAAATCGGCTATCTCCAACTGAAAAAAACTGGGCAACATTTTTCAAATTAGAAATTATCTTATTCTATGAAAGTATTTCAGAAAAACATTCCCCTGCAAATTTCCCTCCTCCCTTCACCCACCATAAATTTGCAACATAGAAAACTGAACGTGCAATTTCCAGTCGTCATGGCAATTGCACTTATGCTAGATATATAGAGTACAATTACTCGTAAAATATGTAATGCTAGGCATAGCAAACGTTTCTATGGAAAATTTTATGCTTTTATTATGCTTAGCAACACAAGAAACATAAACTCGTAGTTGTTGTGTTTTTCCAAAATTTATTTTTACTTTGTGTAAGACGAAGAGGAATTGTTGAATGGAGGCACTCATGATTTTCTATGAGAAGGTTTTCCATAGTCTTATCATTTTTTAGATTTTGTCTTGCTAGTAAGTCTAAAAACTTCCAAAAACAGGTTTTAGGACATCATTTAGCGGATGTTTCCGTGCTCGTGTTATGTGTGATTGTTTTCACATAAACATATCTACAAACTCAGTAGCAGTGACAGAGCTATGCAGATGTGGACAAAGTGTTTTCTGATCTAGATTCCGTAATCGCAACAATGTTCATCTTCAAAGCTTCCCACCTGTCGGTTAGAAATGGATTTTTAACGCTTGGTACTTGAAATACTGGGGAAAAGCACAAGATTCCTAAGAACACTTCCATGGTGAGTGAAAAAAAAAACATGAAAATTGAAGACAGAGAATGTCGCAGTCATTCGATGTTAACAACAGACTATAGGGCCTTGTAGAGGTCCTACAGTGTGACGGCTAAGTTTTATCAAACCAAAATGGTGACGACTTGATGGAAGTGGGCGAACAGTTATGATTAGGCGCTAGCACGAGCCATTGTAACTGATTTGGGTAGAATCAAGGTTCTACAGAACTGTAAGGTACAACCTTCATACAATTTCTCTACACCTACATTTGAGGCAACTTCCCCACTTTGAAACTGATGCATGGTATTTTTTGGTGGTAAACATATCTATGTATTATATCAATCTCCTTGCAAACTCTATCATTCTAAAATCAAACGCAGCAGTGAACGGGAGCGGCTAAAAAAGGCGGCGAGATCACACTTCTGAGCGTTTTACTCAAAAAAAATGCATAAAGTCATTACTTCTCGTTTTTATGCCTCATGAGAATGGCATACAAACGAGAAATAATGACGTTATTCATTGGGTATGTGAAGCTATCTGCAAAATTGTCCGTGTGCCAGCACCGTACCAGCGCCGTGTTAGCTCCTTACGGAAACTCATGACCACGCACTCCGCATTGATCGAACGACTTAACGGTACGAAGCTGGCACAGCGCTGGCACAGGCAACTCTAAACGGAGCCTAAGGGCCGGGCATACTTCACGCGATTTCAGTTGCGACGCGATTTGGCAATTTGCCAGAAGTCTTCAAATCCAACACTAGCAAACTGCACATGCATAATATCTATAACCTACGCGGATTGATAAAATGCCCTATCTTCTGTATATTCAAAATGTGCTTACATTAGTTACGGACAGTTGGAATAGCGCCAAATTGCGTGAAGTATGCCCGGCCCCTAAGGCATGAATGATTAGAATAGAACGATGAAGAAAAGAGTTTGTGTGAGAAGAGATCAGCGCTATCGAACAGAAGTGTTCGGACTCTAAATAGAACTTGCTCCATGACAATTAGCGAAAGCATCCAACTAGAGGCTCCCACTGCGCTTATATCCTCAATAAATATCTGTGTTTACAAACGTCTCCTATGCACTGCATATGCACATATTGTCTTTTTCTTGCTCACTTTGCCTCGTCTTATACTTCCTATGAATTCCCCCCAGAGAATGTCCTAGGTTCATCACCTCTAAAGAACCTATTTCGCGCTTCTGCTCTTTGCTCACACAATCATTTCGCGTATCAGGTAATGGACGGCTGCGGCGGTGGGTTTAATCCACACTGGAGATGTTTTCTCGCCTGGCTAGTCATTGTTGTCGCCGGCTCTTCGGTTCATTAGTCTCGACCCTTGCAACCAGCAGTAAAATCTCTCAACCCGCACTTACTTTGCCGTTGGCTCTACATTCTCATATGACCGGTTTTGTGTGTACTATTTTCTCAAAGTTCATCAATTGCTTGGTGTAATATAAGTTTTTTTTTTCAATTTATGCAAATTTTTGTACAAGGGTTTTGTTGTTATCTGCTTTTATTTTGTTGATAATGGTGTTCCTACTGCCAAATTACTGCACAGCAGTATTCAAAAGAGGTGCATTTACACAAAGTTGGCAAAACGGCAACTATTAGGCTGGATACTAAGTTTTGCCTCTTCTTTCACAACTTTACTCTCTTTAGATGTGGCGCACTCAAACTTTAATAATATTTAGAGCCTAGTGTGTGCTACAAATGCGGACAAAATGTTCTGATTTTGAACGAGATTTGGAAAAATCCAAGCATTTTTCGAAAACTAGTTAATTTTGAGAATTTTTGGGGTTATAAGCTAAAATGAAGACGTTAGCAGACTAGAGCATGCGCAATAATCCGAGATTGTGCATAAGTGTTGCTAGAAATCAATCAAAATTTAGAGGCATGTCAAAATTTGGCGCCTTTATAAAGCTGAACAATCCTGTATACAACGCGCTTGGAGAGAACCGTCAATGACTAGAGGGTCGGAACCTCAAAATTCGCGGAATCTTCTCATTTTGTGCTTAATTGAGCTGCTACACACGAATATCATATTCATTTGTCGAATCAACGCCTCTTTCCTTGTTCAAGATGAGACCCTATGTCGTAAACCTACAGTAATCTTACAAAAAACCCTTGTCATGCAACTTCGCTATCGTTTTCGCAGTCAGCATGTCGGATAACCCCTCTATACTGAGTTTCAGCCAAATCCGTTTTATAATTTTGACCCTTTTAACCATATCAATCGTAACGCCCATTGCGACGTCAAAATTTGGCAGAACAGCAGCAGAGCTTGTAGCTTACGTCATGGCCCACACAATGGCGAAATTTGAGTGCGCCATGTTGAGAGAGAAGAAACTTGTTGAATGAGTTGCAGAACTTAGTGTCCAACCTGACATTTAGACATTTACTTCGCATTCGTAATCTATCGTGGCTATCCAGCAGGTCTCTTTGCTAAAAATACCTTCACATTTATTTTTACTCAAGTTTTTCCTTTATTGCCAAATGTTCTGGGATTTCTAATCTCTCATTGGCAACGTAGAATAAAAAAAGATGTACCTCTTCTTATAGCTCTGACAAACAATGATTGGTTTGCCAATCCAAGATCCCCAGCTTGTACAATAATCCGAATATTACTTTCTTTGCCAAATTTGGAAAATGCTCTCTGTCTTAATATGTGATTTCTGATTTAAACTCGAAGTTGAATTCGAAACATCTAGAGAGATAAGATTCGTTTGTTACCAGTTATAGATCTGTCGAATTGAAGGAACAACGAATTTGGCTTTGCTTTACCATCAACAGTAAATTCCGATCTGTTCTCTCTAAATTTTTCATTTATTCTGCAAAAGTGAATATTGAACTCTCAATAAATTCAATCGGAAAAATTCTACCCTCCAAGCTTTTCTTATCTGCAGAACAATATAAAAGATGTTATGCTTGGAAGTACAGTGAGAGTTAGTGGCTTGTTACCCATAATTAAGTAATTAGTAATTAATTATTCAAATGAGATTTGCATATTTTTCTGGAGAGCACAATTATCATTTACCAAGTCAGTTCTGAGCTAACTTTACATTACATTTATTTATTTATTTATTTGATACGCACAAGGCGTGCCTAACTAAACAAAAAAAACGAAGCATCACACAGAACAATTAGCAACAAACAAACAAAAAAACATATTATATTTGAAATACCGTGAGTATTTCAATAGTGAGCATTTCTATTTTTTAATTTTGACAGTTCTGAGATTTGAGTTTGATTTCGTCAATGGATCCTTTGCGGATATAGTTCCTGATCATTTTGTTTACGAAGACTAATCGCATTTACTCTTTATAGTGGTTTGAGAAACTGAATCAGATGTAACTCATGTGCAATCGTACTCTAGAATCATATAACTGAGCATATGGAGCTCGATTATTCGTACACACGTTGACCAAGCCCCCAAGCAATACACAGCTTCTGGCTGACTTAACCTAGCATTATGCCTGTCACTTTCATACGTCCAACACGTCGCCGTTACTCACAAACAATGAATACATTTAGTAGTGAGAACCTTTTCTCTACGACTCGTTGTATCGACAGAATACGCTAAACTTTTTTACATCGCACATTCTGGTTTGTAACTGCTGATTCGTAGGAGTAAGCGCATTTTGCAAGAACATAGGTAGCATGCCGCTACAAACACTAATGAAGTGTTTTATTCAGAAAGTACACATTGCGTAGGTTGGATCACGGTGCAAGTTAGCGTGCAATCATTAATCATTCGAATTTTCATTTCATCTTCAACCTCCGTTGATGATTTTATCTATTCATTGAGATATCACTCGTTGATTTAGAAATGTACAACAAGCATCATAGCCCTCAACAACACAAAATATAGGAAATGCCCATTTCGAGCGTCTATAGCCTTTCAAATTTCAGCTGAAATTCAAATTTAACGCAGTCTTACAGTGTCCAATAGAATGTACCATTTTTAGAATAACGTTTTGTCCCAATTAGTCAATGCATGTCATCTCGTATTACTACACTATGTAGCTACTGTAAGTACTACTGTAGCTTTTCTGTTCTTGGCCTAGTGAAATGACGACTATCCTGGGACGAATTCACTTCAGGAGTTTTCTCTTGCGCTAGAGGCAGAAATAAGATCTATCTATTTTGCCAATCTCACAGAGCTACTCTAGGCGCACCTTAGATGGCAGTATGCTTGATTTTTTCCGGAAAATGTTGACTGATCCGTGAAAACTTTGGTCCCAAAAGGCAGACAACTTCAGAATTGGCGTGGTCGTCAATGTGTTAACATCGAATCTCACAGTGAAAAACAGAGCTTTCATCTGGAACTAATGAAAGTATACACTCCTATGTATGTAACGGTGGGGTTTGAGATATTTTTTCGGAGAAGGGAGATCGAGGGACAGAGATGTTTTTCTTCCCGAACAAAAGGTTGATATCGGCCACCCACTACAAAAAAGATGCTACTCTAATGGCTTTCCAACAGCCGAATTTTTCAACAAAAAAAAACCTGGTGGCACCATCCCTGGGTTTTTCAGCAAAGCTAAATTGTATATCAAAAAATTTTGGAATCTAATTTATTTGTACAGGAAAGCAGGTTCCTTGCATGATCTCATCACTTGTGTGGAGCCTTTTACGAATGTCGAACCATTTTCATGGAAAGATTGGGGTAATCCTAATATCTTTAATTTTGACAGCAGCAACCCTGTCACCAACAATTCCAAGACTTGAAGGCTGTCCTTCTATGCTTCAGGAACAAAAGTTAGCTCAACCTAAGCTTTGGCAATTTCGAACATTTGCTAAAAACTCAATGGACTTCCGAATTTGTTTAGCTGCTGAAACTCAAACAAGGTGACTCAATAGATGGATCTTTTTCCGCACATGTGACTGAATCAAGTCAACGATTAGTTTTTCCCTCTACTCGAGTTAGGAATAAGCAAATGTTTTCGCATGGTATTTTACCCCTTAGCCTAAGGAATCAAGGTAGGCACGACTTGTACCTTACAATACAAACATTACTCGCTTTCTACCGACAATGGGTTAACACGATCAACACTCGTAGTGTTGAATGTGCTGGTCCACTGTGTTTTCCACGGCTCGCACTTGTTGTTGGTGTGAAATTCGCTCCTTCATCTGCAGCCGCACGCGCGCGGTTTTCTAATCCGCTATGCATCCCCTCATTATTGAATTAGCCAGCTATTTTCGTTGTTATGTTCGTTTCTGATGTTTATGCTGCGTTCAGCTGGAACAAACGTGGATGTGAGTGTTGTCTGGTTAGAAACTGCTCTCCCCTCTTTCTTTAATGTTGCTGTTTTTTTTTTCGCTGAATAACCATGCTGTTTATACAAGTATCGTAAACATATGATCGAATGAGGATGAATGGAAATGAATGGAGCTAGAGTACAGTTGTAGTACTTCCACCTTGAGCTGGAACTACAGTTGTAGCGGTGGAATCCGTCCGAAATTGCGGGATTTGCGGGATTTGCGGGACTTGCAGGATTTAGTTATAAGTTCTTCCAGAACAACTTTATTTATCTGCATGAAGATATGGCTTTAGTCTGATGAGACGAATTTTAGTATACATTATGTCCGTAGTCGATGGTGATACGGTAGACATGTGATATTGCTTTTATTTTCAAAATTTGTTCATATGAGCAACAATACATGTTGATAGTCTCATAACAATGCCGATAAATACAATGCACCATGGAAAACGGACACAATGTATACCAAAAGATTTGTTTCATCAAGCTGAAGCCAAATCTTCTTGCAGGTTTCAGTAAAGTTGTTTTAGAAGAAGACTAAGTCCCGCAACTCCTGCAAATCCCGCAAATCCCGCAATTCTGGCAGGATTCTACCACTACAACTGTACATGATTAAGCTATACTTTCGTAAACAGAACACCGCAGAACTTGTCAGTCACAATGATAGAAAGTTGATATTATCTCAGGATATTATCTCTAGTATTAGGCCCCGGACAGACTTCACGCGACTTAATCGTCGCAATCTAATCGCCAAGATTTCCATTCATTTTCATCTCACATTCAAAAATTTCGGGCTAGAAAAGTATCACAACCGAATGCAAGTTGATCGGCATGGAATGATGTTGTAACAGTTGTTTCGTCGCGACTGAGTCGCGACGATCAAATCGCGTGAAGTCTGCCCGGGGCCTTACAGCAACCGATATCCTCACGAGAATGAATTTTGGAAAATTTCATCAAGCAAATCATGTCACAGTGAATGTGTAGAATCCCAGTCATACTACCATACTCAGAAGAGAATTATGCTTTCTCAAGGTGAATCTTGCAAGAAGGTTTTTTTTATATTAAACTTCACTTTTAATGGTGCAAGTGGTTTGAGACGTACTCTAAACTTTCTTTCGAGCAACACATCATGAAGAGTTTGCAAGCAGCTTGAAACTGAAAAGCATTTGATCGTTGAATGGAACAATCAAAAAGTCAAAGAATGTGTAGTCGGACAGATCCCACTGTGAATGAGTAGTTAAGCGAATTTTGATGAATAGATTAAAAATAACTAATCTTGATAAGTTGTTCCTCGTCTTGCACCAAAATGCCCAAAGATTCGTAATCTTTTCAAATTTATGAAAGGTTACGTTTGGTTCAAAACAAGTTATAAAGGAGAATACACTTCCTGAGCTTCTTCCATCAACACTGGATAACAAGATACGAGATAGATAAAGGGATGGAGATACAAGCTGATAAATAGGAAGGAGGACCGCATTTTTAAATTTTGGTAACTAAAGGTAAAAGCCCCAGTATTGATATCTTGCTTTTGTTTACGATTCTAAGCTTACTCTCTTCAACAACAAAAAAATTCGAGCTAGTTGGGCACATTTCACGAATTGCTATAGTCCAGTTTATTTAGTCGCCAATTCGTATTAGTATTTTCACTTACATGCCTTTAAGTATATGAAAGATCACGAACATATAAAGCTTGAGTTAAAAGTTACAAAGCTTTATCAAAATGAGTTATTTATTTTTTGATGCATCAATTATGGACCAGCCTGTATAGATCGGACTTAAAGGCAGTGTCCAGGCAAAAACTCGATTTTGAGATTTTGTGCTTACTTGGGCCTATTCACTATGCTGAATCCGAAATTTCACATTGGAACGCGCAAAAACGGCAAAAAAGGGCTCTAACGCAGGAGGGAAATCGAAAGTGGGCGGAGTCTTCCTCACTGTGAATTTCGCAGTCCCAGCTTCTGGAGCGATCTTCGCAATTCCCCTAGCGCCCTGAGATCTCCACCGGCCAGGTGCGAATGCATGACTTGAAATCGAAACCGAGAAGATCGCTCTGGAAGCTGGGAGCGTGAATTCACAGTGGGGAGGACCCCGCCCACCTGCTGATTGCCCTCCCATGTTAGAGCCGTTCTTCGCCGTTTTCGCGCTCTCCAATTTGCATTTTCGGATTCAGCGTAGCGAATAGGCCCGGGTAAGCAAAAAATCTCAAGATCGAGTTTTTGCCCGGACACTGCCTTTAAGGCCGATGCAGAACGTATAGGAAAATGCTCATTAGAGATGACGTTTTTACACCGTTTTTGAGGGGGGAAGCAAAGGCGAACCCGTAAAGTTTCCACTCGGAAACTTGACGAAATATTAGAAAACACAACTCTAACTTTTCAACTCTAGCAAGCCCATAAAACATAATTTTACCAGTCACAGTATATTGACAGTATATTCGAAACATGGCAGTTCATAAACCAACTGTACGATCTATACACGATTTCAAAGTGTCAAAACACAATCTTTACGCACAGAGGTATAAACAACCGGTTTGTTTGCGACGAGGTAATTTTGAGCCACCAAATTTGGTGTGTTCATCCGCGTCGATGGTCAAAAGAGTACGAAAAATTAGAAAAAAAATTACGTGGACAAGAGTTGTGTTTTCTGATTTTAGGTTGCTGCGCGCACCCATGGAGCACCCCAAACTTGGCGGGACCAGACAAAATCATGAATCTTCACAGTTCCTCCCCTCCATCTTCACATGAATTTCAAAATTTCTTCACATAAATTTATTACTTTATTCAAGCTCTACCTAAGAGTGCTTTGACCCAAGTTTCGTCCCCTACGCTTTGTTACTGTTCTCGATGACATAAAATACAGCCTTTTTTTGCATAAAGTCTGGTTTATTCTTGTCTTTTTTCACTTCAATTCACTTTATTATGTTGCAAATTCTTAGAGTTTTCGCAAACACTATAAAAGTTTTATCGTAATTTTCTGCAATGTCAATTGGACTTCGTTTTAAATTTTCCACATGCCACCTCTTGCTGGCCCTGATAGCTTGTCAGTTAATGACATCATGAACGTCTCCCATTCAGATTCAACTGGAGAAAGCTGTCACCCTTCAATCTCTAAGCATGCACTTTGGCGTTTCCGTTCCGAGAAGAGGTCTTTCATGCTAAGCACTCATCAATCCCACCAGCCGTTGTTTCACATCCGTAATGTGCTCTTCTGCAAAAATACAACGCATGTTTTAACATCGTCAGTCATTCTTCTCCTTCTCGTTCGCTTCCTGTTATGTTCAAAGGTCTCCTAATATGGTGACTCTTGCATAGCACACACTACTCTGTAACTTCTAATTTATGATTCCTCTTTTCCCCTCCTCTTCCAGCATTAATAATAAAATCTCTAATTTACCATGAAATATTGCTTTTTTGCCACTATTTCAATTTAATGTATTATAAGATGCTTCACAGTAATTACAGTCGAATTATGGTAGCTGTATTCTTGTACGGAACTCACAAATAAAGAAAGGTTAGTCGAAGTGGTTTTTCAATATGAGATGGATACTGCCTCGAAGGGTATAAAACGCTAATTCCAAATCTACCTTCTTTAGCTGTTGCGGTTTCCAGGCTGTGGAGTCACGAAGGTTTTCATGAGCACAAATCTGCATGTGCAGCTAGAACAAAATCAGTCGTAGCAATTTTCCTATGGCTCGAAAAATTTTCGAGTTACTCTTTGCAATCCACTTAACTCTGGCATTTTGGAACGCTAGGAAAATTCAGCAACTGATTTTACACTGATCGCGCATTAAATTTTTTGCCCATAAAAACCTTTAAAACGATTGCTCAGAAGCCCGCAGCAGATAAGAAAGTTAGGTCTGGATTTCTCTTCTTACTTAGGAAACCGTAGCAAGTAAGGAAGGTAGATTTGGAATCAGCGTTTCATACTCTTAAAGTCGTATTCATCTCATACAGAAAGGCCACTGCGACTAAGCTCCCTTTCCTTGTAAGACAGAGCATCATAATCACCAGCACGAAGTTTTTGAAACTAGCCTAAATGTGTGATAAAATTGGGCTACAATAGCTCTAACTTATGGTTGGAATCCTTTTCAAATTTCTTTTGTAGTGTTTAAACTAGCTTCGTGAGAAGTTTTTCTCAGGGTTATTAGACCGCAAAAGAATCTTAGGGAGCCCCGAATGGGGTGGCAGTCACGCTTCGGTTTCTCGGACGCTACCGCTTGACTGTGCCTTTCAAATATTACAAACTCGTATGTCATTCAATGCCCCTTTCATGAAGTTCAAACGTTACCGTGGTTTAACGGATGAAAAGGAGGAGAAACTTGTTCATCCTCAAAACTCTGAATTGATATATCATTGAGAACATTTTTAAAGAAAAGGAATGAAATTAGCAACATCCGTTTTTTGTCTGCAACTAGCTAATACTTACAAGGGAAGGATACCAACATTAGTTGGCCTATCATTAGATGCGCCTTTGAGAGCTGATTCGAAATCTGCTTTCCTTTTTTTTTGCGGAATAAGTTTTCGAAAGAAGTTATGAGCGCTTGAATGTCCAGATTTGCCAGCAGGGCTCGGCACGAGGTGGCTTACAAGCAAGCTGGATATCGTTTTTGGGACGAAAAGCAAAGGGGGTTTCGTTTTTGTAACCGAAGACCCACGCAAAATTGGCGATTTGGCGACGTTTCGTTTTTTGGAGGATTTTTAGGGAATATGGGGGGGGGGTCAAAGGGGACTTCGTAAAAATACCCAAAAATCAAGAGGGACTTCGTTTTTTGCATTTTCATCTAGCCACCTCGTGCCGAGCCCTGTTTGCCAGGCATTGAGTGGCTTAAAATCAGCGAAAAGCTTTAAACAACACCTATGCGATTTCCATCGGCTTTGTTTTGAAGGCCCACAACTTCTTTCGGAAACTTATTCCGCAAAAAGGAAAGAAGACTTGGAATCAGCGTTTAAAGGCGCGTCTACTGATATACATCTCATCTTCAATCGCCGACTAATGTTGGTATCCTTCCCTTGGTAGGCAGACAGTATCTCCGTGAATATAAACAACGCTAAAGAATTTTCTTTACTGATGAAAAGGCACTTGGATTCTTGCACAAATATGAAAGGATTTGCGCGCTTGAATCACCGCAAAAGCGCAGTAATGGTTATTGAATTATTTGACCTTAATGAATAGAGAAGAACCTCAGTTAAATCCTTCACCCCACAAGAACCCCAGATAAATACGCTGTTATCATTAGTCGTCGTTATTTCCTCAATCAATCTATCGAGTATCCTAAAAGAGATAGTACTACTTGATTTCTGATGTTCGACTGATAACATCTGTCTCCTTAAGCATCGACGATCGTATAATGAGAGCAAAGAATTTTTAGATTAGACTCGTTAGAAATCAGCGTTTGATAAGTATTAGAAAGGCATTCGAAATACGTAGCTTGGGCGCAGATTACACGCGATAGTCAGTTGAATTATTCGTGGCAATCATCTCAGATTGCTCAGTTTCACCAAAAAATTGAAGAATATTTCATTGTTTGCTTATTGTTAGTTGTAAAATCAAAAAATCGAATGATAGGCATTCCACTGGATCTGACGAATGCGGCTACCGTAATCTAATGTGCCTGCTGCTATGCAACCGCAAATTTTTCTTCTTTGAGCTAGGATTGTTACGTTTATAAGCTCCATTTTTTCAAGTGCAGGAAAATTGCTCGGCTTTTTTCTGCACCACAGCCATTCCTTGAATGTTTTAGTAATTTGCAATATCTCTGTCCTATCTCTTTAATTTTTGGTATTAACTGTGAGTATTAAAACAAGAAATTGTCTCATGAATGAATGGACCTCTTTGAATGGGAATGCTCTCTCATCTTTCTCAAAAAAAATTTCAGTTTTTTATAGCCTTCATTTGTTGAACAAACTCAAGCGATTTGCACAAAACTTCAAAGAAGTGGGCTGACAATTTTCTCAAGTGAACGGAAACTCAAACGTTTTTCCCTACGCAGAATAGCTGTTCTCACCAAGCTATTAGGTTGCCGGAAAAGAGTTACTTTGATCTATAACGAACAAAAAGTAATTGCTTGCACGATTTTGCTTGCCTAAAACACCTCAATTTGTGCAACCCGTGTTTTCGAAAGGTGGGAGCCAATTTGCCTCTCTTCTTCCCACTTAAATAACATGAGTGCTATTCCGTAACATCCTACTATCTTCAGTTGATATTTTCAGAGCTTGAGTCCAAGAAGGTCAAAGGCATCGTCCACCCAAACTCTTAACTTCCGGTTTTTGTCGTTCCATGGTCTCATGCCCTGATTCCGAATGTGAAGTCGAGAATCCGCGAAAACACCGACAATCCCCTTTCCGGAGAACCCACAGGCCGGCTTTCCACGGTGATTGGATGGACGCGCACGGATGGGCGGGTATAGATGGGAAGGGCGGTGCCATCTGGGGGTCCTCATGCATTTTCGTTATTCCGGAGCGATTTTTTTTCGAAGCAACATATTGCGCTGCGACTTGGGCATCGGCCTGATAAGGGCCCTAATATCATGTGCTGCAAAAAGCTCAAGATTTTCAACTTAGGGTGTACGGTGCCTTTATGGCCGAAATTAGTGTGCACTAGAAATCAAACTGGAACGTGAGTTAGCCAGGAGATGGTACTCCTCTCTTTTTTCTTTTCAAATCATTCACCCTAGAATATTCTTTCTTTTACCACTTCGAGTCTTTTGTCGAAAGATGTTATGCGTTCCAAAGTTTGACGTGTGCAGCAAAATTCTATTAAAGGAAATTCGCAAAGAAATCACCAAAAAACAACTATCGAAATCGACTATCGCCAAAAAAATTCTCACTGTTTTTGTCTTGACACTGTGTCAGCCTAGTTCTAAGAAGATGGCTATGGAAGCGAGCTTATTACTGAATCTTATAGATATAGGTCAATTCTTTTTCAAGGCCTCCAGTGCTTCTTCACTCAGAAGCTTCTGAAGCATTCTTACAAGGGCAGCTTGTTTGATCGAAGTGGCCTTTCTGAGTGAGATGTATACTACATTAAAGGGCATAAAACGCTGATTCCAAAACTATCTTCCTTATCGGCAAAACGTTTATGGACGAGGAGTTACGAGCGTTTTTTAGAGCCAAAAACTGAATGCGCATTCTGGATAAAATAGGCTCTAAAATTTTACTAGCTTTCAAATAATGCAACCGAGTGTGTTATATTCTTTATTTTGTATACTATTTTTTGAATAAAGTGCTCTGGTGATTGTCACTGCTCCATTGAAGTGCTATAAAAGTATTAAGGCTATATTTGTCCCACTTGCACATTCAATTTTTTGCTTCAATAAGCGCTGATAACTCCTCCTTCATAAACGTTCTCCAGATAAGGAAGGCAGATTTGGAATCAACAGTTTATGCCCCATAATATAGTATACATCTCATCTAAAAAGGCCACTTTGACTAAACAAGCATTCCTTGTTAGAAAATTCTTTTGCTTCAAGATGTTAGAAAATTCTTTTGCTTCAAGGTCTTGCGCCGTTTATTAGATGCCATTCTCTAGGGCTGACTTCAACTAGATCTACAGTATGGAACAATCCCCGATTTCTCTTCGTTACGGTATACGGTAGGAACTTAAACAGGTTCTAAGCAAATTAGCACTTCGTCTCAAAAAATAAGCAAGAGAAACTCTCTTATTATGCTAAAATAGCTGATTTCAAATGAGAAATAAGGCTGCAGGCATGCTTCTGCCTTAGGCTATTTCAGATAGACCGTAACACTTGCATTCCCAGTGTTTTTGAGAATTGTGGTTACGGCACTAAAAAACTCAGAAAATTTGCTTAAAGTTGAGTAATGAAATCAGCTCGCATGCAAACTTTGCTTTAACCTTCTCTAGGTTTCTTTTTGAATGACCTTTTTCACAATGGCGCTATATGGCGGAAATCCCTACCGTTATCCTACTTTAACGAACTACCGGTGACCTACTCCTACTGCAAATATAAATTGAAACCAGCCCTAGAATGGTACCTAAAAACCTTGAAGCAGGAGAGCTATTCACGATCAGACAGTATTCACATTTTTGTTGCGACACCCTGTATGTTCGAGGCAGCAAAAAGTGGCTAGCTGAATTCAACCTCGGAATTCATGATATTTATTCGCTCACGCACGGAGCTTTCGCCAAAAATAATATGAATGGCTTTCTCGTAATCTATCTTGCGACAAATTCTCTAAGAATTTATCATCCTATCAGCAAATAATTATAAATTAATTAGTTTTGAAAATTTGTGCAGCGGTGTATAACACTCCTTGTTTACACAACAAATTTGATGCTTTTATACAATGATCATTGCTATTGCCTAGGACGTGTTCTTTCGTTAGATTTGTACTGTGATAGATATGAAAGATTCAAATATTCATGAACTATATGTGAAGTTAGAAGGTTTTGTTGCATATTCTTGGCATCGATTCTTGATCTAGACTTTTGCAGATATTGAGCATGCTCCCAAACATAGAACAACCTTCTCCAATTCCAGCTGAAGTGCCGTTTTTTCATCTAGGTGGAGCCACAAACCAATTACTGCTCGTAGTTTCGAATTAAGAGGAGAGTAATGGGAGCGTGGAAATGGCTTTTGTTTCTGCTCTCGCGATCATGTCTCATTAAATTTCGTCAAAAAGCTATTATTGCAGTTCGGAGCAAAATTCTAAAACAATCGTATTTGATGATTATTTCTACACAAGAATTTTCGAACTACGTAAGCACTCATTCAGATTTTATACATAGTCCAGAATCTTCGTCATCATCACTCCTCCGATGAATAAATGCGATTGGATAAAAAAACTAATAGAAATCTTGGCAAATCTTCCAATCTTGGCGTGAAATCTTGATTTTTAGATACTCAATCTTCAGAAAAAAACAAGCACATTCCTGATTGATGTTTATAAATGTTTTCTTACATCATCAATCCTAATTTTGTGCTTCCCCTTCGATTCTTAGATTTCGATGTAAATGTACTTTGGTCAAATTTTTTGGTTTTCCCACTTTCACATCTTTTTAAGAACTACAAAATGCGTGGGCACCCCCTATTTGGGAACATAAATATCTGTAAATGTTCCCCATGAGTCACATTACTAATAGAGATTAGAAGCACATTGTTGAATTGAGGACATTTCGAAGCCACGCCCACTTTCTGCTTATCGCATTTTGTTTAGAGAACGCTTATTAGTGAATTAAGTGGAAGACCTAGGCTATGTCTCCTCTTCCCTGCGCTCCTGGGAAAGCTAGTACAGTTACCGCATCTTTGCACATTAGAGTGTGTGGGAGTTGTCCGAGGAGGCGTGCCTATCCCCGATGGACGTTAGAAAAGCCTTTCTTGTTTGAAAAGGATTACGCAGTAGCGTGTGTTCATTCGTTTTTTCCAAGATCGTTTTTGATCGCAGAAATTCTTTCAAATTATTTTTCGTTTTTGCATAGATTTCAAATAAATTGTACCTTTTGAGGAACGTAGAGAATTTTAATTTTGTTCAAGCATCATGATGCTGGAATATTCTAGATGTTTGGCGCCGTTTAGAAGACGTAACAAATTTTTAATTTTTTCTACTCACGGACTTAACAGCTTGCACGCAAAAACGTAATCGCGTTATAAACCATTTAGGGTCACGCATCCTTCTGGCATGGCTGGAATTGCTACGTCACCGGAGGCATCTAAAATTTAAAGTAAACTATGACTTGCTTGCGTTCATCATCAAAATACTAAAGTAAATATTTAGAAATAAAGGCAAATTTTTTTAGCCTTCTGGCGGAATTCCAATGGTGCTTCATACAACATCGCCTTTAGATATTCGATACTGCTATAAAAAGAAGTCATGCCAAGACCTAGCAAGTCCGACACAAAAGGTGTCTGTCAGTCAGAAATGCCTTCACCGATTTGGAAAAACGTGCCATCCCCAAACTTTCCTGTAAAGCAACAAATCAACAATCGCGCAAAATTCTCATTAAAATTTTTGTCGTTCTGCTCAAATATTCTGTTTCGTGGCAAAATCCTCATTTTATCATTTTTGGGTACCGTCCACGATCCATAGCGGGAATTTTTTCACCTGTAACAGCTCTTGCCCAACATGTTCCTTTTTCAAGATTGTATAAGGTTTCCTAAATTTTGTCAAAAATTGGCTCAGAAGCTTGAAGCTGGGTTTCAGCAGTTTATATGTTTACACTTTTCCTTTTTTTAGCAATAAATCTTCAAATTTAGTATGACGCAAACTTCGCACATTTGATTTATGCTCCTGCCTCCGACTTCTTTGTATTTCGAGCTAACTGCTTAAAAGTTATAGGTTGCGTGTAATGAAGCAGGTGTTTTTTCAGTGTTGAAATTGCTTTAGCACAGCGAATCTGGCAATTTCCGATTTCTTCTCACACTCTTCGACGCTTTTTCTCCAGCTGACGCATTTTCACCGCTTCAACACTCAAATGTTTGAATCATCCTCACTTAAAAGCTCTGCTGATGCTCAGAAACCTTTCACAGTTATATTTACTTTCATTCGTTTTCCGCATTCTTGAGAAAATATCGATTTCTATAAAAATTTGTCAGCTCTGAGGTGCAGTAAGCTGTAGCAAATCCCTTATTTTTATAAGAACTTTGAGGTTTCCCTATCTCTGATGACGTCAGCTACAAAATTATAAATTCATTTCCTTTTTTCACGCCAAAACATCATCTACCATTCATGGCTACAACATTCGTTCAAGAACACGCGATTTTGCTCAGACATGAAAAAGAAACCTCAAAGTTAGCTATACTGCTGCGTTGTTCGATTTTTTGTAAATATCAGCACAAACTCTTCTTTTTTATCCCCTATTTCTTCTTCTTCTTTCAAATTTTGAAGCACTTTTTTTCTATGAGTAAATGAGATCAAATTTTGGAAAATGTTTGGTAAAAAAATTGAGCTCTGGAGTAAATATGCAGGATCTCATTTTCCAATCACTTTTTTGGTCTTATACTCCCTTTCTCTTATCTTTCTCTACTCCTCCCCCTCTGGTCATTCTTCGTCGCTGGTCCCATGCTATTTGTTTAAATGGGTTCACGTGAAATCGAGATCATCAGAGGTTGTGCATGCTATAAACGAAAATTATTATGAAAAAACTTCCTATAAAGTCTTTATAGCTCATCAGGTAAAATTACTGCAATTGTAGCGCTTAAATTTACAATGAGTACGTCGCTATTGAACTATAGAAATGTAGGAGAGTAGAAACAGTCGATAGCATATTATTAGTAACTCATTTCTAGCTATGAATATGGTGCCGTAAAATTGACATTTTCAAATTTTTTGAAAATTTAACTTGCATGGCTTATTTCAAACATAGGTACTGTACTTTACGACTTTCTGCAGAATGCAGAACTGCAGCAACGAAGTACAATTATTACAATGTAAATATTTTCGAACCCATCAAAACAGGTGTAGGGCTCTCGTAGTTGTAAGAATTAATTTTTTAAATGTAAAAACTGCATGAGTTGAAATGGTTTTCCGGTGTAGAACCGTTTTCTTACGTCTGCTATCAATTTTTTTGATCATTTCCAGCCGTTTACAATGGTGAAACAGGAAGAAAGTTTGCCTTGTTGAGAGTGAGGTGTAGGTCTTTTCCCCCAAAATTCCCCGTCTGTAGGAAATTAGAGCACTGTGTTGCAGATATTGGACTTCTAGAAGAACCTTCTTCTGTTGCGAGGAATTAATCGAACTTGCATTTGCAATAAACCACAACATTATATGCACTATGTCATTGCAAGAAGAACTAAAAGACTTATTTTTTGTATATTTATCGCTTTGGAGGGGTAGTTAACGATCCTCCCTGGTTCTTCAATAAAACTTTCTCAACCAAAAAAAGCGTCTTGCTTGCTTATTGAACCATTAATTACCTAGAAAACCTGGCGCGCTTGCATATGCACGCGCATGCAAAGCATTTCATTACAGTAGTGCCACGGCTATCACACCTTTATAGCTTTCTGTCTAAGTACACTTTTCTTCAAGAAATTCCCCGAACCTTTGCATCTTATGGCTTACATGACAAAAGCTTTGAAAGGTTCATAAGTTCACCTGATTTACAGTGGAGGAACTTTTTATAGGAGAGCTCATAGCTTTTTTATACCCTCAGATGAGAAAAATATTTTGAACAGTAACCGTTTCATGTTCGACAGTAAATGAATCCAGTGCATACAATTTAAGGGATGGTTTAGATAGGGGTATTGAGAGTATTAGTCACTCTTTTTGTGTTTTTACAATTTTTGAACTCTCACTTCAATAATTAGTTATCTCTACTTAAAGGCGTGTAGGCCAAATTTAACCCCCTCCGATTAGGGCCGATCCTGAATGTGGGCCCCACGAGAGAGGCATCTGCGTTGGTCTGGTCTTCTGATGTTGTCTCTGAATGGAGATAAGGGGCCTTAACAGCCAAAGTCCTATCAGGCTCCGCCCAGATCCTATTAGGCTCCGCCCACCCATGTACTGAAAACCGCCCGCGCACTCAAGACAGGGTCCTCGGGAATCGCGTTTTTGGGGGTTTTGGACTATTTGAACTTTGTAACTGTAATCAGGGTCACGGAAAGGCCCCGGAATCGCAAAAACATGGGAGGCAAAATTTTGAGTGGACGCTGCCTTCAAGGGAGGCAATGAGGAAGAGGGATGGCTAGGGGAGGCGGTCATCCCCGAGGATGGTTCGCGAAATTCCAAATACCGCCTATATGAGTTAATTTTGTAGATTTTTGAAAAGTTAAATTAGCCTTGAAGAGAGTGGCGACACGCCGCGCCCCTTTTTCTCAGAAATCTATGGATCTGCGAAAATGTCGGAAAAGTTTCCAGAAATCTTTCCCGGAGACCACCCTTATTCACCTTTATTCGAAAAATCTCTGGCCATCCCTCCAGAAAAAAATTCTCCCTCGTTGCCTTGTTCATTAGAAACCTAAGCAAATTCTACAACTTGATACGAAAACTAATTTCGTAGTGAATGTCAAGAATTATAATGAGGTGCCTCCCTTTTTGAACTATAATCTTGTTTCAAATATTTACTTGCGCTGTAGTTCAATCTAGAAAGGGAAATTGAAATGAAATAACCCTATTTATGTCTAAATAAATGTCTACAATAATAGTACTTGGAGTGCTCACTATTGTCAAAATGGCTGCATGTTTTAGCAAAATAGTTTTGCATCTAACCATGATTATCATTGTGACGTTCCAGATGCGATGAGTCATGGTTTGCCCGTACTCGCGGACTACTGTCACATATCAGTATTAATTTTTCATGCACAATTTTTACTAATAGCAATACGAGCTACGCATTCCTATGCCTTTCACCCATTAGCCAATCTGATTTTTTAGCGCTCATGCCCTTTGATTGAATATTCTAGCTGTGCACACTATCCGTTTTTCCGCTATAGAAAAGTGCACTTACAGAACATATGACGTGATGTCGGAAGATAACTTGATTACGGTGGTGGAATGGAGTACAGTAGCTCAAAATGAACTGACTTTTAATCTTTTGATCAGCTGTGTCGCCACTTTTTTAGTATTAAAAAATAAGGAGGGAAGGATGTCAAAAATTCTGTTGAATCACTTTGCGAAGCTTCTCAAATTTTTGGCAGGCCTCAAGCCGTGAAATTTGAATAAACGGCGCGACACTCGTAATAAAATGGGTAACTGCGCCAACAAAAATAGTCTTTTTCCTTCAATTATTTTACTCTGTCTTCATGGTATTTTTCTGGCTCGTATTTTTTTCCCCACTGATGAGAAGATCCCAATATGCATGAATTATACAATAATCTATAAAGCTAATTCAGTTCTATACAAATCGAAATATCAATCATTTTATGTTTACAAACTTTGTCAATTTTGCGGTCTATGCAGGTTGCGTGAATGATCTGATAGTTCATGTAAACCAATTTTTTTACCCCCGCTCCCTTTGAATTTGACGATCCTTCATTGTTTACAAGATTAGTCTATCCTGACACTGCGATCCGTCTACAAAAATACGGAATACATCCGTCTACAAAAAGTCCTACAGTAAAGAGTTGAATGATTCACTTCAAATTGTAAATCCAAGTTGAAGCATGCTTCACTGAATGGTGCTTGAATCTAAACAAAAGACATTTAGGATGAGAGTCATCAGCAATAAAGTGTGTACTTGCTGCTTACTTTTGAAACACCCTGTATAGTTAAACTTCTAAAAAATCAATATTTCGCTATTCAAGTGGCCAGATGAGTAATTTGGTTCTGGAAACACATAACTTTTGGCTATATGGCGGACCGCAATCAAGGTTGTAGGCTGCGTTTGTGAATTTTTATAGCCAAAATATGAAAATTTCTATCTACTCGCGGGGAGGTCAATTGGGTATCCAGATCGCTTAAATTTGACCACCATAGCTGGAAATAGTTGGAAGTGCCAAAATTGTATGTGTGTGTACCATTCGTGCACTTCACGCCCAATTTGGGTTTATCTTTGGAGCAGGATTTTTCAGAAACTTCACGAAAAAATCTGCCCCTTCTGCTTTCGGGCACCATTTCATCGTAAAAAATACTTTGAGCAAACAAAGTTATCCATCCGATTCTCCTTAAAACTTAATTCTTCAACGGTACCAAACGTACATAAATTGATATGTGGCATTTCCACAAACCGTCAAAAACGACCAAAATAATTTTTTAGCCAACCTGAAATTTTGTTTCATCCATGAATTCATTAATTTTGTCAATCATCTAATCGGAGCAAGTTGGATGTAGCAAAATTTGAGAAGTGCGAAGATTAGCAAAGGCTCTCGATCAAGCTTTTGCAAATTCTGCGCGTCTAGATCTGAATTGTGTATTTTAAAGGCCCTTAAGAAGTAAATATCCTTTTTTGTGGCATTTTTCCGGTGTGAATCTTCTAAGCTGATTGGCGTTCTTAGTAATCGAGCTTTGGGAGCGAAGAAAGTCTGAATGCTTTGAAAAAGAAAAACCTCTGCAGCTGCATCTTCAAAATTCTCAGAATCATCTATTCATCTTCGTTTTCCGTTATGCCCTAACAATGTTGTGGCTTTTTCTTCCTCGTTAGAAGTTACCAGGTGAGTCAGCAAACTTCTGAAAGAATGCAAGGGAGACGAAGTACATTAAAAGTGCACACTGCGTCATTAGATCCCAACAAATTCATATGGCGTCACAAGACATCACAAACATCTAATCATATTTGTTTATATGTGCATAAATAAGTGCCTTAAATTGAGTGTTTCAATGAAGTATTTGAAGTATTGATTTTACGTTCTTTCAGAGATGAAAGGATGTCTCGAGCAAGTATAATATATCAATTCTTAGCAGTCTTTGCTTTCCACTTAGGACTTTTATATTTGCATTTTTATGATATAAGGTCAAGCTCAGATCCACGCAGCAGAAGTCACGCACATTACGGCAACAAAATCAACTTGGAGTCCACCTACACGCTAGCAACGCTGCCGTAGGTGTCGCCTTCTTATGGTTAGACGCTACAACTTTCACTTCTCTGCAAACATTTTTACTTCCATAATGTTCGAAAAGCATTGGGGATTGGATAATCCCCAATGCTTTTCGAAATTCGGCCGTGGTCAGAACATATCGTTCTTGTTTGATTGTCGAAACATTGATTCTCCTGTCATAAAGTCTTTCAAAAAGCTTTAAGTAGAGTTTGTAGAGAAACCTCTTCAACTTAACCTTTATTCAACTGGCTTGGCGGCTTGAAGGCGGGGCTATGTGACCCAATTAAGACGCTTGCGCCCGCGACGCAGTTTGCGTCTCTATCGCGCGCGTGCTATCTGATAATTACCTAGCCTTGGTGGTCACGAAGCCCTGATTCCAGTCGCCAAGCCATTTGAACTAAGGGGTACAAGAAAAGGGTTTTTAGCCGAAGTGGCCATTCCAAAAGTCCTACATCACACTGAAGAGCATTGAACGCTATTCCACATCTGCTTTCTTTTTCTGCAGAACAACTCTCTGGAAGACGTTATGAGCGTTAGAAAGTCCATTTTGTTGAGTTTCAAATGACATGAATATGGCGAAAACCTGAGGAAAAAATCACTTATGCGAATTCGATTGGTCTGTGTTTCTTCTTTGTAGTTAATATACTCAGTACAAAATAAGTAGCCGCATTCGAAGGTTTTTTACAGTTTTTCGCTAAATTTATGTCATATAAGGCTTAATAAATTTGGACATTCAAACTCTCATAACTTCTTTCAGGGAATTGTTCCACAGAAGCTAAATTTATGTCATATAAGGCTTAATAAATTTAAACATTCAAACTCTCATAACTTCTTTCAGAGAATTGTTCCACAGAAGAGGAAAGCAGAATTGGAATCAGCGTTCAATGCTTTTCAAAGACATAGGGGCCATTAAGAAAGGCTTCTTCAACCCAATCTTTCTTCATTATTGTGGATTACGATGAGAACTTGCGTCGTATTGCATCGGTTTAAAAAAGCTGCCGCTTTGGGTTATTCCAGAAGAAAAGTCTGAAAACTTGTGTGATAGTGCTTTCAAGATAATACCTAACTTCGTGGAAAATTGTGAAGCTTTCTACTAGCATAACTTTTTAATGAGGCACTGTGACACGATGCAAACTTCATATTTAGAATCAGTAACTCTGATTAGCCTAATAAGAGTCTTCAGGTCGTTTGGATCCCTTTCTGAGACGAAATGTGGTCCCTTATGGCTCAAAATTCTCTTCAAGGTTTCTACCGTATTCTTACAGTAATGAAAAACAATTGGTAATTCACTCCGTACTGTAAAGTTAATTGAAGTCGGCTCTACGGAATTTTGCCTAAAGGTTCTCGAAGAACCTATGGAAGTCATTAACGGTCAAACATTCGATGTTTTTGTGACACTCTGAAATCTTGCTGCGTTTCGAGTGGGGAAACAATTGCTACTTGTTCGTGTGCAAGCTTAATTTTTCTGCTTATATCCCGATAATGCTTTTGAGATATTCATTTATGTGTGCCAAATTTTTCCATCTTCGAAAATTATAAGAAAAAAATGAAATAAGACTAAAACCAGGGCTCGGCATGAGTCCGCTTCCAAGCTTTTTGATGACAAATCTCCCTTGACTTTCGCAAAATCTTACGAAGTCCCCTTTGACCATTACGGGAACGTCGATTAAGAAAATTCTAATCTAACTTGTGTTTTTCGGACTCACAAGAACGATATCCTCTTTGCTTTTCCCGAAAACGACGTCCAACCTGCTTCCAGACGATCGGCCCTAACTAGAACATGATTTGCAACTTACCAGGCTTCTTTTGGATTTTTTATTTTCACATATTGGTTACTCACTAATACAGGTCCACTGTAGCGAATGTGAGCGCCTTAAAGGCAGTGTCTCACTAGAATTTGGATCTCGGGATTTTTGCAAATTACAAGTCTTCTCGACCTTGTGTAACCCTAAACGGGGTCTAATTTGCGCAAAAACCCCCAAAAAACCCCTTTTTCGAAATCCTTTTAGAAGCGACGAGGACGAGCTTTCCCGCTTTACTCCAGTTCTGGCCACAGGAATGAACACGTCAAGAAGGATGGCGTCGCCTGGAAAGACGTGTTGATACGCGATAGAGGAACGGAGAATTCGTCCAGCGCGAGCCGAAATGCGCTCCGCGAGCCACTTTGAGCCGAATTTTCTCGATGTAGGAAAGGCCTTATACAGTGGGACTTGGGCATTGGCTTAGTAAGGGGGTCCTCCAATAAACTTCGTAAAAATCTGATATACTCTAAATCTGGTGAGACACTGCCTTTAAGTGCAAAGCACTGAGCAGAACGTTGCTGCTGCTCAAAATAGCTTGCTTGTTCTTCGCATTACCACCTTTTTAGAGGTAATGCAGTTTTCTCGGCGACTAGCGAACAAGCCTAATCAAGTTCATCACTCCCGTTCTCGCTTTCTTTTCTTCTTGTCTGCCTTATTTTTTCTTGGAAATGTAATCAACCGTAATTTTCGGCCTCTTCATGCTTTTGTTCCTTCAGAAAACGTCACTCTCGTGAGCTTTCTATCTCTCTCTAAACATCCACTCATTTCGTTGCCATGTGCTTGCTTCCGCTCTCTGGGCAATTTCTCTCTGATGCTGTAAATTTATTTCTACTCCCTTTGCTCGTTTTGCTTTACTAGGCTGTTGCATAAGTTCTGTCCGATTTGAATTTTTGAGTTTAAAATGTCATAACTTCTTTCAGAGTCAACTTTTTTCCAAGGTCTTAGTTTCTATGTGTTGAGCAGTCCCTTGGCTAAAAAATGCATATTGAGATCTGCGCAAATCTTTGTTAAGGAAGAACCAAGAATGCAAAACTTCGCAGCGTTTTTCTTCGAATCTGTCTTTTTTGACATGGTAACGCTCCCTTATGAAAACTGATAGGCATCTTTTCTAATAATGGATGGATAGAGAAATTTTCGTAGATTATTATGCAACATAAAAGAGCCCATAGGGTTTGCGCTGCCGAGAGATTTTCTTGACCGAACAAAAAATTAGCCACTTTTTGACCTCGCTTCAGCACATGTGTGCATGCCTATTTATGAACTACGAACGTTTTACAACTGACGTGAGCGCCGAAAAGGAATTGGTGGATGGGCCCTGTTAGCTCTTGCTTTGCCCTAGCACCTCCAACTTTGAGCTTGTCGATTACTTCTATTCGCAGAAAGTTATTGCTTGTAAAACATCTATACCAAAGATTTATGTTCGAGGATAAATTTCACTAGCAAGACGTATTCTTCATGGGACCGAACTTCTGCATATACTAGCATTCCATACCCTTATTCCGAAGCCAATGAAAGAACCTGACTTGAAGGGCGCATTGTGGAGATATCCTCGCAAGGACATATTTCTGGGGATAGAACGTACCTCGGCCACTTAGAGATTTTAGGCCTGTGATCTCCGTACACTAAGAATTTTATTGAATTCTGGTATGCTTTAGAAAGCGCAAGGAAAGCACTTTTCAATGATACCAACCGTATCGAATTAGAGATGAAATTCTCTTAGAACAGCTGCTTCAAACATGAGGCAAAAAAATCGGACAGAACTTATGCAACAGCCTAGTATTAGCTGTGAATTCTAAACTCTTTGAAAGAAGTGGCTCTCCTTGAAGGTGGAAACAAAGTCTTTTTCAACTATTTTGAAATCTTATAAGTAACCTATCCAAGCATTCAAAAATATATAAATCTCTTTTGTAATCGTTTGCTTTTGAAGCAGTTTGCAAAGTAATGTTGAACAAAAAAAGAATGACAAGAAAAAGTAAAGGAAAACAGAGGTGAAAATGAGCGATTTGCAAAATATTATCTTTGTTGCTCAACTCTCAGAGTCCCCTGATTAGTCCCCTGATTTGCAAAAATAAAACACTTTTTTGGATGAAAAGTTGTGCTGCCTATGATTTGAAATCTTCAAGCGTGTGACGTACCACTCAACAAAGCTTGCAAAAAGAAGGCACTTAACTCAAATTAGCTTTCTGAAAAACGACAGAAACGTTTTTCCGGGATCAGCTTGGACGCTGAATTCAAATTCGTTGTGTCTAGTTGCGGAGCTTTATCCTGAAGATAACTGTGAGCTTTCAATTACGCGCCATTAACGCACTACTAAGTATAGGAAGAAAGTGAAAGTTGTACGTATGAATCTGGAGAGATGCTGGAATAATGATCTAACATCAGATTGAGTGCTGCTCGAGTGCATGCCTTTGCACTTCCATCTGAACGTTGATACCTAACATAAGTCGATTAGTATACAAGCTTTGCAGAGAAAAAAGCTCACAACTCACACTCTAAATCGGAAATTATCATCATTTTAGAAATGGCAAGGCTTTTGTTATATTCAGTTGTGTTTTGACTCGAATTTAGTGTTTGTGTTTGAATCGTTTGGTTGTGTTAATATTTTTTGGTGCGTGTAAATAAAAATAAAAAGAAAATAAATTAACTTTGTTTAGAAAACGCATCGCAGCTAAGGACAACAAATACTCAGCGTTCCAAGCTGATTTCAAAACTCGATAGTAATGTAGTCGTTTTGTTTTCTGTCCTGAAGTTTTCCATTTTCTGGGCAAAAGGGTCCAAAAAACGCGAAATCGAGTTTCTAATGCACAATTATGCACCAAATCATGTTGAGCCGATGATTTTTCAAAAGTAAGGGAAATCGAGGTAGAACTGGCATGAAACGTTGCCATTGTAGATTTTGCTTGTATCCGCTTCATTCTTGCGCCTCCCCTTTTTGTAATGAAGAAAGTTTCACAACTTAAGCGCGGTTCGAGAATGAACTTTTTTTCGTGGCTGAGTTGCGTAAAAGCTGTACTTTACTTTGCATGTTCGTTCTGCTTCCTACTCAGCTTGTTCATGCCGAACTTTGGTTGATATTCAAAACTAATATTCATGCTCTCGCTCAAAACTCACTGCCCTACAAAAACCAATGCACATATATCTATATAAAAACTGTCTGTTCCGGGTTCGATTGATGAATATGCTTTATAGTACTCTTACACTAAAAAACGTCACGAATCAATCTTTTTTCAGCTGTTTCGATTCAAGTCTGCTGCTGTTTGTAGGTAAAGTTCAGTTCATATAATTTTCACAGCAGAGGTACACCGCAAACCCACGTCATCTAAAATAGCACAGGACCTAAATCACCTGTATCACCTGTAGCTCTTGTAAGGACTTCAGGAAGTCGTTCTGGATGACTGGTACCTGATCATTGGGCGGGGATTTGTTGAGCCTTTAACTTCCTTCAAGCCAAATTTAGCTATATGAGAAGGACTTCTTCATCTTTATCATTTTTTTAGTATGAGCATAACTTACATGACTTTTTTCTCTTTCCTTGTGCTTGAGATATTTTGCCTTATAATCCTTTCTCATAAGGTAGAACTCAAGACAAATCGTAGATATTCAAGTGATACTGTAAAAACGAAGGATCGCAGATAACGCAGAGCTGTCAAACATTTGTTCTAACTCGTATCAGAATTTATTCGCCAGTAGTATGCAGTGTGATACTAAAAAATATATATGACCATCGACATAGCGCAATAAAATAAATCAAAATCAAGACCTTTACATAGTGAGGTGCTCGCAGAGCGCTGATTCATAACGCCTTAGTCCTCAAATCGGCTCAAACTCACGCAAGTACAACCTCGTAATTGATGGTAATGAGTTAGCCATAAGTTCAATCATATCACAATCATATCAATTCAATCATTGTGGCAAGATTAACTCTTTCCAAAATTAGGAAACTAGCACAAACTTGCAAAAAAGACCAAGCTACAGAGTTTGTCTTAAAGTTAATACTATACTAGTTTTTATTTATTTCTTTTTATTATTTTTTTTTATTATCCATTGTTGTTTATATTTATTATTGAATTATTTATTTTTTTTATTCTTTTTATAGTAGATAGTTTATTTCTTTACTGTGACTGACGCTCGGCTGAATCGCCTTCTTCGCGTTCAAAATAAGTTAAGTACCCTTAAAGGCAGCGTACACCAGAAGTTAATTTACCCAGTTCTCTATACCGTGTATATACAGGGCCCAGAAGAAGAAACTGCGTTGGTCCGTTCTCCCAATGTTGCTTCTGAGTGGAGAAAACCCCCCTCAATTTTCTTTCATTCCACCCCTTTTCTTTCACTCCGCCTCCTCCGGACGAATCCACGACAGCGTAAGCTTCAGTTGCCGTTGCAGTTGCTGTTGGAATGCTGTTGCATCTGCAACTGCAGTTGCAACAGTGTAGTTGCTTTGCATTCCGCCTCCTGCGAACGACGAACCACGACAGCATATGCAATAGTTGCAGTTGCAACTGCAGACTGTCATGCTGTTGCAGCTGCTGGCATGCCGACGGGGACGAGCAGTTCGAAACTCGTCCGCCCTGAAGAGAGGATCCCCGGGAATCGGGGTTTTTTGGGACCTTTGAAGGATTTTATTGTCGTAACCGTAATCAGGGGAACGGAAAGGCCCCAGAATGACGAAAACATCGAAGGTGAAATTTTGGGTGTACGCTGCCTTTGAACGCTATTCCATTAATAAATTTTGCGATTTTCTTAGAATGTACCTTGAATTTCAAGGGCATGCATACCTTTAGGGTTAGAAAACGAGCGAATTTATCTTAAAAAGTATATGTGATCCTAATCTCGCTCAAGGATGGAGGGGAGCGGGGTTAAGCACAATTTGAAGTAGTTAACTTAGGATAAGTCAATAGAGCTGTCCCAGAAGGTATGCGGCGTAGAGGTCTGAGAGATTTTTTCAGGAGGGGGGGGGACGGGGATGGCATTGGGCAGGCCCTCCAAAAAATGTGAGGTGCTTTCCGACTTTGAGCCATAACGGTGTCATTTTGATAAAGATGGGGCGCTGTGAAACTGATTTGATTTGAAGAAAATCCAAAAAATCACTTCAATTATCTGCAATAAAACAAGTCACTTGCACGATTTTTGACTCATGTGGGCAAAAATTCGAAACTCAACTAAAATTCTTCTAAACTTAGAAAACTTGTTGCTTATTCTCGGTGCTCGTCCCCTCTCCATCCAAAACTGGTGTACTGTAGTTGGTTCAGGATCTTCAATTAGGAATTTTCTGTAATGGGGCTCCACAGTGGTTGATTACCTTCTTTGCGAGGTTGCTGTTTTACGGTATGTAACCACCGTAACAGCTCTAAAATCTTGCAAACCAACTACTGACGGAATCGTCGCAGAAACGCAGAACAAACTAAAAAAATTTCGAGAATCTCAACTTTACACAGTGTGACTACGATAATACTAACCTTGATTTAATCGGCTTGGCGGCTGGAAGGCGGGCTTTGTGACGTAAGTAAGGCCGCTCGCGCCCGCTACGCAGTCTGCGTTCCTCCCGCGCGCATGCTCTCTGATCATTACATAGCCTTAATTAGGTCACGAAGCTCCGCCTTCCAGGTGCCAAGCCAGTTTAATCGAAGGGTACCTAACAGGCCACTTCTGTCAATTTGACCGCTCTAACCACACTAGCCGGACAGTGAAAAACCGCTGGGTTCAGGACGCCGTGGAACGGCAAAATCAAGTTCTTCCACTTCAAGCAAGATCGATGTCAGGCCGTAGCAAGGAACAAGGAAGAGAGACAAGACGAAGAAGAAGAGAGAAAAGAGGACGCTAACGATGTGTGTGAAAATCTACGCATAAGCATGGATCGCAATTGGGTGAATCGTATTGTAAAAATATTGAGAGGGAAATATCAATAAAGCTATGAATACAACCTAATGGTGTGCAGAAAACGTATGAGTCCTACAATTGTCGACCTATTAGATTGTCCCATAGGTCTGGGCGTTTGGAAGTTCGCACCGAGCTTGATTAACATTGAGTTTCAAGCTAAAACAGAAAAAGTTCCTAAATCCCGAAAAAGCGAATACTATCATATTTCAGTTCAAAACAACTCTGCAGATTTCCCACTTGCTCACGCACGTACTCTCCTCGCTAGATATTTATACATGCACTTGCCGCATTCTTCTGATGGTTGGGATTCAAGAAAATAATTATGAGCTGATTTTTCAATTTGCCTGAAACGGTTCTTTGTTTCTCTCAACTATTTGATTATATAGCCTATTCAGTCAGAAATACTGCCACAAATTTGCAGCTTTGTAGGTGACCTATTAGAGAAATATCGATTTGAAGGTTCAAATATAAAACTTATGGAACAACCTAATACGTCTAATCATACAAATATGGTTTGAGTTTTTTTCGCTAAATTCCATTACGATAAAAAAATCGTTAGGGAATAAGCTGCTCTGGGACGGCCTTGAAAGCGTGACGACAGAGCAGCTTTACGGATTGCGTTAGCTTAAGCATTATCATCCTACTTCCTCCATCGAGTTTTTCTCCAAGTCACGTCTCCTCCACTGCCCATATTTTGAGATTTTTACGCTTGAGCGATGTAACGTCTGCTGAATGAACTCAGTCGTAAATACCTTTCTCTTGAGGGTTGCCCTACTCTCAAGTCGTTTTCCTCAGATCATGCTTGTCTGGCCGGGCTTCATCTATGGCTTCCATGTGATTAGAGCTGCCGTTTCGTTTTCTCGAAACTCGTGTTTTCCCATTTTTCTCGGTGAAGCTTTGAAGTCACGATGGCTGTGCTTTTTATCGCACTTCCATATTTATGGGAAATCCTTCGAACTTTTTGTGAATGTTTCGCTTTTGAGTCACGCTCGCTCGTCTACTCTCCTTCGTTTGCTCACTTGAGTTGATTTAATTCGCTACATTTCGATAATGTAAAATCTTTCATTACTAATTTTGCACCTCGTAATATTCGGCTAAGCTACGTTTGCGTTGGTACCTCTTGTCATTATCCAAAATTGTTCGAATCAGTAGGACGACTATGACGCCTTGCTTGACACAACACATCCTATATTCAAATTTCGCTTGATTTGTTTCGGCAGAAAGCACCACCACAAATTTCATCGTACGAAATGACATACGCTCAGGGCTCGGCAGAGCTGGCACCGGGTCAAGCTGGATATTGTTTTTGGGGCGGAAAGCAAAGGGGTATTCGTTTCTGCGGGTTAGCATGCCGCTGTTTGCTAAAATGCCACCGGCAAGTCGCCAGCAGCGTGTCCCTGGGACAAACAGGGGCCTTTTTTACAAGGAAAATGCAATTATATGACACCAAATTTGGTGTGTGCATGCGCGTTGGGGGACTCGAACTATGGCCCAAAAATTTATGAAAGCTTACATGAATGAAAGCTGTGCTGAACTTTTTTCTGAATTAGCTGGCACTGTGCCAGCTGGGTGCCAGCTGAGCTGGCACCGACCCTTTGCTCGCATAAGTTTTCATAATTATTTACATAAATTGTATCTACACTGTAAAAGTTCACATACAGAGCAAAAACAATCTCATAATGTTCTCTTTTCGGCGTTTTATAGCCATCTGAACATTTCTTGGTCTGCTCCGCAGTCGAAAAATCTGCTCCAATCACAAAGCGCGCCCTAAGCAAATGCAAAACACGTCAAAGGGGACTTCGTAGGAAACTTTTAAGGTCAAAGGGGACTTCGTTTTAGAATTTCCCTGGTGCCAGCTCGTGCTGAGCTCTGCATACGCTCATACGTACGTTAATCTATGCGACAGTTGCTAATTCTGCGGTGTCTACAATATCTGCGCGTAAAATCGACCATTGACCAAATCGACAACTTGAGTTTTAGGCTTTATCGTAGCTTTTCCACTATATCAGCGTTGCATTACTGACAAACTATGTGCAAATCTTAATAGGCAGTCGTTCAAGAACTCTTTCGAGCGGAAAGCAATAAAATTGTCTTGTGTTTTTTTCCAAGTTTTCAGTGTTTTCGGTGAATCCGCAACCGGAAAAAATTTCAGGGAAAATAGCGAGGTTGTAGTACTCCCCAAAAAATTTTCTACGGAGCTGTTTTGTATTTCTTATTTTGAAAGTATTTGAGTAAGAAGACATTTATCCAGTTTTTGATTTATGAGGCCACTTTCAAAAATTTTGCGACCCAGTGGGGATGGGACTGCAAGATTAAGAATTAGAACTCAAATTCACGTAGTTGAAAGTTATGCGATTTTCTAGAAACTCTAGAAATGCGTAGATCTTACTCTGCAACTTTGCAGTCATCTTCAAAATCCAGAAAATGCCCACATCAAACAAACAACATACTCTTTGTAAGGTTTTAGCATGAATCACTTGTTTACTGCAAGAAGAATTTTGTAATCCATCCGCGTAAAGCTTCTCAAATTTGCAGAAAAAGCAATCATTCAGAGCGATTTATGCTTAGTCGGCTTGGCTGCTTTGGATAACAGTGTTCACATTTCCTTGCCTTACAGAAATATTCTTAAAATTTTGTCGTATGATTTAACCTTTTCGAGTGAAAGAGTTCAAAGTTGAAAGATTAGGCGGGGACCAATCTGCTCCTCAAAAGCGAGGAGGGAAATGACTCGCTAAGCAGATGATATAGCTATGCTCACATCTCAAAAATGTTCATCTGTAACTACGTGATTTTATATTGTCATCAACTTTTTGTGCGCTGTCAAGTATCTGTAATGTGAAAATTTAATCAGCAGCGGAGCAAGTTATCTTGAATTTTGTCAACCTTGTTCATCATCTTGTCTGAATATTTGAAAGCACATTACTTGAGATAAAGCCGTTTTTCACTAACCTTTTCCAATAATGTTTTACTGACCTTTTATGGGATGGGATCGAGGAGACTAGAAGAAACAAGCAATGTTGCGAATGCTTCTGACGTCTCAAAGCTGAAACTCCTAACGGAGATGGGATAGAGGAAGCGTTTTTTACTGAGTCATAAATATATAAGGTCTTAGATGTCGGTCTGTAAGTCCTATTTGGAAAGCCAACTTTTTTGCTGATGGCTTTACTTGCTTTTTGTACTGCATCAATGTCGATATAGGCTTCATAAAGTGTTTTACAAGTAGAAAAAGTTTTTGCAAGGTCAGGAATTGCGTGTACGAATGACATGTGCTCCATGTAATGTTTCTGAGTGTTCGAAAAAAGTTATCTATATTTACAACTTGGGAAATGGAAATTTCATAGTATATAAGTAAAGTAATTCGCCAACATTGCCTGAACTACTCATATGAGCCAGAATAGTCACCTTTTCCATTTTGGGCCATATGTCGTTCCTATAAGCTGTGCCGATACTCTCGTGATGCTCTTTTGACTCGTTTTGTAAACAAACACGAGAAACGCTGACTGACTTTTATCTTCTAAAGCATTCGGCACATCACGTCATTTCTATTCCAAGCATCCTTTTTCCTTTTTTTCTTTCTTTTTTGTTTCTCAGCCCCTCAATTTTTTTCTAAGTCAATGCTTTTCTGGATTCAAAAAATTCTACCCTATCTTTATAGGTTCGCTGTTTCTTGTGATATTATCCGCCACAAAATGGTGCTTACTATGGCCTGTTGTTATCCGTTCTACCTCATCATCGTTTCACGCACAATATTCAAAAATGAGAAATTTCTTTTCCAGAACTTTTTTACTATTTGATCGAGTCCGATTTTGCTCGTACCATCGTATAATTATTTTTCTCCATTGTTTTTGAGCACTGCTGGATTTCAGGAGATGTCGCGCTCACATCAGTCATCACCAGAACCCGAGCCGAGGGTTGGCCTTTCTCGGTTGCTGTTTTCGCGACAGTCAGCTAGTGAAAAAAGTGAGTGGCTTTAACACTATCAATAAACAGTTGAAGACATTGTTGAGCCCCACACTGTTGACAGACACACATTGTAAGTTCTTCATGGTTTCGTCAAACGCATTTCTAAATGTTATTTTTTGTTGTAATAAGTTTTATATAACTCCATCTCATAATACCTCTAAAGACTTGTAATTGGGCAAAGTCACGGTGGACTTTGTTCTGTAGATATTTGAAGCCATCGCCGTGTTGGGAGTTTGCTCACAAGCTGTAAATACTGTGGCATACTGTAGCTCAAACCCTGTGCTAAGCCTATCCGTAAATTCTTATTTGCGGCTAGAATCGGGTTATCCAGTGCATTGTGCCTCGACCTATGAGATTATCCGTGCTAAACACGACTCAGACATAATCAAGTGATATCCTAGGCGAATTGTCATATCTCGATAAAACATAAGTAATTTTTACTCTATTGCAGATGCATCAAACGACCCTAGACATCAACATAATTTGCTTGACGAAACGCATTTTGGAAGCAACAAGCATCCTCTGACATTGAATCAAAACCAAATATTCTATGTTGGTATTGGTGGATAAAAAGTAATAGAGAAAAGTAAGCGGAAACGGAGATACAGCATCAGTAACTGCTTCATCTAGCAGTAAATTCGTAGTTAGTTGAAAGGCCAAGTCGCAGACGTTTCAAATCGTCATGTAGTGAATTGGTCAATTTTGTGTACTGACTATCGCGAGAACCTTCCAACAAATTGTTAACCTTGACATCTTCACCTTCCATCAGAGCTCGATTTATCATCCCTTTTCAGAATCAGATGAACTATCGAAAAGTCCTGATCGTGGGCCATCTCCAGATGCAGCTGATTATCACCATAATCGCACTTCATCTCGATCACGGAGTCGTCGAATCGCTGGATTCGCTTCAAGGTGAGAAGGCTTTGCATTGATGTTTGACACGAGTCAATGTTTTGGGATGTAACTCAGACAAAATTAGCAAAAAAATACTCTACAAAATTTGAGCTATTTTTATGGTATAAAGCGCTACGTCTGTAAAATTCTAATGCCAGTTTTTTCGACTTTCTTGGATACTGCTGAAAAGGAAGAGACTATGTGTCCAAATTTTTAGTAGACTACATATTAGGCATTTTATCATTTTTTCATTGTTCTGGAGTCTCGAGACAAATAAAAAGAACGACTATGAAGCGGCGTTGTTCACCTCCCTATCAATTCAAAATGTTTTATACTGCTTTAAATGCTACGCAGCTGACCGGGAGTGACATTAACAAAATTAAGGACCGATAAGAGTTTCCTTCCTTCTTCTCCCAATTCTTTCTGGCAATGAGTATAATCCAGTAATGCAGCTTTCACAGTTTCCAAGAAGGCTTTGTAATCCATACAAGTGAAAAAAGCTTACAGTATCAAAATTGCGGGTCTTAACGCCTGAGATGTAAGGGTATGAGCTTATCACATACTTGCACAAGCATTTTGCACTTTGCTGAAGCATTGAACGTGATATTTCGTATCATGAGCGACTTAGCACAATCCTCAGGTGTAAGCTCTCCATAATTAAACAGCAAATATTATTAGGCGCTTATCCTACTCCCTAAGCGTGGAGAGCAAAATAAATTTGAGATATCTGTACTTTGTAATATGGAAATCTATACGAAGTCATGCACAAAAAGATGTCAAAAAAGCATGTCAAAAAACTTTGGCTTATCTAATCAAGACACAACGTTTTTGGACGATGAGTAGCACTTCTGAGACTTAGACTTTGATTTTTTCACTGGCGACAAGCATTGCTCAAATAGGCTAATGACTTGTGATGTCAAAATTCCCAAGTGTTACCTCCTTTCAACATCAAGCAGAAAAACAAGCTCACTTGAACATTATTTTGATTCTTGTCTATTTTCAGCATTTGACCCCATGGGCGATGAAGCACCAACCATTGTCCTATTTACTGTAAGCAATGACGTATTGAAATGTAGATAATCACAAATATTCATTTGCATTCAGAAGTTGCGAGTTTCTCATAGAAAAACAGTTTGATAACGATTTTTTATTGGTTTGTCTTTAGAATGCATGATATGGTGGAGTTATTTCTAATGGGTTCTCTCAATTTCTAGTAGATTTTGCTGGATGAAGCAAATTTTACAGAGTTAATAAATGATCTGTAACCTGCCGAGTAAACACTAATATTCAATTCACAAACACCTGAGAGCTTCCAAATTTCTGGGGAAAAAAGATATCTGGTGTAAATTTTATGGCACGTGATGTCACCATTTTATATATAATAGTTTGTCTTAGCGGGATTCTCCAACCTCACTTATAGTGACTTGATACCAAGCAATAATTTTGGAATTTATACTTTTGAACCATGTATGTGATAACTATGAGCACGTAAAATATTCTCATGCAAGGTAAATTATATGAGCTAGAATATATTAGGTTGTCCCGAAAGTTTTGTCGGTTTTTTCAACCTATCATAAAAACGCGTGGAACGAAGATAGAGAAACGCTCTAAACACTATCCGACGCATCTTTTCCTTCTCTTCCTAACTGTCATGCCTCCATGCCAATCAATCTTTTGTTCACTGAGATAAACGCCGAAATTTCGAACCCATGGTTTTTACTATGTTCAAGTTTGGCAATTTTTCACAATCTTTATTTTTGACTTTCGGAAAAGCTTTGGCGACAGTTATATGGAGCAAACAAAGGGCAATATAATGAAATTTTGCGGCATCTATAGCCAGCCTTGAAAATTTTTTAGAATTATTTTTCTGATGCTATTAAATTCCACTTTTGGTGATGCCAAAAGCCAGAGATCATGAAACGGCGCGCAACTAAGGTGTTATTCGATGCAGCTTTTCCTCGTCTTTCCAGTGAGTGTATTTTCTTTCCGATTTGCCGGGTCTTTGGCGATAAAATTTTCATAATTCTTGAATTTAACCCCACCCCAGCGTGTACACGTAAAATGCAAAATCTTATATTTCGAAGCAAAAATCGCTCATTTGCTTCGTAAAAATAGTGATTAATCGTAATCGGTTTTTAAAAGCTTCAAAATCCGATGATTTGTTAGTGTTTGAGGCGTTTCTGTATTTTAGAACTTCGCAAAAGTGAAGACTTTTGAAAAAATTATATTTAAAAATATTGAAAAGCCAGCTAGATATGCCAAATAATTGCATTGCATTGTCCTTTGCTTGCGCTATCGAGGGCTATCAAAAGTCTTCCAAAAGTTGAAAATGAAAATCGTGAAAATCTGTCAAACTTGGACATAGTAAAATCCATGGGTTCGATATTTCGGCATTTAACTCAGTGAGAAGAGTAGTCGGCATATGGGCTTGACAATTAGAAAGAGGAGGAAAAAGTGCGTCGGAGAGTGTTTAGAGCGCTTCCCTATCATCGTTCCACGCGTTTTTATGATAGGTTGAAAAAACGGACAAAACTTTCGGGACGACCTAATACTTATCCAAGGTGGATGACTGAATTCAAGCAGGGTTAACAAATAGATTTCACACGTCAAAAGTTTGAGCTTAGTGTAAATTGCTACATCCCTTGTAGGAAATGCAATCATCACTGTTTGTCACGACAAATTCAGTCTTAAGTACTGAGTGAATAAAATTTCGGAGCACCGATAATCTATTTTCAGGTCACTTCGCAAAAGTCAATGGCGGTTGTTTAAGCACAGAACTTTCTTCGGCAGTCAACGGAGCAGTATCAAGCAGAACCATCATCAGCTGTAGGTTTCGTTTCTGGGATTTTTTTGAGCGATTTTACGGCCTAGTGGCAGGCACGAGAAATTTGCTTATTTCTCCCAAAACACTCTTGTATGTCATACAGAAAGCAGCAATAAAGATAGGTTTTATCTTCCTGCAAGTGCCTTATCCATATATGACATTCGCAACATACATGTAAGATTTAATTATGTGCCTACTAATTGCTCATATTATTTACAATGACGTGCAGCGACGCAATCGCTAGGATATCCTGTTTTCTCACTTCTGAGCCTGTAATTCTATCAACATCAGTGGTTTAGTGGCATTCACGGGAAGTAGACAAGGTGACGTTAGCTTATACCTTTAGTGTTGAATGCGCTCTATATGAAGAAAGCGACTTGTTTTTCCGCTGCAGCAAAACAATGAAGAGAATTCAAATGCGCAGGTAAAGTCAACATTCCGTGTATTTTGATCGCTGCTAACTTGACCGCTTCTTCTAAAAAAGTCTTGCTTCAGTTTCTAGGTCTCCAGCGTCGTTCTTGTATCCATTGAGAAAATTTAATTTACATCACATTTTCCTAATTCTGGAGTAACAGAAAGTAGTTTGGATTGAGTTGTCTTGTTAAATATCTTGTCATCTTCTGGGAAATTGTAGAAACGGCAAAATCCGTATGGTTTGTTTGAGAAAGGGACAAAAGGATGTAGTTATTGCACATTATTTGTACCTTTATCGCCATGTCAAAACAAGATAGGGCAATTTTGTAGTAGTACTCCAATCTCCATTTTCTTCATATTCTAAACCTTCTTTATTTTCTTTCAAAAAAATTCCTTGTAGATTTGTACGAGCATCGTAACTAATAATAAGAAGACACTTATAGGTTTGAGCTCTTTAACAAGTCAAGCTAGAAGTTCTCTAAAAGCTTTTGAGAAAATATTTCAAACACGGATATTTGATTTTTCAGGTGGGACGTGAAAATATAGAGAGACGTACTGTGGGAAAAGATCTTCCAGAATGTTATATTCTTTTCCTCAGTTAACAAAAATTGTGCCTCGAATCAAAACTAATGATCTTATTTATAAAAAAGTAGGCTGTAGATTTATTATGCTCTGCTCTTCGAGTAATCATTAGTGTCTTATTTTCAGCTGGTCCAATACACTTTCCCTGAATTTTATTTGAGTTTGTTCGACTCAGATTTGCGCGCCTAGTCAGAATTCACATCGGATGGAGTCCGTTCACTTCCTCTAGCTCAAAGAATTGGATAGAAATGAGTGATGTAACGGCTTTTTATCTTCGAGCGAAATCCCTATTCTCTGGTGCAGTGAGCATTGATAAAGTATCCGCAATTATTATTTTGTAAGTCTGATTTGTGAACAGAATCGGTAGACCCAAACTAATACTGTAAAGACACTTTTTCGAAGTTTTCTTTGGTTCATCACATGCTTTTATGCTCTTGCTCATTTTTAAAAACAAGCTTAGAAAAAAATTAATCTGAAACACCCACAGCTATTATGTTCTAATCAACTAGTGTCTAAAACAGTGGATAATCTTATGAAAACGGACAACTATACTTGTTAACTGTAATTACCGAGGACGCTCTCCTATATGAGCGCATTTTTTTTCTAGCTTGTTCTGCATCTTCACCTGCACCATCAAGTGAAGCCATGCACGTGTACAAGACCACGGGGCGCCAGCTCGTGGCCGAGTGGTCTAGTGGTATGATTCTCGCTTTGGGTGCGAGAGGTCCCGGTTTCGATCACCGGCTCGGCCCAACCTTTTGCGACTATTTGTTAAGCTTGACAATCGGCGCTAACTTCATAGAAAAACGCGAAATGTGAGATGCTCGTTCATTTTCGTTTATCATGAGTTTCAAAAGGACACAGAACTGGATTTATACCGAACAGCTTCACTAACCTACTTTTACAATGATAGGAGGCTTTTGACACTTTATACGATCGAACCATAAATTTTCTCTTCATATATCACACGATTTTACTAGTAATTTTGTTAGGCTGAATTTACTGAATATCGGAGTTCAAAATACAATCAATTTACTGGAAAGGACCGCAAATCACTGCTAATTTTGATTCCAACCGCCGTAACAGGAGTAATGACACTTGTATTAAATTGTCAAGAAAACAATGTCGTCTTTTCGGATTTTTCGGGTAAAATTGATATTATTCGAAAACTAGAGCGCCAATTTTATAAAGTTACGAAGTTTTGTAGTATACAAAGGCATATGTGGGAGGGGCCCAGTACTACTGGGTACTACTGGGGGCGAAGTCTGCCATTTTCCATTTTTCAATTTTTTTTGGTTTCTAAGCATGGAAAAAATATAGCAACTGTACCTATGGATATGTGCATGTGACTTTTACATGCAGGAGCAAGTGAGAGGTTCGCATGATTTTCTAAGGCGAAAATCCAATTTTTGGCTCTGAACGAGTTGCTCATATGTTTTGGCTCTGAACTTTGCGTAAATAACAAGTTCTGCCAATGTTCGGAAGTTGTCTTGTAGAGCTTCCTTTGCTCTATCGAATGGTACCCTCTCATTTTCTCACTGGTACCCTCTTATTTTTTTGGATTTGTCTTATGGCTTTGCTATGAAAACGACATTATTTTCTTGACAACCTAATAAAATGATAATTTCCAATTTTTCCTTATTCTTTGGCCCAAGGCCTTAAGGCTCGAATTGATCTCGTGGTCTATGCACTAAAAGATCGAATTCAATCTACATTTTGCTTTCAAGATGGAATTCTTTTTTTTCTGGTTGCTTATAGTCAATGAGAATTTCATAATGAGTAGCATTTCATTGCTAACAGTCATAAGATTGCTTCAACACGCAGAATCGATCTCACAGAAGCATATTGGCTCCAACTGATGTAATTTACTCTTACAAGACAATTCGATTTTTGTGAAAGCCTATTAGACACACGATTACTGTATGACTTATGACAAGACAAGAATGAGGTTGGGAAACGTTAGGCTGGAAGAGTGTTGAGGGAAAAGGTTAGAAGATAGTGGACGGGATGTGAATAGCATCAAAAATTTTGCTCAGAGGCTAGGAACATTCTTTTTGATTGAACAAACCCGAAATATAGCATCTCATCTTCATCATCGTCTTAGACCATCTAGAAATATTGAGCTTAGCCAGCAAATGTGGACATCAAAAAACCTCAAAAATCTCATTTTTTGGAGGTACTTTTCGCAGAAAATAGTAATTCTTGTGTAGGGCCTTTATGAAACTTGCGGTAAATTTTACTGCCTTTCTTTTCAGAAACATGTCTATCAAGCTTCAATGTTCAATGCAGGAAATTATAGCGCAAAACATTGTTGATCACTCAAAAACTTGCATTCCTGATAATTGGTAGCAATGTTATAGCTTTAAACATTCCCTTGGGAACTTATATGATGCCATAAACATCGTCATAATCGCGAAAAACAGCATGGCTCATTTATCTCACATTCTTGATCAGAGCACCGTGTGATAGTGACAGCATCATAAACAGTTTGTGGAATTGGTTTTTGTACGTTCACTAAGCGTTTTTTTCCTTTAGATGGAGTAAAATTTAGCCCATAAATCTGGATGTTTATTTGAAATTTTCACCTACACATACAAATGCACGTTTCATTAGCTGGAATGCATAACATCCATGAGCGAGACAACTTATTATTTCCCTTCACGTCAGTAATTTTATTCATTAGGGGAAGTTGGCCTTCTCCTGGCAATGAGCTGTTGTTATGCTCTTGTTTTCACGCAATGAGCAAAGAAGTGGCAGTGAAGTACACATAAGAGGGTAGTTAAAGTCCAACATAGCACTACACATTCATTCTGAAATCTTTTCTTTCATACGCTTCAATTTTTGAATAAGCGATAATTAGTGGGCTCAAAGAGTGTTCAACAAAACATACATAAAAAAAGAAAAAATATTTTACTTTTATTTTATAATACTCGTAAAATATTTTGATTGCAATCATGGGTGGATGATACCAATCGTGGTGCGATACTTTCCTTTCAGAAAGTTCGTGTGGATCTTTTATCCTGTAACCGCTGAAAATCGAACTCAATAAAATAACCACAAAAGCCCTTTATGAAAAACGATTCCGTAGCTTGGCGATTTTATTATAACAAATTGTAGATCATGCTCTAGATTTGTATCATTCTAAATGTAAGTTGTCATATTCCAAAATTTTGATTTTATGTTACCAGTTCCGTATCCTCATTCATTCTGGGCTTTTTCGGTCTATGACTTGTTTGCGACTGGTCACTGCTCCTTGCATTTTCAGAATTGAAAAAAAAAATTAATTTCGAACCATCTCGTCTTTACCAAAGCTTTTTGTTTGCCGGGAGTAGCTTCAGAATTCAAAATCTCCGTGTGAGAGTGAAAAACTAGGAAGTGAAGTGAACTTTGACTTTTTTTGACAATCTTCTTTTTTTAATTTTTTTTAGCGAGGAATATGAAATGATAAAGGTTTTACTTTCAATCTGACAAGCTTACTGGCAGCTAAACTTGGATATTTGACTGCTCACATCGCACTGGCTGCGTTGCTGTGAATCACCTTATAAGATCCTTTTTGCTAGAAAGGATTAAGCCTTACACGATTGTTGTGGCTTCGTCAGCGAATTCAATTATAAATGTCTACTTCCGCATTCATTTTATTTGCATCTTTGACATATATAGAAGCTCATAATCTCTCAAAAAATGCGCACAAAGCTCAATCGAGCTTTCGTCAGAATTGCTAAAGTTCCACTCAAAGAATCCTTTGAAACCTCTTTGAACTGATTTTGCTTAGGTATCGAATGCTTACTGCTCTCTAAGTTACAAAGACGAAGAGATAGTGGTTCACTAAGTGAGTTTCTGCCATCAAGAAGCAGAACTGACTTCTTGGAATCTCTTTTTCAAGCAATTATGAGCTTACGGAAAATTCTGATTTATCTTGAAATGAGAGCATGGGGTCAGACATTCACTTTTGTCGCAAAAAATTGTTTCTTAGACAAACTGGGATTGCTTAACTTTTTGTTGATATTCTAAGCAGACCTTTTTCGAAATATTTCGAAAAAATACCTCTAAATTTTGCATATCAAATTTCCTGGGTTATAAGTGAAAATACAAAAAATGAACTTTCTCGTTTGTTCTCCTCTCCCCCCCCCCCCCCTCCGCCACCCCTTTTTGTGCTCTAGAGGCATCAAACTGCCAGCTAAGAGAATCTTTGCCAAAGTAACTCCTGAGAAAGAAAAAAGCAAAGAGAGGCAGCGAAAAAACTCAAAGGGAAAGTGGAATGTTTGAGAACTACGTTTGTGAAATTGTCATAATCTCACTGCAACGTGTGCATTTGCGGCACCGATGGATAGATCCCTTCCTCTCCTTTGAAACAGTGTTGCAAAATAATTAGTCAGTCAAATATTTGATAAGTTGTAGCTTCGTTAGCGCAATATGAGAGACTCAGCGGTCTTACGAATTCAGTGAAGGAACTTGTCATCGAGAAATATCAAATCCTGAAATACAAAAAACCATTTCCTACATTTTTTTGTATTTTGAACAAACTTGATGGTCATTCTTTGCCGTTCTAGTACATAGTTCGACAAATTGTGACTACAAAGCGCGATAAGCGGGCACTCAAATTGAACTACTCAAGTTCTTTGACGGTTTTGTGACGTCAGCGATTTGCTTCCGCTCATTGTGATGCTTGACCACAGCGGAAGTGCTATGTCTAGACTAGGCTCAAAGCATTGTTATTACTTAAACGAACAAAGACATCTGCATGGAAATGAATTTGATGAAAAACATGCTATCTGCTGTTGTGCATCAGTGAAAATCTTGTATGCTACTTTGTAGAGGAGAAAGTTCTCTACATTTTCTTTATAATTTTTTCTCGAAGAATTGAATACGATTCTTCTCGAAATGAATTACCAATCTCGGGTGCAGATGGTCGTACATATTTTATTCGCCCATAATTGAGTTCTGCTCTAAATCCTATAAGGAAGACAGATTCCTTTCTACTACAGAATATTCATTCTCATTTCCTCGAGCCATATTCTCTTGTTTTCCTCACTTTAATCAAAATCCATACTTGTCAGAATACTTATGCTTTCTTCAAAATGCTGGATTTCCTGCTGTGAATCAAGAAAAAATAATCATTTCATGAGCTTTTAAGCTTTTCAGCCTGAAATTTTAATGTTCATTATGTGATACGCGAAATGGAAAGTACAGAAAAATTTATTAGAAAAAAAAAGGTCAGCGTGATTACAAACGATCGCTGTATATGAAGTTCAACTGTTTTTTGATTATAAAACCTTTCAAATTTTTTCAATTTGATATTCTTTTTCACACTATTTTATTCCATGAAATTGTTCATTTGTAGCACATCCACTGCCCTTTAGTGTGAATACTGACAGAACTAGCCCAGCAAAACTTCCAAAATGTCAACATCTTTTTAATTAAAGTCTCTAAACGCAAAACAATATTAGGCCTTAGCTTTTCGTACGAATACAGCGCCCTCGAACCTTCGAAATCTATCCGATTTCAAGGTTATTTGACGCCATTCCGATTTGAATTGTAAATTACGCCAGTTACTGCCCGATTTTGCGCTTTTTTGAATAATCCCGAGTTTGTCAACGATTAGGCTAGTTTTTGGTAGGAATGCTGACTAATTCTACGCCGCAAAGGCAAAAAAATCAAAGGAAAAATTTGCTGACGCTCTTTAGTTGTCCATATCCAGATGTTCGAGTTGATGTTGCTTTTTTAATTATTTTTATCGGTGGGCAATGAGGAAGATAGAATTAAGCTGCAAAATAACAGAAAAAATTTGTCGAGGGAGAGAGTAGCCAAAGCCGTGCGGAGGGGGGAAGGGGGAGAAGAGGAGGATTTTTTTAAATCACGGCAGGTGTTTACTAACCTGAGGAGATTGTTGTTAGAAAACTCGCACTTTGGATTAGGTATTAGGAAAATAATTATTATGTGGCACAGACTGCCTTGTGGAGTTTCTAAGACAGCTGGAATAAATTATAGAACTTTTCGGACTTACGGACTTTGCCTATGAGTGCTTTTCCCTAAAAATCTTCAGAAAATTCCAATGAATTTCCCTGCGATTTGCAAGAAATTGTTTATTCATCCAGTTTAATCTATATTTTTGTGTGATTTTCTTACCTAATGCTTCCTCTTCTTGCAAGTATAAGCAACATAATCCCAGCTCATCTACATCATAACTGCTACTCGGAATCCAACAAGTACTCCATTTGTTAGCTTCGCGATTAGGTAATCCTCCCACTGCATCACTTCCCATTTCCACTTGTGGTTGCGGCTCTTTCGCACTTTTAGTAAAAGGGAATTTATGTGACACTTGTTTAATTTCGTGTGGTTTCGACAGTTTAAGTATATACTTCAGTTTCAATACTTTGAAAGTGCTAAAGTCAATTTTTAAGTAACTGTAGTCCGGCTGTCATGAAATAGTTGTTCTGCACTTTTAATCATATAAAGTTACTAAAGGTTTTTTCTTTGTCATTGTTATTCTTACTTGCATTCAGATGCATAGAATTTCTTCTCCTTTTTTGATGTTGTTGCCCATGTGTCAGTCATCATTGGCATCAAAATTCACAGTTAATTAGGTCGGCTGCAATTTAATTGAATTTCTGCTTCAGTCTGATTCCATTCTGCTTTCACTCGACAAAAAAGTTTCTCTTCGATTTTTGTCAAATTCATAAGTTGCTCTCATATTGCAAGAAGTCCGATACGATGTGATCGGGAACCACATAGAAGCCCTAATCGGAGACCTTATAAACTATAGAGGGTCTCACTTTAGCTTCACTTTTCTGTAATTTTAATAGCTATCACTGAGCCCAACTGCAGCCAACTGGAGCAAAAGTGCCGAATATCGATGAGATTCTCGTGCCCAACATTTCACCGAAATGCCTCCGTTTATGGCCCATGCATATTTTGAACAATCGATTTATTCGATGAGAAGCGAAAATTTTCTCATGATTGTTCGTCCTGAACTGAATTTCACCCTTTCGATTTTTGCATTGAATTTGTCAACTATTTGATAAAGCCAAACTCTCAACATCCTCTTTTCGTATAGAGTATTTATGTGAAACCAAATGCTTGAATTCAGAAGTTTGAAATTTCTAAAGTGAAATTCTATGGTAAATCTGTAATTATTTGTATTTGTTTTTTTTCTTCAACCTCTACATCTTATCCGAATTTTGAAGTCTGTAATTCATATCCGAATTTTGATGGATGCATTAGAAAAGGAAATTTTTGTGAGTACCAATATTCACATGATTTGTGACTGACCGCTTTTCTTTATTGATATTCAAATTTTTACATAATTTTTCACAACTGTCGGCGTGTTACACTGATATCAATAAAAGGTTTGAATAGTCATAGGAGTGAGTATGAAGATTAACTTGAAGCAGAGCACAGCCTAAAACATCTGCCAACATTGAGCCATAACTCAAGGCCTCAAACCATCTTGCGTCTTATATCTAGCTTATTTTCCTCATTTGTCGGGCTCTCAATCAGTCCAATCCTCTCTTTATATGTTTTTCTTCTTCATTTGCATAGCTGCACAGTAGGAAGTCTGCTTCGGCTGCAAAATTCATGCAGAAATTATGCAGACCCTGCTTTATTGCTTCTCTGACCAATTAAAATGGAGAAGGAGGTGAGATTTACTTCTTTCTAGCACAATCAAAGGAAAAAAAGTTGCGTAAAAAGCACTTCTTTTAGCCGCCTTCTATTTTTAATGAGAGTGCGGAAAAGAGGGAGAAGGGGGGGGGGAATGAAGGACATGGAGAAGCGCATAAGAGCTTCTATTTTTTGAAATTTTCAACGTATTCATATCGATGTTGCAAAGTACTCATTTGTTGATCTTACTTTTTTCCTTGGATTTTCATTCAGAAAGGACTACCTGTGAAAAATTGTGGAAATTTCATACAGTTTTATAATAAACCCAATGCAGTAATCAAGTATGTCGAATGTCTTGAAAACTTTTCGTTTATTATAAATGTGTCTCTCGGCATCAATCGAAACATTTAGATTGTTTAGTCTCCTTGTTCATATTCAAATTTTGAAAGCCGTTAGATTGAAATAAGTCTTCATCAGCTGAAGAAGTGATTGCTCCAGATCCAACAAATTTTGACTTTTTATATCTTAGTATTAGAATAGTTTCTTAGTTCTTCCATTATGAGGGGAGAGGAACGAAAAGTATAAGTAAATCCGAAAGCAGTATGGATATAACTTAATATTGCATGCCTGAAAAGGTAATAAAAATATGAGAGCGAAAGCAGTTTTTTCACACACAATATTTACTTTTCACAAGTATTCAAATGCAAATTGACAAAAACACTCACTTTTGAATTTCTATGCAGCTCACTCTTCAGAATTACTACTACTACTAATGAGGACAAATTTCATGCACAAATGCTAAAAATCTTATGTTCAACAAACAACTTTTATCATCTTGGTTCCTATGTTTCGCCAAGCAGATCATTACCAGTTCCGCTTCGATAGTACATTATTTGCACTTTTAAAAGTGCCACCTGAGCCTCGTGTCCCGCCTACGGGGCCCCGTTCGTCTCTCGCTCATTCATTTGATTATCCCGCTTTTGCTTTGAATGTCTCGCATTCATTTCCTTTAGAATATGGCTTGGATTCTGTAGCTGACACAGACATACTGCTCACTCTTGGTTGCTATTGCAGTTCAGTCAAAACGGAACACTTGACCCCCCCCCCCTCGGAATACTGTTGAAATCGCTAAATTGCTTTTTGAAGTAAGCTTGAGTATTTTACCTTCCAAGAAGTCATAATAACTACCTTCGTAGCTTGTGTCACTCAGTTTGCTGCTATAGTACGGCACTAATGAATCTCTGCTGTAAACTGAAGTGCACCAAACCAAAGCTAAAAGTTGAAAAAAAAACTTTCGTACACAAAAATTTCACGGTGTCATTTTCAATAGCCAAATTCAATCGATTCTTCTAATAGCCAAATTTATCTTCACTCTCACTTTTCAGAGAGATGGAAATTGATAATTCGAAAAAAAGTAAAATTGAGCATTAAAGCAATCTTCTTGATATTAGGAAACTTCGCTCCTGACGTACACTTTCCAATAAAAAAGCCACAATAAACTTTGCACTGCTACTTTTTCTTTATAAAGTCGCTCTAGCCTAGATTCCATTGTTACAAGTACAATATATTCTGTAATCATTCAAAAGACCAACAAATTTGGACGGAAAGAGAAGATCTAAAACTCTCACCTAGAAGCAAGCAACAAAAGATGTTATGCTCAAAGTAAAAAGTCTGTATAACAGTGTTAGACGAAGACATATAAGTGAAATGCTTGCTTCGTTTGCACAAGAATACTCTTTTTTTTGAATTTTTAGCTGTACACATCTTCTGATCTTGCAAATTTTTCGTCACAAAAGTGGCTTCTTCTTTTCTTTGAGACTTTCGGCAAGCTTTGTAGCATTTGTCGAGTGTGTAAGTATGCGTAAATTCTTAAATTCGCTAGGTTAAAGTTTCATGTTCTACCTTTCGAATGGCTGCAGACATAGCCTTTTTTGGGGTTGAATCCAGTTACCAGTTCTACCGTAATTTCGCAAAATTGTTTGAATTGCTGGATTCGATACATTAATGGAAGCTTTCAGTCGTGCTAGAGTGACGGCAATTCAAGTAGAGGATTCGGATGGTTGAGCTTTTGAGTGAATGAACGTAGATCACAGCAAACAAATCATTTAACGTGCTCTCATCAGTCCGAGATATGAAAAAAAAATTCTAATGAAAATGAGATATCACTATCTCTTATTACAAACTGAGCTATTGGCTATTATGCGACATAAATTTGGCATTTCACGGATTCTTTCGTGGATAAAATACATTTTCTACAAGAGACCCGTGAGATATGCCATTGTTGAGATGTGACTGCAATACAGGTGCACCTTCGCTCTTAGTACTTACAGTACTAAGAGAGAGAGAGTATTATAATTTATCTACTTTTGAATAAATTGAGCTTTACGAAAGAGCTTCATAAATTTTGCTACCAACTGTACCAGCTGAGCCGGTCCTCGACAATATGAAAGTCCATAGCATTTGAGAAGGATGTAGTGTAATATATCTCACTTCGCCTCCATGTACCGTAACCACCGCACTGACAACTACGTATCTATATGCCAGATATAACTCTACCATTACATCTTCTGACTGCTGGTGTTGAAAAATTATGATTTCTAATTTATAACGATTTTACATAATATGAGCTTTATGAAAGAGCTTCATAAATTTTGCTCAATCTTGAAGGGAAGATCTAGCTCAGTTTCATCTTATATATAAAGCTGAACGTCTGTTTATATGTCTGTATGTATGTCTGTATGTCTGTCTGTCTGTACGTATGTTCCGAATAGAAAATTCCATTTCTGAACCGATCCGGACCAAACTCTGCACACATACACTATGGGCCCCGGCGGGTGTCATAGGCTACTTTTCGTCATCGATCGATATCGATTTTATCGATTTTTATCGATTTTTTTGCACAGTTCACCTACTGGGCTGGGAGTTTGCATAGTGGGGTAATCGAGCATGAGGATTCCGAATACACTATTAGTTTTTAAGGATTATCGATTACTTTTATCGACTTTATCGATTTTTTTGCAAAGTTTGAGCTACGGGGCTGGGAGTTCGCACAGGGGGGTAATCGAGCATGGGGATTCCGACGTAATCTGCATGCTCGATTACCCCCTTGTGCAAACTCCCAGCCCCGCAGGTCAAACTTTACAAAAAAAATCGATAAAATCGATAAAAGTAATGGACGATCCTGAAAACTAATATTGTGTTCGTAATCAGCATGCTCGATTACCCCCCCTGTGCAAAATCCCAGCCTCGCATGTCAAAATTTACAAAAAATCGATAAAATCAATAAAAGTAATCGATAATTCTGAAAACTAATATTGTATTCGGAATCCCCATGCTCGATTACTTCCCTGTGCCAACTCCCAGCCCAGTAGGTGAACTGTGCAAAAAAATCGATAAAAATCGGTAAAATCGACATCGATCGATAACGAAAAGTGGACTGTGACACCCGCCGGGGCCCGAAGTGTATGTGTGCCAAGTTTGGTCCGGATACGGCGGAGCCGGGTAAGCCAGCTAGTATTTGATATTTCATAATTGATCAATTCGAGCCTTTCTCTTGTGAGAAGTCCAAGTGCCTACAAAAATTTACCTCAGCAGGAACTCAAATAGAATCACAAAAATTACAAACGAAATAAGAGCTGTATGAAAGTGCATAGCTCGAAAAAAAAACTTAGCCCACGGTTTCTGTATCAAAACATTTTATTTTGCCTTAGGATATCTGCAAGATATTCCCCAAACTCTCCTCTTATTTTTAACCTTATATATAGTTCTCATCTCTCGCTTTCAACTCCATGACTCTTTCAAAATATCCTTCTAAATGGCCTCACAGCTTTCCAAGGAATATCGCGTTCCATTCTTTGAAATCTTCCACCCCGAAATTCATTGTCGCGTGAGTGTTGAATGTTGCGAACGCAAAAGCGTGTGGGAGCGGTGTCAAAATGAGAGTATCCATTTCAACGCCAAAGCTCTAGAGTTCGCTTGCATATCGGGAAAAAGAAAAGATTGTGAAGGAATTTTTTGTATGAAAACATTTATGTAGTTCAACAATAGCACAGTGCTGGGCTTGATACGAAACTTCTCTCAGATTCCGCTTCTTGAAGTATGAAATGCATGCCTTCAAAAGTTGGTTTCCCAGTATCAATTTTTGTACAGAAAAACAATTAAGAGCACGATTTGTGAAATAAAACTGCAAGAATATAACCAAACATTCAGTAAAATTTGATGATTTTGTAGTCTGCATGCGGCATAGATTGAAATTTCGGCAGGTGCCCGAACACTCTAGAAATCTTCCTTTCTTTAAGGTAAAAGTTTCATGTGATGAGTTCTATAGCAATGAATTGATGTTCAGAGAGTAGAAGCACGCCCATTCTCCGAAATTCAACTCAACATTAGATTTTCCAACCAAATTTAGAATCTTCCATAATTCCACAGCGTTCATGAAGTTTTACTCAGAGCTAAAATGAGTTACTGTTCAATTCGACTAACGAGCTCAGTAGACAGTGTTGATTTTCGTTTAGTCAGCCAGTTTTTCAAAAATTAAACGACTGAAAGCGAGGGCTAGCTTCTATATATTCAAGCTATTTTTTCACACAAAACCAAAACCAACAACAGCTAAAGTGCTTTAGTGAGAGCTGCAAACGATGACCTAAGAATGTTGATTTACGGTAAATGTCAAGTACTTGTCGATAAGGTATTACTCAGCTCTCGTTTATCACCTGCGGAAGTGATTTTAAGGAAACCTAGGTCTGACGTACTAGTAGGGCGCTTCTAAAAATTAGGATAAAACTTCTAGCTTTCAATAATCGTGTTTTTTTTGAAGGCGCATCATTTTTTGCGTGGTGAATAATTTTGAATTTCTAAATTTTGATTTCAACACATGTCTAACTAGGATTTGTGAATGACAAATGATGCACGTGAACGTCGAAAAGAAAGAGGAGAGGGAAAAGATTAAAGGAACCATCCGTTATGGTGTGATATAATGATAGCCAATTCAACAAATTGCACTGGCAGAAGAGTTACATTTCTGTCGAGTATCGTTGCATTTTTGCACATTTTGCGATGACGCCCTTCTTTCTCATAATTTTATCTCATGATTTTTTAAAGCCCGAATATTTTGCAACTTTCACATGTTGTAGGTGCACGAACTTGTGGATGCACAAAGGAATCTCGTATTGCTTGTTTCTACTTTGCTTTGAATTCATAAAAATCACACGGACTTACTTGAAAATTATGCAAACCTAAAGCGATAGTCACTCTACTACAAAATACTTTTCAATGACAAGAATATAAGAAAAACGATATCAATTTTGTTCAATACAGCAGAAGTGGAAAGATCGTTAACAAATGGTAGACTTTCTCTATTTTTAACTTTGAAAAAACTAGAGCAATTCAAAAAGGAATTTTTATCTCCTTGGTAAGCCAAAAAGCGAGTACTTTTGATTTTATATAACATCAAACCCTTGTTTGACCACATGACTTTTAAAAACCGTTCTAGAGGAGATCTAGTTTAGTTCCTTGATTTTGTAAAACATGCATTATTATGGGTCAACATAATATTCTACTTCCTTGCTTCAAAGGCTCCTTCGAGGCACCATATTATCTTATTAGTCCTTTTTTATTCAATAATCTCCTAATTTATTTACTTATCTATTCAGTGTTATGGTGGCCTAAGCCCGGACAGAGTTCACGCGATTTGATCGTCGCGATTTTCATGCATTTTCATTTTACATTCAAAAAACTTCGAGCTGGAAAAGTATCACAACCGAAATGTATGCTGATCGGCATGCAATAAACTCGTAACAGTTGTCTTGTAGCGATTGAATCGCGATGATCAAATCGCGTGAACTCTGTCCTAACGAACATGTGAGTGCGGAATCAAAAAAAAACGTAGACAATTGAATTACCACTTTACCGGTGTGAAAAATTAACCACTAAACAGCAAATTTTTCATGTGCATAACGTCGCTTGTGTTCTAAACCTTATCCTTGTTACCATATTTCGAAATTTCTTTATATGTCGTAAAGATTCCAAAATCTCGCTCCGAATAAAAATGGCTCCTTCTGTAGTGATATAAATATTGCAAAAATAATTCGAATAGGAATGTGCTAAACCGTGCTCCTCATAGGTACTCTTCTTCTCTTCCCTGGCGTGCAAGTTTTGCACACTTCGCTAAATCCATAGATGTGTTCCTTGACTAACGATAGTTATTTTGAGGATGTAGCTCTCTTTGAGCTGAAAATAGCTTCAATGCTATTGTACCTGTATATAAGTTTATGGCTGAACGCTTCTAGCACGTCTTAGCTTCAAAAAGTTCCACAGTGCAATATGTGGCTTAAATCACCCGTTACAAACTCTTCTCAGAGAAAATGTCAAGTTGCGCTTGGCGAAAGATGCGGTTACTCGATTATTTCATTGCTTTTCACCTGCTCATACGAGCGTGAAATTTGCTCTTTCGCAAGGTTGACTGCTTATACCGAATAATTTGAAATTGTGACTTTTCTAGGCAGCTGCCGCGCCTCACTCTTCGTCATCCTTCGGTCGACGCCGACGCCATGCCCTTGTCAGTGGATGGAGAAACGGAACTTCCGAACGAATTTCTCACTATTCGCACTTCGCAAAGGCGATGGACTGAATCGGAATCGGTACGCTACGTTTTAGTATACTTCTAACACGGTGGACTGCTTTCGCGCAAAGAAAAAAGTGTCATCACCGACTCCCATGGAAAAATCCTTTACCCGATCTAGCCATGCACACTCCGTCTCAGTCGACTAAGTAAGTCTAAACATCAGCACGCGCTCGCAGCTACGAGGCGCAGTGTGTTTGCGCGCTATGAGTATGAAACAAAGGGGTCCCTTCACGAATTACCATAGCATTTGCAGGCATAAAAATGCCAAAAAGAAGAACAGGCTCAGGCTAATTTACCCTCTAATTCAGCGAGATTGGAGACTGAAAGGCGATCGCTCGCGCCAGTCTGCGTCTCTCTCGCGAGCGTGCTCTCTTATCATCCTTTGGCCTCAATTAGGTCACGAAGCCCCGCCTTCCAGCCGCCAATCCAGTTGAAAGGATATATCGTGTCGCAACCACATCTTAAAATGCAAGTGTAGATAGGACGGCTATTAGCGAACAAAAAGAATCCTCATGTCAGCGACAGGCTTCTTCCAAGCGGACATCTGCCACAAACCATTCTTCCCAATAGATTACTGCCACTACCAAATGACCACGCCTGTGAACCCTATCGCCGTCAGAACGCTTCAATCAGCAGTGAAAGGGAATGGGGAGGAGCACTTTCAGAGAAACAAATCGATTCCAGTCATTTATTTGAACATTAGGTAGAAAATTAACTATATCATAAAATAACCGCTAAAAATTGGCTTCGAAACACTCATTTTTTCATTTTTTCATTCTCATTTTAGAACACATTTTTTGCGCTTATCAAAATTATGACTTTTTGAACAGAGAGCAACAAATCTAGCTTTTTGATTGCTTGAAACGTCGTGAAAATTGTGATATATGGCTGTCAAAAACCGTTGAAAACTCGGCTGACCAAAATCGTTTGACCCATTGACGACAACGCCTAATTTTTGCTTAGCAGCGCTGTGGGATAGAGCGATTTTGCACAACACTTCAGGCGTAGGAAGGTTTGTGCTTATTTGCGAAGTGCGAGGTTGTTTTTCAAACACAAACGTTTTTTTGAACGGCGGAATCTACACATCCCAAGAGTTTAAAAAACTGGAAAAAATATCAATCTATGGAAGAAATACTAGGCCTAAAGAACATGACCTTGCAACAGGTGTGGACCACCAGTAGTTCGCATCGTTCCTGGCACCAAAAAGTGCGTGGGCCACCGCTGGTCCACATTGTCGTCAATGGGATAAACTGACAGGCTCTCAAACTTATGACAATGCAAACCAAATAGTTACTTCAACAAGGGAAAGTTCTGAAGAACAAAAAGACGGAACAAGACTGTTTACAAAAGTGTTGTCATGCATGTCTTCATTATACCTTTCCCAAAGCGAAACTTATTGTGTAAGTAGAATTCATTGTACCGGAGCAATGATGCAAAAATTGCTGCAATATCTGTTCATGTTTCATTTTCTGCAGCAGTGTAGTGAGAAAGAATTTGTGTAAATATCATGCTAATGGCAAATGATATTAGTTGCTATGCAGAGCTAGCTATGCGTGCAAATGTCACCTTCTTTTGCGGATTATAGTGTTGCTAGTGCTATATAAAGCGAGGTTAGCCGAGGAATTATGCTGACAAGGTCTTGTGGTCTGAAATAAGTCCATCGAGATCCCAATTCAACTTTTATCGAGTAGTTGTACTTTACCAGTACAATACGATTCATTTCTCTTTTACTAAGCAATCGTTGGAGGACACTGGATCACTTATGAGTTTGCACAATTTATTAAGTTGTAACAGAACTAATGCAAGTTTTCCAAATCTTCAGCCTGTATTACTATAACTTTTTACAGATATGGTCAATCCGTTTCTAATAAAAACTGCTGCAATCAGCAAAACTTTTGCAATCTAGTACGCAATACTATGCCGTTGTAGCTTTGCTGGGAAAAATTTCATGGCCTGAAGATTGTCAGGCATTTTCTTGAAAAAATCTTTGGTTTGGGAGACCATAACTTACTACGCAATGTAGTAGGATGATACAAACTCACTCGTTGCGTAGGCAATAGTTGATTATGCAGCAGCGTTAAGCTTGAATTGTACGAAAAATTATTGCTAAAAAATATTGCAAAAATTCGTATTCACTCATTCTTCTATTGCTCTGAAAAAGTGCCTTTTTGCTGTTTTTTGGTTTTCCTCGCCGCCAAGGAGAATAACAGCTTCCGGGTTCTCTTGCTTCAAATGGTCTACGTCTATTCTTTCTGAAATGACGAAAGCTCTGCAAACGCTTGCACCTAGACGTTCCATACGCCACATAACAGCACCGGTTGTTTGGGTTTGAAGTGAAATTTCTCGGTCTGGAAAGTTTTAAGAAATTTGCTTCGATGTGCATTTTGTAGCACAGAACACCAACACATACAAACCTTGCCCCAACTTGCAAAAAAATTTTTACTTTCTGCGGTTGGTTTAGAACAAAGAGCATAAAATTAAATAATTGCAGGACTTAGTCCCTTAATTTCGAAAGCACGTAATTCCGAGATGAACCCGCTCCTCTCGAAGCGAAACTATGCCTAAGAAATTAGTAAAAGAGTGTTTTCAGAAGATGTGCATAGCTTTTTGAGGCATAAAACTTTGCCTTGAACCAAAGCTTTGAAAAAGAGGTGTGAAAACCTAACATTTATTAGCTCAGCGGGTAACTGTTACGCTTTTTGTTGTAGTTTTTGGAAATCTTGAACGCCCCATAATTACGACGTGTGTGCAGGGTTGAAATATCGGTACCGTCGCATTCATGGTTGTTAAAAGTCTGTTTTGATCCCATTTTTGTAAATGAGTTGGCATTCTTTCAAGTGAAGCGAGAGATCGGATAAAGTGTAGACACAGAAAATATTCTATAGAGTTGATATGGGAGGATGATACAAACGTATCTGAGTCGTTAAAATGTCGATACAAATGCGCCACCTCTGCAATCATCGAGATCCCAACAAAGAAGACGTCATTAAGGAAATTTGAAAAATATCTTTAAGCTTCCTGTATTGCTTTCCAGAGGATGCAAGTAAAAAGAAGAATTTTGGAAAGCCTTTGAATTTTTTTTGATATTTTTCACCCCTCATCTCTGAAACGCTAAAGGCACCGGAGCACTTACATGTAGACGGTGCTGGAATACGGTTTGAAATACGGTCAAACGGGGGTGGAGGAACGAACACTTCAGATGCGCATCGCCTCAGCGGACTACTCGTCCCAGCACGACGCACAACAGTAGGACGAAAGGACCAACAGACCCAGGAGGCAGTGCCTAATTGAGGTGTTCGTTCCTCTCCCCGTCAAACGGTAAATTTCGAGCAAGTGAAGGCTTAAGGTGACGTTTTTGTATCGACTCTGAAACAGAAAAATTCCAGCAAATAACGCACAATTGTTTGCGATTCCGCAAAGAAAAATCTTCAAAAACAACCCGTGAAAAATAGTGGCGTTATCCGTTTAAGCAGTGAATGAAATATATGGGCGCGTCGCCTAGCAATCTAACCATATCCCATTTTCTGAAAAACAATTGTCAGGAGGAAGTATTAGACAACAGCCATTAGCTATTACGCTTCATGCTGCCGTTTTGCTGTTCCCATTTATTTTCAGTCAAGCATGAAATTTTTGTTACTGCTGTTTTTACAAGCGCCTCGAAGAAATTTCTAATTCTAACAATAAGTGGATTTTTGTTATCCTAGTTCCTTACCCTCGTGTGAAAAGTGTGAAAAGTGATTGAAAACTCACTACTTTTTTGTTCTGGTTCGATCAAGATAAAACAATATTGTTTCACAATTTATTTAGTAAGTTAAGCCTTGTTACAAAAAATCTATTAAGGATGAGGGGGATGATAGAAGCTTGAAAAAATTGTTTTGTATACTCAGCAACTTCATAGATCAAGCATTTTGTCTTCATTTTCAAACTGAACTTCAGTTTTATCTCGTTTTTTTTTCTTACAGATTTACCCCTCAAATTTCATCTCAGTTGCCCAGAATATTTTTTGGCCTTCTTGCATGAAAAGGCCTAAAATTCCACCTATCCATCAGAGACATTCAGAGCGTCCAGCATGCGTTCTAGTGTATAATTTTCCATTTAGCTAGACAAAGGCCAGAATGCGCGCAGATTTTTTTTGCATGCTTGTCCATTTGTCTTGTAAGAGCTTTAGTGAATTTGGTACTTCATGTTCTAGTAGCTTCGTTACCTTACCGGCTACACATGATTTTGGTAGAAATTAGCGTGACTGAATTAAAGTTGTACATGGTTTCCAATCCAGGAATTTTCTAAAAGTATACTAAGTCTCAAAGCTACTAAATTCCTACAACATTTCATTAGATCATTCTTAGAAGACAGGACCTTAAATTGTAAACTAGAATCCAAGGCTTCAACACTCCTTTTGGAATTGAAGGAATGTAAACTGGCTTGGCACAATTTGTATGTAGAAACTCAAAGTTGAAGAATCTTCTCAAGTTTTTGTCGTTTGTTCGTTGAAGACAAAACCTATAGAACTCGCCTTAACGACATAATCCGATAAAAGTAAACAAGTTAGGAAGTATAATAGTTTTTATATCTAATATCTAGATGTACAAATTTCAGATTTTTCGGAATTTAGCTGAGCTATTTTTTTGCAGTAGAGCTCTCTGGTTCTTTTAACTCACCTTATCTCAACAAAAGTCTCCTTCAAGGGACTATTCAACTCCCTGTCTGTGTGTTTACAATCTCTTGCATGCTTTCTTCAAAATAAGGATTATTTGTAATGGTTGAGACCGTCTTGGACTTCGCAGCCAAAAATGTTATTGAATTTTTGAAGAATTTGAATAAAGTGGCTGTATGTTTATGTTGAATTTGCTGGATGCTTTTTTTGGTTTTTTTAATCTGAATCAAAAAAAAATGTTTTGTCCCTCTGTGTAGTTCTAAAGCAATGATCTCTCAGTTTTTCATAAGGTCATCATAATTCACGACAAGGAAGGGAACTATGCAGTGCTTCCTCCTTTTGTTCATCGCGAATTCTTTGGCTTCTAGGGCGTTTTGCGCTGCAAAGAAGCCAGAGAGTAAAGCCCTGTTTAGAGTCTTCCATGCAAATTCAGTACTCCTTGTGTGGGCGAAAGCAAAGCGCTTCCAGCAAACCACTTCTCGTCCTGTTTTTTCCTCTCAAGCGGGCCAGCTCAGCCGTCAGCGCAACAAAATTAAGATAATCAGTTCTATTTGAAATCGCTTACGGTTTGCTACATCCTTCACATCCGTTTTGTTGTTCCCTTTTTTGTAAAATGAACAGCTACAGTGGACTTGCCTTATTTTCAGCGCTGTAGAAGTTTTCACAGAAAATCTAGCTGGAAGTTATAAAAGTGATAGAGGTTATCTTCAGCAGCTCCTAGCATATTTGGAAATGAATCTTTTCAACTTCCAAATTTTTGATCTTCAGTTCTTAAATTCTCTAATATCAATATAGGCTGGTGCTATCCTAGAAAATGGTCAAGAATGTTTTCCATGTGTGTGTTTTAAGAAGTTGGGGCGCCATAAACCATCCGATTATCCACAGTGATCCCTCCCACCTCTTCACATAAATAGTCTAAAGAGTTTTCACAGTAATTCAAAAACCTGAACTATTAGGCTGTCCCAAAAGTTTTGTCCGTTTTTTCAACCGATCATAAAAATACGTGGAACAAAGACATGGAAACGCTCTAAGCACTACCCGACGCATCTTTTCCTCCTCTTTCTAACTGTCAAGGCCACATGCCGATTACTCTTTTGCTTACTGAGATAAACGCCGAGATTTCGAACCCATGGTCTTTACTTTGTCCAAGTTTGGCGATTTTTGTTTTACAGTCTTCATTTTCAACTTTTGGAAGACCTTCGATTGCCCTCAGATAGAGTAAGCAAAGGGCAATGCAATGCAATTATTTGTCATATCTAACTGGCTTTTCAATATTTTTAAAGATAATTTTTTCAAAAGTCTTCACTTTTGCGAAGTTCTAAAATACAGAAACGCCTCGAACACTAACAAATCATCGGATTTTGAAGCTTCCAGAAACCGATTACGTTATTCACTCTTTTTACGAAGCAAATGAGCGTTTACCGCCTCGAAATATAAGATTTTGCAATTTACGTGTACATACACGCTGGGGTGGGGTCAAATCCAAGAATTATGAAAATTTTATCGCTAAAGACCCCGCAAATTGGAGAGAAAATATACTCACTGGAAAGAGGAGAAAAAGCTGCATCGAATAACACCTTAGTTGTGCGCCGTTTCATGATGGGCTTTTGGCATCACCAAAAGTGTAATTTGATAGCATCAGAAAAATAATTCTAAAAAATTTTCAAGGCTGGCTATAGATGCCGCAAAATTGCATTATATTGCCCTTTGTTTGCTCTATCTAACTGTTGCCAAAGCTTTTCCGAAAGTCAAAAGTAAAGATTGTAAAAAATTGCCAAACTTGGACATAGTAAAAACCATGGGTGCGAAATTTCGGCGTTTATCTCAGTAAACAAAAAATTAATCGGCATGGAAGCATGACAGTTAGGAAGAGAAGGAAAAGTTGCGTCGGATAGTGCTTAGAGCGTTTCCCTATCTTCGTTCCACGCGTTTTTATGATAGGTTGAAAAAACGGACAAAACTTTCGGGACAACCTAATATGTCGCTACGCTGTTATTTTTGGGTGATTTCCCAATTTGAATGTTCGAGTTTTATTTCTTCTCATTTTCCCTCCATTCTTCTTTAGTATGAAACAGTTTTATGTATAGACGAGGCCTTCCCGGAGGCGATGAAAATACTAATTTCCATAGTTCAGGAGTTAAGAAAAAAAATAAAGAATAGGTTTTATTTTCGCCGCTGCATATAAAATTATCAGAAGCGGGTTTTTCTGATTTATGCTCCCCCCTCTTCCCTCCGCTCCCCCTCCTTTCCCCGTTTTGCAATAAGCGGGACCACAGTGCAGGCGAAGAATATGAAAAATGCTGGTGAGGCTCTGACCCCCCATACAGTATGCTATAACAATAATTCCGCGCCAACACGCTATGGAATCTAGAGCGGACGGGGGTTACGGTAGCGTGCTGTGCAGTGAGACTTTTAAAAATTTGAAAATAGAGGTCCAAAGCAGGTCTCATATTATTCAACTTTACGAATACAATATTGCGATAAGAATTTCGTCATCTTCATCAAGCAAGCATTAAATGAACCTCCAGCTCCATTCTTCTCATGCTCGTTATGAAAAGCAATAATTTTCTTTTCGCTGTTCATATAGGTCGCAAATAATTATGCAGGTTTCAACACTCCCAAAAAATTCCTTCGCCAAGAAAGGCGATGTTTAGCACCATTATGTCATTAGTATTCAACTCCTAAGAGCTGGTGCTCTTCGTTTAAGTTCATGTCAAAATTGTTTGAATTTCTTTTGTTCTTAAATAGGACTGAAATTGAATTCAAATCTAAATGAATCTGTGCTTCTGCAAGACATTCACTTTAAGAAAATCAGCATTTTTTCTGCAAAGTGACTGACATTATCTCAAAGAAAGCGTTGCTCAGAACAATAGAGAACTTTGCAGGATAATTGAATTGCTCTTTACGGGATCAGTGGGTGGGCGAATAGGAGAATTCACAGATATGCTGTTATCTTCTTAGTTTTGCGTAATCCACCTCTCAGCCTCTTCGATAGTTCTAGAGCCATTTCTCCAAGCTGAGAGAAAACAGCTGAAATTCTCCTAGCTGAGTTAATTACTCAACGAAGCGGATCGATCTAGACCCCAGTGAGAAGGGAGGGGCAAAAGGCCAGAGCTTTAACTACAATAAGCAGATAAGTGACGTCATCGATTGCTTTTCCTATTCTATAGAATTTAGCTTTTTATTGTATGTGATGCTTGGTGCCAGAAAGAGTAAACAAATTCGTTGTATTCGAGAAATAGCCTTTTAGCCAGGCACAAACAATCGCAATCCATCCACTCCGTTTTTTATGAAACTGTAGATCAAATTGAATCCTTCCAGAATTTCCATTAAATCGAATATCAGGAAACTAGAACAAGTCGAATTTCTTAAAGTCCTTTAGCTCAAAACAAGACCTTATGTCACATTTCAATGTTTTCATTTTTTATATAATTGCTGAAAAACTGGAAGTGCAAGAGAAATTCTCCCATAAGATTTCCCCGTTTATTCTTCTCAACTTGAGTACAGTCACATCAACTTATTTCCCTAATCTTGAGAATATTTTCATGTATTAAATAAGGTGACTCAATTCATTCCATTCTGAAGTGAGATCAAATGATGTAGCAGCCACTTGTTTTTCAAATCAAATGTCATAAGTTTTTATCAAATACATTTAGCATCATTTGGCATTTCGTTTTCAACAGCAAAAGAGTTTTCTATACTTTCGCTTAATTAATCATATTGGACGCCCAATTGTATGATTTTTTTCCATCCAAAAAAGAATATAGCAAGTCAGTTTGATCCATCTAGGTTATGGTTTATGGTTGGTTTTTTGCTGTTGAAATCTAATATGCATACCCAGTTCGTTTCAAAGAATTCAACTCTGTTCAAAGGATACGGTTGAATCACCATTGAACTTTCGAACAATTACTGCGTCTTCAGCTTCGTGAATTTAGCTACATTTGCAAAAGAATTGGTAAAAAAGTCAAGAAACCTTTTTCCCACGCAAAAGTGGCTAAACGCATTTTTTTAACAAGAAGAACTTCAAAAAGCTTCGAGGAAAAACAAGGATTATTACGACCTTGTTGGACCAGAGGAGCATGAAAAAATGAGTGCTCGTGCATTGAACGATTTTCATTTCCTAGAGTTCTGTTACATCCTTCCTTCTGCTCCCCTTCCCCCTCATATCCAAATCTCGCAAAATTAGTATAAACGTTTCATTTCCGGTCTGACATCCGTAGCTGTTATTCTCATTGTTCTTAGTCAATCTGCTCGTTCCATTTCGCCCTCTGCGCCTGTCAATCAGACGGCTTGTTAGGCTATATGTCATAAGGGGGTTATTGGCTTTCCATTTATTACCCCTTGTACAAGCCATATGTATCTCATCAAGCCAGCCTAGAGATTTTCTTCGGAGGGTATGTATGCAGAAGCAAATTAGGTTGTTCCCATCCGCCAGCATCGTCTTAGTTTTCTTGCATGGGAATGTTCCCAAAGGATAAATTTCACTTTCATAGTGATTTATCGTTGCATACAAGGAAGTCAGAGTAATTCCGAAAAGGAGAGCATGTTCGGAGAAAAAGTAATATAGAGAAGGAGTGTTTTGCTTCATTTTTAGGAAGCTTTTGGAAAGCTAAGAATTTTTATTGAATCTCCTAGAGGTAAAAAAATACATTGTAAAAGAATACTGTTCAAAATCTGACCTTGTTCGATTTGAATGGGAATCGTGCTAAATTTTTCAGTGATTCTGTTGTGTAGGAGTTGATAATGTTTCACGCTAAAAAAGTTTTTTTGAGTTTTCTCAGTTTTTTTCTGATTTATTCTGCTGATTTTTTATTACATATTATCATATTTTTAATCATTCTTTATTTCTATTTCGCAGTGGCATTCTTTCATAACGAAAAACTCTAGTTACCATTTGAATTACAGTAACCGAACTTTGTGCTAATCTCCACCCTCCATTAATGGGTCGTTGGCTAAGAACATTAATGGCTTTTCAAAAGAACCGCCTCTTACCTCGGTAAAAACTACGCCTACCACATCACTGAGCAGAATTTCCTAATAGCCATATGTAGCCAACATTTTCTCCTGGCTGACACTTAATGAGCCGAAATAATGGAGAGATTGTAGCTTAGATATGAGCGTCAGCATAGATTGGGAATATATGGAAAATGACGCTTGATTGCTGCTTCAAGGATGGACAACGATGATGGGAAAATGTAGGCTGGATAAAATAGGCCAAACTATCCAAAGAACTGTTCACGACTTTTGCTTCGAAAATTTACAGTTTTGACAATTCATTTCCCTCCCAATTTTTATGCCATGGATGGCTTATAAATCTCAAAAGCAACTCTCTCCTGTTCCTGTCGCTTTCCTATCCGCTGAAGTTTGTACTCACCGGATTGCAAAGCATGCTTCTTTGCCCCGTTTGTCTGTCCATGCGCTACATCCTTCTCATTTCGTCTGTGACACCGTGATTTGGATTGAAAATTGGAATCAAATTTTTTCTTTTAATCGTCCTCAAAATGCAAAACCTTCCGTAAACACCATCTCATGCAAATATCTTGACCAAACTAAAAGAGGGAGGGATAGCAGAACTCTAAACAACTTTGAAAGTGTTTTACTTGGGTCACAATGCAAGGAATGCACTTCAAAATAAATAATCAAATTATTATAATTCAATTGTTGGTTAGCTCCGTGACTTTTGTTGAATTTGAATAATTTATTTGCAAGCGGAGGGGTAGGGGGGGGGGGGGAGGCAAGAGTGAGATGCTTGTATGGCTAATTTTCGCAGACTTCCAATTCTGAATCCCACAAAAAGGAGTCGTGCGCTTCCCTCCATCCCTCCCTCCCAAAATTTTTTAGCCGCGCCAAAAGTCTGTCCTTCCAACGATTGGTGTGATTCCGACAGAAAACCTATCCTGAAGTACACTGACCAGAAAGATTTTACATTATCTTTGCACTGTGTGAGAAGTGTTCCCTTCGCTTAAAATTTTTTGTAATCTCCTGCCGTTGCCACTTTCCGGCTCAGACACTCATATGGAAGTTTCTGCACCCGGGGATTTGCCTGCAGCTTCTAATCCCCGTCTGGGCTCATCGGGAACAGTAGGTGTGGTGTCGCTGAGTGCGAATGCATTGTTCCCGTCATTACATAAAACGAATAGCGCGAATACTCGATTACTGCCAGCGGCAGCGCCGAGCAGGTGAAGTGATTCGGACTCGGCTCGGCTCCGCTTCGCCCAAACAACCCCGTCAGCCCCGTCCTAGCCAGCCCCGTCCACGTCGTTGATATGTTGGATTGACATCCAGGAGATCCTCCGTCTACCAGCTGATGGCGATTTCCGCCAAGCTATTTATCAAAGTAAGGGCCAATGGATTTCCGACGCTTTTCGCTACTTTTTCATCTCGATGAATGCGCTCTCCAGGCTCATCCAAGCGCATTTTTCTCTTTCATTGATTGTTGCTAAGGATGCACTCTCGGGTGCATACGGTAATCCCTTTTGGGCAGGTAATCTAGCAGAGCTCTACTACTGCTTCCAGAAAATTCATCGCAGTGAAAATGCAGCGCTCACCTTTTAAGCTTCCGTAGCCTCTGTTTAATCGGCTGATGTTGGTAATAGTTATAAACACCGAACTCGAGTGCATGGGCCGCGAACTATTGCTTAGGGTTCATTTATTTATTTTATCACTGTGAATGTGGCATCTGAAACGCTCATAAGCAAGCATCATCTCCAGAAACATTTTATAGCTAAAATGAGAACTTTTTACAGATTCTTTTCCTTGAATGAATTTGCTCATTATCAAGTATGCTATGGCAATTGTTTCTATTGAGCTCTTTCTGTTTCTAAAAAATCCTTCTTTTTATTTTGAATCATTCTCATCCAAACTCAGCTCCATTTCTTGTCCCTAACGGCAGCAAACGTCATGTTCTTTCAAAAGTGTGATTCCCGCTATTACCAACAAAATTTTAAAATTAGAAAAATTTTTTGGTTATCACAATACTATTGTGTAACTGTAGTAATCCCGCTCTCAAGTAGAATAGGCTGTTTCAAATAAGTTACAAAAGCCGATGGATCTGCACCATTGATTTTTTTTTAAGAGATCTGTGCAGGGAAGTCCACGGCCTACGGGCCTACGCTACAACACGAACGATTCCTCCCAATCGCTGTCGCCATGCGATTTGGCAATTTTCCAAAAGTCTGCCAATCCACCGCCCGCGTAACTCAAGTGCTTAGGGCATATAGCTTTTGTAAAATTATGCGTGTATGCCAGATCTTGCCTACACAGAGTGCGCTTAAGGAGTATTATCAATAACTTTGCAACCCAAATCGCGCGAGGTATGAACTATCCCTGAAGGTTATGGCACTGAAGACATGTTGATAAGCTTCATTCGCGCCGGCAACTGGTACAAGTTGCGACATGTGGAGGGAGATGCGTGATTTGTGGGGCATGTCCGCGAGGCCTTACCTAACTAATGCATGATACAGAATGTGAATTTTTTTTTCAAACTAACTCTCAGTCTTGAATAAATCACCCACGGACGCGATATTTCTGTATGTCTTTTTCCTACTTTTCTGATCCATTTTTTGGTTATTTTAGATTCGCATCATCACTTGTAAGAATCTAAGCTTAAGTATCTAACCCCTAACAAAATCATTGAAGCTTTTCGCAGCTTATATTAGGTCGTTTCATAAGTCCGTCGACTTTTTATTTTTGTCGCCGTTTTTCGATGAAGCGGTCGGTTTAGGGCAAAGTACCTATACCATTGAAAAGAGAAAATCTTGCTTTACAAAAACTGTTGTTCGTTTTTGGAGCAAACTTGAATTCCCTTCTTTTACGACTTATCAAAGCAAAACATTGTCAATGCTCTTTATTCTCAAATTCACATTTTCACCTAATCATTCTCTTCACCCATAAAATGTCAATTTTTACATGCATCTCAACGAGTGCAATCTTCTTATAGCAATTCTTGCCATTATTAGGTGTTCAGCTTTGTCAGTTAATTTGCGCTCTTGAATCATAGGAAGATTACCTTTACTATCAGCTAATCCTTGCCATTTGTGGTTTTTGAGTTCAATCGGTACAAACTTTGCTTTCAATGTATTCTACTAGCAAAATGGCGCAATAAATTCTTCTGTTCATTAGTCGCTAGGCATCTGCTGAGACCTATGTTTTATCTCGTTTGTAAAGAGAATTAGATACATTCAAAAAAGAGACTTGTAGAGTCTGCTGAGTATTCAAGATTATTCGAAAAGAATGCTTTTTTATCGCATTGATGTCAATTTTCTTGTTTTTTTTTCTACCATTTAGCAATAAGTTCTACTCAAATGTAATTTCAGTGATTATTGTAAACATTGGAAACTATAAAGGGTTCTTATTAGACTTGTCTCTTGTGATCGGCACACTGTTGGTGTACGGTACTCGAACGGTATGAGTGTTAAGTCATGTGAACGGGCACATCCTAAAATATTGCCATCTCTGTAGGCTGATGCGCAATTGGTCTCTCTAGAATGTATTCAAACGCTCTGGATAATTCGGTTAACCATGGGACGGTTTTGAGCTTCATGCAAGCGCAAAAAGCTAACCATACAAGCGGAAAAAAGAAAAAGGAATGAAATATTTTGTGTATTCGGATAAGCAAATTTGAAACATTTTTTCTCGCTTTTAGCTATTTCCAAATACGACTAAATTACACCTGATATGATTGCCGCTTTGCAACTTCTAAATCACTAAATTCCAGGGACGACTTCGTGACTCACGCGAATCATCGGGCTTCGACGATTCGCACGATCTTCTCGATGACGCTTTGCCGCAGGCGATGACCGCACCGGTATCGCCTTCGGTGCCGCTAAGCGCTAGCAGGTAAACTTTTACTCAACCCAAAATGTCTGAATTACCCGCAGTAAAAAGAGCGCTTTGCAGTCATTCGGACGGATGGAAGTACTCGTCGCAGAAGTTGCTGTGGAAACTGAAACCTCGTTACATCAATTTCAGCCATGCATCGAGCACTTCGTCATCGACGGATTCAGCCTGGAAGTCCCTGGTAAGCTTTTTCCTCAGTCCTAGGGAAAATGCCATTTCATAATCAACTTGTCCATTTGCGACTTTGTGAGAATCATCAACCTTATAATTAGTTATCGTCTCCGTGAGAATCTGAACAGAATCTCGAAAGGATATGCATAATCTACCTATATTCTTACAAAATTTTGGCCGCAAAATACATCAGCTTGATTTCTTGGAGATAGCTGTTCTTTGTGTCAGGATAGTAGCCTTCTTTGTAAAAAAAAATTACGTTTACCAACTCTTCCCGGCACAAACAAATAAAATCAGATGAAATAATCATGCGATTTCTTGCAAAATTCAGTTGATAAATATAGTTCATGCTAAGTAGTACAAATCACAATGCGAACAAAATAATAAAATACTAGGCAAAGAAAATTTACGTCAAATTTTCTGCGACACATAATGTTTATGGGTTTTTTTAGAATACTCTCAGGCTGCAAATCTGTGTTCTAGGAATCAGCATTAAAATTACACTCATTTAGCTTCTGGTTTCACTCAAATCTCAGAAAAACCTCCGCTGATCTATCTCCTGCAAAATATCTAATCCCATCATCTGCCCCCATAGTCATCAACTTCTATAGCCATAAAATACCCTCTTAATTCTGTCATATATCATTAACACATTAAGCTTCACGATATCCCATTACTAGCGAGATAACCATGCAATACTCAAGATAGATGGGTTACAGCTTATCGCCCGTAAAAAAAATTATCAAATGATTATGAGATTGAAATTAGAGAGGAGTGTCTTATTCCCGCTTGAACAAAATTCTACCTAATTCTATATAGTTGGCGCAACAGAAGCAACTGCATGCGTTCAAAGTGTGTTTGAATCGAAATCCTGAATTTTAACTATTTTCGCTAGACTGAAGCTAACTCAATGAAGTTTTAGGCAAGGTCAAGTGTCTAGGATATGCAAATTTTTGAAGAAATTCAAATAACTCATCCGATCGGAGACTTGTATTTAAGTATTCCAGTCATATGTTTTCTTTCATATCGGATTGGTCCATAAGAACCAAAATTCTTGAGTTTCTTTTTAAAATTTATTCCAAAATTCTTCTCCTAAAGTGCGGTTCATAATTATACGAACACCTTGAATTTTGAAAGTTTTTGGACTTTTTGGAAGGAACTCAAAAAGCCGTTGGTACCACACGATAGAGCACAGCCGAAAACGGTATATGATCCATAAGAATGGAAATCGATGTCAATCTTAGGAGTGTTTTTGCGCCTAATGCGAATTTTGAGCGGTTCATAATTATACGAACACCTCAAACAAAGGTCCATTTTTCATTCAAGATTGCAATCTTTCGAGTCCAAATTTTTTGTAGAGTTACAGTAACAAAGTCTGACATATCTGCTACACACTAAACCCAGTGCAGTTCAAAAAGAGGATCTTTACTTCCTTTTGATTGCTCTAAATGCTTTTGGAGTGATTGCGCTCCAAAAACATCCGTTCTTCTGTAGTTCACGCACTCTAATTAGCTTCCACCAAGGCTATGAGATAAAATAAGCTACTTTGATAGGTATTTTGTTTGACGCTTGGAAAATCTATGCGTTTTTCGTGCCGCTTTTCAACCAAGTTCCAACCTCACCCTAAAGTTGGCACGATTTCGAGCCTCAAAACTCAGCTTTTCTCCGGCGCAAACACTTGATATGAAGCAGCTGCATTGTTTGCATGTTGATGTATCCATGTCAAAGTTTTTGGGTTTTTTGTAGAACTGATCTTGAGGCTATGGAGCTACAAACCAAATAAAGATGTAACTGCAATAGTAAAAACAGTGGTTTTAGTGAAATGATGTCTGCGTGGCCGAAACAAACGCTCAACGCCGCTGATTTTTTCTAGCCAAATACATTGTCTTGTGAGCTTCTACATACTATAAGCTTACTTCATTGTAGGGCTTCAGAAGCTGAGTTTAAAGGTTTGAAATCGTGCTAGCTCTAGGGTAAGTTTGAAACTTGGTTGAAAAACTGCACGGAAACGCAAAGATTCTCCAAGCGAAAAACAAAGTACCTATCGAAGGAGCTTATTTTATCTCATAACCTTGGCAGAAGCTAATTAGAGTGCGTGAACTACAGAAGAATGGATGTTTTTGGAGCGCAATCACTCCGAAAGCGTTTAGAGCCATCTGGAAAAAAGTAAGGATCCTCTTTTTACACTGCACTGGATTCAATGTGTCGCGGATGTTTCAGACTTTGTTACTGTAACTCTACAAAAAATTTGGACTCGAAAGATTGCAATCTTGAATGAAAAATGGACCTTTGTTTGAGGTGTTCGTATAATTATGAACCGCTCAAAATTCTTGTTAGGCGCAAAAACACTCCTGAGATTGACATCGATTTCCATTCTTATGGATCATATACCGTTTTCGGCTGTGCTCTATCGCGTGGTACCAACGGCTTCTTGAGTTTCTTCCAGAAAGTTCGAGAACCTTCAAAATCTGGGGTGTTCGTATAATTATGAACCGCACTTTAGTAGCGAAGTCATTTGATCCAGCATAGCTTGAAAATGGAAAATAATGCACTTTTTTAATGGTGCTCAAAGCAAAAGGTCGTTGGTTTAGTAGTGCTTAAACCAAAAATTTTTGGTGGCATATCAGAAAGGAACAAGCTGATTTTGAAAGTCTCAAAGCCAACTCTGTCTATTGTTGAAAATTCCATCTTATTAGATGTGTTTGCAAACAGCTATAATTTTCAAGTTTTATAAAATATAATTCGATTTTTTACGTGACATTTTTTTGTTTTAAATGAAATCTTCAAATTGCGCAGTAGAATAAAATGCAGCTACATTTGTTATGCGTTGCAGAAACACAAAGTATAGATTGATTTCCCCTTCAAACAATTTGAAGCGAAGTCCTCGTATTTTTTAAGAGTCATAAAGCATGCTAATATTGTTTGAAAGTACCGAAATAGTACTCGATACTTATCCTTTCGGCTCAAAAATTGAACTGTTGGTGTTGACGCATAGAAGTTTTGTTCACATTACTTTATCCATTATGCGCGGCTCATAATTAAAACATCGTCGATGGCTTTAGACAAGTCATTGGCGCGCAATATGACGTCGGGTTTCACATTGCATTTGCTCTTTCACAAACCAGAGACCAAAGAGTGGCAGCGGAGCGAACAGACTTTTAACTTTCGAACTGAGGCCTGCTAAGGGCGAAGAATGTCGTCCAGTTCTGAAGAATGCTATTTGTATGTACTTTTGATGTCTATGGGGGCGTAATGCGAAAAATAATAGAATGGCTATGTCTTTACTGAATGCCTGTGGACTAACAACAGGAGTCAATAAGAAACCAATAAGGCTCTTCATCCTGGACAGTGCAAATAAAAGGTTTGAAAAAGGTAATTGTTGAGATTGTATAGGGCGGTCCAAATACAATGTGTCGCAAAAAATGTGCATAAAACCTACACTAAACAATTTGAATTTGCATAATTAATTTTTTATAGCCAAACATTTTGCAGAAGGATCGCACATCTGGAAATGTCAGCCTTTAACTTTGATGGAGGCATTCAATCTTTTCCGTGAATTCCTCGCCATCATTTCCGGTATAATACATCAAACGGATTTGCATTATTTAGCACGTTTTATAAAGAGGAGATTGTGCCTTCTTGCACCACTTGAATAAAAAAAATTGGCTTTCCTCAGATCTTGGCTGCTAAGCATGACACTTAGGCCCGTATGCACGTACATCCCCGCTGGGGAGGGGAGGGGATCTGAGAGGGGATGCGTCATATCTCGCTGCTTTACGTATCTTTCTTCTTCCTTTTCTATCTTGCTTAAGAAGGTTCTCATACCCTACTACCTGCGCATAATCGATGCCAGGTTACTGGCATAACTGATTAGATTTGTACTATTTTGTGTGATCCCCTGGGGATCCCCAGGGGATCCCCAGGGGATCACTTCTCATTTTCAAAGTCATTTATCTCTCTGAGAAATCAATAAAAACGCCGCAAAATTGTACTGAGGATATACTACGGCACTACTAAGCATGTTTAAAGTAAAAATAAGTGAAATCTCAGGATATCGAAATCTTCGGTAATCCCTGGCTCAAAAGCTAGGGATCATCGAAAAATTCACAATCTTCAGATTCTATTTTTTTCTGTCGAAACATGCTTAGCAGTGCCGTAGTATATCCTCGGTACAATTTTGCGGCGTTTCCATTGATTTCTCAGGAAGATAAATGACTTTGAAAATGAGAGGTGATCCCCTGGGGATCCCCAGGGGATCCCCAGGGGATCACACAAAATAATACAAATCTAATCAGTTATGCCAGTAACCTGGCATCGATTATGCGCAGGTAGTAGGGTATGAGAACCTTTATAAGCAAGATAGAAAAGGAAGAAGAAAGATACGTAAAGTAGCGAGATATGACGCATCCCCTCTCAGATCCCCTCCCCTCCCCAGCGGGGATGTACGTGCATACGGGCCTTAAATTTTTTTTCTCCAAGAAACTCTCAAACAATAGTTTTCTTTTTTGGAGGTCTGGCCATAGCAAGACTAGAAAATGTGGAAGAAACCATCAACGTCATTGTAAAAGAGCACGACAAAAAAATGTTGTTCTTGGTCAAGCTCCTCACTCTTCATGTGGCCCACCCTGCAAATTGAAGTGCAGCTCTGGATTCTTTCTTTTTAACCTAACCTGCACTGTCCGGAATTTCTTCGAGCAACTAGAATGAGACAAAAGCTCAAAACAGAAAGCTGATTGCGATTTTTTCTAATGATTACAGTTGATAATAAAAAATGAGAAGCTCACCGTAAGACTTTCGATGTCCTAAGCGTACAGTCAACACTTGTTCCGAAACAAGAGATCGTAATAACCTGCTCTCTAGATTTTTAACTGATCACCTTAGGAAAGGGATACAAAGTTAGAATGGACATCCAGATGATGATGTCAGTATGATCGCAAAAGCTTATATCTAAACGGGAATCTGTTTTCGATGACCGACCCAGGTCCAGAGGGTTTTAATTAGTTTCCAGTGGATTTTCTGGCTAATACGTGTCGATTTTTGTTTAACATTCTGCTTAGAAAATATAAAATGTTTAGATTCTGTTCCAGGACAGCTTCACATGGAGATCTGTGGATGGAGCCGAAGTTGTCCTTCGAGGAGCTCGTCTTGAAGCGTTGAGTGAGATCGAACGGAGTGCTCTTCGCCTTGTTGCTCTACAGCGATTGGCTGTACTCCTGCCTGGAGTAAGCTTGGCCAAGCCGAAAGGTAGTCAAAAATATTGCTTCAATGTTAGTAGCATTGTTTTATACTGGAACTTCAGATCCCCTGCTGGCCATTCGCCAAAAGAGGCAAAAGCTGTTGAAGCCAAACAAGGCATTGAACGCTGCCGAAGGAAATCGTCGAGTAAGCGGTTATAGCGTAGATGCAGGTTAGTTGGCCCTATGATCTATTTTTTCCAAAAAAAATTAGCTCTTTTTTGTTATTTTTCGAATACAGTAAAAATCCAGGATCAAAATGTCAATTGTTTATAACTCATCGTGAGCTAAAGCTAGAGTATTATATCTATCTATGAAAATCACACCCTATGTAAATGTAGCCTACGAATGAGGGGTTTAAAATCTGGCAAATTGCCAAATCGCGCGGAGAATGAAATCGCTTGGAGTATGTCTGGGTCCTGAAAAATCAGTGCTGCTGTTGCTTTCACTTACCATTTAGGTTTCGTTCTGCGTTTTCTTTTCACTTGTCCAAATGATATTAGTTTTATGTGGTAGTTCCTTGCGAAATAGAATAATGGTTGATAAAAGCGCAATACTAATAATTTGCAATATTTCTAAGACACCAATTTTAGTACTGCTCTGAGGCACGCATTAAATTCATAATCTCATTTCAGCTGAAAAACGGTTGTTTGGAGTTTCTCTTGTGACTTGTATGCAAAATGAGCGCCGATTAGATCTCGAAAGCAGATGTCGTTCGCTTGACGATGCTGCTTGCGCTACGAGAGCTACCGGGTAAGTTTTAATACTTTTTCTTGCTTCTTCAAGTAATTCGTACCGATTTTTAGAAGTTCTTCTCCTCAACAACAAGCTAAATCTGTGCGATCTGAGCCTGAGTTTATGACTTTAAACGATCGAAAATGGCTGTATCCATCGACCCAGGTAGGATTGCATCATTTTCTAAATAAAAAAATATTATTTCAAGGTTTTTTTTACAGAATTTGTATCCTGAGTCGACTCCTTCGTCACCAGCGGCATATGGCTCAGCTCCGCCCACTTGTTCCTTGCCTGTTAAGGATTTTTCACTGATCACACATGCAGAACCGGAAAAGGAAATTGTTACGGTTAGAAAACGAAAATTTGTTCTTTTTTTCAAAACTTAGTATGCGATTTTTAGGGTCGTTTTATCAAAAAACAACGTCCTTCGTCCGCTTCGTTTTCGTACTCGCTTGATGCACCAATCTCTAGCGATGACGCCGATCCGCACAATCTTCAAGTACCACGAATAGTGGAGAACTGTACACAGTATCTCATGGCATACGGTAAGAATACGGTAGTACCTGAAATATGGCCCAGCTATCCAAGATTCCCCAAAAATTGCAGGTCTCAATACGGTTGGACTTTTCCGAGTGGCTGGAAATGCGAAGCGTTGCCGCCAGCTGAAAAGTACCCTGGAAAAGGTGCGTCTTTGTCATTTTCTGGTAGGATCTTGAAGGATGTGAAATGTTCCAGGTAGGAGGTGGTACGGCCATTAGTGACGAACTTGTTGAAAACACCACAGCACATGATGTCGCGACACTTCTGAAGGAGTACTTTCGAGATCTGCCACAATCCTTGCTGCCTCGGGAACATTATCAAGCTTACATAACTGCTGCTCGTGAGTTCTTCCCCTTTGCTAATTTCGATTACCCGAATAGCATAAATCTTCTCAGGATTTTCTTTCGAGGAACGCGTAGAAGTGATTCGGCTCCTTTTTTCTTTGCTTGGGCCACCAAATATCGATACGCTGTATGTATTATTGAAGTTTCTACATGAGGTATCGCTACATTGTCACGACCAGACTGGAGCTGAAGCAGAGGTGAGTTGTATGTGTTCCTCAAGTGTTTCAAAAGAAGTAGCAAAAAGTCCTATGTTTCTGAAGGAAATCAAATATTTACAGGGATTCCAGAACTATTCACTTTTTTCCACTTCTTTCCGTAATTCGAACTTAAGGCAGACAGTTTGCTCTAAAAGTAAATTTATTTTATATCTAGTCTGCTATCTGCTACATTAATTAGATCATAGAACTTTTTTGATTTTAATGATCCCTGCAAGTACTACAGCAATTTTTGCTCGCTTTTCAAATTATTTGCTTTTCTTTGCCAAGGTTTTTGCGAGGCAAAGAGTACAATCTTATCTTCGCAGAAGAATACCACATAATCAAATAAAAGCCATATTGAACAAGAAACTACGATTATGAAAAGATGCAATCAACACTTATTACAAACATTACTTTTCATCCTCATTTCGCATAATTCAGTGGTTCATCAAAAATATCGGATGAAATCCGACCGTAAAATAGAACATAACTATGATAGTCTATTCTGTAAATGCAAGATGTCTTTCAGTCCTTTTATCATACCACTTTCAGCAAGTCGTGCAAGGCAATAGAATGGACGCAAGAAACCTGGCCACTATATTCGCCCCGTCCATCCTTCGACCCGACCACGGAAAGCTGCATGCCTCTCTTGTCGAAAATGAACAACAAATTGCTATTGTAGAAACGATGATCGCACATGTTGAAGAGGTGTTTCGGGTGAGTGCTTATATCTAGCGGGACTTCCTGTATATACCAAATTTGTTTCGATTTAGATTCCCAAGGAGCTACAATGCAAGATGTATAACAAGTTGCGCGACACGGATCCTGATCGACTTGACCGTTTTCTCAACCATGTGTCAAAGGCCGACGGGTAAGTAAATAATATCTGGTCAAAGAATTATAGACTCTAAATAGACAGTAAATAGACAGAGACAATAAATTAGTTACAGACAGTCAATTAGCTACATAACAATAAAAGCAAGATAGTAAAGTCTCGTCAAAAATAGAACATAAGTGATACAGCCTCTAAAAAAAGTTAATTCTTTACGTTTTTCAGAGAGCAATCAGTAAATGTAGGGGACTAGTTTTATATTAATTTATTTATTTTATTTTATAATTTAATTATTATTTTATTTTATAACTTTAACTAACGGAGAACGATTCTGAAAGATGCTAAGTTTCTAGGAGGTTTGCTCAAAAGAACATAAGAAGTAGCATTTTTGAAGACCCAAGCGAATGATGCGTATACTAAATAGTTCCGTTTTTGATTTTACATGGTTTAGCAACGAACATCCACTGACATCACCTTTCCCGGCTACAGCTGAAGAAGTACACCGACCAGAATGCCTTTCACCGCTGGAACACACTAATGATAAAGGTTAGTCATGTCTTTATTTCAAGAATGCTTTCGTTTCTGCTTTTGTGGGTTCCAAATAGTCCTAGGACAAGCTCTAGCATCAAAAACATTTTTTTTGCAATAACTTATCATTTATCCAAGTATACAAACACGCTCGAGTCAAAATCACCTATCTTCTTCTTCTGGCAGACTTCCATTGCTCAAAAGTTCACAGAAAATTAGGTATATTAAAAATCAGACTAACTCTTCAATATTCAGAACTGCTTTCAACAAAAGTGACATCACATCGTAGCGGTTCGTGGCCATTTTCATTAGCCCGCAGCCCTCAAAATCAGCAACGCTTCTTTCCTACCGACTCTGCTTGTCCATCAACCAGTTCGTGTCCATCCGACGATAACGAATCCAGGGAAACTATCAGATCCAGTACCATCAACAACAATAACAACGAAACGGATAGTAAAGATCTCACAACCGGAGTGCCAGGTATATGTTTGCTTCACTCATCCTCCTTTTAATATCCGGACCCCAACATTCTGAATTGCGCAGCTAAAAAATATAATACTATAAAATTATCACTCTAGGACCATTTGCGGGATCGCGGTAGGTATACGGTGACACTGACTCGATGACAGTTTCTTCTGACACAGGAAGATCGTTGATTTGCTGGCTAAAGTAGATCATCACTTTCGCTACAAAGGGTCATTTAGTAGGATAATAAAACTACCATATGATACCAATCTCTCAAAAAAAATGCCCCGTTCAATTCGACGGCGGTCACATTGACACCTGCGTTTTATAAATTCGTATATCTCCACTTCGACTATCCACGGCTAACAACTTTCGAGTAATCCCCTGAGACTACCAAAAAATGGCACCAGTAAGGTAACAATTTTGAAGCGTTGCCAGGACTTTCGTCCTGTAAAAGTTTGTCTCAGACACATAATATTCATTGAAATCGCGACAAGGCTATCAGCAGGAATTCAGTTCGCCGTTAAGCGCTGCCGGACTACTGTCCTAATACGGTGCTGCGGATCGTTCCTCTTCTATAAAAACTCCTGCTTTGCAAATACTGAAAAATTGGCAATATACCGATTTTACTTGCGCGAAAAACGCAATAATAGCAATCACAGCTAGATACATACTTAAAAAGTAAATTCTATTATAGGCTCTACATAATGTAAGGCCACCACCACAGTAACCACCCTACTAAAAATCGCTAACTTGAGGCAATACAAGCGTCATCCAAAAATATTTTTCCAGACCGTGCTCGATCTCCGTCGCGAGAGCGAGACTTCCGCGAAGCGGCTCGTCATGGTGCGGCAGCAGCGCGCCGTCGCCTCTGCAACGTTGTGCGCGCCTTCCGCTTCTCCAGCGTCACGCGCAGCTCACCGAACGTCGCCGACTGTTGATCTCACCATTCTCCTAGTCATCACTAGTCATTCTGTGTTTTTGTACATTTTCCAATCATTCACAAATCATATCCGCTGCTTATATTCTTGTTGCTCAGCTTTTTCCACCCAAACAATTGAGTAGGCACGATCTCATTATGCTGCACCTCACACTCCCACTTGACAGTCTCATTCCATTTGTCCCACCTGCATATCACCCCATAGATGGTAATTGTCGTTTGATCTCTTCTATACGGTTGCACATTTTGACATTCGCCTTTTTTCTTTGGTCAATGCGCCAAATAAATTGCTTTTTACAAGTGTGGGCCAATGTTTCTGTTTATCCAATTCATCCACTAAGGCGCCAGTCGATCATGGCGGGTTAAAAGACACGAGTATTTAGAAATCACAATGCCATATAGTTCCCAACATTCAAGTTGGGGTTTCCAAAGTTGGAATGAATGAAACTAATGCACAAATATGGAAGATGTCTTTCAACGTATGCGCCAAAATCTGGCAGATGACTCCACCTTGTGCAGGTTGAATTTTCAAATTCTTTGTATCGGTCAAAAGTCCTTTGCATTGGTGTATTCGCTGGGCAAAGTTACAAGTATTCATGTAATTCTTGTTTCCGATTCCTGCTAAGAACTTAGGGCAAGGCTTTTAAGAATATGTATGTAACGTCGAGTGGTTTAAACCTGCTGAAAACTATGATGTGAAAGTTACAAGAGCATCATTTCCAAGCGACCCTACAGAGAGATCCGAAAGCTCTTATCTATTCTATGAAGTTTTGCACAGCACATGTACAGCATTCTACATCGTCATCGTGGGCAAAGGCCGAGATTTTAGTGCCCTTGACTACGGTGAGGAAGATTATGTGTTCGGTTCCGCGGTGGGGCTTACTTCTGAAGCTCTTGTCCAACCAATCCAGCGTCAGGCTGTTAAAGTTACAAGAGCATCATTTCCGAGCGACCCTACAGAGAGATCCGAAAGCTCTTATCTATTCGATGAAGTTTGGCACAGCACATGTACAGCATTCTACATCGTCATCGTGGGCGAAGGTCGAGAGTTTAGTGCCCTTGACTACGGTGAGGAAGATTATGTGTTCGGTTCCACGGTGGGGCTTACTTCTGAAGCTCTTGTCCAACCAATCCAGCGTCAGGCTGCTAATGCATAACAAAGCAAGCGACAAGCTGAAGAAGACAATTCGTCGCATTGAATGCTCTTTAAGGTCTTATCAGGTACTCGGAGTAAGAACTAGGGCGTTCCCTGGGGGCGACGCGCATTTGAGCCTGACGTATGTGACCAGTACACTAGGGTTTCCGCTGCCGCAGGGTGAACGAGAACGGTTAAAGAAGCTAGCTCACCATAAGCGAGTACCCAAGTTCTCAGCGTTACGTCTAGCCACCGTCAATATAGGATCGCTCTGTGCACGCGATGAGAGACTCTTCGACCGATGTTAGGGTCAGGATGCAATGGTATACGGTAAACAAGAGAGATTTATGGTGGTTCAGTCTTTTATTGAATACTATAGGCTAAAACGTTCGAAATGTGACCTGCGGTAGTCAAAGTCAGGTCGAGAGTTTCTGCAACCTCACAGGGGGCCACATGGTAGACATGGCCCGCCTTCTCAGCGTCATATGGCATGGTTAGTTGCGCTGATAAAGGGAATCATCGATCCGTCGGTACATTTCAGAATCGCAATTGGCTGATCTTCTCAAAAGACGTAGAGTTTACATTGTCCTATTCAAGAAACAAAATGGCAAGGAGAGGAGTCATGGCACAAAGAACACGGGTACAAGCTTCTGTACAAAGGAACGTGCAACAACAAGAACGGCGTCGCTATGGTGATCTCAGAAACCACTTTAGCGACGCCGAAACGAAATAAAAACGTGTTGAGGAGTGCACGGACGTGGATAAAGGACTCGACCAATGTGCGTCAAAATGGATATAGAGAAAGGAATTCTCCGAGTCGTAACCGCCTATGCTCCGCAAGTAGGGTGCACGGAGATGGAGGAACATGAATTGCGGAAGCAAATCGATGCCTGCATCGGCTCGATACCATGCGAAGAAATATAGAGTACCAGTAGGAGCAAACTTCAACGACCATGTAGGGGTGCAACGAAGTTGTACAAGCAGATGTCATGGTAATCAAGGATACGGGACGCGTAACAGCGAAGGAGAACGTATTGTGGAGTTCGCCGCCGCGCATGACTTGGCACTGGCAAACACATACTTCGTCAAGAAGGGCAGTCATCTCATCACGCACGCCAGCGAAATCGGAAAACACATATAGACCCGGGCAGAGCGGCAGAGTGAGCTTAAGTATGTGAAGAACAGATCGTACCCGACAAACTGCATACCACAACATCGACCGCTAATTAAGATCGACTTTGGGGGAATACTACGAGCCCCTGATGACAGCACCATCACTGATTTGTCAGTTTCTGGCTTTGCTGAGAGCGTATCTTCAGTGATGGATATGATGGACTTCTAGCTACCGATTTGATGCTTTAACAGATGGAAGAGGTGCCTATGCCCATTCAAAAAGTTTGAACCTCATCAAACAGAATTTTTGGCAGATTCTATTATTTTTCAAGAGTGAGAAGTGGGAAAGAGGAAGACCCCATTCCTCCTCATACAAGACTTGGTTGAGCCTATTTTAAGCACACAAAACTATCAGGTTGGTCAAAAATAATGTCCGTTTTGAAATGTTTCACTTTGAAGAGTTTTAACTTTGTTCATTCCTCATACTTTTGAATGCAGTCAAGACCATTAGAAGCAGCAAGCCTTTCTTAACTTAGCGCACAAATGTTCATGCTTATACTGCAAATGGAAGAAAACCATGCGTCAAAAAACCGAAAGGTTCTCTTTTGAAAACCTTGTTTTTGAAACCTTACAACCCCTTTCAGATTTTGTTCCTATAGCTGATAATCAGCTCTGTAGCCGCAAGCCAGCATTATATGTATGTATGTACAGATAAAACTCAAGAAAGAGTTCTGCGAAAAGAAAGCTCTACCTTTTTGATCCTGTTTGTGGTAAAGTCCCATATGAAAATTTGGAATTCCTCATGCAGTGTATAACTGAGTTCCTCTGCAAAAATTGTAGGAAAGATGTTCTCAAGATCTCAAGATTACAGAAATGAGCGAAGCTTTAGCGATTGCCTTAGTCATGTACCTGCAGAATGCCAGCAGCAAGTATTTAGTATCTTGAGGGCGTTGGTTTCTCAGTCCAGATACCTACAGATGCTATGTTTTCAAAAGAGTTCGTTCATTTACGCCTGAATTGTGGCCAACGAAGTGAAAGCAACGAAATCTCGATTTTGTGTGCAGCTGTGCGAGATGCTGGTGAAATTCCCACGGATGAGATAGAAGCTTAATTTCACCACTGTTGGAAAGTACATAAATAAAGCTCTCTCAAGATATGCAGAATCTACACCGAAAAAGCAATAAAGGAAAAAAGTATTCGGAAAGTAAGCCTAGAAAAATGGACATTGTTTTTGCACCAGCCTAATACTTTTAGCAAGTCCCAATTGTTCCTGCAGCATAAAAGGACTTGGGTCGATGTATAAACTAACGGAAATCGCAAATCTCTCCGTGAATCACTTGCTAAGCGAACTATAATCGTACGGGCAATGGGCAATCACGCTTCCAGTTTTCTTGAAAATTAAGGCACTTTAATCAGGGTCCGGCACGAGTCGGTTTCTAGGGTTTCTGATAACGAAGTCTCCCCTGACTTTCGGGGGTTTTACGAAGTCCCCTTTGACCTACCTGCTTAGGAGAAGATGAAAACAAAAAAGATTTACTAGCTTGAAAGAAAAGACGTAAGATAAGAGTGAAAATCTAAATTGGAGCTGAATACTATGGATGCACAAGACTTTGGCATTAGAGCGCGATATTTAACAATGTGAGAAGAAATGAAGGCAAAAAACAAAGGAAAGGCAATGATATAAAAATGTCTTCATGCTCAGGGATAGATTTTTGACGGGGAATCCGTCCATGCTAAAAAGATCCGAAACTTATGTGAAGTGGCGAAAATATACTCAGATCGTCTGGTGGCCGTCTGGAGACGATCTAATTTTTGAAAAGGTATTACTCACATAAGTTTTCAAATCTTTTTACATAATACTTTCGCAAATAATTTTCTATATATTCTGTGTGCGCTGTAAACAAGCAATTTGTTTATTTGAGCCTTGCTTTCAAATCGCGCGCACTTTTCGCCATGCACGATAGAGCATGTCAGTCGTGTGATAACATTTCCGAAAAGCTTGTGTTCGACTAAATGGCGCTTATTCTTGATGCTCGGCTCCGACTCATCAAAAACAATATCCCCTTTGCTGTTTGCTTCAAAAACGAAGTCCAGCCTGCTTCCAGACAATCTGTGCCGGGCCCTGACTTTAGTCCAGTCGGACCCAGGGAGGGTATGAGGGGGACGTCCCCCTCCCACAGTGGGTCGCAAAATGCTTGAAAGTTACTTACGTAAATAATAAATTGTGCAAGTGACTTGTTTATCGTTGTGGTTGATCAGAATAATCTTCACAATTTTTGATTCAAATTAGCCTTGTGAAAAATTAACGCCACGCACACGCACTTGTAAAAACGGAAGTTGTATCTATCTGCATGGTCAATTCAAAGCTCAATTGCGATAATTTCTTTATAAATGTAATAAATCAAGGAGATATCTGAGACTTCATAAGACATCTCATTCATTTTTTTGTTGATGGTGAGAAAAACAAGTTTTCCCCAGATGATACTGCAAAAACCCAGAATTGCCCACCTCCACAGATAGTGTCTTGAATATTCAAAAATTTGGACTTGTCGTAGTTTTTAAGCATTAGAATGACCAGAACAGTCTTGTTGCGTGAATTTGAAAGCACCCAAGTCAATGTTGCTTATAGAGAGAGATTCTGCAGTATGATCACATTCGACCCAATACAAGTTGTGCAGTTTATCCTAAGTTTTCTGACCTGAAGCCTTTGAACCACCTGTATTTCATCTTGAATCTTCAAAACCCAAGAATAAATGGTAATCGTGATCCCTACAAAATCACTAGCGTTTCCTCAAACTTCTTCGTCTCCTGGTGGTGTGAAATTTTGGATTCAACCCGAGCAAAGTTGTGGGCAATTGTGAGATATTGAAATATTCCTCTTTGACCACAATTTATTAGATTGATGCATAATTCCTGCACCAAAATAGGTACAGACCGCAATAATCCGGAATAATCCTATATCCAAATAGGATTCGATATGTTATTAGATAGAGTAAACCTAGCTCTAAAAGATAGTGCTCAAGACTGCGTAGACGTTCCACGTAAGACATTTATCTATGCGGTTGCTGTATTTTTTTTCTCAGCTAGACGATGAGAAGACGAAGTATTCCATGTTTTTGCCAGATTAGTGCTGAGATGTCCTGGCGCTAAGTTGTATAGTACATGCCATCAGCAGTGAAACATTACATTTTCAGCCTTCTAGAACTGCTACTCCACGCGAAATGACGAATCTAGCTCTCCTTATCCGAATTTTTCTCGCCTAGCTGCTCAAATTCGATATTTCTCGTAAACCAGCTGCTGTAAAAAGCTGAAAATTCACACTCATGCTTCTAAGGTCCTGTAGTATACCAATGTCAGTGCTAGAACATCTCAGCATTGCTTTGGAATAAACACGAAAAACTTCGTTTTCTCAATTTCTAGCTGAGAAAAAATTACACCAACTGCATAGAGAAATTTCTTATACGAAATGACAATGCATGAGCATGTTAGGACTTGAAGATTTTTCTGAACCGGACTTCCAGTTTTTTCTTGGTGTTTGGTGTTTTGGGGCGCTTGGATCTTTTTCGTTTTTGACTTCAATCTTCGCTTGGATCAAAGCTGCTGCAAATCTTTAGGCACTATCTTGTAAAACTAGGTTTGCTCTATCTAATGACAAACCGAATCCTATTTGGATATAGGATTATTCCGGATTATTGCGGTCTGTACCTATTTTGGTGCAGGAATTATGCATCAACCTATTAGAAAAAAATTCCTGCTCGAGCACGTATTGAGCCTTAGAAATCAGAGTCCATATAAACATCAAAAATTAGCCCACCAGCAACAATCATGCATCACCGTAAAAGCCATACCCATTAGTGAGCTTTCTACCATTTTGGCAGCATTCCTGCCCCTCTCCATATCTCTATCATTAGCACTTCGACAGACAGGACAAAGTCCGCAGGACTTCTTCCGGATTTGTGCTATAATTCGTTGACGATGCTGAACATTTGAGTCAAGCTTCCAAGCGCTTTGTAACCTTTATATCAATTGATAGGGATTGGCCATAGAGGGCCAATCCCAATCTGAGTGTCACGGTCGCCATTGGTGCCTAGAGATGGGTATTCTGCACGCCTCAAACATGGGAAAAAGTTACCTCGCATGTGTTTCTCGCCGTGTTCACTCCGTTTCGGCGGAGGGAACGCGGCGAAAAAAGCCATCCAATCCTGAACTGGGTTGAAACTTACAATGTTTGACAGAAAATTACTTCTTCTTTTTTTCACCGTATGCTTATTGCCATGCTCTTACCGTTGGGAAACCTGGCAACACCCGCAACCCCAGCAGCAGCTGACGGCAACCTATGCCAATCCCATAAATTTTCTTTTCCTTTTCTTTTCTTCTTTTTCGTGCAGATTATCAGTAGCAAACTTCAACGAACTTCTTCAAAGAGACTGTAATTCTCCTCTCGACTGATGAGACATGACAATAAAACATTTATTTAGTACAAACTAAACCCGAAGCATGACCAGTACTATTAAGAACATAGAATATACAAATCCAGAAACGAACAAGTCAACATTCAAGTATATTATGCACTCGTTTCATGTGCTTTCTCAGCTCGCTTGGGATTGGGTAACTGTAAATGAATCTTCAGAACCAGAAATATAAACAGGAGCAATAACAAACCTCTTTCCACACGTGCTGCACACAAAATCTTTTATATTCTCGTGTATTCTTTTCTTGTGTCGCGAAAGTGATGCATGATTAGAGAAGGTTTTCGCACACAACGGACATGCAAATGGAAGAGCAGGCTAAACAATAACTCAGATTTGAGCGCCTCGTAGCAATCAAACAGCACTTACCGAATGAACTTTTATGTAGCTATGAATTTCAACCTCTTCTTCACCTAATTTTTCTGGGTGTTTTCTCTCAATATGACGCCTACGAGACTGCATGGACGCACATACAAGAAAACAAAACGGACAAGATTTGTCTGAAAATGTAAGAATTTAGAGCCCAATAACATCGAACACAATTCTTCACCTTTCACCGGTCTCCCAGATGTACTGCCAATACTAATCCCACTGGTAGACTCCGAACAAGATGAGATAGTTGAAGGAGCAGGACTTGAGATCACAGACATTGCATCAAGCTCTTGGCGAGCTATCCGCCGTTTCTCGGTAATGCTTTCTCGATTATCACAGTAGTATCTATGGCGCTGAAAAAGTGAAAACTTGCAAGGCGATTGTTCAAAAGCATTGTGATAGCAAACCTTCAACTCCTCCATGAGTCCAAACTTCTGACCACACTTGCATTCATGCTTCTTTACAATTTCCGTTCCATCCAAGGACAGGCCGTGCGCCCTACTCATATGAACTTTCAAGCTCAAATGTTCCCTGAAAACAAGGGCTGCTTTCTTGACCTCTAGTCAACATCATTCAGATGACGCAGAACTGTAGCAATTGCAATCAAATGATAACTTTGAATGATAAATTATTCTGTATTCTGTAAAACGGCGAACTCACTTGAACTGGAATTTGCACACTTCACAAGTAAAAGACGCATCTTTGTGAAACTTCATATGTTTGGTAAGCAACCTCTTCTCTGTGAACCGCAGGTAACAGTGTGGACACTTCAGATTGAAGTTCTCAAACAAAATCATTGATACAGAACACCAGTTACCAATTCCGTATAAGCTACCTTTTTTGCTGCCAAGTGCTTTTCCGACACATGCTGCCGCATCGCTTCCTCATCCGTGAAAACTCGGCTGCACACAAAACAACAGAAAAATTCGCGTTCCTGAAACGTACACAAATGAAAAAATACCCATTCATCGTAATAGCTGAAATATGGCAGAAGTGACATGAGAACCTATATGAAGAAAACTCACCCTATTAGCTATTGCCAACTCCCTTCGAATTCGCGCTATTCGTTCCCTTTCTGCCTTCTTTTCCTGCGCACTTTTCGAGAGCGTTACTTTTCGCTTCTGCAGTTTGTCTATGTGCACCCACTCCCTGGCACCCTTCTCCAGTTCCTAAAAACTCAGGTATGAACACAGGTTGTGATATGGCAAAGCCACTGAATCAGCTATATGTCAATTTTTTACCTCCCTCAGAAATACCTCGTATATAAAAGGCGGACGGGGGCACCGCCTTTTATATACGAGCTAACACACTCTCGAATCTACGATTTCCATAGAACCCTCACATGACCAATTTCGAGAATTATGAAAATTATCAAAAGAATATTCCACGAAGTAAAATGGAAGGGAAAGCTTAAGAAGCCTCTCACCGAAATAACACTCAGCAATGAAAAGGACAAGCCTATAACAGATGAGCCGTAGCCATAGTGAAAGCCGTATATGTGCTCATTCAGAAACCTCATGCCACCTCATGATCTCTTCCCCAATTAAATCGGACAATATCATAGCATGCAGCTCAGCAATGTTGCATACATCAGTTCACTAATTCAAAAGCTTACCTTAAGTTTTGCACTGACTTCTTGGACTTTCGACTGCTCTTCAGATTCTTCACGAACAAGTTCTTCTTCTAGCTAGAATGAAATTCGTTAGAAAAACTAGAGAAAAGCTTGATAGCAGATTAGAGATATGTAGCAGATTGCAAAGTATACATACAGCCGTGTTCTGTAATCCTAATTCACAAAACCAATGAAACTGATTCTCCTAGGGACCCGTCATATTTCGCCGAAAAAAGCCCAAAAGCGCCCAAAAGGAAGGATCGGAGTCCTTACATTTTCTGTCGTTGTCTGCACATCACAATAATGCCAGTCTCGAAAAAGTTCTAAGCCGGATGAATCAAGTTCAATGTCTTAGCGATTGTATTTCAAAAACTGCAAATTATTTTGACTTCTTGACAGCCCAACTATTGTGTCTTTGTTTTGTTGTGATCATCTATTTCCCTCTGTCTAGCTCTTTGTCTAGTTCAAAAGAATTGATGCCAAGGGCTCGCGAGCATGACTGCTATTCCTAATTATGCTGAAAGTTAAAGACAGTGTCTCGGCAAAACTATTCCAATTTACGTTTTCGGAGCCTTCCCGCCATGAGGAATCTATATATGGACTTTTCAGCGAATGAAAGTGGCGAAAATGAAGTGGCTTTTTCCGAAGCTTTCCAGGTCCGCATTCAGTGGAGATACGCCGGAACTCCCTCGCGCCCCGCCCTCTTGGGCGTATTATCCATGCCTGGAAAGCTTCGGGAAAAGCTCATTTCCACCATTTTCATGCGCTAAAAGGACTAGATATGGGTTCCTGGCGAGAAGACTCCGTAAAAATGAGACTGTGGAAAAAATTCCGCAGAGACACTGCCTTCAAACCTAGTATCTGCATCCCGAACTCCTGTTTGTTAGATAGAGCTTCCTCAACGACAACGATCGTCAAAATGCGTTTCGGCGTGTGCCGGCTCTTTCTGGAGCTTCTGGGCTTTTTAAGCGCTTTCGAGTTTGTTTTTTTTTTGACAAAGTATGACGAGTCCCTTACACGCTCACCCGGAAACGCTTATATAAGAGCAACTATACTAAATTATTTAACATGAAAGACTGTAGCAAGAAAATCTCCCTATATACTTCGGAGTCTGAACGAAAACCAACCCTCACAAAACTTGCAATGTCAAATGTTTTCTATAGCCAAATACCTTTTCTAACGCTTGACACTGGATGAACGACAATATATTGCACAATTTGCTCACAAGGAGAGGATACTTAGTCGAAAGCACCAATCCAGATGAGACATATGTCATCTTAAAGCGCTTGAAACGCTGATTCCAAATCTGCAGTTTCTAGCTGCGGAGCGGTTTTGTACGAGTTATAAAGGGTGTCCCCCTCCGGTGTTTAAGCGCCCTGAGGCGGTCTCTCCGCATCTCTAAGCACTGTAGAGGAGTATCAGCTGTGGCAACTGACCTAATGGTAAGTAACTTGAATGAAGATTACAGTGAAGACTGTAATACTCATATTACTTTGGTTTTTTAAACACTTCTAACTTCGATTAGTATTAATATCATCAAAAGTTTCATGCTTTAGAGCTTTAAAGCCATTTAGAAGTTCAATTTAGCATACGAAGGGGATTAAAACCTTAACACTCTCTTTATCAAGCATGTCACTTACCACTAGGTCAGTTGCCACACCAGTTGGTACTCCTCTACAGTGCTCATAGGTAGGGAGAGACCTGGTGGAGGGCGCCTAAACCCCAGAGGAAACACCCCTCATAACTTCTTCTACAAAACCGCTCCGCAGTTAGAAACTGCAGATTTGGAATCAGCGTTTCAAGCGCTTTAAGATGATATATGTCTCATCTGGATTGGTGCTTTCGACTAAGTATCCTCTCGTTGTCAGTAGTTTTCTTCGCAGCGCTTAGCATCATCGTGTCAACAGTGTAACTAACCTTTCTCAGAACGTCTTCATGTGAATCCTCCAACATATAGTAGTACTTGTAAATGTTATCATCTTCCACTTCAGTTTCTGGATTATCAGCGGACGTCACCGGTATGGCGCTGAAATAAAGGCCCGTAAGAATAATGATAGGAAATTTGCAAGCCATGACTTACTCCACACTGCTTCCAGACGTGGTTGGCTCAAAATCCAAATGGGCAAAAAGCTCATCTTGATAGCTCCAACCCTAAACATCCTCAAAATAGAAAGTCGCATAGAGAAGATTTGGTTTAATTATCCAAGTTTGAGGCAAAATGCAAGTGTTTCAAACGCTACAGAACCCGAGCATATGTAATGAGTGCCAAAAACTTCAATCGTTGGTGTGTGCACCTTCACCTTTTCTTGATATGACGGTGAGTAAAGTTTAGAACCACTAGAAACCCGAATTGGCTTGGAAACTGGTTCAGGGAGCTCCGCGACATGCTGACTACGATTAGATCAAAACGCAACTGTTCTTTCCGTTCTATGTCGGCAGAATTGATGTAAAGTGTGTGGATGGCCTGATTAACAAGAAAAATCATGCCGCAAAAACTATTAGCATGTCGCGAAATCATTATCATGACCTTCATCGATATGCCACGCAAATGCTCTAATACTCAAAACTTCCAACTTGTACTAACGTCATATACAACGCATCAAGTGAGTTGGTTTTTTTATGAACAAAATAAAATATTAAAGGAATTCAACCACTTGCTTCAAAAAGGGCAATTTCTAATCGCTCTCCTCAAAAAAAAAGCACCTGATCCGAACCGATAAAATATTGATGCACACACGCGTAACAATTTAGAAACTCAGTTTCCTTGAAACAACAAGATTCTGTTTGAGTTCAAAACACCTGCATCTAATCCCTAAGTTTGAGGTATTTTCTGGTTTAATTTTTGCCCAGTTTGAGGTAACTTTGCATGTCCAGCACCTAGCTATCTGAGGATAGGTACGACGAGATCTAATCGCAATTCGTCCCATGCGACAAGCATGAACGAGGACAAAACTCTGGCGAGACGTCAATCACACGACCAAGAAACGAGAGAATAATTGATACAATGCCTCAAAACAGCGGATAAATCTCAAAAAGAGACACTACATTAGACATAGGCTGCTCCTCGACACTGGCACGGCACGATGACAGATCAGTAAGAGAATACGAATTTCCCGAATCGGTCTCCATAGAAGGAGGAGTGGTATCCGTTTGGACTACAACAGGACCAACTGCAGTTGAACCCGAGCCCATCGACGATGACAACTGAACGTAATCCATGGCGATGAACGAGACACTGACGACGTGCGGCGCGGTGACGAAAGTGTGACACGATCGATAATGGGCGGAGCGCCAAGCGGGTCTTGCAGGGAATGCGCGACTGTCGCAGTTGAAACATTGCCAAAAACTTGAAGAACCTTTGCCGCAGTCAATTTTCACTCAGTTAAAGGTTGAATTGTTGCTTTACTGCGAGTCGTGCGTGCATCGTTGTGGCTCCGGCTTGTGCTTCTTCTTGCCAACATTGAATCCGGATGCTCATGTTTTCTCTCCATTAAAGGACGCACAATTTGTTGCTGAACTCTGCAGCTATTATTTTTTGGTCAGTTTGGTCATGGATTTTGCTGGCAGATTGAAAAAAAAAGAAGCGAGAGAATAGAGAGTAGGAATCATTGGAATTTTGGTTTTGTTGGTCATGATATGGTTTCTTGCGTGAATGTTTTATCCCAACTTCAAAGGATTCTTGATCGTATATATGTTGGATTGATACGATCGTATTTATGTTGGATTGATACATCTCATTCGCAGTGCTGTGCTCTCGATTATATGTCCACACTTTTTTTTATCGTGCAACAGTTGCCTTTCACCAGGCTGTACTAGGGGAATTATAGCCCAACTTGAGTTCACTTAAATTCCTATATTCTTGGGTGTTCTTACTATGAGGCATATCTTATCCAGTGAAGGTTGTGACTATAAACTAGTCAGAATGTTTGGCAAAGCATAACGGACTTTCGCTGAAGCTCTATATGAATTTCCATTATCATCGGCAAAGGCATTTGGCCACAACTACATCTTATCCGGCCATCGGAAAACAGCTTATATAACATGACATCATCTTTAACAGTAATTCTGAGACGTTTCTGTGGGGATTTGGACAGATAATGTGCATCAAGTCTTTGGAACACTTTCCTGTCGTGATTGGCTCTCCATTACTGATTGGAGATCATTTTGTCTTTGAGAAACAGTTTTTATAAAAAGAGCATATAAAAAGTGCTTTTTTGAGCAACAGTTTCGGATCCATTAAATGATTAGTGAAAACCCTTCTTTGTCCGGACAATCACGTGCATTTGATTTATCTGTGGAGAACATATGATGCTGTATGGCTTTCTACCAAAACATGCTTCGCTGTTGAACCTTCAGTAAAGTATGCCAACATTTGCCAGTTGCTGGAAAATTTGGTTGCAGTAGGGCAATTATGATGAGAGGGTCTGCAAAATGACGTGCTTGGTCATTATCTCGCTGGAATGTCAGCGGCTGTTGAGTGACAAAATTGAAGCCGTGCAAAACGCACGTCAATAGCATTAATTGAGGGGGTTCACTATTTTTCGTGAATTTCTGATGTAGCAAATGCACGTTAATGGCATCGAATCGTCGACATGAACAACAAGTGTCCTAAACGTAAAAATGCAAGAAGTAGGTTGGTGAAAGGGTAAATAAAATTACGGCTAAATGTATGGTTTTGACAGCCGTAGAAGTGCTTTGGAGCTCAACAACACGCAAGCTGTCTATAAGACCAGCCCTCATTTCTTTGGTAATATTAGTTTGTTCGAACAGAGTAAGTCTGAAAACATGGATGTTTCAAGGGATAATAATGCAACCTCATCTTTTGTCAGAACAGATTTTGGGTCGTTTGTCTTCTGATCTTTAGTGATGTTGGCATGAATTGCCTATGCAGCTTTGAGATCGCGAAATCGCTGCCTCATATATGCTTATGCTACGAAATCATATAATGAGAACCTGCAGTAGCCGAGATATGGTCAAGGTGGATCTCTCACCTTTCGTCATCCTTACCATATCCTCACTTCAATCACGTATCTCTAGGTGTCATGGTCTAGATACCCAGAAATTCGTGCTGAAAACTTAATATTTCTCTCTTCTATTTGTTCGTCGTTATGCGTTCGAATGATATCCTTATGACAGTTTGATATCTTTTGTTGTGGAAATTGCAGGTTGAAAGCAACGTATGGGTATGGGAGACCCATATGTGCCAGCTGATCACCTTTCTCCTTCTTCGATCGTCGAGAAATAGTGAGCCTTTTCTTTCGTTTCGTTTTTTTTGCACCATTTTATACAAATTTGCTTTGCTGCATACATATTATGAGCATGTGGCACGCGGTATGGGAAACTTCGATTTTTTGTGGCTGTACATTAGGTGTCATATAGAGATCACTATCGTAGAACATTCCCTATTCCAGCAGAGTTTTGATCTTCTAGTTTTCTGCAGTAACGGCCATGTTCATGTTTTTCTCCCAATTGTTTGTGCCTTTTTTCTGGAGATTGTCAGGAGGCGCGCTTTCTCCGGAGGTCACGAAATCAACAGCCCATTTTCGATATGCTAGTCTTTCAAGAATATCAGGCAAGGTGCTTTAGCTTACTAACTATCTGAAGTTACCATCGTTAGTTTGATGCTTTTGGTGAAAAACTGATCGGAAGATTCATGAAAGTGATAAACTGTGTTATTACTGGTTTTTGACCTTCAAATTTATGTTTCATATCTATTTCAAGACAGGTTTAACAAACCTGGCATCTTGCATATCTCTTCAGAAAATATAAAGGCTTCTAGAAGGTTATACCCACCGGCAATAAAAGCGCCTCCTGACATATATCCCCTTTAATCGACCAACATAAAATCATCATTAGCATGCAGTTACCTTCTATGGTTTATGCAGACAAGCCATTTTGCTTTTTTGCTCATTTCTATCGAGAAGTACTTTATGAGCAGCCATGCGTAGCGGTTAAGCCTTCTTTCGCAAAATTGCGGAGACATATACTTTTTGTAGTATGAACACTTAGTACTGCAGACAAGTAGGGACATTCATTTCAAGGGAAGGGGAGGGGTTAGCCAATGGGGAACATTGGCATAGGAGTTTTTGGGCTAATCTGGTAGTGCGTTATAACGGCCTTTTTGAACAGTAGCTCTATACCTCAAGCGTAGTGCTAGTGCGTTTACTGTGTATACTTTGCATTCTGGGGGAACTCTCAAACAGACACTCTTGACAGTGTTCTCATTCGTGGACATCGCATGCGTAGTCCGGAATGTCTTACAGTGCTTTCAGGCTACAGAACAGTATTTGTGCGGGTAATGGTGGGCGGGTAGGTCTGGCAGGTGGATGCCATTGTCCAGGTCGCTATCGTGCTTGACCAGTCTAGCATCAGCTTTTCCAGCATCGTTTGAAGAAAATTCAGAAGTGGTGTTTTGCGCACGCTGTGGAACAAGAGTCGCAGACTTTCTGCACAAGCACTGCCTAAGTGTGAGGGGTTGCAAGGCAAGGTCATTAACGCCGATAACACGATAACGCGCAGCCTTGGTGATCGGATAAACAATGGTAACAGTAAAAACTAGCGGCATGTGTGGGCAGCAATGGGTTGCAGTCGACGCGCTTACGTTTTTGACACGAGTAACGTGGGTGTTAATCTTGTTAGCACATATACGACTAGGCCATTTTCTCACTTTCTGTCATTTTGGAGCAGATACTTTGCAAATCAGCGCTACGCTCACCGGTGGATCGTTTCATGACCGGGAATCTTAGTCTTTTGATCAGAGCTTTATCTGAGTTCAAATATGTGGTGAAATTCCACGAAGATTTGTCGTTAACTTGCGAAGGTTAGGCACGTGCCATACTCGATCCGCTTAATCCACTTGGTCCGCTTGATCCGCTTCGTCATTGGTCAAATCAGTGAACTGACCAGTAGTGAAGTGGATGAAGTGGACTAAGGGACAACCACTCCGCTATTGGTCAGTTCACTGAATCGACCAATGACGAAGCGGATTAAGCGGATCAAGTATGGCGCGTGCCTTAGAACAGCATACGATCTACAGCGGTGGTTTCTATTGTCGTGAATGTGTTAAAAGTGATAGCGCGTGTAGCAGTGGTAACATGGGTAACATCGATTCCTGGGAAAGTTGTTACGAGGGTGACGATATCGCAAACACTTGTCTTGGTAATAGGAGTAACAGGATAACGTAGCCTAGTCAAATGGGAAACACTCAAACCATTGCCAAGAGATAGCAAAACCAACATGGGTAACAAAGATAGTGCGGGTCGGTGAGCTTAGACGAGTGATAGTGGTAAACTAACAGCAAAACGTATGGATAATTTCTTATTTCACCTGACTACTCAAGAAACTATCTAGCAAAACTTGCCTTTTTTGTTTCCTAGAGGTTTATCACTCAGTCACCGCATATCTCCAGCGTACTCGATGGAAGTGACGGAGTGATCAAATTTGCCAATGGCAACAATGTCAGTCTATCTTTGGCTCTGGAATCGCAGACAAGGGAACGTGACAGTGCTCGCATTCATACTACTACCATCAGCGACTATAAGGGCGATGTAGGTTCACGGCTATTACATACTCTTTTGTTCGTATCTCTTTCACATAGGTACGTATAGAAGCTGCAAATTGCAGACTTGTTTTTTTTTATGTCTCATGTTCTGTGCTTTCGTTAGCTTCTTTCATATAACCTAGATGTTGATTCTGAATACTTCAGATTCGTGCTCTGAAAGGGCGCTTCCTCGCAGTTCAGGGAGATCTTATCGCTTTTCGATTCTTCAATGAGAACACGGGTGATGTTATTCGCATAATCAACAGAGTTTCAAGGAATCGTCGTTTGATCAAGGTACCCTTCATCGATCTATCTTTTTATTGCCCATATTCCTTCTATGTCATTTTCAGGGTTTTTCGAAAGCTCCAGTGGATCTTCGCTTTGCCACACATCTTCCTTTCCTTGCCGTTGTAGACGGCGAGTCAAATCTTCATGTTTATTCGGTCACTGCAGACTGCCAGGATGTGTAAGTTCTTTCGCTTGACTTCATCGCATGCTGTCTTTATACATTTCGTTTTTCCGACTTTAGTGAAACCTATATCACTATCATGAATTGGCCTGATGGAGGCTCGGATAGTACTCCACGCGTTGTATGGTGCCCATATGTAGCTGAAAATCCTTCTGATCCTTCGGATGTAGTCAACATGGTTGCGCTTTTCAAGGTTTGATAATTTTGGTTATGTAATAACCTATAATCTTATGTCCATGCTAAACTGCTTTTCAGAAAAATAAAGTCTACGTCGTCAACCTGAGTGTACTGAAGGAGCGGGGCTCACGAATGACGTTCGAGGAAGCAATGGGAGTAGAGGAAGCTATACTTTCTGTCGAAATGGAAGAGGTAAACATTCCATTTTTCACTGTGTAAATGCTGCCATGACCGGCTGTCAGATTTGTATAGAGGACCGGCTGTGGAGTTTCCTTCATTATAATGAGGTTAAACTTGTTGCCTCTACGTTATATAGTTTTCGTACTTCCTCGCTATCAAAAACCACCACGCTTTGAGCTGCCACTACTCCGCATCTATAATTAGGAGCATAGATGCCTTTGACGGTAGCATTCTATAATTAGACGAGTTTTCTTCAGACATTTGTTCAATAACATTTTTGCAAATACGGCACGTTCGAAGAAGTTTCCTTTTCTGTGTAAAGATAGAATCTTTGAATCCGCCGTTAGTTTAACTTATCATAGTTTTTCTAACGTCTTGACAGATGAACCTGGTGAGAATCAAGTGTTACACCATTTTGAACTCTCGGAGATTAGCGAGTATCTGCTTCACTGAACGCGCACAAAGAAGTACTCTTTAGGAGGTTACTGCGGTTTGCATCTCTCCTGATTCGACTGCTGTAGCCATCGCTCGCGCTGATGGAGTGGTGTCCTTCTATGTCATGAACTCCAACGAAAGTGAACTGAAGTTTGCTCACACGTGGAATCCTCAGATGAATCGCCCAATTGTCGAGTTATTCTTTCTTGATGGGGCTCGACAGTCTAAAAATCAGTGAGTGCACCCTCTAGGCCGTTGAGTGCTATAAATTTATCTGATCGATTTTTCTTTTTGAAGAGAGCAATTCTGGCGGCATTGCCTCGTAGTTGCTGAAGGCGGCCGGCGCTTAGCGTTATTTGAATGTGAAGATTGGCGTTGCTTGGGACGTGTTCGCTTTGAGTCGTCCGTTGAGATCGCTACGTTCGCCGTGCACGTGGACCCACAAGCTCGCTACGCTCATATCTTGGATGTGGATGGATCGGTAATCTTTATCACCGTTTTTTTTTTCAAAGATCTACGGTACTTTTTGCCTTGCTTGCGAAGAAATGCATTTCAGAATGTGTTTTGCGTAGAACTTGAGTACGCTGAGCATCCGCGTTTTGCTGGTGTCACACAAGTAACATTTTCACATCCAATAGTTGCCATCGTTCCTTATGAGGTTGATACAGAAGAGAAGCACGAGTCAAGCGTCGGTAAGCGCTTCATTCCCATTCACATGCATTCCTTTTCCAATTATTATTTACGTTATCAACAATGAAATTCATATGAGTGTGATAATGTAGTATTAGTGAGCTTCGGAAGAGGAAGTAAGTTAAGAAGGCATCTTTTATTGATCGAAGTGCTAAGAACTGTCACATTCTGGAATTTATCGTTTATTAGATGAAGTTCTACAAATTCTTATTGTTAGACATTATACAAGGTGTACAGCATATTAAATTTTGTAACGATTTCAAGCTTAAGACGGTTTTGGGGTATTTTTTATTCTCTTAAGCTTTTTTTTGTGAAGCAAACGCATTGGAAAACTTTCATTTTGTGTCTCTTAGAAGTCTAGCTAATGTTTTGTCTTATTAGACGGAATGTAAGGGAGCAGCCCCAGTTCAAGCATTGCTGTCCCATGAGAAGGTTGACAGTAGGATTTTTCAGATTACTCACTGGATGATGAGTTTGACAACGATCGGAATCGCAATGAAGTGCTAGCTCATTACATTGCGATAGGCCATCGCAGCCTTCTTCAACTTGATGTACATTTGGAATTGGCGGAACAACAAAAGTCTTCAACAGATGTCATGTCTGCAATCAAAACTGAAGTTGACAACGATGGCGCTGAGCGGTCAGTCAGTTTTAAGCAATAGTTTATTACTCATTTCCGTACTAGTCAATCTGTAGTCTTGTAGCGAAAGGATAAAATTTCTTCTAGATAGTTTCATCAGTAGTATGGTACATAGAAACTTCAGGGTAGCTGGTGAATACGAGCAAAGATTTCAAGGATAAAAATAATACTGGATTAGCTATCTGCTTCCAAGTAACAGTAGTTTCACGGAGTACAACTTATGCTCGGCGCCATTTGATCAGTTGTTTGATTTGCCCTTCCTATCACCATGATCTATTATCTAATCGAATTCTTTGGTCCTTCTTGAAAGGGTTATTTGTCTCTCGTTTGGGTATTGATGACCAAATAATTCATAAATTACATACACAGGTGGAAAAAATTACTAGGATAAGCATCCCTGCTCTAGATGGTGGTAGTGAAAAGCTTTTAAGTACAGTTGGTTACGCCACAAGTATGTGTTTTAGCAGAAGAAGCGAAGGCCCCAGCGATCTGTTGACGGTAGTACCACCAGCTCCAGCAAACTCCACACCAACGGTGAATTATGAGAAGATAATGGAACAACTGAAAGAAATGAATGAAAAGGTTAGCTTTTGTTCTGTATCTGGACTGATTCATTCATACTCTTTGTGCTGGGGTAAGTTTTCGAAAGTTTTTTTTTGCTGTTGGATATTAGTTTTAAAGTAGAAGTACATCCTGATTACAATCAGGTCTTTCCTTCATTCATGAGAAAAGCGAAACATCTTTCTTGTGAGTGTTATGGAGCTCGACACATAATTATTTACTGGTTGAAAAAAATGCTAGACGCCAGCAATCTGAACTGCGCTTTTCGCTACATTTTGAGTCTCTTGATGTTGGCTGTAAAGCTGTTCACTCGCAGCACGTGCATCCTCGCAGCAAGAGAAACGCGTTTTGTCAACGGGGTACGCAGCAGTATTTTTCCGGGGTTGAAATCCAGCTATCGTCACCGCGAGATTATACTGCTTACGGGACCAATATCGCATGTGCGTAATGGAATACAGAATGCTATTCCAGATTGAACAACTGTCTGTTCGTGTGGAGCGTGCTGATAGTGAACGACGCTCAGCTGCCACAAATGAACATATTCTTACGCAGCTCCAATGTTTTAGTAAGTAGATTATACCTTCCTTTCTATCATTAGATGGGAGATATAATAGTTTTTCAAACATGTTTCTAAAGAGAGTCCCTTCTTTTGCAGAGGAAGAATTTTCGTTACGAGAGGACCGATTATTAGCTAACGTATCCGACTTGATTGAAACGAATCACCGCGAAACCATTAACGTCGTTCGAAATGCACTCAACGAGAACTCTGTTGCTGTCGAGAATTCTATTCAAGCAAATCATAAGGTTGGTCATGGTTATCAGTAGGCTGGTAAGCCGGCCGTCATGAGCGTTAATTCTTGTACTACTCACCAGTTGCATTCCTGTGGCCGTATTCATCATTGATACCTTGAGGTAAATTCCACCTCCAGGTAGTTTTATCACTCATTATCAGCAAGTACCCGTATTCACAAAGTACCTTGAGGTAAATTCTCAATGTAATTTTGCTGATAATGAGTGATAAAATTACCTGGAGGTAGAATTTACCTCAAGGTATCAATGATGAATACGGCCACTGGTCTTCTTCCAGCATGAGCTACTTATCCACTTTTAGCTGAGCGCGGATGCGGTCTCACATCGTGTGACCGAACGTTTACGAGAATCGCTGACAACGATGGTGGTACCTGCCATAGAACGGATTTGTGCGCAGCTTTTCAAACAGCTCAACGACAGTTTCCGCCATGGCCTTGAGCAGGTCGTCTATTTTCATATGTTGCTGTATAATACACAAGATTTTGATATGAATTTTTCAGTATCTGCAACAGATGAGAGCGCTGCAAACGGCCACGCTCGCAGCAGTTGCAGCCAGTGCTACTCCAGCTCCATCTCTTTCGGTCGGAGCAGATCGACAAGCTCTTGCGCATATGATCAAAAATAACCAGATTCCACTCGCTTTTGAAACTGTACGTTCTTTTACTATGTTATACTTCTGCCTCTTTCCCATCATCTTGCTCAATTTCTTCGCAGTCTAGGCGCTGAATCAAGGCGACCAAGCAGCGCTTGAGTTTGTATGCAACAACGTGGATCCTGATGAACTGTTCCGTTTTCCTTGTACTCTCTCACAACCAGTGCTGCTATCCCTTTTACAGCAATTATCTTTACGACTCGACTCGGATACCGATCTGAAGTTCCGGTAACTTTGACGACTTCGGAATAAGATTTTTTGGTTATCCGGCATTTACAACTAATGATGGGGAATGCTGCCACGATTCAGAAATCTTTGAGGTACATGGAACATATAGTGGATGTTCTCAAACCGCATGACGACGATATCGGAGTTATGGTGCCCAAAGTGACGGAAGATCTGCTTCAAAGTCTTACAGGTCAGTCTTTGGATCTCTCACAAAAGAAGGATACTTGGTGACCGTGGCCAGTCGTAATGAGACACATATCATCAATTGCATCTTCTTGAGACGCTGATTACAAATCTGTTTTCGCTATCTGCTAAACGGTTGTCTAAACAAGTTATGAGTTTATTTCCCGCTAATTTTTTCACACTAGAGCATAGTCAGAATTATTGACATCTGAGGGTGAACGCATCTGGGAAGGTCATTGAAGCTCAGAGTAATGGTGCTTTTTTGATATGTTGCTCCGAGGAACGGAACCAGAAATTTGAACGATGCTCGTATTATTTCCTGACCGAAACAGCCCAAACTGGGAAGAAGATTAACTTATTCCAGACAATGTAGGTAGAAAACAGATTTTCAATCAATTAACAATCATAGTTGTTTTTTGAGGCATCTAGTGATGCATATGTCTTATTACGAATGACCAAGGTCACCAAGTATCCTTCCTTTGTTAGCCTAGTCGTTCTTCTTTCAAAATCTATTTTTTACAGAGTTCCAAAATCTCACACCGAATGCTACATTGAAACGACAAGCTCGGGTTTTGAGCCAGCTAGTGAGAAATTTGAGAAAAATATAATCACCAAGTATAATGAAAAAATCTAGCTGAGACGTGTACAGTTCAAAAAAAAACTATACCAAACAAAAAAATTTTGGTTCGTGCCTTTGTAGGTTATTGTATTTCTTTCATTTATAATCAGTTGCAGCTTGACAGTTTTTAGTCATGTAAGTTATATATCCTCTAATTTGTAACCATTGCTCATTCTTAAGAAATAGTTATTTTATAAGTGTATGCACCGATTTAGTCGATCCTTTTTGCAGATAGCTTCGTATAGTTTGTAGATTAGAGTTTGATATCAGATGTTCTACGCTTTCACTATGTTACAACAGATTAGCAGGTACAAGTGCAAGAATGGCTGCTATCTGCATAGCGGCTGTTGTGATTTCATTTGTAGTCCAAACGTCACTCTGTACAATTTCCCATATGATCAAAAAGCCGGTGTATACCAAAAAGTGGGTTTACTTTACTGTAATAAATATTTGCCCCACATGCGTTGTATTGTCAGTTCTAACTTTGATCGGCAGCCGTTTGAAAATTGATGGTTCAAACAAAATCTTTATTAACATTCAAGAATAACTAACAAGTGTATCGGTGAGAATGAATACGTTGATAAACAAAATTTTGATCTGCAAATATCCAATCTGGTTGCAGCGCCATCCACTCTGAGTTTACACAGTCGTGATATCCAGCTCTTATATCTTCGTCCTTGAATATAGCGCTTCTACTTTAGCTTTTTATGGCCTTGGGCAAAGCTCACGCGATTTCGTCGCCTCGCGATTTTCGACAACTGGTACTATAACAGTGATAGCTGGTCACGCTTAGTCGTGTCGGAAAACTATCAAGCCGAAATGCAGGACGATCAGCATGAAATGGACTCGTAACAGTTGAGCGAGGAAATCGCGTGAAGTTGCCCGAAGCCTATCCAATATTTCAGCATTACCGGTTCCAAAAGAGAAGCGATAAGCCTCCGGCATGCCGCGGAAGGTGTGGAATCCGGAAATGAAATTGTTGCTTGCGGCGTATTCGGCAGATTATCCTGAACGTCTAGCCATTAGTTGCTTACCAACCTAACTGCAGCAGTTTTGTAGTAAGAATTACAAGTTGTTTGCGCAGATGTTTCACCTTTGGCCATTTGCCAACTAGCATGGTATACAGTACTACGCCCAAAGCATACCAATCCGCTGCATACGAATCATAAGGTCTGTAGAGAGTTATCTGCGGAGCAGAATATGGTCTGGTGCCACAGAACGAGCGTGACCTGAAGAAAATGAGATTTTTTCCTTATTTTCCTAAAAAACGCAAAATGGCACCGTTCCCGCCGAGCAATAAATCTGGCGAAACCAAAGTCGGCTAGCTTAGCATCTCCATTGCCATCAATCAAAATATTTTCCAGTTTGATATCTCTAAAAATTAAGCCATTGGCCCATAAGATTTCAGTTGCGCACTAAAGATTTCAATTGGGATTACCTGTGAACAATATTTCTCTCATGTAAATAATGGACAGCTTCCGCCAGCTGGCGGAACATACGCACACCTTGAGGAGCTTCTGCAATTGTAGAAATGCAATTAAGCGCGACCACTAACCAATGAGTTTACCTTTTATTCGTTGCTCACGTAGAATAAGCTCCAGTAACGTCCCTTTTTGATAAAACTCCGAAATAAGGACAATTTTTGATGGAGAAGGCGCTAGCACGGCAAGACATCTTGACAGATGGGGATGTCGCACCTGCGGCCTCTCACTGGTTACAGGCTCTGTAGGACTACGGTAAGCTCACTTTGATTGTTATATCAAGCTCTCTGGGTAAGAACTTGTCTGCAATAGCCGGTGGCAAGGCTTTTTTGTTGATTATTTTGACGGCAATCACACCGCGATAGCTGAAGTTCGAGGTCAAAAGCATCATTGAGGCAATGTCTCTTTTGAACTGACAGCTGAGAGAAGGTCCGGTAGACGACCGAATGACCAGTGATAGCGATTGGTGGTTCGTTGAATGGCGCGTAGAGGGCTTCGCTGAGCCTAAATTTCAAAAGTGCATCTGGTCTAACTGGTAGATCAAATCCAATAGTGACCCTGGTAATAACCGCTCAGTGGATGAAGAGACCGCAGCTGGAACAGAGGTAGACATGAAGGTCGATTGATATAAAATGAACTACCCCGTGCTCAGCCATAATAAAGTGTTCAAAAGATTACCTAATCATCTATTATCTGCAGATGTAACATGCAACAACTTGTATTATTTTGTTTGATCATGCCCTCGGTACAAAACCATAAACTATGTTAATTAAACTATGTTTTGAAAAGTGGACTTTAATGTATCTAGTTTATCAGATTCCGCGTTGCATCGCCGCCAACTTCAAAGTGGACGCGTGCTGAATACTTGGGCACTCAGCTATCAACTCAGCTCGAAGAGACGCACCTGGCATTCAAAATCCTGAGTACGGTAGTTATACGGTAGGCAGCCAGTACAGCGTTCCGTCAGCTTTCACTCTGTTCAGATTTTCGCTTACAGCATATCACTTATGGCATTGACTACAGTATTTAGATACATTAAAGTGCTGAAAACTGACTACGTAGTGTTTGCCTACCCTACTCAGTCGCAGTGCTGTCAAGCTGGGTATTGTTTTCAAGACAAAAGCAAGGGGGTTTCGTGGTAAGAAAGACACAAAAATTGCGACGTTTTTCTTTAGTCGACGTTTCGTTTTTTGAGACTTTTTACGTTTAAAGTTAAGGTCAAAAAGAATTTCGTTCAAAATTTTCAAGATTAAAGGGGGGTTCGTTTTGGATTTTCCCTGGTGCCAGCTCGTGCCGAGCCCTGCTTAGACGGCACATTCATGTGTTATAATGCGCGGCGTCGAGCTCAGTTGGATGCTTTAGCTTCAGAACCCAACCACTTCATAATTTTAGCGTTTGAATGACTGCAATTCAACACATACAATTGGGAGCAATGGCAGTACTGGAAGGGTAAACTTGAGTAATTTTCTTCACTAGCATGCACCGCCGCGATATATCACTTATTCTGCCCAGGCCAGCCTGAAAGCGCATGGTCTCTTGTTCCTGGACTTTACCAATTCAAGTGAATTTGTTGAAAATGGGAACTATATTGGAAAATTTGGCGCTCTACAAAACAAAATTATAAAATAAAAATGGTGTTATTATAAAGACAACATCGTGTTATTTTCTGCTTTTCTGCGTAACTGAATTTTCTATTTTGTTCGAATATTTGCTTTAAAGGGGTATTACTCCGCTTCTCAAGAATCTCGTAGGTGTGAGAGGCTATAGTAGAAGTTCGACAACGTCATCTACAGCAACGCAAGTGTGAACTGAGACTTGTACTTGAAGGTCAAAGTAGCTTATAAGAATTTATTATCTCCGTTATAAAATAATTATCTGGTCTTTTATTGTGAAAGAATAGCTTGCATGAAATTACTTTACACATCACACAGTTGGTTCGATCACGCAAGAGTAAAATTAAAACCTGTAAATGGCTACCTGGTCACATCATACTCTCAAAATTGTATGCTACAAAACATTATTGATTCTGAAGGAACATACTACTTCACGTTTTTGACACATTATTCTCCGAAATAAGTTCTAGCATATCCTTTTCCGAAATTATATGCCTGCAAAATTAATCTCAAGAATTCCCGTCTTTTCTGGTGTGCTGGCAGGCACATCACCGGAGTACACGATTTGATCGTCCACAGAAACCTGCAAAAATTTTTGGACACTTACATTTGATATTCCGTCATCAAAACCTACTGAAATATGCCGAACTCCTCTTGCAGGGGTCTTACGGTAATTGTAGATCACGATCGTTGACACAGCGATTGGCACATCGAAAACGAAGAAAACACGAGCACAACGATTTGGCAGCATCGGCGTCAGCCACATGTGCTCGGCCCTAAAAAAATTCATTTTCTTTAGGTTTCAGGACCCAAAGAATGATTTCCTCACCTCTGAGTGTCATTACAGCCGTCTATCAAATTCATGCTAGTTCTTGGATCACCTTCTACAGATGGCAGAATGTTAACGCTTTCAGGAAACGCAGCCAAATCTGAAGTTTTCAAATAATTTTTGCAGATAAGAAAAATCCTCCGCCTTATAAAAATCTGTATTCTTACTATGCGGCCCGACTTTGATTCTTTCATCCCTCCTATCGTACATTTCGATGCCATTTAGTCCGATATAAAACTCGTCACCCCAGGAGCTGAGCAATTGAAGCTGGAAGATGACTGGAAGAGAAAAGATTAGCTTTTCCAGAGCTATTAATAAGCTAAGAACTCACATCCGTAAACAGAATGTGTTGTTGGCCTCATAAGAGGGCGCATGCTGGGAGGTCTATCGATGCTTATGTCTTGTACGAAATCGAAGAAGACGAAACCTAGAAGTGGTGCTCAGCGATTCATCTTGAATATAAAACGTGTATTTTATTTATAAATTACCTTGCCATGCTATAAAATCAAGTGTTCTTTTGCAAATACCATTTTGATAGGATCTGTTGTATAGGTGAGAGTTCTATACTGGAGTAGTGGGATATGACGCAACTTTAAGGTGTGGTAGCCAACCTCTAACTTTGTTTCAAGAAGCTTTGTCAAGCTTGCATATGTTATTCGATAGCTTGGACCTCGCAATCAAAAGCAAAATCTTTTGGTTATTCCATAATTATTCGATTATTGTGGTGAGTGCAAAACATGTGTTCGCACCGCTTTCAAACTCATTGTTCGATAGTGAATTAACAAATTTTTGGCTTGGATGAAACAACATTAGCGCTTCCTTTTGAGTGTTCCTTCTAACAATAGGTGAGAGGTTGATGACTTATCTAATTGCATTGTAAGAGTTAATATTTTACGATCTTAACGTCAAAAAAAAACAGATTTTAAAATGAACTTGTTCAATATGCTGTAAGTAGAGACACCGTTTCTTGTTTGGCTAAACCCTCAAACTGTTTAGCTTCACACTTGACCCTCTAACAGAAGCCAAGATTTACAAGGCTCGTACTGAATAGTGTAGAAAGAGGATAGGGTACTAACGGGTTGCTGGGTGTGTGATAGTTTTGGTGAAAACTTTTCGCTGAAACCTGAGCAAGAACTGACACTATGAAGCCCTACTCATGGAAGGCTTCTTATTAGCGAAGCCAATTCACCTTGTTGATTGAAGGCAAAAGAGTGAACTAGAAATTTACCTGGTGCTTTTCTCAGCAGCACGTTACTGGCAACCAAACGACTGTTGATGAAAATGTGAAGTAGTCGAACACCCGCATACGACATTTCAGGCGAAGAATTATAGTTCCAAAACGAAATACCTAAAGCTCTCACTATGATGAAGTCAAAACAAAGATTTCAAAGGTAAACCTGTCAAAGTTATCGGTTTGTGAAAGTTTATCGTGATGGTCGGGTGCTGTTTGGGGTCAAATTGAATCAGCCACATGTCTTCAGGTGATCTGGTCAAGTTCTTTCCGTTGATTAGTCTAAAAGGATGGATCGTCTGGAGTAGGTTCATATTAATGTCAAGCTGCTGAACCTACTTTTGTGGGTCACCCTGAGAACTTGAGGTGATTGTGAAAGTGCTCGGATCAACTGAAGTATTTTTGTTCCCGAGAATCTCCAATCCAGCTAGTCCAATCAGCCCTGGTGATCCCCAGTTCTCACAGAGTTCCAAGTGCAACACTAAAATATGGTCTTTTATGAATCCAAGCATTATATGGGCCATGTCATACTTTTCACCCTTCCCGGACATTCCTCGTCATCCACGTCGGGTGTGGCTGCGCTGACAGGTCTCTCTGCTTCTGGCCTTAACAACGGAGCTGCTTCTCGAGTGACGGGACGATGAGGAGTAAGTCCCAATGCCAGTTCTGCAAGATTTTGATACCCTGAACAAAAGGCTAATTTTGCGTTTGAGTCAAAACCAAGCGAAGCGCCAGTGGGTATAAAGAAATGAAGAAGGTGCCATAATATTAGGTTGGTGCAAAAGTTATGCGCGTTTTGCGAGTGCTATAACTTTCTAAAAAATCCATATTTTTCAGCGCGGCAAAATCCATCAAAGGCACCAAACCTCTCTCTATACAGCGCGCATTAATTTGTGCTAACAACGCAAAACGGTGAAAAAATATGGATTGATAAGCAAAAAATTTTTTTTCGGAAACCTCGTTTTTAACTGATCATAACTTCCTTCAAGATTTGTTGGTATAAATGAAAAGTTGACTGTCCTGTAGCCGCAAGCCAGTAGTACAAACAAAAGTTGAAAGAGGCTCAAACAAAGAAGATTTGAGAAAGGGAAAAAATAATATTTAAAATTGTCCGCTTTTTTCGACATTTTTTCGTAGCCCTCAGAATCCCAAAATATGGAGATTTTTCATTTTCTGTGTACTGAACAGCTTCCACGTTTCTGCAAAAACTGTCAACAGGAGGTTCACCCTTACGCTTACAAAAATGAGCAAAACTGATTGCCTTCTTCAAAGGAAATCTATGGGCCACAGAATGTTCAAAACCATCACTCATGTTGGGGCACCGAAATCTCAGTCTAAATAATTTCTGAGAAAACAGCAAAGTGTGCATAACGTAGAAAATTTTTACTGCATACAGTAGTTAAATTTTCAGAAGAATGCGATTTTTCGCGCTCAAATTCTGGCCAAAAAAGTAAGTGCAGTGAAATTTTGGTTTCGAGTGCGGTTGTATGAAGCTCTATAAATTTTTAACGATTGAGGCTAGAAGCTTCTTTCAACCACCATTGAATAGAGCATGAAAGAAGCTTCTTCAAGGTATGCTGTGTAAGTTTCGTAGGAGAAACTTCGATGGAGAAAAGCTTATTGAAATAAGGGCTAGAAAAACGCGCATTACTTTTGCACCAACCTAATAGTTGTTAGCATGAAGATGCAAGAAGGATGTAAATACAGTTAGTTTTATTCAATATGATCGTACAACTGCACAACTGTTCCTCATACACACACACTGATGGCGTTACAGCACCAATAGTTTATTTTGTTCCGATTATTGAATATTTTTCGAGTTTGAGAGTGATATAGTGACACACATAACAACTAGTCAAATGAGGACGGACATCGATCTTTGATATCAGGCCTTTAGGAATAAGCTTATCATACAGCTTTTGAGGTAGTATCTACAATCTTATACTTCAACTTACCAGCATTATCCATTGTAGAAGAATTGCTGACCGTATTGCCAACAAGACATACGTCGTTCTCAGCGATTGCTTCCAAAATGCTTTCATCCGTTGTAAATAAGATTGTCTGAAATATTGAAGTCATGTCGCAATCACTGCGACTAATTTTATATAGTTTCGCAAATTATTATTTTTAACTACTAGCGTAAATCGTCCTCATTCTATCTCGACTTTGAAGGTGCTCGATAAGATTTGCAAAACTTCTTTATAAAGGAATTTTTATCAATAGATTTGGTGAACCAAAGCTTAGCTAATTTCGTATCATAAATAGTTTGAAACGTATTAGTAATAGCAGTAATGCTCACAATGAAGGATACTGACGTAACATATCAATAATAAAATAATCATCTGTGCAATTTTACATATATAAGAAGAACTAGTTGTAATTTTCTTATACACATAAAATTGTACAGGTGATTTTTCAATAGTAAATAATTCGGAAAATTTTTGCAAAAATCATTACGCGCTAATTCGAATCAGGTTTGCAAGAAACAAATTAGTTGTATTTTACCATCTTCTTTTTCAAAGTTTCAGGCAAAAGCTTGCCCAGAATTTGGAAAGCAGTACGAAAACAATCCACCATCTGATTCTGTCGCAAGTCTCGCAAAAGTATCTTCGCAATTCATCATTTACTCACTCACCTCTCCCATAGGTTCGTGGTCATGATCCGTAAATGCGCAGTCGATTTCCCCTTCAAAAATGGTGACATCGTCTAGCTCGGCCCTCAAATGTCGCACTCCCATTTGAGCATGCACCCGTGACTCGCTGTAGTTCTGGAATCAAAGGCTTTTTTTTTCAAAAATCGGCACAATGCAGAGTGTCCATACCCAGAAACGCATCATGGCTAATCGTATCACGTCGGTGAAGGTGATCTCAATTACAACGGTTCTGTCGACTTGAAGTTCGGCTCTCCACATCTTTCCCTGATCGGTGCATGTGAAAGATTCAACGAAAATCGACTCAACACTACCCACGGATCGCAGAGCATTTGAAGAGATCTAAAAATTTTTTTGCTTTCTTCTTCAAAAACATGAAGAAAAGGGAGCAAGCATTGCACTCGCGCACCTTGGCCACTTCAGGACGTTTTCCATTTTCTTCAAATATCTCAACAGCATTTAGTCCGACATAGGTGTCGTCTCCCCAATTTGAGAGCAGCTCTAGACGAAGAACCTTCCCAGACGGAAGTTCAGGAATCTCGCTGTAAAAACTAATGCGTGACTGCGAAAGAAAAGAGCAAATTACGTTTTGCACTTAATCACAAATAACGATTTTGGTCCCTATAAGCAAAAGGTGGAAAATCATCTGAGGATTTTAAAAGCAATTTGAAAGCTGAGCTTATTAATGATAATCAAACTTAGAGTAATAGCCAAATATATTGAGATGGATTTTATTTGTTCAAAGTACAGTAAATAATTCTCGACCAAAGATTTTGCCGAATCGAAAACTGCAACAAAGGAAAAGCGAATTTATCTTCTTGCTCGGATCTTTTCTGGCCAAGAATCTTTATGCAGAAAACTAACGAAAAATATGTTTCATGATTTATACAGTGAATTCTGAGGAAAAAACTACAAAATTTTTCACGAAAACTTACAACTCCTCGTCACTCCTTTGGCCATTAAGTCCATTCATTGTTGAGTTATGATAAAACTAGCAAAGAGCAATTCTTTTGCGTAACACTGATGGCACAAAACAGAACATGAAGTAACTGAAACACAAATATAAATTAAATTTTGGATTATTATTCCTGAAACCTGAAAATTCTAATGTGACAAGCTGCAGAAGAAAATGAGAATCTTCCTCAGAAAAATCAGCATGTTTAATCAGGTGTCAACGAGAGATATCTTTGGAAGAGTAAAGGGCTTTATATGTACTACTGTAAGTATATATGGAGAAGTTTGCCAGCACAATGTAATGGTTCTAATGCGGATCAATGCGGTGGGCGGTTCGCGGTCGCCATGGATACCAATGAAGAACTAACGAACTTGTAGGTTTTGTGTCATTTGTATACTTCACACACAATTAGTCAGTAGTCATAAGATCGTGCTTACGATTGAGGCTCATCAGAGCGTATGTACAGAAAAACTCTGTTCGTAAACACCGAATGGCTTGATTCTGCCACGGAATAGATGTTAGAAACTTGTTCTCTGTTATTGTAGGACTACGGTAGAAACTTTAAAAAAGAGTTTTGAGCCATTAATGAATACATTTTGCTAGAAAACGATTACTCAACAAGCTGATACTTTATCATTAGGCTAAATTGAGCCGCTCATATGAATATGAAGTTCGCGTCTTATGGTGAGAATTTTTTATAGTTAGTAAAACCGTAATGTCATTTTCACTGTTTATTAAAAATGTGATCAAATTTTAGGTCGTTCCATAAGTTCGTAGCGTTTTTATTTTTGTTATCGTTTTCTGGTGAAGCGGTAGTTTTACCGCAAATTGTGTGTACCCTCCAAAAGAGCCAATTCTACTCTACAAGAACTGCGTTTTGATTTCAAAGTAAATCTGATGACCTTTGTTTTGTGATTGCTCAAAGCAGAGTTTTTTGTGTAGCGAAAAATAACGCTTTCGGTATCTCCATCTTCGGCGCTATATACGGAAACTACAAGAGGAAAATTTCTATTCGAAATTGTTATGAGCGATGAAGAATACTGTTTACCGGACTATGGTGCACGTAGCACTAGAATTCTTGTCAAGGAAGTCGCTACAGAGAATGATAGAGCGCGCTTTTACGGATGTGTAGATATTTTGAATTTGGCCGGAATGAGGAAGTTTTCTGAGCCAAAATTTTCCGGGAAAGCGTAAAATTGCTGGGCACCGGTTGCATTCAAACTTTTGCACCACCTAGACAAAGCTGTTCATCGCTCAAGGCTTGATAGCAGGACGAGAACATTCTGTTACGAAACAACGCGTAAAACTCAAGCTGCAGCAGTCGAAGACAGCAACTTTTGAGACTTCGTTCAAATAGTTCTTAGCATATTGGCTGGACACCATTGTGTCAGCACATCAGCGTTGCTTGCTACTTGCTATTCCGGCTATACATACAGAGAAATATTTGTGGGATATGGACGAAATGCGAAAAGCGCAGATGCCGAAATGGCCATTTTCTGCCATTCAAAAAACTTTGCTTTGAGAAATTATGAACCAAAGATCATTAGGATTGCTTCAAAAACAACAAGCAGGTTTTGTAGAAAAAACTTGGCTCTTTCAATTAATACCAGATAATTCGCCGTAAACCAACTGCTTCACCAGAAAACGAGGACGAAAATGAAAACGCTACGAACTTATGGATCGACTTAATTATTTTGGACGCTTCGGAGCCTCGTGTAAAGTTGTCTAACATAAGCAGCATATCTGAGAACACTGATACACAAGTTTCTACAGTTTTTTGAACTTTTTTCTGACGACCTTTTGCAGTGTCGCTATATGGTGGAAGTCCCTACCGTAATCCTACAGAAATGAAAAACGATGAACGATTCGTCCCATACTGTAAATGTAAACTGAAGCCTGTTCTATAAAACGGTACTCAAAGCTAAGCAAAATTGACGATTGACGATCAAGAAGTTGTACAATACCGCTCACATTTTTTGAAAAAAAGACGCGAATGTATGGACATGTATGGACATGTACGGACATGTCCATACATGTATGGACATGTCCGTACATGTATGGACATGTCCGTACATGTCCGTACATGTCCATACATGTATGGACATGTCCATACATCAGCGTCGCGTGGCCATATCTCGCTTCAGAGTGGACGAATTCTGAATCCAAGGCCACCGTTCGATTCAGCTCGGCGCGGAGAATCTTCTGATGTATTGGAAGTGGGGGTACGATGTTTTCGATATTCCGTTTCCAGTTTTTTCAATTTGTTCTGCGGAGGTCCTTTCGCGAATATGTGAAGCAACGCCTACCCAACATAGAAGACTTTACTAAGTACTATTCGATAATACTGTTCTTGTAAATTATTGTGCGCTAAAAAATAGGCTCAGACTTCTTTCCAAAGGAGGTGAAAGCGTTGGTGAATTTTGGAAAAATCACGCGTTTCTAAATTCTACTCGCCATAACTTCCTTCGGAATAAGTATATTTTGAATCCGAAAAATGCGCCTTGCTCAGCTCATCAAGTCGAATCTTCCTATGTACAGCATGTCCTTGGTATTTCGATTTCAGTATTCTTGAATCTTTCTGAAGACGTCTTTTCGCGAAGGTGTAATGCAGCGAGCATTGTCCCGAGTACATTTCAGCAAGGATCTTTCGATAGCACTTTTTCTGTAGATTTTGATGTGCTAAATAGTAGTCGCAGGTTTCTTTTCAAAGGAAATAGAAGGGCTGGTGAATAGTGGAAAAATCTTGTCGTCCCAAATTCTACTCGCCATATCAGCAGGATACGAAGCTATCTTGCTAAGCAGATGTGAGTTTCGAAATCAGCAGGTCGCATAACCTCTACGAGCAAGTTTTCCGATATGTTCGGGTCATTTCATTTTCTCTCGCTTTACGCTCCGGAAGCGCGCCGATGGATTTTGGTCAAAATGTTGATGCTCTTGAATTGTAAGGAAACTTCGCTTATAGAGGTTTTCGAACACGCTCTTTACGAAAATCGTGGTCTTTGAGGATTACAGGGTCTTTTTGGAGAGATACGGTGTTGTGACTGTAACTTCATCACGAAAGTACGTAACTTTGGCCGCACTTCTCGCGTATCTGTCAGAAACCTTGCCTGCTTGCTTTTCTCAATCAAAGTTACTAGGAAGTGTGCTATCGAATGGTGTATTACTCAGGCTCCAGTCTGTGAAATTCGCCGAGTTACGAGCCTACAAATACACGTCCTCATGAATTTCGCCCAAAATGTAAAGATCGCATATTTCGTCGAAATTTCTCCGTGAGCGCTTGTATGACGCTCGTTGCAGATATTACAGTCTGCCCCAATCCTAAACAGGCCAAAATCGGCATGGCGGGAGTCCGCGCCGCGAGGGTTTCGCGCCACATCTGCGGCTAGCTAGTCTGCTCTCTCCTCGATCTGTTCACTCTCTGCGACAGCGCGCATATGCAGCGCAATCTCCTAGCGCTGCGAGCGCGCAAATTCAGCCGACGGTTCGGCTTGATCCCGATTGGGGCAGACTGTATGTTCGCTTCGTTGAACGTCTCCCTCTGCACTGAATATGGTGCTTGCGTCTGCTTCAGCTGCTCACTGAATATCAAAGCTATTTCGTGGCTAGAGCTCAAAGCACCAAATCTAACACAATAAGATCCATTAAAAATATGGAAGGATTTGATCAGCGCATTGTATTAGGTCATGATAGTTTTTTCCTTTTTGCTCCTTTGATGTTGATACCATATTTTAAGAGGGTGTCAGGGGGCTGTTAAGGGTTGCCATATATGGATCTGTAGAGGAAGTCTTCTAGTTTCTGGGATCCCACCGAAATTGCAGAAGACGCTTTGTAGGGAAGTTTACGCGGCTCTAAATTCGACATACGAAAACGCGATTATCGAATAATTGTATTCTCTAAGCTTAAATTTGAGCGTAAGACCGTTGAGGAAACCATCATTGTGCGCAATGCATTTGCCAAGACCACGTCTTTTTTGAGGTAGATTCAAGTTTACTTCAGAAAGTTCAGATCTAGAGAAGTGAAAGCTAATATTTTGCAGTGTCTTGGAAGGTGTTTCTGCCATATAAACGAGCATCTCAGAGGGTCCTTTAAATCGCAAATATAGCTGCGTAAAATTATCAGCAGGCCCTGAAGTGTCATATAACCTTATTAGGAGCCACCTTCGCTAAAGCTGCAATACCGAAAAATTTCAGCGACATGTACCCACAAATTGTCGCAATCGCAGTTTGAGGGCGCGTTGGCTCTGCTTTCATCGCTCATAATTTTATGTAGCAATCCTTTTCCAGCCTGAGTTATTAATTACAGCAAAAAATTGACTAAGTGTGGCAATGAGAAGCGACAATGTGGTAAATCATTTGGAATAAGCATTGAAAGCATGACCAGAACAATCTGTCATTCCAAAAGGTTGGTGCACTCAAATTAATGTAATCCTGCTGGTCTTGTACGCTATAAACTTGCTAAAATGCTATTGTGCTGTAAGAGCAGAGTAGTGTGATGTCGCTCTGAAGACTGTTTGTCAAAATTTCAAAACTGAGCAGACTTGCACGTATAAGCTATGAGAGATGGCATCCACGCTCATGACTCCGCCAAACCACATGTAAGAAAAGTGGCTCTCACAAAAGGGGTTGACTGCGCACCGAGGTTCCTGTTTATTTTTCAAACTCTTTAGACCTTCCTTTACCAGTCACCGAATTTTCCAATTCCTCGGTGCTATTAAAAAATAATAGGACCTAATAGAGATTGACTAATCAAAAACGCCGTTTCAGGCTTTAGTGATTCCTCTGAGATCATTCCGCAAGAGAAAAGCACAAGAGCACTATAAGAGTGTAACCAGAAATTTGCTGAACACAATGCAGTTTATTTGATGGAAAAAGGCTGAATCAGGGAAAAATTGTGCTCGTTTGAATTTGGAGGTGCAAAAACGAAAAAACTTTCCGAATGACCTAATACAAGCGCTCACGGAGGAATTTCGACGAAATATGCGATCTTTACATTTTGGGCGAAATTCATGAGGACGTGTATTTGTAGGCTCGTAACTCGGCGAATTTCACAGACTGGAGCCTGAGTAATACACCATTCGATAGCACACTTCCTAGTAACTTTGATTGAGAAAAGCAAGCAGGCAAGGTTTCTGACAGATACGCGAGAAGTGCGGCCAAAGTTACGTACTTTCGTGATGAAGTTACAGTCACAACACCGTATCTCTCCAAAAAGACCCTGTAATCCTCAAAGACCACGATTTTCGTAAAGAGCGTGTTCGAAAACCTCTATAAGCGAAGTTTCCTTACAATTCAAGAGCATCAACATTTTGACCAAAATCCATCGGCGCGCTTCCGGAGCGTAAAGCGAGAGAAAATGAAATGACCCGAACATATCGGAAAACTTGCTCGTAGAGGTTATGCGACCTGCTGATTTCGAAACTCACATCTGCTTAGCAAGATAGCTTCGTATCCTGCTGATATGGCGAGTAGAATTTGGGACGACAAGATTTTTCCACTATTCACCAGCCCTTCTATTTCCTTTGAAAAGAAACCTGCGACTACTATTTAGCACATCAAAATCTACAGAAAAAGTGCTATCGAAAGATCCTTGCTGAAATGTACTCGGGACAATGCTCGCTGCATTACACCTTCGCGAAAAGACGTCTTCAGAAAGATTCAAGAATACTGAAATCGAAATACCAAGGACATGCTGTACATAGGAAGATTCGACTTGATGAGCTGAGCAAGGCGCATTTTTCGGATTCAAAATATACTTATTCCGAAGGAAGTTATGGCGAGTAGAATTTAGAAACGCGTGATTTTTCCAAAATTCACCAACGCTTTCACCTCCTTTGGAAAGAAGTCTGAGCCTATTTTTTAGCGCACAATAATTTACAAGAACAGTATTATCGAATAGTACTTAGTAAAGTCTTCTATGTTGGGTAGGCGTTGCTTCACATATTCGCGAAAGGACCTCCGCAGAACAAATTGAAAAAACTGGAAACGGAATATCGAAAACATCGTACCCCCACTTCCAATACATCAGAAGATTCTCCGCGCCGAGCTGAATCGAACGGTGACCTTGGATTCAGAATTCGTCCACTCTGAAGCGAGATATGGCCACGCGACGCTGATGTATGGACATGTCCATACATGTATGGACATGTACGGACATGTACGGACATGTCCATACATGTACGGACATGTCCATACATGTATGGACATGTCCATACATGTATGGACATGTCCGTACATGTCCATACATGTCCATACATTCGCGTCTTTTTTACAAAAAATGTGAGCGGTATTGTACTTACTTTTGGGACAAGCGAGGACGATCCTGCGTAATCGTACAGGGTGACCACAATGACGGGCTCTCAAGAAAATTCGTTTTTTGACCGTTCGTTGTCCTCTTTATTGCTTCGCAATGACATACATAGGTCTTCTCCGTTTTCCATGCTTTTCCATCCTATTATGGCTTCACTTCCTAAGGAAGATATTGTTGAAGTCTTTTGGAAAAACATAATTTAAAGGTATTTCTTAATCTGCCAAAATCCAAAAAACATTTTCTTCTGATCAAAGCGCTGCTTGAAAGCGCATGATTTTCTCCCTCGAAAACTTGTCGAATAAGGCACATCGGTGGAGGCAATATGTCGGAAATGACAGAGCGCATCCTAGAAAATTCACGAAAGGGAATGAATGAATGTAGCTGATGCTGAATCGCGAACTTCTTAGACTGCTTGGTGCAAAATCAAAGCGTTTTTTGCTCCAGATTTCATGAAAACCACCCCTGTGTGTTGACCAATTTCGAAAAGGCTTAAGCCGAGTAACCTATTGTCCTTTCTGTAATTATTTATCTCAAGAGCCAACACGTTACATAAGCAGTATGAGTTCAATTTCACCTGTGATTGTTAGCGTTAGAATAGAAGACGATGCTATCATTCGAGCTCGGCGAAGCGCATTTTTTCAACGTATAGAAGTCCCATGGCGTGTAGAGATACTGTAGATGTACCGTAGCTAGCTAATTTTCGAGTTATCAATGTAAAAAGCTTTCATCTCGTGGCCTTAGCTCAAGTCCAACAATGAGAGCTTGTCTACTTGTTGACTTACTTATTTATTGAGCAAAAGCCAAATCCGATGTTTCTTCAGCCGAAAGCGACATTGGTCCATCAGACCCCCTTGATGATGTCACGCATTCATTTTCGAGCGTTCTGTAGATCGTACGTACTATGTGCTACGAGATATGCTTGAACTTCTCCTTAGGCAATGGAAAAAATCGCTACTTTATTGAGCTGCTGTAAGAGCTCTCACTAGGTCAGAAGAAGTGAAGCGTCAAAACATAATGAAGCACAAGGAGCTACATCTGTCAATAAATTGTCGCTAGAAGTTGCTTCACCAGGTTTCAAACAAGAAAAGAAATGGGAATGAAACAGGGGATGAGACCTGGCGTCCTCGAAAAGTTGATCGTGTCACTGTTATCGACATTGTTGAGGAAGAAATAAGTGGAGGATCAAAATTCAAAATTTGCAGGAATTTTGTGTTGGATACTGAATATTGTAAGCATATCTACGTTACAGCTCACTGCCTTATAAAAGTGACAGAAATCCCCGGGTCCAGTTTTAAGGCGAATATCTCAGCCGTTAGAGCACTACCCGAGCTGCCGTTTGGGCAATGGCTTAGTTAGAGCCCCAAAGTTACGATCCACGTAAAGCCCCATACGCCTTTAAAGGCAGTGTCAGGGCAAAAACTCGACTTTGAGATTTTGTACTTATACGGGCCTATTCGCCATGCTGAATCCGAAAATCCACATTAGAAAGTGCGAAAACGGCAAAAAAAGGGCTCTAACACAGGAGGGAAATCAGCAGGTGGGCGGGGCTTTCCCCAGTGCGATTTCACACTCCCAGCTCCCGGAGCGATTTTCTCGATTCCGCTGGCTGTCCTAACATCGCTACCGGTCAAGTGCGAATGATTGACTTGAAACCGAAAGTGAGAAGGTCGCTCTGGAAGCCGGGAACGTGATTATGCAGTGGGGAGGACTCCGCCCACCTGCTGATTTCCCTCCTGTGTTAGAGCCATTTTTCGCCATTTTCGCACTCTACAATGTGCATTTTCGGATTCAACGTAGCGAATAGGCCCAGGTAAGCACAAAATCTCAAAATCGAGTTTTTGCCCGGACACTGCCTTTAACTTGCTAACAATTCAACGAATTTAACCTTAAAAACCACGCGCATGTTAAACAATTTTCGTGACCAGCGCCGGATAATTCTTTTTATTTGATTCTTGACAGAATTTGTACCTGTTAACGTGTACTAGTGGTAAAAGAGGCAAAACTGTGCCTTTCACATTCGTGGTTTTTCAAAGTTTCTGAAAGTGGTTCACTGAGCAAGAAAATGTGCGAGAGATGTCGCAGAAATTGGTCATGCCCGTCCCTCTGATCATGTTAACTCTAAGCCTCTTAGGCCTAAGGCATACCTCGCGCAATTTCCGTCGCTGCGCGATTCGGCACAGAAACGACTGTTCATAATTGGAAGTTACCGCCCTTTGTTTGAACAGGACTTGATCCGTTTGCATGAACTTACAAAAGCTACGCGTCTGTGCTTTTGAAAACTGCCCATGACAAATTTGTGAAAATCTGGCAGAACGCCAAGTCGCGTGGACGTCGCGATTTGGTCAAATCGCGTAAAGTATGCCTAAGGCCTTATTCCTCGGACAGAGTTCACGCGATTTGATCATCGCGATTTAATCGCCGCGATTTTCATTCATTTTCATTTTACATTCAAAAATTTCGAGCTGGAAAAGTATCACAACCGAAATGCAAGCTGATCGGCATGCAGTGAACTCGTAACAGTTGTCTTGTAGCGGTGAATCGCGACGATCAAACCGCGTGGACTCGTCCGAGGCCATAGAAAAAATTTCGTTTTATACACACTCCACCAAAACATTTCTGTCTCAGATGGCAGCACATGGCATAAGATTATGTCCCACTGCCAAGTACTTATTCTATATTATAAGCTACGAGCTGGCAAACCCGGCTCCGCTTGGTCTTGTCAATAATGTATTCGAATCGGCATGTTCACTTACCCCCTCCCCACCCTACACACCCTGCACATCCTGCACACCGTAAACACCCTGCACACCCTGCACCCGAATGTGCACAAACACACAACTCACAAATTTTCTGCTTTATATATATGAAAATGGCAGAAACTGATCAAAGCGATGGACAACCTAGCTTGCTTAGTTTGGTTTTTTTTTTCGATAATCAACAAGCTATCTCTGATCATATCCAGGAAAGTCCAGTTATGCCAGCTTATCAATTTTGCGAAGATAGTTATCCATGTTGGAAAAATCTTGAAGTTGGCCTGGTTCAAGCTCAAGCCCACCTTTTTCCAAGAGGTTGGACCCTTGCAAAATTTTGGCGCAAAGAGGCCTTCGAAGGGCAGGGCCTAAGCCACACCTGCACCTTAGAAATGATCGACATCAATTAGGAATTAGGATTACAATGTTCATGAAAGTTATAAGGATTAGCATAAGATAAACTCGAGCAGTGATCAACAAAACAAACAGCTGACATGAGAAGGGTCGCACAACGATAGTGAGGTGAAAACATGGTCTGTTCAATAAGAATGTAATACAGGGTGTTTAATAGCGAACGTTTGATGGCTAATAATTCTCTTGTCTGGATAGCGGAGAATCCTAGATATTTTACTGTAGGGCGGTGTCGTGATTCTCACGATGTAAGGAAGGCGGGCCCCGCTGACGGTATAAAGGGAAGAGAAGCGGACGAGGGAGAAGCTCGTCCGCTTCTCTTCCCTTTATACCGTCAGCGGGGCCCGCCTTCCTTACATCGTGAGAATTAATTCCAACACAGAGATCAATACTTGAAGGAAGTCATTTTGAGGTGCAGTAAAGAGAGCCTCTACTATACACGCAATACAGAAACTCGAGTGCAATACAGCAAGCGTTGTCCACACATGGGCACATGCTCAGGGTCAAAATGTGCTAAAATCACGCCCGATTCAAAAATAGAAGAACTTGCAATGTCGAACAATTTTACCGGAAGAACGTACTGCACGGAATCATGTGGAGGACTAGGGTGCTCCTGCGGATTTCCTTCCTCAGGATGCCTTTTCTACAGAATTTATCACGTTCCAACAGACAAAGATTTATACGAAGTCTATCATTGCCCTACTTGGTCGATGAAAGTGGCACTTTCAATTGCACAAACAAATTTCCATGAAAAACCACAGACCCACACTATAGAATTTGAACAAAATGTTCGAAAGAATTTCAATGGCATGCGTATAGAGATAACATCAATACAAATACCAACCATGCCGCTTCTAGGCGACACATTCATTGATAATTCAAAAATGACGGCAAGATTAAAACAACAACACACCTTCAGCTACGCATGCCTCGACGCAAAAAATGATTCATCACTGCATAAGGGAAAAGAATGTACTATCCGCGACACGTGCTCTTGCCGCCCAGCAGAAGATAGCGTAAACTGTTACTGCACACACAATAACGTGTCTCAAGCACTAGAACTGAGTCAAATCTTACCAATCAAAATGCCGAATGCATTAATAGATACTGAAGGTAAATACAATAGACTAACAATACGGACTTTAGAAGCAAGTACTGAAGTTGCTCTGTTAGTCAACACAAGTGAATCAGATATCCGTTTTACACACAAACAGTTCCAATGCCGCATACCTAGCGCATCGATACTGGGTTGTTATAACTGCTTAAAAGGTGCAGTGACTTATTTGTCATGTTTCTCTAACATCCCTCACGCAATAGCGGAAATAAACTGCCACACACAGTCATTCACTATCACCTGTACACCAACAGGATATACAAATGAGATACATTTTTACGCCATCAAAGCCGTATTCAACGAAACATGCAAAGCAAGATGCGGCACAAATCAGCAGATATTCTCCATCACAGGCCAATTACATTTCATTAAAGGAGTATTTCCATTTTATAATATGAGAGCACTACAAGGTAATTCCAACACAGAGATCAATACTTTCAAACTAGAATTACCAGATATACCTGAGTTCTTTTCAATTATAAAGCAATACTTCATATTCTCAACGGTCATTTTCCTCACGCTGATCATCGCGTTGATCGCAACAGCCACAGCGTGCCGAGGAAAGCAACAAAGCTCAAGTCGAAGAGCTTATCGTCGGGACATCTACAAAAATATTCTACAACTTGCAATGCCGTCGCCTCTCAACTTTCCATTTCCTTTATTAAGACTCTTTGTGCGCATGGCTCGTTTGATCCTACGCATACCATTTTTTTGCATACGTATTTTTTATTCATTGTTCAAGCACATATCAAACATTTGAATTTCCTCATATATTATCGCATTGTAAATCAAATGCATTCCATACACTCAACCAACCAAGCAATTTCAGATATGGCTGAAGGAGAAAGCCAAAACGCACACTCACACGAGGTCGACATGAAGACAGAAGAACTGGTGGGGGAAGAAGAACCAAAGCAACAAAGTCCAAGTGGCGACCCCGTCACAACCCTCGGGCACATAGTTCATTGCCCACCCGAAGAGTGCCCCGGCATGGTAGCGATTCAACAAGCCATGTCAGCATTACAGCAAGAAATCCACGGACTAAGAAAAGAGATCAAACTACATCGGGTAAGCAAACAATTTCAACCATTTAAAATGTATGTAAGAAAAGAAAAAGAAACTTTTAAAGATCCAACGAAAGAGAAAACATTCATATGAAACTGAAGAAAAACAAGAAAAAAAGGTAATCGAAACAAGAACAAAAGAACAAGAACATCGCAAATTTCAGAGCGAAGTCGAGAACCTCATCACATAAAGGAATGCGTCATCGGCAGCCCCCCACCGACAAAAACTCAGAAGACAACTGGAAGCGACTATCAGTCGACGTCCACAGCGCCACTACCACCGCCACCACCACCGCCACACCAACGTGAAGACCAGGCAACCCCTCCTCAATTACCTCCCTCCAATTGTATTTTCTGCGCTAGACGCCATTGGTCGACAGACTGCATGATTTATTCAACATTAAGTGAGCGTAGGGAGCGCATCGCACACCTGAATAGGTGCGAGCGCTGCTTAGGCCCAGCAGCGCACATGGCGACTTCCAGTCAGCCCAAAAGCACTTGCTTTTTCTGCAAAAAGGCAATGAGGCTATCGGAGATGACTAGGCATCACTCCGTTTTTTGTCAATATCAATTTAACATGTAAAAGGGGAGGAAAACAAACAAAAGAGCTCAATTCACTTATTTTTCTCTTTTTTTAACAATCATCTTTGAACCTACTTCAAAAGCAAGTGCAATTGCAAACTGCAAACTGCAAAAACGTCAAAGGAAAATAACGCAAAGCACAAACTGCAAAAGCCTCAAAAGGAAATAAAGCGTAGCACAAACTGCAAAAAACCGCAAAATGAAATAATGCACAGCCCAAACTGCAAAAACAGCAAAATCAAATACGCACAGCGCAAGACTAAAAGTTTCACGCAAAAAAAATCAATATTCAAAGTTGAATAAGAAAAAAGATTAAGACCCAAGGCAGTCAACGCAGAAAAGCAAACGAATAAAGTCATCGTTTCAATTTCTCAAATCTGAAGAAAAGGGTTCTTACATTTAGCAATTTTTTTGCAAACAAAAAAAATACACTCAATCAAGTCAGACTTTTACGTGTTTTTTTAGAAAGGTTCAGGCTTGGAGTCTATTCCATCTTCGAATTTTGACAGCACGCGCGGCGCCGGAATGTCGTGATTCTCACGATGTAAGGAAGGCGGGCCCCGCTGACGGTATAAAGGGAAGAGAAGCGGACGAGGGAGAAGCTCGTGATATATCCAATGCTTTTAACGAACCTTACACTTGGTCAATACACTTCAATCAATAAATGTTAGAACCCGGTTGTTATTGGCCAAGACAGGCGGCTTCAAATTAGATTTGCACTAGAAAGTGGATCACCTATCCCCATTCGTCACTTTAGGAATATAGCGAATACTTTAGAAGGAGGTTTGCTAAAGTGAGGGCATGTGTTGTCTCCTACAGAATAGACCAAAAGAGCTGTAGTGTTTTACCATGCAAAGAAAATGGCTGATTCTATATATATAAATTCCGCTTTGCCGTAATCTATGACTTAAAAGTTACAACAGGCATAGCTTGACAGCGGTTTTCCCATTAGTTATCAAAAATTGGAACCACTGGATTAATATATCATAAAAAGTTATACCATCCAAACTATTCTACATACACATACAAAGTCATTCCGTAGAATCAACAGGTCTAGAAGTCTTGCCACAAGAGTTCGATTTTTCTGGAAATTCCCTGAAATGGCAGCGGTTTTGCACCGACGACATTGAGCTGGAAGTTCCTACCACGCTACTACAATAATGAAGGGCCGTAAGTGACTCATTTTGTATTGTAATTGTACGCTAAAGCCAGCACTATCTTATACTACCTTAAAGGCACCGTACACCCTAAGTTGAGAGTGTTGAGTTTTTGGTAGCTTATAATAGTAGGGCCCCCTATCAATCCAATGCCCAACACGCGGCGCAAAATTCCGCTTCGGAAGCGAGAAAATCTCTTCGGAATAGCGAAGATGCACGAGGACCCCCATCCATGCCCGCCCTCCCCCATCCATGCCCGCCCATTTGTGCGCGCCCAGCCAATCACCGTTCCGGAAAGCCGGCCTGTGGGTCCTCCGGAACGAGGATTTTCGGGGTTTTCGAGCATTCTCGACTTCATATTCGGAATTAGGGACATGAGAAGGCCCTGAAACGACAAAAACGTGGGAGTCGAAAATCTGGGTGGATGGTGCCTTTAAGGTCCGCATAAGCTGCTCATACAAATATTTGCGATCAAAATTTTCATACTTTTTTGGGACACCCTGTATATTAGGTTGGTCAAAAGTCCTATCACACAAATTTTGAGAGGTCATAATTTTTCGCTAACTTGGCTAGCGCCTTTCTGAAATAGGCCGTTTGAAAAGAAACTCCAAAAAAAAAAATTCTGGAAAGTTGTGCAAGGCATCTTTTCAAACATTTCAGTGGAAGGCTTTTCACTAGTTTTGAAGCGTTTGAAGTGTTTTGATCACGCTTTTAGAAAATGACGAAAGAATCGATGCTGATTTCTACCTGCATAACTTATGAAAAGCCTTGCGGTAAAATGTGAGTTTCATAACTATAATCAGCGACTCAGTTTAGTCTAATGATGAGATTTTCAATCTTTTGAGTATCCAATCTGGGGCGCAAACTGTAGCCATCGATGGTACAAAATCCTCTTGAAAGTCTCTGCCGTAACCCTGCGGTGATGAAAGCTCCATACTGTAAATTTGAGTTGAAGCCTGCCCTACTGAATAGTGTTTGAAGCTAAGCAGAAGACTTTGTGGGGAGGTGAAGGCGAAGACTCCCTTAAATCTTCAAACGCTCAATTCGTCTCGCTTCAAATTTCACATGAATCAGTGATAATACCAAGAGGTTGTCGGTTTAGCCTAAAGTAAGGATGACTTTTGATTGCCCATTTCCTTTTAGCCAAATCGGTAGAACTAGCCAAATATTCTATACTATATTCAACGCAGTTTTTCTTTCTATCGTCAGCAATCATGTTGCCAAAGTAATTTCCCTCGTAATTGCTCAAAAATCAGCAGAATTTTGCACCCATCGTATGCATAACTTCAGCTGGCTTTTAGCTACTAAATTTTCATTCTAGAGTTTCGAGAGAAATTCCATTACGTTAAAGTAAACCTTGTTCACTATCTGGGGATTTTTGAAACTAGCCTTTCGGGATTCTCTAAGTGGTTTTTTCGAAGATCCCTTTTTTGATGACTTAGAGATGAACGCAGAAACCATGGTACAGAAGCACCGTGAGAGATTCTAGCTGTCGGAAAGGGAAAGAACTGAAGCATCGTTCTCAATCCTGTCTGATTCAAGCAGGTTCAACAAGATGTAAAATTATTCTTTTGAATTTTTTTTTGTTTTGTTTTTTATTTTTGAATCCAGCAGATGTTTACGTTGAGTGGTGACTTATTTATTCTTGGTGCGTAACTAAGACCGCTACTCGCCAACATTGCGTGGAATGCTGCACCCTGCGAACAGGCGCACGTTTTTATGACAGTCGAGCGAAAAACTCGTTTGCAGTGGGAAATTTGAATTTGAGGAGTATGCGTGTGGAATTCCCGAGTTGTTCAAAATAAACTAGCAGGGCGCATTCTCAGAACCCCTGGGAAAAGGAATACGTGCAAACTCAGCTGTTACATCCTCGCACTCTATGCTGCAGGAACGTAATGACCCATATGGACCAATGTGAGGTGAGGTCACACGCTACTCGACGTTTTACTATGGTTCTCCATATCAAGTGTTAGCCAGAAGGGCACAACGCTGAGACGACGGAGACGCAGACAGTCAAGTCAAGCGCGAGATAGCGCAGACGCAGTGCGCGCGCAACGCGCAGAGAGCGCGCCGGACAGGAGGCGCGAGACACGCCATCAGGGTCGTTTGGAGGGGGACGCTAGAATTTGAATCTCTCTGGCGACCGTAATTTAGCCGGAAGTATTCCACTCATTTTTAACCGCCTCAGGTTTGTTTTACGATGCTTGTAAACGATATTTGTACTTTCATGATCATATATGTTGTTTGCAAGTGTTTATGTGTTCTATCCATGTTTGATTCGAAAGTTCGGTTTGTGAAGGTTCAGCGCATGGGTATCATGTAGTTGTCTTTGTTTTCCTTTACCACGATACGAAGGACTTTTCTCAATAACTTAATTACCTAAAATACCTAAAATTGCTTATTACCTAAATTAAAGTATTGCTCTGTTATACAAACGAGCATTTATTCTACTTTTTTTTGCGAGTTCACTTTGTTGACGACTCTCATCTTTACCACTGGCTTCCATCCGTTCATATATTTATATTTATATGAAGAACTAATTTTGCTTGCTTAATCAACTATATGAATTTTTAGTTATGTTAGGTATGCATTTTGTGTTCCTTTCTGATCGGCATGATTTTGAAAACTTTCGCCTTAAAAATCCTTCCCATTTACAGGAGAAAGAGTTTCCGAAAGGATTCGTTTGAAGAGAAGACAGGTCGGAACTCGAATATCCGGATTTACCTTCTCTACACTTTGGAGCGGTGCTTTGAGCACCTTCTTCTTTCTTTCCTTACATGGATGCGCAAAGAGCGTATGATCAACAGGTACTATTTGTCGTTTGTGCTATTTTTCGAATTTCTTTTTTTCTGTAATTTTTGATGGAATTATTATTTCTTTGTTCGAAAGCGAATTTGAATTACTTTTTGCATTTCTTATTCTTTCATATTCTTTGCGGAATCGTTTTAATTTATTATATGACGTCTCAGTGTAAGCATCAACATCTCAACTTCGCGAATTCTTACTTTTTTCTGGGACCTGTTTGCCGTCTATTCTAATGATAAACCCAAGTCCAGCGAATTTTGGCTATTTTTTGCCTAAATTTATACCTCTTTGTCGAGCATTGAGTTTTGAACTCCCAAAACGCCTTATAAATCTATGGTCGTTCCCATTCCTTTCTTCAGGTTGCATCGACATCTCGCTTCCCTCAATATCCGAAGCCAGAGATGATGCAGCAGTATCCACCCGCCTGCAGGCAAAATATGTCAGTTTCATAATATTTTGTCGCGTTTGATAGCAGTTACTGTAATCAAGTTTTCAGTCCTCATATGTATCCCCCTAATTACCCTCGCTCTCCATCAAGAGTACCACAAGCGGATCACACTAGCCATTGGATGAATGGACCATATACAGCAGGATACGCGAATTCTCCTGTGAGATTTTCATAAAATGGTTTAGCTATAATGTTATTGTAGATGAATACATAAGTTTTTCGTCGATTCTCGTAATTCAGATCCCTTCTGCAGCCCCTTCTGTGATGTCTCATATAAGCATGCAGGATGACCTCGTATCTGTGATGAGCGTTCAGACTACGCTGAATGCCAGCACAGCACCTTGTCCACAAGATCTTACGGAGTTGGTGGGTGGTTGAGAAGGTAGCCAAATCCAGATTTCTCACTAAAAATGCTTCATCTTGCAGCGGCCGCAGTCGCAGTTCTCATCTACTGCGTCAACACCGCCTTGTACAGAAAATGTTGATCCAGCCACGATCCAAGAAGTTCGGAGAAACGTTGCGTACTCTATCAATAACTTCTACAGTAACGATGTAAGAGCAAACATTACTTTATTCTTTTCAATAAATTACTTCCTTACTTTTTCAGCAGTTCAAAATTATACAATGTATATGTCACTATGCACAACGGAACATGTTCCAATTCGTCGACTTGGCTAGCGTGCACAAGCTATTGCTTCTGATAGCACAATTGCTCAAAAACACAGCCGATCCTAACGTGAGTTTGCAACGACCAAAATTTCCTTGGAAGACTTTACTAGTCAGAATTTCAGTTCCGACGACAAAACTCCTTGCAAACTAGCAATCTTTTACTAAATGCGATTTTCTACTTGAGTAGGAATCCTACTACTTTACGGGTTGTGATGCATGTCGCTTCTGACAAAAATACTGCCGAGTTTATTTACATCATCGCACACTTTGCCAAGTAAGCCTTGTTAGATTTTCTTTGTCACATCTATAATTGTGTGTTTAAATTTCCTACTATGACTGCATTTAGGGTAAATTTGAATTGGGCTGCTGCACTTACTCTTCACACGCTATTTGACTACAGCGGTCCAGAAGGGGCTAAATGCATAATGTACGCGAAGCAAATACAACCTGGAGCTGTGAGTTTGTTCGATAAATGTTACTCACTATCTATACTCAGTCGTTACAATGTATCTTATAGGTGCTCGATGCTTTGCTACATATCTTAAAAGAGAAACCAGATCGGAAAAGGACTCTTTTTGTCTTGCATTCACTCCAGCTTCTTGCTCGGAAAGACAGTAATGCAAAGGTCCGATGTTTTTTTGTTCATTATATTTAGCAAAAAAATTCAGTCTTTTGAATTTTTCTCCATATTTGCGTGAAAGCTGCTACAGAGTTTTTTCGTTGGTCCAATATCCTTTTTTTTCTCACTGGCTGTTGACATTCTTTTCAAAATCTTTTTTTTTTGATATTCCATATTTCAGCAACATATTGTACAATCATATGGTGGTCGCTTCATAGAATTGTTGATCGGATCTGCTCAAGGCGGTCTACTTGCTCTAGCTGATAATGCTAGAGATCAGGGTCGACTTTTGTACCGAATATTCGCCTTGCTGAACGTCGTAATGGCGAGTCAGGCCTCAGCTGAAATGTTTGTACGTTGTGGTGGACTACAGGTCAGTATTCTTGTTTTGATTGAATGAATCCCCTATTTATATTGGTCAAATATTTTAGAAGGTTTGCGAACGCCTTTTCCAGTCGACAGATGTCTTGCGGGAAGGTATTCACCTTGTTGCACTCGCCAGTGATGTGAAAGCAGTTGATGATCAGGATTTGAGGATTTCCATACGCCAGGTTTGTCGACCGCTCTCTGTTGTTGGATTTCTTCTTTTGTTTTTAGATTCTGCATAAAAGCTTCAATGGATTGAACTATAATCTCTTCTTCATGTTATAGGTGCTAGACATTCTTTGCCGCTCGAATGATCGAGATCTGTTCGTGAGAAGGTACAGCTCTGGTTTCCTTGTGAATATAATGGCCAACCGACCCGTCAACAAGGTACCCTATCTGTCAAAAGACCCTCCCAGTGCTTTCTTTGATCAAATTTTTTTATTTTCAGAGACTGCTTATAGAATGTGGTGCTTTTGACATTTTCACACGACTCTGCTACCAGTATTCGAAGTACGTTGTTTTGCAGTTATTCGCCCATTTACAATTTATATACGTCATTTGCAGTCTGGAACAGTGGGGTCAAACAAAAGAAACGAGAGGGATGGTAGAGGAATTAACTGACAATATCTTGCTATCTTTAAACTCGCTTCTAATGGAGCCTTTGAAGCCAGAAACAACAAGAGCTAGAGATCTGTGCTTATCACAGGTAGAAGGCAAGCAGTAGATCTAATGAACTGACTGATGTTATTTTAGAAGTCATTCCAAACTTGCCTGCTGAATCTTCTGTCACATGGAAGCGCCAACATCCGAAATCGAGTCTTGCGTGTATGTAGTAGGCTTTGGATTTGCAAAAAAACTTAGAGTTTTGTTCTAGCTTACCGGCTTACTCCTAAGTTGTTGTGCTGGATGGGGAGCCACTGTAATGCAGGCTGTTACGGAAGAGAAGGGCGACAACATTGTTGGAATCATTTTCACTGTCATATCTGCTACTAGGGCTGACGCTACGGTAAGCTAGATCGCTGCTCTAATTTATTTACGTATATCAAGTCATACTATCAAGGACTCCAATCGAAAGGAAACTGTGAATGCACTGGTTGCTTGCTTTCGTATCCTTAATTTGATCATGATGTGTGATGAAGGCGTTAAAAAGACTCTGGTCTCATTTGTGAGGTTAGTCTTATTTTTCGCTTTTTTTCGCCTTCCCTTTACAACACTGCGATTTAGGAACAGCCCAGTTTCCATGATGGAGCTCTTGCGGACATTCACAGAGGACAACTTGATAGTGCAGGTAAATACACTCTTCTTTTTTCTGTGACTCAGGGCTAACTATTGATACAACAGATCCTTGAAATGTGCGATCGGATAGCTGACGATGAGAATCTTGCGCAACAGTGGGTCAGTGACAGACCGCTTCTCGATGCAAACGCAAACAGTTCAAATCCCGAGATTGGTGCGTCCCTAGCTTTTACGTCGTTATTTATGCTTTTGCCAGTGATCGCTGCGGAATTTTTCTCTTGTTATCCATAAGAAAGTTTCTGCTTTACAGCTCGCGCCGCTCAATCGCTAGTGTCAAAGCTGAGTGTGGTGAACTCGGATTTCGAACCGTTGGCAGGTGTGTTTGCCTCCATGGGCACAGAGGGGTTCTCTATGGAGATGTAAATGATGCCGTGAATGTGAACTCAAGCAGGATTCGTGCAGTCAATCCCAGTTAAGACCTTCGCTCTCATATAAAAGAAGCGACTGTCACTTTGTTGTCAACTAACACTGTCTTACACCTTTATTTTCGAGACTCTGATATCATTGCGTACTCTTCTTGATCGATCAAAAAATTTGGATCTGATCTGCGCACTATTAGCTTTTTGGCAATCTATTTTTGATATATTTTGTAATAAGCAGAATAGTCTGTTGAATTTAGCGTCTATCTCTTCTTAATCTCTTTTTAGCAAAGCTCATAAGTCTAATATTTCTTTCGCCTCTAAGGCCGTGCTCATTCACTGCATATGGTTCGTACTGGTCCAGCGCATAGTATCAAATGGACATATAACATGTACAAAAGCGTTTAGACTCAATTGTTATGATGCATTCTTGCTCTTCACGAGGTGATTTCTGATTGTAATCTCAATGTTTTAATTGATTGTAATCTCAATGTACTTGTTTATCTTGGCAGCACATTTTCACATCGTAAAGTTGTCTATGTTTTATCTCAAGAGATGAAGAGTTATATTGAACACTAAATGTTGATATGATCATCATAGACCTACAGCATTTGCAGGACACAACTATGCTAACAACGTAGATTTTTCTTATACAGATCGCATGATCATTAGGGTTGACAAACCGGACTAGAAGTAAGGAAGGATAATAAAAATAAACAAGACGTAGTGGTTGACTGTATTCTCCATTTACGTACTCGCACTTTATATACTCGAAAATTCACACTCCAAGAGTAACCAACAAAGTTAGAAGGAAAAGTGTTTGAGAGTGTTTTGCGGGTATACTATTGGGTGAACGGCAAAAAATGGGACAACTTAATTTTTATTACATTTTGAGATTTGTTTTGATCAATAACAAGTAGGCTGCAACTTAAACGTCACTTACACAAGCGCCTTCGCCGGTAAAACTGCATATGGATGGAGGAGGTAAAGAGCTCTATCAGAGGGTAGCCAGAATCATACCCTCGATACTAGAGCCACGTACTCTGGTGACCCTTCACTTTGAGGACTATGGGGGGACACAACCTTCACCTGGAAAAAAAACAGAAGTCATCCGGGGCTTCGCCCCGGATGTTATTATCCTGACTATATCGGAACGAATGTAAATGAAGCATATATAGGGAATAATATCTCTAGCTTATCTCAGCGAAACCGAGAATCTGCGTTTTCATAGCCTACCTTAAAAAAAGGTTCCTGTGGAATCTTCGCCAATTCAAGACAAAATTTCTCGGTTACCCTTTCATTTGGATAAAATCGAGTTTCAGAAGTTTAGGAAAGCTATCGGAGTTAAATAAAAACGAGAAACTGCGCTTAAATCTTGCGCAGAGAGTCGCGCACGAAAACGCTGGTCTATCTCGTTGATGAGTGGTTTTCAAAGCTTGGACATCGTCAATTCTCCTCATCGTGTCATGGCGATCAGAATGATATATAATGTTGCAGAGTTTCGTTGAGACCCCGCGGAGATCTACTACCAGAGCCAAATGCCCCGTCGGCTCTGGTCTGTCTCCGCTGCTCGTCTGCGTCTCTGCGCGCTGCGCGCTACCTCGCTACCCCGAACGCGGGGGCGGGGCATTTGGCTCTGGTACCCTTTTCTTCGCTGTTTCGAACCCAAATTTAACAAGCTATAGATTATTTTGAAGCTTTTAATCTCTATTTTCGCGCTGACAACATCCCAGAACCAGATTTTCTGGATAGAGAAATCCGGCAAAAACCTTGTTTTCAAAATTCTCTTGTTTTTCTCCTAGTTTAACTATTTTCACGCGGTTTTTCCTTGCATTCTATAGATCTTGCTTCTGTTCATAATGCAGACAACCACCCAGCCCTTGCCTCTTCGACTATGGTGGAAATTTTTGCGAAAAATCGTAAAAAGTGCGTTTTTCTTTACCTTGTTCTGTTTCAGTGCTTTCGCGTCGATTTTTTTCCAGCTTGGGCATTATTGCTCAGAACAATACCCCAGGAAACAGGAACGTCAATGCAGGTAAAAATTTAAGGGACGCATCAAAAATCAAAAACAGTGTTGCGAATTGCTGGTACTGGAGCGAAAACTTGCGCTTGAAAAGCCGCCAAATGAAAGATTTCAGACCTCTTTGCAGCGTTTTTATCCGGTTTTCAACAGTTTCTTTGCTTTTTATATCTGTTTTATGCCATACTCTTCGCTAATCATCTTTACAACCTTTACTATTTATGACGTCAGATGTTAAAACAGCCTTCACTTTTGACGCCCTGTCTCTAGACAAAGGTATGTATGCTTTGGATGGTCTCACATGTTTCACTGCTCAGATACTGCTCGAAGTTTATGATTTGTAGAAGTGACTAACTTTGCGTTTCAGCGAGTTTAAAAGTTATCAAGTACGTTGATGACGTCGTATGGGTTTTGTCTAAACGAGGACGATAGATTTCAGAATTTGGCAAAACTGGAAAGTTCAATCACTTCTCTTTCTTGAGAAATCTACGGTCATTCGTTCCATTATCTACTGTTTACCCTAATATATTCGGAACGATGTCGGGTTATCTCTCGTGGCATGCAACATTGTTGAAAATCCTCAAAGGCGGCGTTCACCCAAAATCCACGATACTCAAATAATACACTGCATGTGTAGGCTCTAGAAGAACACCAAATGTGTTGGTGTTGTCTTGTCTCCGAGGGGGAAAAACGTACAGCGATTTCCAGTCTGGGTGTCAGGGTCGACGTGGTTCAGGTTCTCGCGCCTCGCTTGGTCTCTCACGTAATACAATAACACATCCGATACCGCGAACCTTAGCGGAATGCGGTATTGTACCACGTGAGAGACTCAAGCGAGGCGGCTCTCAAGGACCTAAACCATCGACCGTTACACTCAGAACGAAAGCTCCTGTAGGTGCAAGTCGTTGGATCGTCTGGCACTCCGCCCCCCTTTTCCAGAGCTCCGCCCATCCAGGGACGACTTCCTGACGCGTTCGGACGTGGCAACCAAAGTCGACACTTACTGCGCGACAATCATTCTCGTGCACACGATGACGCATACAACGAGAATAAGGCCGGAACACTTGCTAAACAAGGTTGTTTCAGAAAAGGTTTGTTGGAGTTCCCACGTAATTTGCACCGCCATATTCGTAACAAGGCTATGGAAAGGCCTAAAAATGATATTTCAAAGGCGAAAATCCGGGTGGGCGCTGTCTTCAACACGCTGACGACGAGCCGTTATTGGCGAGATCCTCACTAACGTTTCTCGCGAGTGGGAATGTTTTTGACGTTTATTCATAGCACATGCAAGGTTTTTTCGACTTACATGTAATTCTTACTTCTCACCAATATTTAAGCATATGGAAAAATTTTTTTCATAGTTTCCTCTCCAATAAACCGTGCGATTGGCTGTATTTGGGAATCCACCTTTGAGCATAACTTAATAATATTATATTGAGTTTTTGCCTGAGTTTATCATGATTGCTTTCAGAAGCTATACGGGTGTTTGCCATCTCAGAAAAACATGATTAGCATAAATTTGCTACACCAAACATGGACTGTACACTTGAATTCCAGTCTAAACTCTTGAACAGCAACTGCGACGCCCTGTGTAATGACCCTTTTTTATGTGATCGGGTCACCTATTATTACTGCATAGAAGTTACGTCAGGACGCGCAAAATTTTTTTTTATCTATTACTAATCTCTTGTCGCTAAAAATGTTGAAAAGTCCGGTCAAGTTCAATCTCAGAGATGATTACTGAGAAGATTTTTATGATGGTCAAATGATAGAAGTTGTGTAGTGAAACCAGCATGCACGAAAACCCTACTACGCAATTTTTCGTTTTTTTTTTTTTTTGAAATTTTGCATCAGACGATCTACTTGACAGTGGCTTTGTGTGCTGGAGTTCCTACTGTAATGCTACATCATTGAAGAGCTCGGTATTTGCTCTATACTGTAAATCTAATGAAGTCTGCTCTACTGCATAGTACTTGGCAAAAAACCTCTGGGAAGAGAGGTTATCAACTGTTAAAGAGTGCGTACAGATTTTGGGACACCTTGGGTCGCGAAGTTTTTGAAACTTACCTACATGGTAAAAATGTGCAAATGACTTGTTTATTTTTATAAGTAACTAGTTCGCAAACCCGGCTCCGCCCGGCCCTGTCATCAATAACATATTTGTAATCAGCATGCTCGATTAGCCCCCTGTGCCAACTCCCAGCCCCATAACTCAAATTTTGCAAAAAATCGATATCGATCGATATCGCCTATGACACGCTCCCTGCCCCGAAATGTATGCGTGCCAAGTTTGGTCCAAATCGGTTCAGAAATAAAAATTTCTATTCCTCAAAACAGACGTACAGACATTCAGCTTTATATATAACACTAGTTGGCAAACCCGGCTCCGCCCGGCCCCGTCAATAATATATTTGTAATCAGCATGCTCGATTACCCCCCCCCCCCCCCTGTGCCAACTACCAGCCCTGTAGCTCAAATTTTGCAAAAAATCGATAAAATCGATATCGATCGATGACGGAAAGTAGCCTATGACACCCGCCCCGCCCCGGAGTGTATGTGTGCCAGGTTTGGTCCCGATCGGTTGAGAAATGGAATTTTCTATTCCGCACATACGTACAGACAGACAGACATACATACATACATACAGACATTCAGCTTTTATGTAAGATTAAAATAATCTTTAAAATTTTCTGAAAATTGAAATTACTTGTAAAAAAAATTTTATTTGGGGTGGGGGGCTATGGACCCGCAGAAGTTTTGAGAGGCACCCCAAAATTTTTTTCGGAGTGCGTGGCTAACGCCCCCCCCCCCCCCGGACCGAAATCCTGGGACCAACACTGATATGTGTGTATATGTGATTATGCTTCAAAACGGGTAGGTAAGCCTCTCATATGGAGCTGAGCGTCCGCGTCGAGAGGGCTTTGCGAGGCATTCTGCCAAGCAAAGACAAAGGAGAGAGGAGACGAAATACTTTCGCTGCGATACGGCGCGAACAGTTGCGTAGCGGAAAGTGGGTTACTGACTGTAATAGGTGTATTTAGAACATCACGCACATGCGGCCCCCTCACTTATCTTTTTCCTTTTAAATGCTTTTCTACTATCAGATGTTAGCTTCGTTTATCTGAAACGATTTTGGAAAGTACGCTATTGTTTGACTGGTTCCAAACCTTGTGACATCCTGCGTGTGAATGGCCGCGAAATCGCCGATTTTGAAATTCACGCAGAGCCCTAAATGTATTTTTGTGTAAGTATGTGTGAGTGTGTGTTATTTTAGTTGCGAGTGGATGTTTGAACTTGTTTTGATCGTGTGGAAAATATAAATATGAGTAGTACTATTTGCTATTTTTTCACTCAAAGGTGAAGAGTGCGAAATTCATCTGTTACACGAGACATAGCTTTGATATTATAGATGGGCTCTCAAGAGTAAAACTTCTTTGAATATCTGCACCTCATAAAAAATGGTGGTTGTTTTTAGGAAATCGGAGAAGAAAAAAGAAGCAGGACAGTTGAAAAGCAAAGGAAACCCTTAAAGGCAGTGGCTTGGAAAAATTGTGACTGGGGCTTTTCACAACTACATGGCCTTCGGCTGAGTCAGGTATTGTGCTTCGAATGACAAAAAAAGTGTCTTTTGGAGTTTACCGGCCTTGCAGATTGCTGGAGAGGCGGGGCGAGAGACTCTCGCCATAACCAGCAAGTGACTGCAATATACTGTAACTTCACTTATTTTGGAGGCAATTGGCTGATCATCCCAGGCAATCAATACGATACAGTTGACGGGAATCCCTCGCCCCGCCTCTCCAGCAATCTCCAAGGTTGGAAAACGCCAAAAAAGCACCGCTTTTTCGACTTTTCAAGCACAGTACCTGACTCAACCGGTCCAGAAGGCCATGTAGTTGTGGAAATCCCCCACTTGCGATTTTCCCGAACCACTGCCTTTGTAGACTGGTAAAAAACGCTGCCATGAGTTAAAATCCTTCGTTTTTGCGGCATTTCGAATAATTTTCGCAGCAGGCAATCACAACACGGAATGAAAACGAGAGATCCAATTTCTGCTCTGTGACTGTTTCAAAAACAAGCATGTTTTGAAGTGTTGCCAAGAACAAGAAAAGAACTAGTTGTGGAAACGCAATGTTCTGTTTTTCGTCCTCTCTTGTTGAAACCTTGGCATAATTCAAACTGTGTCAGTATAATGTACCAGCACGAGGTTTGGGCGAAGCAGTTTTACATCAGCGGTCTAACGCGTTTCGACTACTCGTCGTCTTCGTAGGCCTAAAATGGTGCGGGATTAGGTGCGGGAAAGGTTGCATACTGTTCTCAATTCAAATAAGAAGTTGGGAACAGTATGCAACCCTTAGAAGATCATTCGAAAGTTAAGAAGATCTACCGCATCATTGAACTGTGAAAGAAAAACAACATACACTTGATAAATCGTAGTAGTTTTGTTTCAGCTAAGGCCAAGATTGATACACAGCTTTATTAGGCCTACGTTTCGGCGTCTCCGCCTTCTTCAGAGCCTGTAAGGACGATGATATTTGTAATCTATCCCCCCAAATGCTCTATCTCCACCACATCGGTACAACCCAATAGCCGACAGAGCCAGAAACAAACGAGAGAAGCAGGAACAGTTAGCGCTTACCTTATAGCCTTGCAGTCAAGAGTAGGCGACCACCCACAGTGAAGCGCCGCTGCTGTGATATAGATATATTCAAATCACTCCCCGCCTTGACCCGACCCCGACCCAGTAGGTCAAAACCCACAAAGGGTCTGGAACGGTGCCAATTCGTTTGTAACGGCAACGCATTCTTCCTTCCTATTAATTTTTGGATTTCGCGATGCAATCCAAAAGGCCTCAAGAGTTTTGCGGGCTACTGTTTGGGGTTCGTACGATAGGATTGTGACAGCCGTACGGAACGTAGCATTTTCATGACACAGCCTGCTATGAGCGCCTAGAGGTGTTGATGATCTGCCCTTCGCAAGCCCGTCTAAGTGCTCCTTGATTCGGACGCACACCGGTCGCCCTGTTTCGCCCACGTATTCCTCACCATACGACTGACATGTGATGAGATAGACCACCCCCGCCTTCATGCAATCACCTGGTCTACCGTACGGACATACCACGCAATCGGGAGTCGTACAAATATTGTCGTAAGCACGGTTGCGTATGAGCTGCTTCTTAAGGTTAGGGGGAGGAATGTCTATGACTCTAACATATTCCTGAAGGCCTGATTGATACAGACATGCCCTAACCACCTTGCAAAGGTCGTCCGCAACGAAGGGTATGCAAAAGGGAATTTTGGTTTTGTCTTGTGGACGTGCGCTACTATATGACATGCCGCCATGAGAACTCTTGTCAGCAGGGTACCCATTGGAGACCGCAACAGATCTGGCTAGCTCTAGAGATGCTGTTCGCTCCTGTGTGCCGGAAGAAACTTTTCTAGCGGTCCTATACATATTACTAATGACGGAACGCTTCATGTTACGCGGGTGTGCTGAACTGTAATGTATTAAGATATTTTTACTAGTAGGTTTACGGAACCACTTAGTACGCCATATACCCCTGGACAGATACACCTGAACGTTAAGAAAATCTAACCAGTTGTCGTTAGGCTTTTCGCGAGTGAATCTGATATTGGGCGACTGCGCATTGAGAATGTCAAAACATGTGTCAACTTCTTGTTGAGTAGAACACACGATGCAGCATTCGTCAATATAGCGGCAGTATAGAAGGGGCTTATGCAAAAGAATAGGACGTTCTACCTTAGACATGAAGGCTATAGCGACCGTAGGTGCCAACCTTTGCCCCATGGCTAAACCCCTAACTTGCTTGTAGTACTGCCCAGACCAGCGGAATATGGAACACTTGAGACACTCCTCTAGCAACGTCATAACTTGCCTAATGCTAAAACCGTACAGGTTGAGCGAGCTATGATGCTCACATAGAAGCTCATATACTGCCTGCTAGCATCAGCGTTGGAGACGTTGGTGTAGAGTGAGGTGACATCGAAGGATTCCATAAAACACTCGTCCTCTAATCGCGCGCTGCATAAGCGCTCAAGGAAGGAATTGGTGTTGGGAAGATGAGCAGGCACGTGTTTTAACAGCTGCGAAAGAATTACGTTCAGCAACCATGAAATCCTGTCATTAGGCCCTCCTACGCTGCTTATAATGGGTCTAACTTTATAATTCGATGGATCTGTAGACTGAAGAGAAGCAGTGGAAAGTTTGTGCGTTTTTACCAGAACATAAAGGACCGGGCATACACTGTTTTCCTGTATTTTGAAATGTAACGCTAAAGAACAGGCCTGTCAACGGCTTCTAGCTACTCCGACTTGGAAGAGGATTGAGAAAGGATCGAGATTGATTTGTAAACCTGTTCGATCTAGCGCCAGATCTTTTTTTCGTGCAAAGTACGACAAACTCCTGAGCGCTACTCACAAAAGTCAAAAGACTGGTGAGAGCAACGTACCCGAGCAAAACCGCAATGTAACAAGTGACATAGCTCGAAACGAATGTCCTAATTGCACGGAAGAGTCACAGTAATCGGCAACACTCAGATTTCCGACAATGCGCGTAAATTCCTAAGTTTGGGTCCTTCATTTTCCATTGCTCAGAACGTCAGTGAGAGCGTATTTCGTAAAGTATCAACGGTCTCCACAGACTACGAGAACAATTGAGAATAAGGGCCAAAAAATAACGAAAAACAAGGTTCAAACGCAAAGAAATACGAGGTGACCAGTCACTTCCTTGTGTTCCTTTTCCAAGCACTTTTTACAAAGAGCCTCAACCAATACCTGAGGCACGTCAAGTTCAGAAATTAGTATAGGAAAAGGAGAGATGGTGACATACATCTATAAGAATATCTGGTAGGCCATTAAAGACCGCAGTTATCAGCGTCCATCAAAAATTGGCACTTTCTCAAATTTAGGTAGCGCTTACCGAGCTGCGCAGCAAATCAACGGCCGTCCTCATTTCTCGTTGGGATTCGTTGACATTTCATTAAAATGATGGCTTTTGGATGAACTGGCTTTTGAAGAGCAATAAGCATTGAATCTTTGGCGATTTTTCGGAATAATAGAACTTCTTAATCTTCATCAAGATGCCGATTCCATTACCGAATGAAATGTGCTCTAAAAATTTTACTGCTCACTGAAGAAAAGCTCATCCACTCAAACGCAGCTCACTCGCAAGATTATTTCTTAGTTTGCCTGATCAAACCTTGTATTTCGCAATTTGGAGTAATCTGCTTGGCTAACATTCTGCACTTTTTCAAACTCTGATATTATCAGTTTCCCACATTTTGAAGCAGAAAATAAGTATCAAAGGACAAATGGCAACTGATCGTTTGACAAATTCTATCTGATACTGCCCTGTAATGGTGCCGATTGGATTGTTTGTCGCATCTTCCTATAAATGTATTTAGAAAAACCTTTCAAATTTCTACTTTTGAAGTTCTTTGTTGAACGCAAACGTCGACGGGAATGAGGGCCTGAATCGCCGTCATGAGTAGTTCATTCCATGTTTTAATTATGCGTATCAAAAAAGAGTCATGAAGTTGTTGTGTCCGGAGCGTTACTATGATAAGCTCGAAGCAATGTCCTTTGGTAATAATATTGAAATTAGATAACACGAAGAATCTTGCACTGTAAGGTTAATTTCTTTAGCCGTAATCTTGTAAATAAGATTTTGACGTAAATTGTCCGCCAGTTTCGATTCTTGGTGACCTGTATGATGCATGAACAGCCTAGCTCTTGCAAATATCCGTGCAGTAAATGATTTTGAACTCTTTTCAAGGAGTCAATCGTGTTTTCTCTGGTTGAAAACCACAGAAGCATGCAGTTTTCTACATGGTACGAGCGATCGCATGCGACAGAAAGCTTGAAAAGAGTATGGATCTTTGTAGTTTTAAATGCATACAAAAAATAATCACTAGATCATGTGAAGTTTGTTCGCAACATTTCCAAAAGTCCATATATCTTTTCTTCCAGTATAAATTTGCACGAAACTGATAGTTTTAGGAAGAAGAAAATCATGCGCATTATTGCAAATATAAGCTGTAGAAAAGATTTGGTGAAAATCTGAACCTTGCTCTAAACGGAGTAATCGGCATCGACGGCTTTATGACCTGCTTTTTCTACATTTGCAGCTTCGTTTCGATTTGCTCTACTACAAAATTTTTTCATTTATGAGCAAGCAATGCAAAACGGCACGAGAAATCTCTCTTTCCAGAATTCAAAAATCGTGCTTTTATAACAAAGGGCCCATTAGCACTAACTTTGCTCTGGTAGAGAAAGCAAGTCTTAAAACGTGTATCGCACAATTCTCCCATTTTTTGTGCAAGCTTTAGGTTTTTGATGACTTCACGCAGAAAAATCGAAATTTGCGTGTAATCTCCAATTCTGTTGTGCCGTAATTGTTTAAATGGTAGCAGATTTATTCGTTCTGCCTAACGTTTCGATTCTTTCATCGTTCTCAGAGGCCTGAAAACGACTCAAGGCATCATCCGTAATACCACACCACCAGATATCTCCTCTAGCCCAGCCAGTTTCGACTTGACTCCAACTTTGCGTCGCAAAAACTTTTGAGACAGATATACTCACCCTCGCACTACCGCTATTCGAATTGTCCGCACGACTGGATGTGACAAAAGTTGACGGACAAGTGAGTGATAGAGTAGAATGCGCATCAAGACGCTATTCACTATCTACAACTCACACAGTGGCATATACGGCAGAAATTCAGCTGTTATTATTAGTAAAAAAATTTGGGTATTTTCTTTCTACAGCTTATTTCTCCGCATTGTGTGCATGGTAGAAGACACTCGTGCTGTAAAGCACATGATTTGCTGTTTCTTAAACCACTGACTACGCGCAATATCTTTGGACAAACAAGAAGTTATGAAATATTCAAAATGCAAGTATCGAGCATGAGCAGTTCCTATAATTTCATTGATTCAATAGTCAAAGTTGGGGTTGTCCGAATAGATTATACCAAGGTTTTTTCAAAAAAATTCGTCATTAAAACCTCTTCATTTCCTATGCAATAAATGCAGAGCCGTGGATATATGTTTTCTTTACCAAAATATCCACCTCTCACTGCTTAGGCCAGTACTTCACCGAGTGTAAAGCTCTTTGCATAAGCAAACGGGCATCAATGCAAAAGGTTGGTATCATTTGCGTGGACAGACAATACCATCGGGATAGCGTAAGGATAATTGGTAAATTATTTATGTGCATAAGCATGATCAATAAATCATCAATAAATCCTTGTCTTCTGCCTGCCGAATAAGCAGCAGTTGCTCATGTAACTTGCCTAGGTCCTATCATTTTTTTGCACATAAATGGATTTATCCTTAAACTTGTCTGATAGTATTGTCTGTTCATGCAAATGATACCAATTCTTCTGCTATAATGCTCGTCAACTGATGCAAAGAGCTTTACATTTGGTGAAGTAATGGCCTAAAAAGTGGGAGCTTGATATTTTGGTAAAGGAGACTTGTATCTACGGCCCTGTAGTAGCGCATCTCCGTGCATATGCAAGGGTGCGTATTTGTTGCAAATGACCGCGGGGACCGCCCTTTCCTGGCGACATATGGTCCTCTACGCACCGTGGGCGGGTCTCACATGCGTAGGCACGTAGCTCTTGCAAGTTCGCGCAAACACATGAATTCTGGCCCAGAAGCGCGCTGTATTGCAGTGCCAGATCGCACCGACTGAAATCGCGTGAGGTATGCTTTGGGCCCATGACGAGAACATAGGAGACTAGAGTAAAGGAGCCTCAGTTGGTACCACACAAAGACAGTTGTTTTTGAAAGTTCAAATTTCAAAGCCAAAGTTCAAAGCAGTTCAAATTGCATGGTAAAACTTTTGAAATCCGATGCATAGTGCCCCACGAAGATGTGCCTATTGATTATCAATAAGCTCTTGTCATAGAGCCTTTTGAAAAGATTTAGGTACCTTTTTGAAAAGCTGGCTTTGACATAGATTTACGCTATAGACCGGATTATCAGTCTTTCGTGCGTACTGTGGATTATGGTAGGCACTTTGAAGAAGGTTTCGATTGGTGAGAGCCATATTTCGCCTGTGAAAAGGAATTGAATGAGCTAAAAACTCTCACACTGGGCTAATCAAATTCGTTGGTTTCAAATGTGAAACCAGCACTTCAGCGTAGTGCTCCTTCCAAAAGTTATGCTGGATATACGGTAGTGACCAATTTTCGATGCTCCTCGAAAATTTGTTTACACCATTTGAAAAGCTCAAGCTGGTAAAAGTTGTGTAATGAATTCGACATGCATAAAAATATTCTTAGAAAGGCTTCCAGGATTTCTGGAGTATTTTAATCGGACGGCCAGTTGCACAATGGCGTTATATACTGAAAGTTCCTACCGTACTCTTGCACCTGAAGTGAGTGATCGGTGGTCCGCTGTTTACTGTAGATCTAAGTTGAAGCCAGCTCCACAAAACGGTGTTTGAAGCTTCTCGAAAACTTCGTTACGAGAAAGTTACCAACAATCAAACAGTAAGCACATTTTTCTGGGACATCCTTATATTGATCTCAAGATTAGTTTGCATTAGGCCACAAATCTATTAGGTCGTGTAATAAGTTCTGTCCCATTTTTTGTTTTAGTTTTTTCACGACAACATTGACTTAGTAAGTGTAATTGAGTGATGATAATATATGTAATCCGCATAGTGTAATTGAGTCATTCGATGTGACCTCACTTTACACAAATGTACAAAACCATCAAGCTTCGCACACTATCGGAACTGTTGGATAAACACGCTGGATCCATCAACTTCTATGGAGTTAGCAAGATGCGAGTTATGACCCTAGTGAGCGAGTGTTTACGCTGCAATATCTTTCGATGGTCAGGAGTTTATTACTCCCAGATCCGCGGGCTAGCTATGGGTCAGAGACTAGCACCGGTTCTCGCCATATGTTTTATGAGCAAAGTCGAAGAGCCTGTGTTGAGTTGAATGCCGTTGATGTACTGCCGGTACATCGATGACTATTGTTTGATGACCTCTACACAGTCCGAAATGGACGAGTTTTTAGAATCCTCAACCAACAGTCGCAATGCATCCGGGTTACTCGCGAAAAACCACGAGAGGGGTGGCTGCCTTACTTAAACACGCTGGTCAAGTTAAGCAATGGCATCGTAACAATGAAGTGGTATCGCAAGAATAGTTGTAGAAACATCCTCATTAATCCTCATAATTCATCCTCCCGTTTATTTCAGATGAAGTCAGCTCTGCCTTCCAACAATGCATTTCGCGGGCACAGCTACTAGACGATGTTGTTTTGGTTAACATACCGAACGACAATCTCAAAAAACAGCTTGTCCGTAATCGCTTTTACGATCAACAATGTATAACGGAGAATTGCAATGTGTGTCCATACAGCAGAAAAGGGACTGCGCCAGGGTGGGAGTAGTATACCAACTCGAATGCCTCGAATGCAAACCAAATTAAATTTTCGAAACTGGTGGAGTATTAAGCGTACGCTTAGAAGAACATCTGGCAGGCAAGAGAAGGAAGAGTTTAGTAACCCCATTGGGCAAACATAGGAGTGACGCGCATGACGGAAATGATTTTGCAGTCAAATGCAAAATTTTGGCGTTTGAAACAGATATTACGGCTAGGAAGATTCTAGAGGCTTTCTGGATATCCGCAAAGACTCCAGAACTGAATAATAAGAATGAGTGCCTTTCTGTAATCGCCGAGTTTCTGCCGTATGTGCCACTGTGTGAGTTGTAGATAGTGAATAGCGTCTTGATGCGCATTCTACTGTATCACTCACTTGTCCGTCAACTTTTGTCACATCCAGTTGTGCGGACAATTCGAATAGCGGTAGTGCGAGGGTGAGTATATCTGTCTCAAAAGTTTTTGCGACGCAAAGTTGGAGTCAAGTCGAAACTGGCTGGGCTAGAGGAGATATCTGGTGGTGTGGTATTACGGATGATGCCTTGAGTCGTTTTCAGGCCTCTGAGGACGACGAAAGCGTCGAAAGGTTAGGCCAGTACCAATAAATCTGCCGCCATAACAAACCTGTACGGCACAACAGAGTTGAAGATTATAAACATTGACTTAATTTGAGATAAAGTGTATATGCTTTTGAAAGCTCCAAGTCTGCTCTGCAGGCTCATATGCATCATTCCCGAACATAGCAAGAGCTTGAAAAAGATTTTTATCATTGAAACAAAAAATCCAAAGAGCCGAAAAATCAACTTTCGACACCTTTTTTCCTCCAAATTTTTCTCGCTTTTCGTTGGTAAAACTTATTAAACAAGTTTGACAACAAGCAAAACAATCTATTAGACTCTTACGCTTCATTCTATCACTGTTTGCGCTTGTTCCCTTCCTTCCACCGTGTATTTGATGACATTTTTGCAAAAGTCGGCAAAGCAAGACTTTGTTCACGCCGATGTTCGCCGCCTCGCGGGCCCAAGCTGTGTGGCTCCCAAGATTCGTATTTTGAGTATTTAGCCTATGTATTCGTTAAGTTTGGAGCCACAAACCATCCCTTCTCTTTCCTAAACGATCCGACTACCGTCTTCCTTTAGGATGCCTTCGGAGGATGCCGAATGTCAACGTTGAAAAGGCGTTAAAAAGAAGACTTTTCTAAAGTTTACAGAAATGATTTTTGAAAAGTTTTGGGGCAGTCCTGAAGCGTAGTAGAAGCTACAGCATTCTTTGCTTACGTGTAGCAGATTTTTCGAGCTCATTCGTAGGCATTCTGACTAATTGGAGGGCGACGTAACGTAGTTGTCGAAAATGGATTTTTTCCCTGTTTGATTTTCCATTTGACGCTGTAAAACTCTTTCAAGTTTTCTGATGTAAAAAACCGAAATGGAAGTTTTAGTAGAGAAGGGTTAGAGCTTTCAAATGCATATAAACAATTCCAGAACATCGCGCAAAGTATTAAGAAAAAGTCGAAGGAAAAAATGGGACAGAACTTATTACACAACCTAATACATTGTGCTTCTCTTCGTTACGAATATCATGATTCAATTTTCTATAACGCTACACCGCATATATGCAGCTTTGTACAAATACCTCTGTTAGTACTTTGTTAGGTTTGATCCCAGTAAGACTGGCGTTCACCAGCTTAATCTTTTCTATGTGCTTTTATGTCCTCTGAAACTTCAATAGTTTGATTTACTGCTAAGCGTTATTCGCTTTCTGCATCATTTTGCATTTGATGCTTACGTGGGCGATGCAAGGAGAAAAAAGAGACAGAGCGTGCTTGAATGGAAAGAAATTGTCTTTCATAACTCCCCACGCAACAGCATCGTTTCCGATCTGAGGCACCTTGTTTTTTTTTAGCGAGGCTTTTATGAAATCGTTGGTACCATTTTTGTTTTAGCTTCGAAAGCTTTGTCAAAGTTTCGTTTTCTGTTTCATAAACGAGTTTCTTTTAAAAAAACTTTTTTAGAGCCCACACTTTTTTGCTGCTTATGAAAGTAAGTTGTGTAGTTTGCGAGATTATTTCTTAAGACAAATAGCATTCCTACACTAGCGATAGAAGCTGAGTATTGTAATCTTATTGTCGTAGGCATTCGTAACTTTATTCATCTCTAGTCAATCCCGAGAATATACATCAGCGAAAGCGCTTCAAAACTTTGTGAACTCTCATAAATTGACAAGCGAAAAGTTTCTTGATTAAGCGTAAAAAAGAAAGTTTGGAGCATTCACTTCCTTTATTCAGTGAGCGAAAAACGAAAAATGTCAAACCTGACAAATTGATTTGTGAGATGCAGCATTTCTTGAGCCATATGTAAGAAACAAATTGGAAAGTGCATAAATAATGCTTAACGAACTTACCAAATGTTCTTTGTTATTTAGAAAGTCATTCTAGTTATCTACCAAAAATGTGCAAGGCTGGTTTGAAGTCTTTACTCCAGTATATTCCGGATGAAAATTCTTGCATTACTTGAGGATTCGCTCACATCTCATCTTGATACGGATCTCAGTGATTTACGAGAAATCATGATTCGAAAACTTTTAGGAAGGAAATTAAAACTGTTTTTTTTCTACGATTGATAAAAGACACGGCTCGACATGAGGTGGCTTTTACAATTTTTTCAAAACGAAGTTCCCATAGACCGCCACAAAAATACGACTCACCTATGACCGATCATCAATGGATCAAACACGAGTCAGCATTCTTGCCGAAAGGCGGCGGTCTTTGTACTGTGTTGTACTGAAATTAGAGAGTACTGTACTGTACTCTCTCTAGTTTCAAGTTTCTGCTTTTTTCACAGATTCTTGTCGAAATTTTTCTCACAATCTAAATCTTTCGCGCTTTTTTAACGGGCTGTACCCGTTATTTGAAGCATCCGCATCAACTTTTTAGCTGTGATCAGTCTGTTTTTTCCATTTTTGCCCCTTATTTGGGTCATTCAATAGTTATATCATCATGCAATGGTAGATCACATAGGTCAAAGGGCTCAGGTATCCCTAGATAGACAAAAGACTACTTCTTTATAGGATGTGCTTCTTGACAATAATGCTAGCATTACGAACTGGGAGGATGATTAATTAGAAGGATGATTTCAGTAGCTTTTTGACTAATGGAGATCATCAACACCATTTTGGAAAGAAACTACCATTTAGTGATTGAAAAGTTAGTCTTAGCGGTCAAATCGAAGATACCAGTGGATGCCGAAACCGAAAAAAGGGACCGTAGTATAGTTTTAGCAGGCTTAATGGAAACCTCAGCAAAGCATTTCTAGAACGCAAAAAGGAGCTAGAGCAGAGACTGCGAAAGTTTCAGAAGTTCTGAACATGGATTGCTGGCCAGCCGAAGTCTATTGGAAGGGAAGATACTGCGGAGGCAGACCTCGGTTGGTCAAAGTTGTTTATCCTTCCGGTTCATTCTGGGTCCAAGCTCTGTTGAATACCTGCCTGCTCCGAAGCTCCGCTCTACGAAATGTTTTCGCTCGCACAAGCATGACAGCTTCGGAACACGTGGAGTTTTAACTAAGTTAAACGGTTCGCCACGAGAATAAAAGGAAATCAACCAGAGAATGGGTGGTCTAATGAAATGAGCTACTTCACGTTTCGGAACTACCCAAACGCCCAGGGAAAACGCGTAGCTTCGCCGTATTCATCTAACTGTCTTGTTGTTTTCTTTTTAATTCCAGAAATTTAGTCAATAAAATCTATCTCTTGCGTAGGTTCGCGTTCATCTCCAGAGGTAGGGTGTGTTACAGAAACGTGATTGAGTGCCAAGATGCAAGATTCTGAGCTGGTGCCGCTCCCGTACTTCCTTTTTCAAAGTGACAGAGCTTGCCGTAAGGAAGGAGGTGTGTGCTGTCTAGTCAGGGACGATTTTGCTATGGAGAGGGTTGAATATGCATGTAATACAGTGCTGGCCATAATTATAAAGACAATCTAGAAATCGTTGTAATTTGCGTTCTTGTTTATGAATCTGTCTGAAACTTTGCTGTGTAGTGCGCATGTTAGCCTACATGACCCCTCAAAACGGCATCTGTAGTATACAATTCCGATGAAAATTTTTGCACTTTCCGCTCCTGGTTAGACTCTAGAAGACCTACCTAATCCCTCGAATATGCATCCCTCTGCAGCCCATTTTTGAAAAAATCATCGAGTAACTACGGAAAAATGCTATCCTGATCCCAATTACCTTAGGTCTCTGCAACTCTATAATTCTAGGCTGTCAGCTTTCAAGTTGCGCCGTCTGAAGTACAGAAGAGTGTGTAATGACCTAGTCTTTTGCGTCTTGAGACTAGAATGAGTCCAAGTCGCTAGTGGATATTCCGACTTTATGGCAGAACAGGAGGTTTCGGATTAGGTTACCGAAAACTAGAGGGGAAGTTGTTTTTAAAGGCTTTCAGTTCTTTTGCATGCAGTACCGCTAGGTGGCTCAGCCAATCACCATTTGAGATTACTTCTTACAGAAATTCGGTTAAGTTTCTTAGAAAGTTGGCTACTGCTGGCTTTAAGAATACCTGGTATTCAGCATTCAGTAGTGTGATACACGACATTTTAGTTTTTTCTTTATGATTTACCAACTTTTCGGTCAATTTCTTTGGAACAAATTACTGTTTTCTTTTGGCTTGGTGGAACAATCTGTGAGAAAGTGCGCTTGACTTCGTCTTTGGTGGCAACGGCCTCGTTTTGACGCCGTATGGGCCTTTGAAGCGCAAATACATGATTGATTCTGTCAGCCCTATGTGCTTTGTTTGATTGAGCCATGCATGTCGAGTTCTTCCCCAACAGCTGCCTACCGAGGATTCTCAGATCGTTTTGCACATTAACTGCCTTTCCTCTTGTACTAATTTCTTCGAAAACTTTGAGATGATCTCTCTTCTTGGAATAGGCTCAAAGAGATCGAAGAGACCAGTGAGCCTTCTTCCTTGAGCCCACTTCCCACTCGCCCTCAGACAAGGAATGGCGGAAGACTCGATTACTTGTGCTTTTTGTTTACTGCTTGCTTATTTGTTTCTTCTTGGAACATTTTCGTGTGTATAAAATGAAAAACAAATAAATAAATGAAAAAGAAATAATGGAGACCGTAAGAACAGCATTGAACAGACGAAAAGAACTAAAGCTGTTCACATTCTCCGTTGACGGCATGCAATGTCAGGCGCGCACCATTGCGCTTGGATCAGGCTTGCCGCGGCCATGAAATATTTGAAGGCTGTAACTAGGCGAGGAGGAGGGGGTTTGGCGAGATTCAAAAACCCAATTGTAGTGTTTATGATATAGAACAATTTAAAACATGTTAAATATGTGAACCAAGGATTTCTTACCTCGCGTTTTCGCAGCCACCTCAGGTGGCTGTCCAGGTGGCTGTAAAGTCATCTGACTCCGAAAAAAAAAACACGCGTTTAGTTCACATAACTTTTGCATAATCTTTTATACATAGTTCCAGCTCCCTATTGCACATACACACCCATTTTGGTATCATATCAATGCCTCTTCGCTGTAAAAAAGCCTTTTATTTATCTCGGAGGCATTTTTGATCCCGCGCTTGCGCGGCGAGCTTATCGGAGCTGGAGATTGCTGCTTTCGCGCATAATTGAATAGGTAGGGCAGTGCTAAGCACTTGCGACGTCCCCAGAAGATGAAGAAATGGTAGAAAATAGGGGAAGGTTGATCGTGGAGGGGGAGGGGTGTGGAGGGAGAGATGAAAGTCGAGAGCATGTGATAAATTGGAAGTCTGTATGTGTACGACTCATGTAATAAAGCTCTAGGATAATTTTTGTTTTGGGAGCTGCAAAATTGCTGACTTAGGGCCGCATGCACTAACATCGCCGCGGGGAGGGGATCGCAGCTTAGAAGAATGCTTTATATTTCGAAACTCCAGTTACCTTGATTTCACGTTGTGTACCTATCCGTAAGTATTCCTACTACCCTTCACTATAAACATGTTGAAGAGGAGCGAGAAGCTGTACAAACCACATTTTCCAGTTTTGCATGATCCCTGATGATCCCCGGCGCTTTTCTTTGAAGTCATTTTTCTTTCTGCGAAGTTAACGGAAAACCTCCAAAGCTGTGCGTATTATCTAACCCGACAGTGCTAAGCATGTTGTTGATAAGAACAAATGATGTTTTGGAGTCATGAAATTTTCGATGATCCACACGTCGAAATTTGAGATTTACCGAAAAATTCGACTTTTCAAAAACTTATTTGTTCTCATAAGCAACATGCTTAACACTGTTGTGTTAGATGTTCAGTACAACTTTGGAAGTTTTTCGTTAACTTCGGAGAAAGAAAAATGACTTTAAAGAAAAGCGCTGGAGATCATCAGGGATCATACAAAAGCTGGAAAATGCGGTTCGTACAGCTTCTCGCTCCTGTTCAACATGTTCATAGTGAAGGGTAGTAGGAATACTTACGGATAGGTACACAACGTGAAATCCAGATATCTGGAGCTTCAGAATATGAAGCTTTCTTTTGAGCTGCAATCCCCTCCCCAGCGGGGAGGTTAGTGCATGCGGCCCTTAGTGGGCGGAAAGTGGTGCACTCATCGAAGTTTTTCACTCTGAAAAATCTAGTTTCAGTTTGCCCTGCGTATCAGAATGTTTTTCAAATATTTTCTCAGTCTCGATACTCCGAGCTCGCACAAAGAGATTGGCCACGAGCTTGCACAAAGAGATTGGCAATTTTTATATATATACAAACTATGTGTACGACTCATAGTAGCTCTAATAACAAACTAAGCCTATACATACATTTTTTCGGGCTCCGTTCCGGATCGCGTAAAAAGGATATCCCCTTTACTTTTCACTCCAAAACGATATCCAGCCTGCTTCATGAGCCACCTGTGCCGAGCCCTGATAAAAGATGTAAACTCGCATACGAAGTTGCACAATTTTGGGGACTGTCACGTGGGATAATGGGAAAACGGTGTTCCGATGGAAATAGGTGCCTCGCTTTTTTTCTTATTGACTTCCTAGCAAGCCTAATCTGAATCATTCAGGCGCGTTATAACATTTGTATCTGCTAGAATAGATAGCCGCTTGTTTGAGCCATCAATTGACCACGACGATAGCAGAACTAGTAAGGCCTCCAAATACCACAGGGTGGTTCAGAAGTTTTGCCAGTCTCCTAAAGCTCATTTTCAGTCCACCATTTTCAGTTTTTTCAGTTTCACACACACCTCTTTTTGATCAGAGACTGCATAATAATTCACGAAATATTCTTGCCAGTAGTTCAGTCGCCCCAAAAGCAGCAAAAACAAGAAAGATTCAAGAACTTTGTCGTGAGCCACTCAGGTTTGTTAAGGCATTTATCCGGTCCATTGTTTTAATAATGCCTTCCTCAGAGACCTGAAAGAAAGTCTCACACTAATTTTTTGCCCCGAACTAGGCTGGTCAAGGGGAAAGATTTGATTAAATCTCTCCTCGTTTTAGGTTCTAAAAAAAACTTATGTTATGCTTAGGAGCAAACAAGGGGAACAATACACAACAAGTAGCATACCAAGTCCGCCGACAACGCAGCGACGACGTTCAAACTCTACTGGTGGTAAAAGACTATAGCTGACCGATACGGACAGCCTTTAAAGGCAGTGTCCGAGCAAAAAGTCGATTTTGTGATTTTGTGCTTACCCGAGCCTATTCACTATGCTGAATCCGAAAATCCACATTGGAAAGCGCGAAAACGGCAAAAAGGGCTTTGACGCAGGAGGGAAATTGGAAGTGGGCGGAGTCCTCCCCATGTGAATTTCGCAGTCCCACCTTCTGGAGCAATCTTCCCAATTCCGCTAGCGCCCTGAAATCACCACCGACAAGGCGCAAATGCATGACTTGAAATCGAACCGAGAAGATCGCTCCGGAAGCTGGGAGCGTGAATTCACGGTGGGGAGAACCCCGCCCACCTGCTGATTTCCTCCCGTGTTAGAGCCGTTCTTCGACATTTTCGCGCTCTCCGATGTGTATTTTCGGATTCAGCGTAGCGAATAAGCCCGGGTAAGCAAAAAATCTCAAGATCGAGTTTTTGCCCGAACACTGCCTTTAGGTAGTAAGTAATGGAGATGATGTTTACAAGTGACAGTATGACAAGAATGGCATCAAGTCACTAGTGATGGAAAGCCGCTCATTCATTAGATTTAGTTTGTAAAGAAAATAATTACCGGATAGCTGTAGTCTTTTACCAGTGGAGTTTAAACATCGTCGTTGCGCTGTCGGTGGAGATCTTGGTATTGCCGAGACGTGAGGAAGGCGTTGTCGCGAGACGTTAGACCGAATAAATATCTTAGCACATCTGCATAGCTCATAAAGTTCATGAAGACACAACGTCAGGTTTCATGTCCAGAGAACATATAAATTACTACAAGATACATTTTTAGACCAATCGTCATAGATCTTAATTAGAAACTCGGGAAATCAATCAAAACCGTGATCAATCTGAAATATCACTGTGTAGCCAATTTCGGTTGAGCAGTAATATCACCTTTGGATTTTCCTTTTTTCCACATAAATACTCAGCAAAAACAAAGTTCCGAGAGAACTTCACTTACTCTGTGGTGAAAAATGCACTTTTAAATTGCTTTTTCTATATTTTTAGAACCCCTTAAAAGTGTCGTAGGCCCACACTCGCTAGGCCGACAATTCCGTAATCGGATAGCGCTTAGGATTTTATACGATTTCTAAACAAAGACAGGCTACGGAAATTCGCCACGCTAAAATGATTCTAAGTCCAGAATTCTCTGGAAAATGCTTATCGATAAGCACTTTGCAGCAGAGGTCGCTAGCAAACACTACAGTTTTCTGAAGTTTCGTATTCTGCCTTAGGGTTTCATGAAAACGGAACAGGACAAATTATACTTGTGCTTGCATTGTTGTCTTTCCAAGGTGCAGCTTCACATTTTGGAAAAGACTTCATGAAGACAGAAGCATAGATAAAAAAGCAATATTCCTGATAAATTCAATTTTCAAAAACATTCACGTTATAAGATTTGATTCTTTTACTCAAGGTATCGAAAACTTTATCATTTTTGATAGGTTAGTGCATAAAACACTTCAGTGCTATGCCTCCTTCTGACTACCTTTAGCATGAATTAAGAGAGGCAAACTTTTCATTTACTGCCAAGATCCTCAGTGAAGGGAAACCTGTGTTGTAGCTCTAGTACGAGACTTCCAAAGAATGCAATGCATACCCACTGCCATAATAGAACTTACAACTTAGCATGTAATTTGAAGCAGCGAAGGGAAAGTGACAACAGCACTGGTAATAAGTTCTGAAAGAAAGGAATTTTCTTCAATGAAATCGCAACACGGCAAAAAAAATCGATTGTTTGAGAGTTCTCTTTTGTACCTATTTTTGAGCTGCTTATCTTCGAGGAAAAACCCATTTTTTAGAACTTTGCTTATATTGCTTAAGAATATTCTGTTGTAGTTATCCTACACACCATACTCTCGTTTTCACACACCTTTGTTCATTCTGTAGCACCGTACCTTGAAAAGGACAGATAAGGTTTGATATATGAAATTCCTCCTTAATTTGCCACCTTGATTAAACGGGATTTGCTGAGATTAAGCCTAAGAAATTCACAAAACGAAAAAATTCTCATTTTTCAATTGGCGACAAAATCAAAGCCAAGAAGTGCATTTTGCCACACCAGAAAGGACAAAGTAAGTGGGTCCTTTAAACTCTTTCCTTAAAAAATTTTCATGGAAGGTTTCGGTGAATCAAAGTTTCACTACTGCTTGGCTAACTACTGACTTGATAATGTGCAATGCTTTTGCAATTCCACAACGTTCCAAATCAAATTATGCTTTTTCAAAGTAGAGGTTCCTAAACGTAAATATTTGTCGATTTGGACCGAGATCATCCTTATCATCGTTGCTGCAATATTTTCCCGAAGTGCATGAATTTAACAAAGATTTGAAGATTGTAACACACTTTATCGCATTCGCAAGGATCATTGCTATGAAAATTTATGGTGTATCATACCAAACTGCGAATGGGTGGAATGAAAAGGCGCGTGATTTAGGCAGAGTTTGAGGATAACATTTATGTCGGCTCTTAACGTTAATCGAACCTTTTCTTAAAAATTCCGCAAACCTCTCACTTCCTGCATGTAATAGACACATGCATTTATTCAAATCACATCTGTTTTATTTTCTCACACTAGCAATCAAGAGAAAGATATGAAAAACGGAATATGGCAGTCTTCAAAATCCACATTGGTGGTTTCTCCCATTTATGAAGTTGTACGCCACTAATCTTCAAAACCTCAGCCATAAAATTAAGGCTTTCTTCGTGCTCTAGTTTCTGAGAAAAACTGAAAGGAAAACTGAGCCAAATTCTGAGTCGAGGACCATTGCTCAACTCAGCCAGACGTCGCGATCTTCTGGTTTATAAGAGTATTTGTGAGGGTACGGTAAAGGAAGACGCATATACAATTTGTAAATTCATTAGGGAACATAAATAAGTCTTGTTGCACTTCAACTTCTTACGGCGATAAGTCGCGTACTTCGTACTTTCGATATAACTCCATTCGAAAGAACAAAGCAAGCTCTACAACATGGTATGCAGATGTTCGCAATAGCTTCAACCCAGTGTAAGTTTGCACCTAGAACCTGAGTTCTACTGAAGGCTCAAAAAATAGGGGAATATTCATATCTTCGTTCAAAAAAAATTCTACGGACCCCAACTTACACATTGAACACACCATATTAGACACCCACATGTACCTTTTCTGTAATTTTTCCTTATCTATAAATAGAAAAAACAAAATTTTCACGCTAATAAAACGAAGCTGTGCTGTATACACTCATGTATTATATATTACAAGCTCTTGGACGTATAACCGTAAACTTTCAGCTTTCCATAAACCCTACTTTTCGAGAAATATTGATTTAAGTATGGAACACCCGAGTGAGGAGAGCGCGTGTTGGAATCACTCACTTCTTCTGTTCATTCCCATGGTAAGGCGAAACACAAATACGAAGCGCAGCAGAAAAAAGAAATGGGCTCTAAAATTTTCTTGGCTAAAAAGGTACGACGCAAAGTTAGAGATTGTTCAAGGATGCATCTGGAGATTTATTATCTACCACAACGAATTTCTCTGAAAAGAACTTTGAAATCAAGATCACAGCTAGCAACGAATGTTCGACTGCTTACTAGAATGATTAGCAATGTGTATCCATCAATGGGTGTAAACATGGACAGTATCACAAATTATAGGGGAGGGAGGGAGGGTGGACGAGTGCGTGATGCTGTATCGAAAAAAAAGGAGGAAAATGTTCATCGAATACTTCGAAATGGCATGTTTGCCTAAAGTAATGCTTGCAAATCAATTCTGTAATAGAACTTATTACCTACAATGATCTACGATGCAAAGTAAGTAAGCATTTTATAAAACCCATTTCCACATTCGTAAAAAAAAACTCAACCATGACGCATTTTTTTCACCCTCTCCCGCTGTGCAAGCGTGACAAAAAATATCCCTATCTGCCTATGCGACGGGAGTCTATGTCATCATATGCAACTCTTAGGAAAAGGAGAGAAGTTTTTGATGCTATTTGTCACTATTATGACACCAATCTCTTTTTTTGTGAAAGAAGCCTGTATAAGCACTTTGTAGACGAAACCTTTAAATGTTTTCATAGACTTCGTTTTTCAGAATATGTGAGTATCATAGCTCATTATTGCTCTCCTCTGTTTGTCATTCTGATGTCATGCTCTCCTGTAGCTGAGAAGCCAAGCAGCATTTAGTCCTCCTAAGATACATGATAGATTCGTGAATATTTTGAAGCTCCATACTTCGGATCCTTTCCTTTAATTTGTTTGAGGGCTCGAAGTCGCACTGAGAAGAGCTATTCTTCATCTCATCAGCAGCTCACTATTGCGTAAACACTATTCAATCGCCATCAACATATTCATGCATCTGATGGATCAGTGAAAGCCTAACGTCAACCGATGGTCACGGCTGAGTAGAATTGATGAATTGCAGCGAGTAAACGCCCTCTCTTCATGTTTACATACCATAATCGCTTCTGCCTAAGTCCAGGTAAGAAAGAAGTTTATTTATACACATTACTAATCAGGATGTCTGCACAGGAGATACAAGAGACTATCGTCGATTGGCTGAGCATTGGTCAACGCACCTACAATGGATAGCGAAGAAGGGAATGGTGAGAGCTGGGCTCCTTATTTGCGACTTTTAACAAATTAAGCATTTCCCAAGTGCAAATAATTTTGACGAATCGTCAGGTCAACTCAAGGCATTATTCCAATTACAAAAATGCGCATGCGGTTCTATTAGGTTGCAAAATAAGTCTTGTTACACTTATTTCCTTTTCAGCTCAAAACTAAGAAATTTCCGGAGCCTCATATTTGGGATACATCACTAAGGAGCTAAAAGCTATTCAATGGCATTCTTCATTTTTATGGACAACAGCAACATGAGATCATATTTGATACGGCACTTCAATCTCCAATTTTTTCTTTTAAAAATTTTTTCATTCTTTTCAACCTCCAAAATTTTTTATGGCCTAGAGGGTCAGTCTAATATGAATTTTACAATGACGAAGCAGAAATTTGCCAAAACTTAGAGAAATCTTGAAACTTTCGAATATTGGATTTTTCATGTTGACTTCATGATTCATGATTTTTCATGTTTAACTTTATATTCAAAAACTACTCCGTCCACGTAATCTAATAATGATAGAAAACTTTCAAAGAAACTTACGGAGTTCTTTTTCCAGGCACAACACCTACGTTACGACCTAATATCTTTGATACAAATGTAATAGATTTTATGAAGAATATTCTATGATGATAGAATGTTTAAGGATATACTACAAAATTGCCAAGAGGCTCATGCATTTGCAAGGGAATGCGATCCGTACAAATATGACAATCTATCCAAAAAAATCACTTCCTAATGTTCGCAGGTTATCCCATAGCTCTGTAGTGAAACGCGCTTCAAGTTAATAACTGAATGCAATTTAGCTTCGGTTACATAGCAAACCTGACAAATAATTTGTGTTTTCCAATTGTCAGTATGATGATTCTGACCCCAAATTTAAAAATTTTTTCCCATCGAAGTGGATCTACGATACACTCCAAATCACTCAGTTTACTATCGAAATGAAATTAGTGTGGAGTCACCAATTTTCAGATCTCCATCACAGATTTAATCTGGTCTCTCAGCTTTTCGTTAACTTAACGTTTCATCCTCATCAGCTCTTTTTGATTACACCATTTTCTTCCGCCGTCCGTCCATGCCTGGAAATTGATTTAGAGGTAAAGTTCTTCTAATCTCTTTCACTCTATTGATGCAGAAAGTATGGGAATTTGTTTCCAGGCTCGTAGGTGTTAAGCTAACTTCAAGTTTGTGCTATTTTTGAAGAAAACGAAGCAATTATCCCCGTTTATGATGTCGCATTAGAGTGGATATAAACAAGCTTTAAAAGCAAGTGACGTGATACTGCTATAAATGACGTCACGATCGAAAAATTCTCTAAGGAGATGGAGGTGGTTCTTTTGCCAACAAGGTGTTTGCTGAAATTAATACTCGAATGCAAATTGCACTTGTCATTGATACTTGTTGTATGTTTACCCTTGGTACTTTCATGTGACTGTATTTAGCTGAGAATCATAGAAACTTCAAGTAAATTTAGAAAAAGTAGCTATCTGCTTTTTAATGAATCAGTCGCCATCTATCTGCTGGATATCCTCTGACAAAAGCTGAACAGCTCATTTTCTCAGCAGACATTTAAGCATCATTTCCGCAACCTTGAAGAAATTGACAGGGTGTACTAGAATGTCATTTTCATTCTCCGAAAAAAATCTAAATGAGTTTTTTCTAGGGAAGTGTTCTCATCTAGAAATGTGATCTACTCTCAAGCATTTTCATGTTTGCTTACAGTGGATCTAGGGTTACGCTTTTATGCCAAATATCTTTTTGCGGATGCTTATCATAGACCTTTTATTCTGTCCCAAACGCTGGTGAGCAACTTATTACGTTTACGAATCTTCCGCTTTTCATGTCAAGTTTTTATGGATAAAGATAAGTTGCTTTCCACGCTGATCTTTTGCTTGGATGTTGTTCATAGTCAAACTCTTTTCTTTTCAAATATTTTATGATATATGTACTTTTACTCCTTTATATCACCATCCATCTTCTCAGATAAAGAGAAAATCTAAATAATAAAACTATTTGAATTAAGTGCGGATCAAGTGGCCAGCGCAAAATCTAGCCCCGTCTTGCAGGTCTGAATGTGCGTGGTAGTGGTACCAAAAACGGCAAATTTCATTTATATTTTGCTCAGTAATTGTTTCCTGCTTTTTTAAAAATTGGTAGTAGTTGGGTCTTCACATTGAAAGATTCAGTTTCTGCATAGTTTGACAAGACCCTAATTTTAAGGGCTTTGAGCTCCCGGGTAAAGATTTTCAGATCAGCCCACGTCCATCAATCGGAATGGCTGATGTTGTTGCAGCTGAATCATTGAAAGGCTTTCTAAAAAGTTTACAAACGCTTCGCCATGGAGTTTTGTTGCCGAGCTTTTGTGCCATCCATCCGTTCCAGCAATGCTTTGATTCACTTTCATTTCGCATCTTCTTCCAAATTACAGTTTTGAAAGCTTTCAAAGCATCATTCACTCAGATCTTGCTCGGATAAAACGCGTGAAGTACTGTAGAGAAGAAGCAGTGATAGAACTGTCTAACACAGTTCGCTAAATAATTAGGTTTTTTCTACGTTCTCTGAATAGCAGTCGATTTGTTTCTTTACACTAATTTTGCATTTAGCAGTAGAGCAGGCAGTGGTGATCATTATCGTAATTGAAAGTATAAAACTAAATAATTGCAACACGAAGGCATACACAAAGTGTAGAAATATTTGAGTTTCTTTTAAATACTTTAGCTGCTGGTAAAATTCACAAAGTGGAGCAATCGCACAAGGACACTACGCGACTGTATTAGGTTGAAAAGAAGAGACTGTCATTTCTTAAGCATGCAAAAAGCAATAAGGCAGGTCCAAGAAAATAGGTGAGAGGCAGTGGCGGACCGAAAGGCCCCCCCCCCCGAGAATGGGTCGCGAAATTTTTGAAACTTACCTACATGGGTTATAAAAATGTGCAAATGACCTGTTTATTTTTTGTAAACAATTAAAATAATTTTTAAAATTTTTAAAAACTCAAATTAGCCTTGTAAAAAAATTTCTTTTGGAGGCGTGGGCAAAAGAAGCTCTATAAAATGAACTTTGAACCTTGACAGAAATCTTAACCTACCCAAATGGAGCGGGAACTTAGGAGCCACTCACGGTGCCAAAAATCGGATTTCCCGCAGAAAGTCCTACGGACCTTTCACATGCTCCTCCATGTATCACACACATGAATTATCCATAGGTACACTTCCTATATTTTTTTCATGCTCAGAGTGAGAGAAAATTGAAAAGCGGAGAATAGCTACGCCCTCAGTGGTTCTGGACTCCTTCCAGATATGCCGTTGTATACTACAAACCTTCGTGACTTTGACCACCAATTTTGGCCTTGGAAATGCTTTGGTTTTTGATAAATACCATTTTTAGCGAGAAAAAACCGAAAAAGCGAACATTCTTCTCTTTCCAATCTAATTCTTTATGAGCCTTCGTATCTCGAGCAACAGCAATCAGTTGATTCCTCTTTAGCACAATATTTAGCGAGACTCGAACTCCTCCCTCTTCAATGTTGTTACCGTGGTTCTACAGTAACAAAATTCGATCGATATTAGTTCTGTAATGTCGATCAAATTTGGTTCAAAATGCTTCTTGAAGATCACAAAAGAAGTTGAAGCAAAAAAGATATTGTCGAAGGAGAGTTATGCATATACTCTTTTGAATCTCCAAAAAAAAACGAAGTTCCTTTTGATCTCATAAATTTTGTACGAATTCCCTATGACCCTAAACCTAAACGTGAGGAACCCTCAAACAAAGAAGGAAATGTCGGCTAAAAAACGTCAATTCTGTTTTTTCGGCCGCAAAAACGATATCCCCTTTGCTTTTTGTCCCAAAAACGATGTTCAGCTTGAACCGGTGCCAGCTGTGCCGAGCCCTGGTTCTAAATTTGTCTCATGAAACAAGGGCAATATCCTGCTGTGAACGACTTCTACGACCCAGGAGCATGGCTTTCAACATCTGTTCGATACATTCTTCCCTATGTGACAAGCACACGAATCCTCTTGCTTGCGTCTCATATAATCAGGCGAAATTCGCTTTGAGATTTGTTTATCGCTTCCTCTTTTGCTGTCACGGGGAAGCCCTGTTGGCATAATCTGATTCCTCCTGACACGTGCGGTGCCCTGTCTGTTGCTCGTCCAGACATATCCTTGCGAAGCTGTAGAGATTTCGCTTTTTCTGCTTTTTCGATTTGGATTTGTCTTCTTTCTGTTCCCGATTCTACGCTCGGGACTAAAGTTGATTGTCACTATGTCACATATGATAGATTAGTCGTTGTTACAAAACTGTGGTTGAAGGATCGCACACCTTGATAAGCTTTACGTTTGGTTTGAAACATAATAATTTATAGCCGGTAATTCTAATGTTGATTTTTCATACCTATCTTATTTTTAATGACAAGTAGTTGGTGGCCCCGGTTCCACCCGAGACTCCAGATTATTAAGCTAACAGAACGAGTGAACTTACGCTTCTAAGCCTCTATAACATGCGTATAAAGCGCTTTAAGATGGATTGACCCTCCCGACTTTGGAAATGAAACGGATTTACCGCATCTGCTTACATGCCTTACATGGAAAAAATCATCTGTTGACACGATAAGTTTTCATTTTCCTATGGCTAAGTAAACAAATCAATAAACCAGCAGAAGAGTTCAGTGAATGTCACAAAAAGCACCCTATGACCTCTGCCGTGGTCGAAAACATATGTTTCTAAAGTTTTAGCTCAATCGGTTCAGCGGCGCATGTTCCTATGACGAACGAACATCCTCACAGACTTTGAGTATCATTTATATATAGGTTACTCTAATTGCAACTCTTGCATCATTTTAAAGCATTATCAAAACCTGGCTATAAGCTTTACCCATTTATTAGGTTGGCTCCAAAGTTCTCGGACATTTCTAGAGAAAATCCGCTATTTCTCGGAGCCTAAGTACATACGCGAACATTCGCAGCTGTACTCTCCCTCTAACCTGTAGCTGGTATTCAAAGTGGGAGGATCCTAGGGCCAAGTGGGCGGAGTCAGCCACTTTTCAATACTTTCGTTCGTTTTTGTTGTTCTCTCAAATTCCATATAAAACTGTGCATGTAAGTACCATTTGATTCAACTGGCTTGGCGGCTGGAAGGCGGGGCTTCGTGACCTAATTAAGTCTAAGTAATTGATCAGAGAGCACGCGTGCGAGAGAGACGCAACTGCGTCGCGAGCGCGGGAGGCCTTAACTAGGTCACAAAGCCCCGCCTTCCAGCCGCCAAGCCAATTGACTCAAGGTTATGTTAGTTTGTGTTTTTGGTTGGCTTTTCGTTTTTTAAATTTTTTTGTGTATGCTATAAAATGGAGCATTTGGGAATTTCTAACGTTTATAGAGATTGGAGACCTGGGTTAGGTCAAAACTCTGTGCTTTTATTTTCGCCTGAGTTTTTCTAGATTACGTTGGTACTTGTTATATAGATTGCTTCCCTTATTCAAAGGTGTGCAGCCCTTAGCGCTTACATCGAAACGAAACTTTGTCTTAATACAATGCTGGAGGCCGATCTAATACAATAATAGCGGAAAAGCGTCGCCTCAACTATCCTAAGGAAAATGGTAAGATAATTGCTCCGATTCCCGTTCGTCAAACTAGCTCTTTAACGTCATGTACAACGATTGTTAGCATGAATAATGCTTCAAGAAGTTTACTGCTTAATTGTTTTGACCTATTCTGCTGATGGTTGGGCTGCTTAGGATTTTCGTAAAAACGGAGGGCGGAGAAGGGGAGTGGGAACGACTTAGAACCCACTTGCCAGCAATTTGTGGTTGACACTCTATGCATATAAGAAATTTACAAGCGAATCGAAATTTGTGAAATCGGAGCCGTAAACGGCTAGATTGCAGCTTACTTCGTGCCAGCCAAAACCGCAAAGGAAAAGTACATTTTAGGTCCCTCAAAATATATCTACAATAATGAACTTTTTCTTAGAAAAGTGGAAAGTTTGCTTATTATAATAACAAATTCCTACGGACGTTTTTCGGAAACCGTTAACGCGAGTTACGATTCTAGTTAGTTGTACTAATACTGTTGTCTTGCATTGCCGAAGATTACATAAATTATGCTCTAAAACCTACCCACACTGCTCAAAATTTTGCGCTAGATGACAAATTTTACGCCCAAGTTTGTCGGCGATGTGAGGACACCGAATTAGCTTTCAAATCTATCAAACTACATTATTTTGCACAAAATTATGAATCTTCTCACGATGCTTCAAGCGGAAGAATTAGTCAGGCTACTTTCAGAGCAAAATAAATTATTGTTAGACACGATTTCAATCGTGCTCTGCATTTTCGTTGAGCAATGATTAACATGTTCTGCGAAAATGAAAAATGTATCATCTCATTCATCATTTCTTACACAATCATTTTCGCTGCGGAAACTTTTTTGCTTATGTCACTTCTTAGACTTAACTGCAAGAGCACAAGCACAAACGAAAAGATTACGTAATCCGAACGGTGCAAAAATGACAGTTTGTACTAGTTTGCACTCGCAAATAGAGTGAGATTATTTGTATCCACATAGCAAGCTCTTGAGATCTGCACATTATATTACTTATTTATTATAATTCCAGTTTTATGTAGTATACTGCAATTTTTTTTCTTGGAAAGGAAAGGGATTCGACAAATTCTTTTGTCGCTCCATATCTATCTATCGCAGCAAAACTGTCAAATTAGTTATAACCTTACTCAAAGTAATCCTAGCTTCAAACAGAGTGCATCACCAAATTGCTGGCAGCCTAGCTTTCAATATACTTCAGAATTTCGAAAATGCTTTTTTTCACTCTGTCGCAACGTAATTATCGACAAAAGCGTTGCGGTATGATATTCTTCAGCAAAAGCTTCGTATACTTCAGAAATGCAGATAATGATTATCAAATCATAACAAGTCCAAATCACAAAAGCCAATTGATTTCTATGTTAATTAAAATACACATAGATTTTTTGAATTTTGACGGTTTTGTCACGACCAATATGTCGCGTTCTATGTTTATTCGCTCATTTTTTTTCAAACTTTATAAGCGCTACTATAGATATTGAGTGAATTGGTAATGTCTCATGTGATTCCTACTATCCCCGTGAGTCCCGCGATTTCTGCGATACTGTCATGCTTGGAGCTCGGAAACTTCTGGCATAACAGCACAAAGATAATGAACGAGTGCTTGGTACCATGTGTTCGTTTTGTTCGACTTCTCAATGTAAACAATTTCTTTTGACCATAATTGGTGAGGGAATGCGCTAAATGTGATTTCAGTGCGGTCATCATCTTCACTAGCAGTTTTCGCGCTCCACAGATAATAGTGATCATAAGAGTTACAGAAATTGCATATATCACAGGAATAGTACGAAGAAACAGAAAAACGAATCTTGCCTTAGGCTCACACCGCCATGGCCCTTGCGTGCAGATAATGTTGATAATAGCTCATGAAATACAGATGCAGCAGTTAGGTGATAGGTAGGTGTACTTGTCTACCGGTAAACATAGTTCAAACCTTGCTCCCCTAAACATTGCCCCATAATTTTCCTGCAGAAATCCTTGACAGATGTTTTCGAGGCCATTCACAACAAGCACCCATTTCTTGAGCAATTTTGTTGGAGCACGGAGATTGCTCGGCTAAATGATATCACTTCCGTGCTGCAAAGTCATCTCTCGCATATGCCTCCATTAGAAAAACCCGAGAACATCTTTCGCCCGAACATATTGCGCTTCGAACGTTTGCACTTGATCAAACGACCTTGTCCTGAGAACTTAACGCAATTTCCTCGGCTTCCTGTGCCGAACCTTGATATTTGCAGTGTTTACCCAGGGCTAACATCAATCAAGCGAATGTTGGTTTGTGAACGCGGCAAATTTCTCGTCGTTTTGTTCCTTCTCGTCTCGTTTCTGTACAACCATTGTGCCTCCTCATACAAACCCTTTGTGTAAATCATTAAGTTGCAGCATGTATTTCGAAGCATCTGAAGAAACTGTAATATCTTGTAGTTTTCAGTAATCCATTCTTTTCACTGTAAATCAAAGGGAAAAAAGTTGCGCTTTCTAATCGTGTACAAAGCAAGAATCGTTGTTAGCATAATACGACGATACTAGCGCATAAATAAACCGAAATGTTTTCAAATCTTAATCGCTACTGTGACCAGAATTTACCCAATTGAATTTCCTTGTTTTATGGGCTTACGACCTACTCTTTGCAAAGGTAAAATTCGTAAAATTCTAAAATTCATACCGATGGAATGTTTGCATACAGTTAGCAGTTGATTTTTCCTCAACATTTTCAATGTTTGTTTCAAATAAAATCTCCTATATGTTTCATAAAGTAGAAGCTTGCTGCAGGTTTATAGATTAACCTAATAAGCTAAGACATCTACGACGCTTACTCCATAGATAATGGGTACAGAGTAAAGAAATAAAATGTGCAATCTAATAATAAGTCTAAAAAGTTGATATCAGTGAAAAGTATATAAAAAGTAGTATTGAAGGCTTCCTTCCCTCCTCCTCCTCCTTCAAATGAGTCGCGAAAGTTCTGAAAGCAACTTGCGACTTTTCAAAGCAGCCAAAGCACCATTGAAATACTACTCAGCTTCTAAGAAAAATTTCTAACGGCATGACTAGGGCAGTCCCTTCTTTCTTCTTAAAATTGGAGTTATAGACTTGGAAAATATTTAACAAGAATTCCAGAAAAATGGAGAATTTTGTTTCTGCCATGCCCCTTTATTACTTTCTGTTCCCTTTCCCACTTAGAATTTGTGATCCCTACTAGTATAGCTGAATAATTGAGTAGACGCAGTAGTTCTGGTAGTTCACTTATTTTTTCAAGTGCTGATCATATTTGGAAAGAGCATATCAAGAAACAGTTAGTTCAAAAATGTGCTCCACGCCTTTTTCCACGCGCAGTTGAGCTGACAGTGCAAATACACAATGATATAGTAGATGATCAAATCAACTTTTTGTCAGAAGTCGTTTATTTTCAAGGACATGCTGAGCTGACAAATGAAATTAATAAGATTGGCCCTCTTTGGAGATAGGTAAGAGTGCGTTCATATAGAGGGATAATCGGCTTATGGGTCTTTCTTCATCAATTCATAATTTGAAGGGCATCGAGTAGGTGGATATGGCCTCACTACCATTCAAAACATTTATGGTCTCTGAAAAAGTGCTTTGCAGACACGACATATCATAAAAACTTTACTGCTAAGATTTCATCCGAAATGAGGTTTACAATTGGCGAAAATGTTCTATAATTTGAACGTAGCGGTAGGCAAATCAACTATATAGGGGACATTTTCGATTCAATATACTAATTCGAATTTTTCTATTGTATTTCGAAAAAACTGAATGGGGCAGCGCTTTTTTTGTAACTTTTTGGAAGAGATGAGACACTCATAATTTGTTGAAACTGTAAGCTTCGTTTCCTTTGTTTCACCATAGTAAAATAAAAAATTGCGGTTTTTTTCCGGAACCAAGGGAATCTTTGAAGTAGTGACTAGACCAAGTAAACTGAAAACTAATTGTAAGCATTTGTATTGGAAAGCAACTGTTGTTGGTTACTCAGAAAATGCCCCGTATCCGAGACTATAAAATTAGGCTTTTAAATTCCCCTCCCTCTTCTCTCATTCTCGAGTACGGGTTTCAAGATGTTTTCAGGATCGAGTAAACTCATAGGATTTCCAAGAAATTAGTTGAGCCGGAAAAATTCTTCTTAGCTAGCTTACAACCCTTCTTTGAATTCCTTACAGATAAAAATTAGGGATTTGTGTAATTTCGAAAATTCGTGGCTTACTCTGTTCTTTCAGTAAAATAAACTTCTCTAATTTCGTCCTTCATCAGTGAGTTCATTCGCGTCCTCTCCCTCCCACAATTTTTAGTATCCCCCTTTCCTTCGCTTTACAAAAGTTACCCTTGATGAAGGATCACCCTAATTTCAATCTCATATACAACATTCCTTCATCTAACAAATTTTCCCTCTAAATTTTTTGCTCAACTAATCGTTGCTTTCTTTTCTAATCACTGCAAAAAGCTGTCTCAAAATAGAGTCTGCTTGATATAGTGAGGTCAATGAAGTTCAAATCATTGATAAGTAGGAAAGGTCTGTAAGGAACTGGAAGACGTTAGACGAAAAAGAAGCAGAAGACAATCTTGCAACATCATTTACTTGATTGAGTAAGAGCCTCAGAGATGAAAATTCGAGAATTCGCAAAATCAAACACTATAGTCTAAGCAGTTCTTCTAAAAAAGCATAGGGTCCACTTAAAGCAATCATTCATCTTAATCCATATGTCAAAAAAGTTTCCTTTTCTATTTAACTTTTCTACGGTATCTGGTCTGTGCAATTCAGCACGTCGCTCTTCAAAATGCTTGTAATATTCAAATCAAATATGCATATCGACTTTGAGCGATTGTATGCCTTTGAAGATGAGATTTCCCTCTAATCATGGTTGTGTGAGAAAGTTTTGAAAGCAAGTGAAACTCCCTAGAGACATTGTCCAGTTAATTTTCCAAATTCAAAATTTTCGCGAATGTCAAAGTGCCTTTTTTGGACTCGAAAAAAAGGGAAACGGGGGTAATTGTTTGCTGAGCTGTTTCTAGCCGATGCGTCGGATGATTGCTAGACGGCTAAATGGGACGTCCCCCCCTCTCGATAGCGGATTGGCTTAATTTGTTCCAGCCAATCGCGTTCCTGAAAGGGCCGACTGGCGATACGCCCATTCGCATTTTCCACTAGTCGAATTCAAATATTATCAAGTTGGTCCATAAGTCTTGCACCAAAACACATGAAAAGTGGGTTCTAAGTCCCGTTGCATACTTTTTGTAACCTAAAAAGATAATAAAATGCTATTTTATCGCTAGTACATATGTTAGAGATTTTATTCGAAACAATTTCAAATCGAATAAAAAACTTGAAAAGATCATTAATCGTAGAAATATCCAAACCATATATTTGAACATGAAGTTTATATATTAAACCTTTTAGCGCTTTTCCCTTCTATCTCAGGAATAGTTGAAAGTCATTCTTTCTCAGCTCTTATCGCCATTATATGCGGTGATGTTTGCTTCTGCATTGAACTGCGCACGAATCTTTTATTCTGAATCACTAAATTTTGAACAAACAAAATGAATATGTACGAAATGACACTTTAAAAAAATTGTGAGGATTCGTGGACAGTCTTGCTGAAACATCCAGACCGAGAAAATTTCGAAAAATAATGGACGAAAAACATGAAGTCGATCACGAAGTCGGTTGCACCAAAAGCTTTTGAAACATTTAACTTTTGTGGTTCCAACCAATTTGTTCAGTTCAACAGTTCCCAGGAAAAAAAATCAAGGGCTTTCTGAGAGTGACTGTAACAAAAATTCGTTTTGGTATATCTTGTAATAAGCTGTTTAGGAGATACGCCCATTCTTTGAACAATGTTTTTTTGAAAGCTAAAAGGTCCGAAAAATCTATTTTTGTTTTTGCTTGATGTAACGACTTACTTTTATGATTGAAAAAACTGTGATGATTGTGTTCATTTATTGATGTTCATGATTTTCGACTGTTTAACTCTACTTTTCGCTTTTTTCGGATTATTACACAAGTAAAATAAGTTGTAAAATAGACACTTGCTGGGTGTTACAGAAAAAAAGTATGTAAAATAAATTTGGACGATTTCTGGGATATTTCTCATGTGAATTTTCTGTTTTTTTTTGTTGCATTACTTATGAAAGAACTTAGTGCATTGCTACACGAAAGCGAAAGTGGGCTTTCTCAGTATAAAAGCAAAAATTTATGATTGCTCGTTACAAACGAACGTACCATAACGATGCGCATAGTCTCATTGAAGAAGCTATGAGAAATGTCTGTGGACGTCGCCTTAGCAATCCTAATGACATCAGGCAGGAGATGCCATAGCGTCTCGTCTAGAATGTGTTTGCTTGGTTACGTCACATTACCTGCTTTTGGCTCGGCATTTCGGCCTTCTTTTGGGAACGACGAATTCGAGCACCAAAGTGTGTGCCCGAGTGCGAATGAGCCACATTGTTTTTCATTGCTGCACTTTCGCCACTCGGATTCTCTATTGCCAATGGCCCACAATTGAGTTTTCTGCAAACTCACTCTCTTTGTCTTTTATTGCCATTGAAACTCTCTGGGTTGAGTTCAAAGCTATGCTGACATTTTGGCACAAAATTGGTGTTGATATATTAGGTTGCATAATAAGTTCGTTCGCATTTTTTGTTTTACTTTTTTCTCAATAACAATGATCTTGTGAAATAGGTTGTATAGATTTTGAAAGCTCTAAATCTACTCTACAATTTCATATGCGTCTTCTCTAATTTTGCTAAAAAAATCGAAAAAAATTCCGGCATTGAGAAAAAAAATCCGAGCATGCAAAATGTCCAGTTTCGATGTCTATTTTCTCTCCAATTTTCCCATTTTCTGTTGGCAAAAATCATTCAAAAAGCTTGACAAAAAATGGAACAACCTATTAGGCTCTTATGTTTCTACTGTACTGTTTGTGCTCGCTCCCTTCCTTCTAGAGGCTTTTAAATGTCATTTTTTCAGAAGTCGGCTGTGCAAGACTTTGTCGGGGCGAAGTTGGTCGTCCCGCGTACCTAAGCTCTGTGACCCCCCCCCCAAACTTTAATTTTCTGAGCGAGCATATACTCGACGATTTTGAAGCTGTAGACCATCCCTTCGGTCTTTTCTGGATTGTCCGTTTACAGTCTTCTCTCAAGACTGCCTTCAGATGCCGAACATCAACGATGAAGAGACGTTAGGAAAAAGACCTTTTCAGAGTTTACAGAAGTAATTCTCGAAACTTTTTGGCACTTTTGAAGCGTGCAAAAGCTAGATACAACGTTCTTTCTCCTTACACAAAGCGGAGTTTTCGAGCGATTCTGAGGTTAACTAACTTTGGAAGGCGTCGTAATATAGTTGTTGAAAATGAATTTTTTTCTGTTTGGTTTTCCGAATTTGATGCTGAAAGTCTTCTGATTTAGGAAAATGAAGCGAATCTGGTAGAGCAGACTTAGAGCTTTCAAATGCTTACATTTTTGCAAAATGCCGTGCAAAATATCAAGAGAAAATCAAAAGAGAAATTGCGATAGAACTTATTACACAACCTAATACTTTTCGAATGCAAATCATAAAAGCCTCATTCTAGGGCAGAAGAGGAACGAAAGATGAGAGATGCTTGTGATGATTTTTTCTGATAGTTTTCCTAGATTTGAATAAACCCCTATTCCGCATTTGAGTATAAAGCTAATGTGCTTAGTCTATTCTCTCGTACTATGCACTGTATTTATAAGAATAATTACTATAGCTGAGAACTATCTGAAAGTACAAATCATCTCATTATTTTGGTGAGAAATTGCGATTAGACAATGAATAATCGGAACTCTAGTCGTAAGCAAACGTAAAAATGATAAGAATTTTCTTTTATAAGGCTCGAAATTCGACTCCTGTTTTTATAGTAGTCATGGTATATTCAATAATTTTGCAAAAATTTGATTGGAAAATTAGTATTATTTTTGTGACGACAAAACGATGCAGCACTCTTGGACATTCTTCTTACTTTCTTACCCTAAAACTCGAATTTTGATATCTGGGCCCTTGCCAGAGATATTGCCCTTCGCTTTGATTTTGCATCCTACAAATTAAAATATAAAATAGCCTGTTCTCAAGCACAAACCATGTTTTTTTACAAGAGATTACCACAAAAAGTCTTCTTTCCCAAGGCTTCCTTCTTGGTATACTAGCTCTCGTCACTGTCCATAAACAAGGGAAGAGTTGAAATCCCAAGAGACTCAGCCGCTGTTTAGCAATTTCAACAAAGCTCACAAGTAAAATACTTGGCATAAAGCCGAATTATTCTGAGTTCGCTTTCGATAATCATTAAATTTTCTCAAGATCTGCAGTAATGGTAATTTTTGCCTGTAAAGTTTTTTTGTAAATTTTTTACAGAACTGGTTTTGATTTTTGGGTCTAAATTCTTCTAACGTCTTTATAGCTTATATGTAGGCTCATTTTATTTCCCAAAGCAGTGAGTAACTCGACCTGAATATCCGAGTATTAACTGATCTCCTCTGTTTCTTTTACACTGCTCGTTTCTTCCTTTTCCTGTTTTGTTCTGCCATTTTATGGCAATTCCTTACAATTAGACTGATGGATTCCAACCAGTGGCTTACATATATTCGTTTGATACATACGCCTTGCACCAATAAATAAGTCTTTCCATAGCTGCTCTAGAAACTAATCATTTTGCACAATATTTTCCCCGCCATAATAAAATGTGGTATTTTGTAGTACACTCAGAGAATTGATCTGATATAAAATCAAAACGAGAATAGAAAAAATCAAATCATGATCACTTGCACATTCGAATTTCACAGTACGTAAGAGCAGGTTACATAACCAAAACTCAAATTATTAGGTTTGTAAATGAATTCTGCAACTTCTTCCACAATTCTTCGCTAACCAAACAAATTCGTGTTTATATGGATTAGGTGGGGTTTTGAAGACCTTATTTGCAAAATATATTTTGAATGTTTTCCTATGAACCATATCGCTGCCAAATACCAATAAAGATGTTTACTTTAAGCAGCTATAGAAAACGCGTGTTCTTGTTTCCCCAAATCACACTGATTCGAATGATTTTGTTCTCAATGAAAATTAAAGAGGAGTTTACAAGATTTTTGGTGCAAGACTTATGTATCGGCCTAATATCAGGTTGGCGCAAAAGTTCTTGCGTAATTCAGACGAAATACAATAGATTTACAAATACTAAACCTATATCCATAGTTGGTTTCCTAAAGTAGTAGAAGGCTTGCGCACCATAATGGATGTTCCATAGCATTCTATAATTTAGCCACCGAGAACAAAGGTTTTAAGATCGAGGTTTCAAATTTTGCGATTTTGAGTTCGGCGCTAAAAAATTGCGGAAGGCTGCTAGCTAGCCTTATAAAACTGTAAAGATTACTTACGCAGCAAAAATCATACGTTACTGTGGGAGGCTTCACTCTTGTACGGTGACGCAAAAGCAAAAAAATTGTGAAAAATGTCTTTTCACAGAAAAAAAATCCCCTCATTACTGCTCATTTTCTGAAAAAAAAAACATATTTTGACGCTTTAAGAGACGCCAAAATTTCTCAATGGGCACTATGTCCAATTTTTAGTTCCTTAAAGGGATTTAGAGTGTGAAATGTTAGTTTTACAAATTTCTTGTTTTCGCATTATCGCACAAGATGAGGCCTGCCTAACATATGTGGCTTTTGCTTTGTGGGAAAATTTTTGAAAGATTTTTGGGCAAGCTAGCGCTCTCCGCAATTTTCCAGCACCAAACTCAAAATCGCAGAATTTGAAAGCCATTTTTGAGAGCTTCGTTCTTGGTGGCTAACCTATAGAATGTCACACTTAAACATCTCTTATGGAGCGCGGACTTCTGTTATTCTTCTATTATTTTAGGATACCGAACTATGAATTCATGTTTGTTGAGATGTTATTAAATTTTTTTTGTTATGCAAGAACTTTCGCGCCACCCTAGTAGTATTGTCTCTCAGCTGCAAACTAAGTGTACTTCCTCGACACTTCCGCCTGATGCGCTTGCAGCCTCAAATTTAATCAACCTGAATTCTCAGTCTATAGTACTTCAGTTCCAAAAAACTCAGCTAGCATATGCTCGAGCATATTGACACCTCCAAAAAATGCGCATTTTTAAATCAAGCAAATAGCTCTCGACTGCCCAAAGTCCATTACCGCAACTCTCAATCTGAAGGGCGAAAGTGCAGCAAGCCGTGCTAGGCCTAGACAGGCTGGAAAATGCTGAAGAGGCCTAGAATAGAGGTTCTCGAACCTTCTCGAATCTTCTCGAATCTTCCTATCGCAATCACGTGTGCCATCATGAATCGTGCCGTACTCGTGCTAACTTCTAATCAACTTTCATGCCTTCGCTCATCTCATCGACTCCGCGTCGAAATTTCGTCGCCTTCGTCGTCGTCGTCGTCATATTCAACGCCTAAACATATCACCAATGAAACATGCTTTTCTTACGTAAGTTCATTTTCAATTATTCAAGCACCATTTTGGAGAAATGTTCGCATGCCCCTCGTTTCTTTTTTTTGGCGCTTTCCTCAGATTTTCTGGAGCAAGTTTTTTGGGTACTTTCCCATTATCCGGACCCTTTTTTCCAAAACTTTCTCAGGATTTACGTGCTTCAGCTTAGAAATCTTTTCATAAATCTTGTGAGAGCTGTCTACTTGCCACGTGTCAAGATAAAAATTAACATTTTTGATACCAGTTTGACATGTTTTCAAAAAACATTTACGACAGGGCCGATTTTTGATGACTGCCATTTCGGACCAGATCAAATTTCGCAACATTGAGTTTGCGCAATATTTTCAGGTCACTGATGGGTCCTGTGGTCTGAAGTGTTAATTTTTTGGGAAGTACTCCAAGAGATGTATGCAGAAGTTCCTCGGTTTGCGGAAAAAGTTTTGCCGTGCACTAGCAAAATCAAAAACTTCAGAAAGCATACGACTCACCGGTGGGTCGTATTGTCCGAAATGGCAGGACGCGCACACCCATCGGTGGGTCGTATTGTCGTGAATGTGTCAAATCATATCCGGTGAGGTACCATTTGAAAAGACTCGAAAGCTGTTCAGGAGTCTTTCATAAAAGCAAAGCAGTTTTAGACATTCATTAAAACATCTTCGTAGCTTTCAGGAATGATTTAAGGAAATCCTGCTAAGCGCATTCAGCCGAAAAAGAATTTGAATGATGGCTTGTAGTACCTGGGTGCCCATTGTTTCATGGTTTAGACGATAGAACGATCGCTTAATTCTCTGTTTTGGAAAAACCTAATGTGTTTACCAAACGCAGAAGTTATTTTTGTTATGTTAAAGCTCATTCATGAAACTGTCAACTAGAAATGGGGTCGTTATTGAATAGAAACAGATTGAACTTACATTGATATATAGGCTAAACAAGCTCTTGGTAAAACCTAATGTAGATGGAATGTCAATTTTTTGACACGTGGCAGGAGCTTGACTCCACATTTTTTGAAATTTTTACCAAATTCAGTGCAAGAAAAGAAGCAATACTCGTTTTTGGAAAAAAAAAGGTCCGGAAAACGGGAAAGTACCGTTTTTTATGTAACTCAATTTCCTTATAGAACTTTTTCGAGCTGAAATCTCAGTTTCTTTGTTTGTCTTGCCTAGTTGCTTACTAGTCACAAACTTCTTTTTTTGCTCCAGGCAGTCTCTCATGATGCCTTTGTCTTCTCGTTTTTGGGTGTTTGGTGAACTATTCCCTTTATTTGAAGCAACTGGGATCCAAAAATCAACGAAGCCTTTGAATATTTTCCTTTGTGATTGATATACGGCTTTTTTACGTTTCATATAATGACAATCTTTTTTTCCTTATAATGACAACCGTGGATAAGTGTTTAAGCGAAGCCTCCATTTGAAAACATATCTCGTTTTTCGAGCAAATATTCACTTAATTTACTCTTGGCTTTACTTCGGTCTGGAGTGTTATTTTATGGAAGGCAATGGCTAAGAATACCAATAGATCAAACTAGAAAGGTTCCAAGCTCTTCATGAGATCAATGGCCGTTATTGGACCATTGGGATTTTGTCAATCTTATAAAGCTGTCGTTAAAAGATGAGTGCGTCGAAAAAAAAAACTTGTTTCTATTTTTGAAACCTGACAAATCTATCAGACAAATTACCTGTTCAATCAGAGAGAAATGGAGCCAGCGTTTCATGTAATACCTCAAAAATGTCAACCAATTTTCTTTATAGCGGGTGAATGACGTATGCAGTAGTGAAAATGATATCATTGCATTCCATTCCAAACCTTTTATGGATTTGCCCTATTGAGAGTATAAAAATTAAGCAATTATTGTCAGACGGCTCAAGTACGAGAGATGTTTTGCGTCTGCTGTAGGGCTCGGCAAGGGGCACTTTTTTGGGGGATGTAAGCTGGAATTTATACCAGCTTACAGGACTGTGTAATTCACCTTCCTAATTAGTCTTATGACTTTACGTGTCAAAGAGTATTTGGATGAGACTTCGAAAAACTGTAAGTTGTGAATGACGTAAACCTGACAATTATTCAGAAAGCTGCAATTCCTGTACTATGAAAAGATAAAATTGTTTTCAATGTCAGTGATCGTTACTGGAGCGAACCAAAATGCAGATGAGACCGCTCTATGCCAGGTGTGAGTCCATAAGGTTTGGGCGAGCGTTTGTTAATCTATACTATAAAAGCAGAAACACCATCTTCCTGTTTTTAGTGAAATTTCTTTGATTTTGAGAGAGACTTTACATTCTTTAGATGCATAAAACTTCCAGACAACCTGAGCTGTATGTGGTCAAAATCAATCATACGCTTTGAGAACAAACAGGGTGTCCCAAAAGATGTTACCGTTTGATTGTTAATGACTCTCTTATAACGAAGTCCTTCGAGAACTTTTAGGACATTTTGTAGACCTGGCCTCAACTGAAATTTATATAGCGAAGCACTAATCGCTCTTCATTACTGTAGATTTACAGTTTAAACTTCAAGCTTATGGTATCACCGCGAAAAATGCTGCCGTTTTAAAAACTTTCGAAAAATGTGAAAGCTTGTTTAATAGGGATTTCCATGGACGCTGGGTTCAATACTCAGTTACGCACAAGATTGCGAAGTCTTCTAAACGGTGTGACCGCACTTTCCAAAAAATTGAAAAAACGGCCGATACTGCTTACCTCGCATAACTTTTTAACGAAGCGTTATGATAAGTTGCGAACTCTACATTTATAATCAGCAACTATAATTAGCCTAGTGTAAGAGTCTTAATTGTTTTGTCTCCTTTCTAAGGCAATATGGCCTGTAATAGCTCAAAACCCTCTTCAAATTTCCTACCGTAATCCTACAGTAATGAAGAGGCAACGGTGATTCACCCATACTGTCTTTCTAAGTTACCTACAAAGTGGTATACAAAGCTTCTCGAAAGAATTTATTACAAGGAAGTTACTAACGGTAGGCACATTTCATCGGGACACCCTGTATTTTGAATCTCACGCTTCGTGCAAAATAGCATTTTAGCCTGGTATCTTGTTGAGATGAATGAAGCGGTTGCATAGTATACAGGTTGTTCGTAAAGTTGGTATTCGGTGTTTAATCGTCTACAACGATCTTGTCTTCAGCTTAGATTTACAGTGTGAAAGGCATTATTGTTAGCCATTGGTTAACGCAATAATAGTAGGTTTTATGTCGTTAATTTTACTGTTAGCAATCACTTTCAAAAAAAGCTGGGAAATCTGGAAACCTGTGTAAATGGCTTGCAGGAATGCTGCTCTTATCAAATGAGCTCTCACAACTATATAAAAATGTGTCTGAGCCAATGGTAGGCTTTTATAGACTTCTTGATACGATTTTGGAACGAAAACATTTTATAAAAATACCAAATGAGCTCATTAGTAATACAAAGAATCAGACGAGCTCAACAGTAAAGACCGCCTTTCCGGGCAAGCAGGGGCATGGGACAGATTCCACTAAATCTTTACGCCACTAATTTGAGTGATTATTTCATAGCTAGTCTATACAAACTTACTTCCTTATTTCCTTCATAACTATTTGGTGACTGGACTTGAACTAACTTATTGGGTCTTTTTTGTTTTGTTTTACTCTGTTCCCGATTATGTTCTCATTACTTCGTTCTAGTTATGGCACCCCTTGTGCGTAATAAATAAATAAATAAATAAATAAATAAATAAATATGCTTGTAAGTACATACGGTAACGTTATAAAAAAGAGCGAATGATGAATTATTTCATACAATAATTGAATCCAGCTTTACAAAATGGTAACGGAAACATTCGAATCACCATGAGGCGAGATAATCTTGGAAACAAACGGTATATAAATCCTTTGGGGCACCTTGTATACAAGCTTCTGCCTATTTACCACATTTTCTGCTTCTGCCTGAAATACCAAGCCCGCTCATGATTTTGAAAGACGTTCCGAACTTTGTCTGTACTCAACCGTCGCTTTACGCATCAGTGAGCAACCTCATTGGGAGTGTTGCTCCTATGCCAAAAGTACTTTCTGACATTTGAAGGCGGTCACAAAATGATTGCGGGTGAGAAAGCGGCCCCAATGAGGAACTTTTGGTTTTTCTCCTAACTTCAGGCTAAATGAAGTTGTTGAGCTTCCGCATTTCGCTGCATTTACAAACCATGGTGAAGGCAATGATAGCAAAGGGGATTCTCGTGCTTTGAGACGGTAGGAATTCTGTTGTAAGGAAAGTAAACTCTTCTTCCAAAAAAAATCGAAATGTTTTTGCCTTTTAGCAGACTTGTGATACACACCATTCGATAGAGCAAAGCAATCTCTAAAAATGCTCACCAAAGATCCACTTAAATCGTGATCTAGGTAAACTTTGGAGTCAAAATTTCTCAACTAACTTAAAAATCATATCTCCTTTCAGAAGATTCTTATGGAACCTGCTCCATACAGCAGGCACACAGTAATATATAGTTGCTGGGTTTTTCCGCAGCTCAAAATTAAGGAGCAAAAATAGCCCCAAAATGGAAGACTTTTGTCAGATGCTTAACTTGGTCTCAATTATCAGAGCTCATACAGAGATATACTGAGATCATATTTTCTAAGGCCTAGTATACAATCACATATGTGGAGAGATTCTGGGACGGAGTTTGCCAATTTTTTAGACTATCTTTTTTCCCGATTTCTAAGCAAAAAAATTCAGCTGATGCCTTTAAACACTACTATCATGTATGTATCTGCATAGACCAGTTTAGAGCCTCGTAGGATTTTTTTAATCTTTGGCTCTAGACTTTACTTGGATTACACTTTTATGGATTTTCATTTTTGATGCATTTTGTAGAGCTTGCTTGTCCTGTCTAACTCGCCGTAAGCCTGCTAGGAAAACAAAAGCATTTTGATTTATCTAATAAAGGGGTCTACTTTTGCGACACCTCAATATTTATCGTCTAGGAATGTCATTAAATAGACTCATATGCGTTCCGTTTTGCGAATCTGTTAACTACCCTAAGGCTACAGGCTAAATTTTCTTTCACATCCATATGTTTTGGAAAATTCGAGTTTGAGACTCAGATCAGGTAAAGTGAAGATCTGTTCTCGTATGTACTTATGTTAGCATCCATCTCTTCTGTTACACGCTTCATCATGTGTCCCATAATGTGCAAAGTTGACAAATTTGTCAGTGTCTCTAATGAGTCCCAAGGCACTATGTTGAAATGGAAGCTTCATCTTGACTTTGACTAAAACACTCTTGACACCAAAGTAATAACCACAAAAGCAGTTTCGCGGAGTATCAGAATCTCAGTATGGTTCATTTTCAAAATCGTGACGACGAGTTGATTGCAGTCCTTGCGCACGCAGGAGCATAAAAAACCCATACAAAAAGGTATCATCTCAACGCTTAGCTCAGTCACTTCCAGTGTCTGAATACTATCGTTTCAAGCAGAAAAACTATTCTATCAAAGATAACCAAGAAATGGGAGTGCGTGCGTGTCGCGCGCGGTCGCGCCATCGTCACGATTTTTCAGATGCCCTATAAATGCCGTGTCCTTGATGAGTGAAATATTAGGTTGGCGCATCAGTATTGCAACTCCTTTATAACTTTGTCCTTTAAGTGTAGCGCATTCATTCTTTGATATCACAAAGAGTAAGGTGTTAGCTGCATGCAGGTATTTTTACCGCATTTCGCCAGCACTTGTAAAGGTTAGGGTACATAGGTTCACGGTATAGGCAGAAAACTTTACACTGCTGCAGACCTTGCTAAAATTAGGTCTAGAAGTGGGGGAAGGGGAGTTATTCGACATGCTGGAAACAAATATAATACCCATTTCATACGAAAGGGGTTGTATCATATTTTTAAGATAAGTTTTCCAACTCACAAGGGAATGGTCAGAAGTCGAAGTGGCCAAACCAAACAAGCTGCATACCATTCGATGCAGCATAAAATGCTGATTTCAAATCTGTTTTCCATATCTGCAGAGCGCCTTTGTAGGCGAAGTTGTGAGCAGCTTTAGTGCGAAAAAACCGTATACAAAATTTGCAAAATTAGGCACATGGTTGCACTTTCAGCCCCACTCTAGGTACGGATCATATGATGTGACCTAGTTGCATGTTTTAATCCAACACTGAGCCACGAATGACTTTGTACGGCCAAGTTTGCACTTTACACGCACAATTTCTTAGCAAAATAATGACATTCAACGGCTTATAATTTCGTCCACAAAAGCGCTCTGCAGACAAGGAAGACAGATTTAGAGTCAGCATTTTATGCTGCATCTAAAGGTATGCAGCTTGTATGGATTGGCCACTTCGACTTCTGACCATTTCCTTGTCAGCGACATATGAGTACGAGGTTCGCGTTCACCTCGTTGAATTACCCGAAGTCTGTGTACTCGAAGTTTGTGAGAAGTTCTGGTAAATTCTAAGGTTTCGCAGCTTAGTTATAGAAGAATATTACTCCGAACTAAGTTCCTACTTCAAGTTAAAATTTACGCATTTCAAGGCTAGTTCAACTTCCCGAAAGCACCAGATCTAAATTTGTTCTCAAAGTTCATTTATTTCTACTCATAGGGGAAGCTACCTAACTTAGCTCGGCCTTTTGAAAAAAGACTGAAACAGCTTCAAAACGCTGGTTCCAAGTATGCTATTCCTGGCTGCCGCGCACCATTTCGGAGCGACTTATGGGCTTTTCTCTGCGCGAAATTGGCATAATGGTTTTTGGGAAGTGGTTAGATTTTTTATTATGTCTTCTAAAATTGAGCGGTCTGCGCAGTATTGTGGCTACACCACAATCTAGATATTACCAAAATATAAGAGCGCTGCATTCAAAATAAGGAAAATTATAGGGAAGTTGGACTTACTTATGCTAACCTAATAAATAAAACCTTTTTGAAATCTTTTTCAAGCTTATTAATTCGGCGAAGACGTTGAATAGGAAGTGTTGTGCCCTCACTTGCCGTAACAGAACACAGTAAAGAATAGTTATTTATTAGGGAAACTAGCGAATAGTAGAAAATCAGATTTATTGACGAAAAAGATGTCAATCGGTATGATGAGCAGCAGAAGTCGACGTCGGGTGGTGAGCGTACCGCTCCAGATGGTGGCGTCCTCTCGCTTGTTCGTTCTCGCCTCCTTAAGTTGCCCGCGCCGTATCAGCTCCATCTCAGCTTCTCCGACTGCGACGCTCTCTTCTGTAAACAACCGTATTACAGCTATTCTCCCTTACAGAATTTTTGTCTGTCCTTGTTGCCCCATTGAGCATTCTTCTTACCATTTTGCACAATATGTAGAGTGCAAATCGCTTTAAAGGTTGGATTCAAATTCGGAGATACCGCAGAACTTTCTGAAAAGCTCAGCCGAACTGGAAGTTCTTTGTATATGAAGTTTACGGAAAACATTACTATCCTTACATTTTATAAGAACTCAAGTAGAACAATCGTGATCTACTCTTTGCAAAGTTTTCGAAATTACGTGCTGCGCTGCTCCAAAAGTGTTCCAAATTAGTCATCACTAGGTGCTAGACTTTTGATTCACGCTCTATGTGAGAAGTTTTAGCTCTTTCGTGACAGGCTTAATAGTGACTGCAATTTTTTCGTCTGCAAGTAAATTCTAGCCTTTGGGACATTTGAAGCTGTTTTACTAGGCTGTTTTCGGTCAGAAAATTGGCAACAATTTTCTATTTTATGGCGACACCTGCGCGCTTTCATTTAGAATGTCTGCCTCAAACATCACTCAGTTTACGAAAATGAGCTTTTGTGTATACCATCAAAAATAGACCTACTAGGAGCTTTGCTAATTTGAAGTATTCAGATCTATTATGGAAGATACCATTTTGATGTAAGCAGCAAAAATTACATAAGCATAAAAAAATAGCGAATGAATCAACTCACAGTAACTGAAGTAACATTGGTCGCTTTTTGATTATTGTGAGATTATGATAGGAGATTTGAGCATAATGACGTCCCTATCGAAGACTCGCCATTACAGCAGAATTCCAAAACCAGTGGAACCTGTTGATGTTTTCAAACCTTATCTGATAAGACTTTTTGAATGTGATTACAGTAAATCCTGCTTGACTGACAGTGTAAAAGTTACGGTAGCTATGTCGACCCTTATATGAAGCATATGCGTTTCTTTTTCTGACTTCCAAGTCAACAACTCAGGATTTGTTTAAGGAAGTATGGAAGCTCTTGATTCATAGCTTCCCAGCATGTCTCCAGGTATATAATCGCGCTGTTGACTATACTGCTGTCAGCCAAGAGATTGTTTAAGCGATTTCCTAGCATTGTTTTCTTCCGCATTCTCGTGGAAACAATTCCGGTTAGAACACTGCTACTGCTCATAGTTACTTCGTTCTTTTTTATGTTGTGGATGGCTGATCTACCTATCCAAGCATTTCCAATAAGCAAATTCGGAGCCAATAAATAATTTTTGTATTATATGTGGTGTGGGGCAGAGAGAATATCACATCCAGGGGTTTCCTTTCAGTGCAAAAATTTCAGAAGGTTTTCTTAGCTGTGTAGAGTATGCATTTTGATTTGATCTCGAGTACCCAAAGAACAAGGTATAGTAACGTACAAAACGTGCAGTACCCACAAAAGTGAGGCCTCTGGTTTCACTTATGCTTCCTTTTGAGACCAATTCCAAACTCTGCGGAGATTTTCAACTTACTTTCGTTTTGCGAAGGCTCACAGATAATGATAAACTCCTCCAAAACTTTCCGTAGACCACAATAAATTTTTCGACATCCGAGCGCCTGCAATCTAAATCTTCCATGCCAGAGCTTTCTCGCGATTTGCGATACAGAAGTCCACAAACGACCAAATTTTGCATTTTTCTTCATGGTCTTCTGTTCTTCGGTGAATGTAATTATTTGCTGTTCTGCTTTTACACTGAGAGGACGCAGAGCTGCCGCAAAAAATAGTTTTTTTTCAAATGATCTAATCCCCTTTTCTTTCTGTAGCATTGCACTATAGTGATTCTTTCATACGTCGGTTCACTCTTGAAGTCTTTTTTACTTTTTTTATTCATCTGGGAATCATTCCTCCGTAGTACAGCAAACTCTGTTTTTCTCACTGGGTAAGGAAATCCTGCGCGTCAAATGAACAGAAGTGCAATAAGCAACTTATTTTGTGGGTGAAAAACTTTACCAAAACACCCTCAAAACTCATGATGTTTAATTGACATCAAATTTATCATACACAATATTTACTGGAATGATAAATTACCATGTTGCGCTACAATAATTTCGTCCATAACTTATCGCATCTCTCACATATTGAGATATTGAACGACTTTGATTCCTTCGGTTTTTGAACATCTCGTTTGAATTCTGAAATATGCTACATGTTTACATTAAAGAATATAAACTCGTCTTTTGCTCTAAATCTTACAAATGCCTTCTAACTGCTCTGAGAAGATCGACCGAAAAGCAGCAGAAACTTTGCACTAGCTTTAAATACTTTGTAGTCATTGTCCTCAAAAGTTATTCACACACTTACTATTTTTCCTGTTTATAGCTACACTCTATGAACACAACAAATGTGAGACGCACAAATTCTCATGGATATATCGAAAAGAATGACGTAGAATGAAATTACTGGAAGTAATGGTTTTCTCATGAAGCTATCCATGCCTTGCGTAAACATTGATACCATAACGCAAGTGTAACAAACCTCCATCAATCTTCGGTTTCAGCGACCTCTGTAACTTCCGTGCAAATGCACAAAGGATGCAAAAAAGTGAATTTGCGCAGTCTGAGCTTTTGCGTGTCACACCGTTGGCGGATCTGATTTGTTTCTTCACAGCTGAACATCGTTACCGCGCAATGGCGTGTGTTTAATTGAATTGGTCGAGAGATGTGCAGGCGTGAAATGCTGAGAGCAAAACTGGCAACGACGCCTGTCACTCACATGCCCACTTCCCAATTTTCATTCGGGTACTTATACAGCCTAATTTGTTTATTATTTCCGAACTCCAGCTCTTGTCTGCTTTTTAAAAATTGTTTGACAATGTATTCGCTCCAAAGGACAGTGAAAAGTAAGTGTATTGTAAGGACTTCTACTTTCACATGTCTTATAAAAGACTTTATAAAATACTGAGTCTGAACATATTCGTTACATTCGAAGAAGAGATTGTTTATGACTTTCTAATGATCAGGGCTTGGCACATTTGGGACAAAAAGCAAAGCGGATACTTTTGAAGGCCGAAAAAACGCAACCTAGGCTATGTTTTTTAGTCAACATTTCGTTTTTGGGATTTTTTACTTTGAGAGTTCAGGGCGAGAGGCGACTTCGTAAACTTTAGCGAAAGCCAAGGGTTTTTGCATTTTTGGAAAGCCACCTCCTGCCGAGATTTGGTAATGATTTTCCTCCATTCGCGAATTCCATATGAGTTGAAGCTTTTCACAAATAATGGATATCAATTTTTGAATTTATTGAGATTTTTTCGGGTTCTTCTTCTAAATGTCTTCGCATTGGCACTGATTCCCGGGGATCCATAAATAGCAAGAAAGATGAGATTTGAAATATTAAAAAAAAGAGAAAATGGAGAGTGAAGTGCTTCTACGAAATTGCTTCTATAACCTTTGTGATAGTTATACGTAAAAGCGAAAACGTAACAATGAATACGTCTCGTTCCCTCCTCATAAAAAGCAAGTACAAGACTTTGCCAAGATCCTTAGTATTAATCAGGTCGAGACAAAAATGTGGCAGCATTGATGTTCCAGTCTTAAATTATAAGGAGTTACATAGATCGAGGCAAACGGTCATTACTGTGTCACAGCTTCTCTTGTTCTTTTCTTTTGCAAAATGCTTGCGAGACATCTTCAAAGAACTAGTCTTTGAAATACTTCCGTATAATTCCAGTTTGCTCAAAATTTCAACAAGTGGTTTTCACATACCTATGGTAAACTTCCGCAATTTCGTTCTTCTCAGTTCATGAGAATTAGTTGGGAGTTCATGAGAATAATTTGTCATCGAGAACCACACTTGAACTGAACTGCTGAACTTTTTTCACATAGCACCAAATAATTCATTTCGAGGGGGTTAATTAACTAAGTCATTTGAGTTCAATCCCAGAGGCAACATTTTTTCTAAAAATCATGCTCCCAGCTCTTATATGATCTCATAAGTGCTGTTTACTGCTGAACAAAGGAAACCTCACTCTCGCTCCACTGGTCATCGGAACTCCAAGGCCCTTGCTGTTTTCTGCAACTACATAGGTGGTCTATACAAACGCCCAAGTGTCACTTTATGAGATCCTTATTCTTCACAGAATGTAGCCAAAAATAAATCTTGTGCTCTCTCTCTCACTGAAATTTAGGTAATGCCTCCGGATTTTTTTTCTAGTGAAGTACTTGTGGTACGCAAACTTAGCACTTCGAATGGTAAAATTCTGAAATTTTTTTGATTTTCTTTCTAGAACATAGGCAATGACATAGCGCGCACAACTGCAAGATCCAAAGGAAAATAACTAACTTTTACTAAGGAGGATCCATGTCGAAATCGACTTGCATAATGAAATATGTACCTATCTGAAGAACATCAAACGATGATTTCAAAACTGTCTTTAATTTTTTTTCCAAGCTCCTCTAGATGCCGAGTTATGAGCGCTTTATGGAGCGAGAAATGATAGCAAAATCTTCACGTCTTTTCAGTGCTCAAGTGAAGAAGTGTTGAGTACAAGTATATTAGACAAACGTTTTTTCATGCATAGGGTGCTCTGATCCACAGTGGGCCATATACGCAATTTTGGACCACTTTGTTCCAGTTACGCGTTCAATTTTGAATTTTCTGGGCCGAAATACGCTCAGCGTCTAGAGGCGCTTGGCAGATAGCAAAGACAGTTTTGGAAGCAGCGTTTAATGCTCCTCGGAATGGTATATATCTCATGTGAAAAAGCGATTTCGACTCCGGGTCCTCCCCTAATCAGGGGTTTTGCCTCGTTTTCATACAGAATTTGTTTTTCCAAAAGTAAGTGATTTGAAAATATTTGATGGACTGCTCCAAGTCTATAAATGTGCACATATTTCAGATAGAATATACGAAAATACAAAATTTCAACTCACGATGTTAGTTCGCACGGAGAAACTCAGACTCATGCCCATCCTTGTAGACCCAAAGCTATCTTGTTATAAGCATCCTGCGATTATTTTCAGTTTTGAATAAACGTTTGCAAGTCTCTACAAATTGGAGGGTTTCTGCTTTCGTAAGTCAACACATGCGCTGAAATGAATGGCCCTAAAGAGTCCGCTCTAAAGTAGTTGTTACCCAGATGTGTGCACACTTCTACGCTATTCTCGAATTACCCAGCACCCCCAAAAAACCTTCACCGGAAATGTTTAATAATCGGGTGCACTACACACGTTAGGCGCTACGGATGAGCAAACTCAATTATGTGAAGTCCCAAAAATGGATTTAGGTACTCACTTAATCTAGGGGGGATGTGGAACTGCGAAATTTGATTGTGTTAGGGTAGGTAAAGCGAAACCGGGTGTGATATAGCACATAAACTTTTGCTTCAAGCAGTCCTGGCATCAAAAAGCTTCCGAAAAAATTCTTTGATGGTATGTCTTAGTTCCCCTCTTATCACTCCCTGCCTCTAGCTCACTGTATCTGCAGGATCGTTATGATAATGAAAATCGAGTCCGAAATGTTTTGAACCTACTGCCACTTCAGGCGCCTGCACAAACTGAGCGTAAGTTAGTACAGACTAGTGAACTTGTGGTTACAATGTTTATGTGGTGTCAATTTGGGCGTGAATAATGCCTGTGAAGTGCAGTTGAACATTTACCCTTCATGGTCATTTCTCACGCACAAGTGTTGTAGGCACCGCAGTTGCACTATATTATTGAGTCCACTGAGATGATTATTGCTGTGATGCACCGATCTAAACACACCTCAAAGGGGGAGGGGAGAGGAGGAGTACGCGAAGCGAAGGGCTTATTCCCTTTTTGCAGTCGAATAAATTGGAACCTCAATGTTTGTTTGAAGTGCGAAATTTGGAATCGCCATCTGTACTAAACCTTTCTCAAAAGCAATTCTAACTTTATCAAGTTTTTTGAAAATGCTCATTAATGCTGACGCATTTCGGATTTGTTCTAGAAATTCCTTCGTATAGACTGGTCCTTGATTTTTTCCACATATCTAGATTATGTTGGGGTTTGAGATTTTTTTTCCACATTTCTACATTATGTTGAAGTTTGACCTTTTAGAGCAAAGGTATGAGTTCACTGGGAAAAATCAAAAAGAATCAAAGTTTTGATGGGAAAGATTTTATGGGACTGCCTAATTCGAAAATCTCAGATGTGCTTTAGTCCGTATGCGATACAGAGCTTTGCTTTTCAGAATTCCTTTATTCTTTACTTATCAAGGACTTATTCTTTACCTATATACTTGTAAAGAAAAGTTTGAAACTTTCCACATCTGCATGGTTGCGAATCGATAACGAAAAGATACTGTAAACTATAAGTAAAGAATAAAGTAATTACTTATAGTTTACATTATTTTTTCGCTATCGATTCGCAATCATGCAGATGTGGCAGTTTCAAACTTTTCTTTACAAACTCTTAACATCTTCTACACATCTTTCAATCGCTCATCAATTTTCGTGCTCGTACGAGTTGCTAAAAAAGCCTGACTACTGATTGCTAGTAAAAAGAAAAAATTTGATTACTATTAAAAACTTTATAAGTGAAGGCGAAAAGGCATTGACTGCCTGGCATTCATGTTACTCTTATCAAAACAATAGAAGTCTTAATAAATAACGTAGTCATGGTACACAACTTTGTTGATTATAGCTGTGGGATATTGGATATAAATTTGCTGATTTTTTAGATATTCTTGTCACAGCCATTCCTAACTGAAGCTCAAGCTCTGAATGCTTACTTAGTAAGAAAGTTATCTTTTTTAAACCATGAAGCGGAACTTGGAACTTCGCTAAGAATTACAGCTCTTTGATCTTCTTTTTGGCAAGCCTTTTCTACGAGAATTCAACCTGGTAAAGCACTTCACATCCTCTCAGAATTCCTATGGTAAACACTTCAGCTAATTTCTTCTGAGCTTCCCTCAAGTGCTCATGTGGAGTAGAAAAGTTTTTAAGTGTGAAGTTCGATTATTTGCTGAACGGGTTTTGCGAAACATTTTGACTTTTTCTAAACATAAACATGTTTCAGGGAACTAGGAAGTAGATGCACACAGAATAATAAGAACTATAACTAGATAAATATGATCATAAATACAATCATAGGTTTTGAACTATCAGAATATGTATCAATTGTGTCATACAAATTTACAATCTCTGAAGAGATGTTAAAATATATTCCATTAATTTGGCGGCTACGGTGCCCCTGCGGTATTTATGCCTACAACACTTGCGCGTAAAAATGATTATGTACGTCCCATATCCATTTTTTTACGCGCAAATATTGTCGGCAGAGTAAGGACGCTACCGCTAGTCATTTTTACTAGATTTCTACTAAATTTTTTGGGTCAAGTACAACGAGATGTTTTATGAAAAACGGGTGATTAAAAGGTCATAAAAGGTATGGAACCTCCTTTTACAATGTCAAATCTTTCGATTTATTCATTTTGGCAAATTTACAGAACAAAAAAACAGAAAGATTCCGGGGCAGCACAATTCCACGTTTGATCGTCAACATATCCCTTACCTCTGTGTCTCAAATGATCTCCAGGGTACTGTACTAGTCGGCGGCTTTGATTTATTTGATTGTTGGTGTAGGGATCTTCTTGTTACTGCACATTACTGTGTAACTACGGTAGGTCCTAATCCTAAGTGGCTACATCCCACTGGATGTTCACAGTTACAAATAAGTAAATTTGCGATTACCAAAACAGGGCTCGGCATGGCTTTCCGAAAATGCAAAAAACGAAGTCCGCCCTGACTTTCTTTTACGAAGTCCCCGTTATCCTTAACCGAAACATCCGAATCGAAAGAGAACAAAACAACTGTAAAAATTGATTTTGGACCTACAAAAACGATACTCCCGATATCCCCTTTGTTTTTTGTCCCAAAAGCGGTATCCAGTTTGCTTATAAGCAACCTGTGCCGAGCCCTGTACGAAAACGGCTTGAAAATTTCCTTAATAATCTCCAATAATTCACAAACAATAAACTTTACCATTCAAACAACTGCACATGCATGTATAAAGCTTGTTGCTGGAAGTAACTCTCTGAAAATCGCTTACATGCATGGTTTTCGAGATTTTTGGCAGTTTCAAAATGCAGATAAATTAATCATGCTACTAGCTAGATTCCCTTGCACTCTTCAGTAATCTAAGCAAGCAATAATGACTAGTGCAAACATAGAGACTTCATTTATCATGATTGCAATGGCAAAACAACGCTTTTCTACGCAATGCAAGAATAGATGAGAAGAATGTGCGAAAATGTTGGTAAACAATGGAATAACCGTTGCTCTTGACGATTCGATTTGCTAGATGATAAGGAATTGAGTTAATTAACTTCCTTACGCCCATCCGGAGGAGAACTCTCAGCTTCTTCAAGATTTTGGCTTTGTGCATCTCTTAGTTTCACTCCTTGTAAAGCAAGGTGTTCAGAACAAAAAAATGAAAGCTTTGTAGAGTACGTGTAGCCCTCAAGTGCCTTAATTTATGGAGATAATATGCGCTTTGAGACTCAGTGTCTGTTCTTCTGTTCCCCGTGTCATATGCAAACATCTCATGCTACATCTTTCTGAATCTAACTTCGGAAGTGTAGATGTCGGATAGAATAGCGATTATTAGTCAAACGCTAGCAAGTTTATTATGGAAAAATATTCAGAACAATAAAAGAGCCAACCTTCCTTTAACCTTTTCTAAGAAGGTTAATCAATTCACTCATATCCAATTGTTTATAGAAATCAAACTTCTAGATGTGGCATCTTCGGACCCTTGTTCATAGCATCAGGTAACATAGCTCTGAAAGCTATCTGAAGTTCTCTGTAGCTCTGATTTGATTATGATGAGCAAGAGAAGACTTGCATTTTTTTCGCGGATTTTCGGGGATCTAAAAATTGCTGACGTTCACGTTTTGAAGCCAAAGAAAGATTAACTTACTCATGGAAATCTCAAAACCAACAGTTTCTGCTCATCTGCTTCGCAGAGAAAGTTTTTGATCGTATAATTGTTTGATTTTGAGTTCTAGATTTCAAATTCTTGAGGCTAAAGCGTTTAGTAGTGTTTATTGTTTAGATAAATTGCAGTTTTTACCCATCATTCGCAGATTTGTGCCATCCCATCCTTAAAAATCAGAACTTATAAGGTCTTCAATGATCTGAGGATAATAAGAGATTGGATAAGAAAACTAGGACCTCGTCTCTCTGTTTTTCTAACCATACTATTGCTTTCAGATGGCATGGTCGTTTGCCGGTCATACGCGGAAAAATTCCCGGATCCCAGCAATCATCCTGTCACAGTAACTCTATTCGCCGTACTCTACTCATTTGTATTTGTGATTAGTTTGGCAGGAAATTTGGGTGAGTCAGCCTTGATCTCTGACATGCAATCCACATCATTGATTGATGGTTATAAAATACAAATTCAAGCAACGCCAAAAAATTACGAGGTGAATTATTAATCTACTAGCAAATAAATCCAGCCAAACTTCCGCTACATTTAGTTAATGAAAATTTCTAACTTGACCACAATATGCATGTCCCAAAAAGGTGTGTCTACGTTCTAAATTGTTCCTTCGTCCAGTTTCTTCCCTATCCCTAATTACCGTACTGAAGTCACCATTAACAAAATTTCTTTATTTAATGGAATTAATTGCTCCAAATATAGGAATGAGGCCGAAATTTCCTAGTGAATGTTAAAGACTGAGAACAAATTTTGTCTCAGTAAGTTCTGGAATGCTAAGAGCTTTTTCATTAAAGCAAAATGGTTGCTAATATATCCATATCTCACCTTATCGTTATCTGGCAATCAATTTTTGTAGCTTCTCTGACCCATTTTTCTAACCAAACAGCCATAGTACCGTAAGAATTCTACTAGTACTTGCAAGCAATTCCTTGGAATTTCCACAAAATTAGAAACCTATATAAAATTTCAGCTTATAGTGAGACTGTCCTACATAGTTGAATGGTAACAGTAAAAGGAAGCGATTGGTCATTTATTCAGTTTCGATGTGTACTAAGCCTGCCAAATATATCTACTTAGCACTTGAATGAAGGGAGTGAGGCTATAGGGTTACTAAAAATTATATGATGAACAAATTCATTGAGATCATGTAGTTCAAAAAAGTTTTCATCGTGTTATACGTAGCAAACGCCTTCTAAAGCATCTCCAAATGCACGTTTTCAGGTGTCATATATGCAACCGTGAGGCATCGAAGCCTGCAGACAGTGCAGAATATATTCATAGTGAATTTAGCTGTTAGTGACGTTATCCTCTGTATGCTGTCCATACCGCTTACTCCAATCACGCACATTGCCAAACAATGGTGAGTTCACTTACAAAGAAAATTTTTTCAGTCAAAGTGTCATCTCAGATGAGTTCCATGCCACCTTGAAAAACATTACACGCTAATTCCAAATCTATTCTCAATATCTGCCTTTAGGCCTCCAAGTTGTGTGTTCTTTTAGATTCTTAAAGAAGCATTACGATAAGTTGTGAACTCCACATTTAGAATTGGCAACTCTAATTAGCCCAGTATGAAAATTGCCAGGTTGTTTTGTTTGCTTTCCGATGTAAATTATGGCCCTTCATGGCTCAAAACTCTCTTCAAAAATCCTACCGTATTCCTACAGTAATGAAGAGCGATTGGTGATTCGCTCCACACCGCAAGTCTAAGCTGAAGCCAGCTCTACAAAATGGTAACCAAAGCTTGTCGAAAGACTTCATTGTAAGAGAGTTATTAACAATCAAACAATAAGCACATTTTTTGGGACACCCTGTATTTGGAATCATCATCATTCAGTGCACATCAAAGGGCATAGATTCTTTGGTGAGGCCACTTCGACTAGAAGACTTTCCTTGTTTTTTCCTTGGAAAGTGGAAATCATATTTCTGAAGTGGTCTTAGCAAAGAAACTGAAACTTCATGTGTAGACTAGTCGGGATCTCAAACCATTAAGGAAAAAGGTACGCTACTACTACTACATTTACATTGTAAATGATAAAATTCATGTATGTAGCATCTATCTTGTAATATATATCTTCAACTAGCGACCCTACGGGTCGCTAGCAAGTGGGTAGGGGCAGATACAATATAAGGGCTTAGTTGTGATTATAAATATTTCTAAATAAGTTTTCTATGCCTTTGCTGAGAACATCTTTGCGAAGCATTTTACAAAAGGAGAACTGTTCGAAGAAGCAATAATCTCCAAAAATCACTCAGCATTTCTCGAAATTCCTGCTGCAACCTCAACAATTTCTATAGAAGATCGTCAAGGAAGTAGAACATCTATCGTTTTGGAAGTAGAAATATCCACAACATTTGTGTACTACAAAAAACACTTCTCTCTCAGAATCAATCCGACAGCAACGAAATCAATCGTCTAAGAACTTTGTCAGAAAATTTTCTAAATTTTCTATTTTTCTAATTTCTTTCGCCAAAGGAATATGAAGCTTACTACATAAGTAGATCCCTCCCCGAAAAGCACACGAGCCACCTAAAGACCGTCAATCATAAGAATTGCATAAACGTACAAAAATCTGTTCCCCTGCCCGATCAAGTTGCCCTACGTGCCGCTTGAAAACAGTTCAAAAATTATAAGAACTGTCCCGAACGTACAAAAATCTGTTCCCCTGCCCGATCAAGTTGCCCTACGTGCCGCTCGAAGACCGTTCAAAATGCCCTACGTGCCGCTTGAAGACCATTTAAAAATTATAAGGACTGCCCCAAACGTACAAAAATCTGTTCCCCTGCCCGATCAAGTTGCCCTACGTGCCGCTCGAAGACCGTTCAAAATGCCCTACGTGCCGCTTGAAGACCATTCAAAAATTATAAGAACTGTCCCAAACGTACAAAAATCTGTTTCCCTGCCCGATCAAGTTGCCCTACGTGCCGCTTGAAAACAGTTCAAAAATTATAAGAACTGTCCCGAACGTACAAAAATCTGTTCCCCTGCCCGATCAAGATGCCCTACGTGCCGCTCGAAGACCGTTCAAAATGCCCTACCATTTAAAAATTATAAGGACTGCCCCAAACGTACAAAAATCTGTTTTTCTGCCCGATCAAGTTGCCCTACGTGCCGCTTGAAAACCGTTCAAAAATTATAAGAACTGTCCCAAACGTACAAAAATCTGTTCCCCTGCCCGATCAAGTTGCCCTACGTGCCGCTCGAAGACCGTTCAAAATGCCCTACGTGCCGCTTGAAGACCATTTAAAAATTATAAGAACTGCCCCAAACGTACAAAAATCTGTTTCCCTGCCCGATCGAGTTGCCCTACGTGCTGCTTACAGACCGATAGTAACTATTCAAAAAGAAAGTTTAAGCCCTAAGTGCCGCTTGAAGACCGTATATATAAGAAAAAACATCTACGACCCCTAAAAACAACGAAATCAGGTATTTACAGCGTATTCTGAAATTGCCGTACATGCCATTTTTGGACTTTCAATTCTGAGAACTGCCCCAAACGTACAAAAATCTGTTTCCGTGCCCGATGCAATTGCCCTACGTGCCGTTTACACACCGATTCCTAGTTGAAAGCGCAAGCGGTACCCATTAACAAGCAAAAGCAAGGCTGTTATCAGATAAACGTTTCCAAAAGTACCAACGAGACCAAGTTACTCACGCACTCTCTTGTCTACACGTGGAAGCAAGACGATCCTAAAGTGACTGTTCTTATTGTTAGTTAGAGCATTTTTACAAGAGTTGGGAACTTAGGTGAATTTAGCTCAAGTCACGCTGTTACGCAATTTGGCATCATTTCAAAAGCAACTAATAGAAGTACGACATATTCGGAAGACACATTCTGGGATAACAAGCTCGAAAAAAAAGATACAAGTATTAACACACGATGGCGACACAGTCTCAAAATCATTACGACGCTCATGATTGCCTTTCGAAACCCGTGTGACCCTTTTACGAAAATCTGCTTGTTCACTCGTTATGAAATTTGGCAGCGTTCCAAAACGCATGCCACTTGGCAGCAATCCAATTCCAAAGATCAGTGTATTTCATCATAATTTTTACGTCTGCGGCCTCCTCGTTTGCCATAATCCAACTATCAGAGGACTATTGCGTAATCAACGAATTCGTTATATATTACGTAGTGATTGAGCATTGAAGATACATGCTGAAAATCATCTCATTTATAAGTGGATTCTAAGCATATCAATTCATCTATTTTTCCTTCGCCCCTAAGGGCTCTCACTAGTTAACTGCGGCGAGAATTGGCTATGTTAACATTGCTCACACTGCAAAAGACCACAGATCTCTGCACATGTACTATCTATATGAAGCCAATAGAATTTTTGCACTACAATCGCTATTTTTTCCTTTCATATGAGACGGCACTTACCAGGGAAGGATACTTAATCGAAGTGGGGTTTCCAAATGAGTTTTATAATGTTTCATAGAGCATGGAATGCTGATTTCAAAAATGCTTGCGCTATCTGCAAAGCCCTTCTGGGAGGGGAGTTGTGGAAATCTTTTTGAAGCAAAAATTTGAATGCACAGCTAAAGTGAAATTATTCATAACTGTAGTTTGTGAGCTTAAATGGGGCTTTTAATATTACCGTAATATTACCGTCACGTTTAGTACAAGAAAAGAAACAACTTCGATCTAATAAACTAACGCTAGTCATTACTCCTTTGTAATGCCGGCAAGACGTCAACACCTGCTACTTTAGCCAAACCCTAACATTTTTGCCTCGAAAAAATCCCCATAACTTCTCTCCCAGAAGCGCTTTGCAGATGGCGGAAGTAGATTTGGAATCAGATTCATATGGAAACTACACTTCGACTAAGTATCTTTCCCTAGTAGAATCCGAGCATACTTCGCGCGATTTCAGTAGCGATTTGGTACCCTACCAGATTTTTTTGCGTTTAGCTTTCGTAGGTTGTGATAGGCCCTAACTTTTGTACATCCATAATGCGCCAACGATAAGTCATAAAAATTGGAGCATTTTGAAAACTCGTCGCGACTGAAATGCGTGAAGTATGGCCGTTACCTAAGACCTAAAGCCCTGGCCATACGTACAGCGATTTCATCGTCGCGATTTCATCGCCGAAGCATTTCGTGATTTTAGCGACGAAATCGCGACTATCAAATCGCTCATCGCGAGTTCTGGCCATACCTGCCTGTTTAGCGATAAGCTGAAAATACACACTCCAGACTCGTTCTACGGTTTCTTTTGGCTTTCAGAAGAAATATTTAGTGTGATTTCTTTACATTTGCAGTTCTTCGTCTTTTTAGACACCAATAAGTTCTTTCATCAACAACTTATATTAGTTTCTCGCGCATTTGCATTCATGATTTAACCTTTCTCATTAGGTACAGGATGTAAAGCTAATTTTACCAAGTTAGCTGCGGTTTCAGACGTTGCTAATTTTTTCGCGATATTCAGACATCTAGATACTACGTATACTGTTTAGTTACGAGTTTCGAACAACCAAAAATATTCATTTTGAATGATGGTAAGGATTAGAAGAAAAGCGCAACACAACACGAAAGAAGTGCAATTTAGGAAATCTGCATTACATCTTAACATCTCCGCAAAAAAAACAAGTCGAAAGAAAAAAGAATTGTCCCAAAAACTTCCAAAAAAGAAATCCAATTTCAGCGATATCGCCCCGTCGCGGGTTTCAAAGTTGCGACGCGATATCGCAAGATTTCTGCCAAATCGCGACGATTTCGCTGGAATCGGTATGGCCTAGGAAAACACGGTCTGCGATCCGTCGCGCCGGACAGCTAGCACGACCGGTATGCATGATTTGCCGGCATGAAATAGGGGGAATGGCAGTTGTCCAATTGCACAAATCGCATCGCGGTGATTTTTTTGACGGTATGGCCAGGGCTTAAGGCATACCTCTCGCGTTCGCGAAATCGCCACATCCTCGCGACTTGGCGATTTGCCAGATGTCTAGAGATTAAGCATGCGAGGCTTTCAGATGCTGGGTGCTGGGTAGATTTCGTAAGTTGTAACAAACACAGCAAGTCTGGCCCAAACAAAGCTCGTTTACGACCAGCTATGGAGGGTCGTTGCAGTGCCAAATCGCGCGCCGACTAAAATCGCATGAGATATGCCTTAGGCCTGACAATGCAAAACCCATATGGTGATGTCTTATTGTTGGAAGATCGCTTGCTCATGTGGAGTCCTGTACTATCGTTTGCAATCCTTTTGTTTCATTGTTATCATTATCGGATTGGATTATTATACAAATGTGCAAATTCATTACACTTTTCGGAAGAAGACAACTGTATGTACTTATGTGCATGTCTGGAGGGGATGGGGAGGGTAGAGCAATCTGTGTCTCACAGATTTCTTTACCAAACAAAATAAGTTATTCGTCATTGGGCCTCTCATAAACTCTCTAAAATGAAAGGAACTATGATGCTTTCGCTAAACTGCAGCGGTATCAAACAACACAAAAATCTTTTCAAACCAAATTTTATTCCATGTTTTGCAGTAGGGGTGGATTTGAGTGAGCCGAATGTCTCATAAGAGTAAATTTATCAACTCCAAGTGACACGTTAACAGTGGATCTGTTTGAGCATCGCATCACAAATGTGTATTTCGTTAGCAAACCACCTAAATGCATGAGTTCTTTTTATTGGCCCGCGATTAGTTACTAAAAAACGTCCATGGAATGTTATAGTATTGTAGAAACAGTGCGTTTGCTTGGTCCACTAAGATTTTTTGCTTAACGGAAGCCTAAGCTTCTTATCTCCTCGCCTCTTGATATTATTGCGTTACAAGGGCAGAACGAGGCGGATTAGTCTAGCTACTTCCAGCTCATTTCATTAGCTCAGGAAGTGTATCCTTGAAAGTGCGCAAATTTGTCAAAGATGACATTTCTTCACGTGTAAGAGGGAGACTGTGCTAGGCAAACTAGCAACAGACTAAACTTGTGTTCCCAAATAAATTGGAACAATTAGCGATAACCTAACTATTGAATTTTCCTATTTATAAAAATTTCTAGCCCCTATTACTTTTTTCGTACTTAAAACTTTCACTCATGATAATCCTCACGTTGAAAACGTAATGAAAAATTTTTTTCATAAGATATGCTGTCAATCTAGTATCTAATTATCGAACATCGAATACTTGTATTCAAACAATCTTGCCTTTTCCACTTTTTGGTTGTGGCCACGACAAGATGGTGGCGTAGTCAATGAACAGATTTCTTCTATTTATCTTACACCATCAAAAGTAAGACGATACTCAAGATACTAAACTTTCAGATTGTGATTTGCGTGATGCTAACTTTTACATATGTTCCTATTCTATTAGATAATTCGCAGTGTTGTTTATGAAAAAAACATTTTTCAAGAACAGAGAGGTTAGAAAGTGAAGGAGTTACGCAATGAAAAGGATTTTTGAGATACTTTTTGAATTTTGGGGCTTCTAATTTTGAAATTGCAAAAAGGGGGTTTTGGCTGCTGCCACTTGCGCAAAGGAATTCGCAACGCTAACCAACATCTCATTTGTTCAAATACAAGTCTTTGCATAGTTTTGAGTGCACCACTTTCGAAAATTAATGGTTTTCTTTAAAAAAACGTTGCTTTCAAAACGCTGCAAATGAATTGCTTTATGCATGAAACTGAGGTTGTGAACGAAATAATTGCGTCTCGGCAAAAAAAAAGATCTTATAGGTATTTCGGGTCGATGTTGTGTCGGGTCGTCGGAGGCATTCAAGCCATCGGACTATTCATTGGCACATTCTCATTATGTGCTATCGCTATAGACCGCTATTTTCGATTGGTAGTTGCCCCAGGTACGAATTTTGAGCTATTTTTAATTGAAGATTTTCGGTCACTGAGCGCTATCAAAATACTAGAATTTATTCCAATGTTGCCCGTGCCAGCATTGTGCCAGCACCATGCCATGAACGACCATGGAGATTAGCAGCAGGCGCATGGCGCTAGCATGGGTACAGTACTGGCACGGCGCTGGCACGGCGCTGGCACACGGGCAGTTCTAGAAGCTGCCTAAATGATCATTGCGAATGACGGAAATATGGGGTATGTCACTTCACACAGCAGCTTTTCTTATCTATCTGTAAAGTTGTCGGAAAAATTCGATTTTTTTTCTAGGAAGTCCGCTCCGAAAGGTGAATGCGATCCGAATCACGGTCCTTCTATGGATCATCTCAATATTAGTGACGTTACCTTACGTCTACCACATGAAGATGAAAAAATATCCTGCAATAAGTCAATTTTACAACTTGCTGTCATATTATGCTTCGCCATCCAGTTTCTTTCAGACGTGTGCGGCGAATTTTGCACTGAGAAGTGGCCAAATGTGCATTCAAAGCGGATATATACGCTCTTCGTGCTTGCTATCCAGTTTGTGATTCCATTCACGATCATGACCATCTGCTATCAAGCGGTAGGTACAAATCTTCTGCTTTAGTATTTCAATGTAGACGAAATGCGCATGGGCTCGCCAAGGTCTTGCACATGTATGCGAGCTAACGGCATGCCGCGGCGGGACCATGTCTGCCCCCTCCTCATTCTCTACAGTCTGTCTCATGCGCTGGCAGTGTGCACATCTTCAAGCTAAATTTTGAACTAATTCTCCTTCTCAGGTATTCTCATTCCTACGAAGACGAGCGCAATCTCGTCTGACTTCCATCGCACAGCAAGCAAACTTATTGTATGTCGTGGCTGCCACAGCCGGTGGTGACACGCAGCAACACAAGGAGCAGGTGATTACCGTTTTCAGAAAAAACTGACAAGATCAAAGCTAATGAGTGATTGCAGTTGACCCATCTAATCGAGCAAAAGAAACGAGTAATGCAGCAGCGAAGACGAGTAACGCTGATACTAGTGTCGATGGTAGTGATCTTCGGTATCACCTCACTGCCACATAACATCGTCAGTACCCTCATGGAGTTCACTGACAGTCAGGATCTGCTCGCCTACAACGGCAACGACTACACCTACCTTCTAAACCTCATCACGCACTTGTAAGTTTTTAAAGTGCGGAGGTCCCAGGATTTCCGTCCGGGCGGAGGGGGGCAAATTTTTTTCAGATGAAGGTGCGCGGCGCTAGCCAAATCCGAAGAAGATTTTGGGGCGCTTCTCAAAATTTTTGGGGACCTATAACCCCTAGAATCTAAAAGAAAAATTGGGGGCGTGGCTGCTGCCGCTACAATGCTAATTTGATTTTTTCAAAGTTTCAGAAACTACTAATCGCTTGTACATTTTTATGACCCATGTATGTACTAGGATGTCTAAAACTGTATTCGGTCGTTTTTGGCGGTTTGTAGAAATGCTACAAATCACTTTTTGTGTGACTATATGGTACCATCGGGAACAGCTTTGCCAAAATATTTCTTTTTTTTTTGATGACGAAAGAGTGCAAAGGAAGAATGGTCAGATCTTTTCCTCAAACTTTCAAAAGATAACGCTCCGAAAAACGAAAGGAAGTCAAGTTTTAGATGTAGATTCGGTACCCCAACAAACTTTCGATTTGCTTACCAATTGCATGGCAATAAGCCAAACTCGCGCGATCTGAAATGCCCAAAATTTGACTTCCATGCGTAAATGCCTGAAAATTTCCACATTTTTTGCTGCAGAAACTCACAAATAGCAGATCACATCCTCCATTGTAATTCATCTAGCCAAAGGTTGTGTGTATCCAGCTACCAGTTTATTTGTCTGTGCGTTTACTACAAGCTGAGAACGAAACTTAGAAATTAAAAAAAGCGATTTTTCAGAAGTCTGTTCATAAGGGCATAATTGTCAGTTTTGGTGACAGAAAATTTTGATTCTTGATATTTGAGAGTAGAGATTAACTATCTCCTGGCAAAAAAATCTTAGCAAAAAACGTGAATTGTGAAGCTATGTGAATTGTGTTTCACCGTTCGACTAATGGTGTTATCAATTCATATGATGATTTTTAAATTTACAATTAAGGGCACAGAGTTGATCTTCGTTGCTTTTTTTTAAAGGGAATGACGTTCATATCAAGCCTAGCTTTCAGTCTGGCTATGCTTTCGTGTGTCGCCAATCCACTTCTATACGCTTTTCTCAATCCGGAATTTCGCGAACTGATCCTCGCTGGTGTGGCCGGCTTCAAATGGGCGCCGAAGTTCGTAAGCCGGACGTGGCAGCCCACTCAGACTACGGTAGTGTGATCTCCGTCACGCCTCAATGTGGTAATTTACCTGATGTGACGGTAGTGTCTTTCAAACAACGTCCTGTGTATGTGTTCGCTCAAGTTTCTCTAGGAAAATTTCTCTGATGATCACTTTTTCAGTGCTGTGCAACGAAAGCCCCGCAATCCGTGCTGATTGCGATCTGACGTCTTCTTCGCCTTTAAATGTGATACGAATCATTTATACAGTATTTATTATTAAGCGTGTATCAAGATCTCGAAAATTATCATATATTCTTATTTCATGGCAACTAGTCCAAAGCCTTGGATCTATGAAAGTAGGATGTGCTTCCACAAAAGGACCACAGTGAGATGATCATTTGCACAGCAGTAAGTTTGAACAAAAGCTTTTGATGCCAAATTTTGTATTTTTAGGACAAGTCACTCAATTTCAATGTGAATTACGCAAAAAGATTAATTTTGAGTTTGAAACTAATCAATTCATAGATCCTAAGCTTAACTACAATTTTTTTTCGCAGAACACATCGCATTCTATATCATAAACACCAAACCCATAACATATTCCCTTCTGTCGGGTTCCGTCAATGTTTGGTTGTTCTGTTTCATTTGGATGTACTAATAAATCACTTTACCATGTAATAAGCTAAACACGACCACTCAACCACACTGCACAACCTCATTTTCACACTACAATAATTTTAAAACGCATGATAAACGAAGAATGTGCAACAAAGAATAAATAACGTCAACAAAACAACACTGATTGTAAAAGGGTCTCGATCAAGTACGTCTTTGGATTTGCACATCCTATATGATCATTCATTTGTGATACATAGTTCTTCCTCGTTCAACCGACTATAGACTCAAAATCGCACAGAACAAAACCGATCTAAGCCGTAGCCAGTACAGCTTCTTCCTTCAGCGATGGCTCTGAATCTTCCGTCTAATCTCAATCTCAAAAGAAATTACCGAAACTGACCGAGAGACAGATGAGAGCATGCTTGAATTTGTCCCACCTGCTTCTTACTTTTGAAAAATAAACGAGAAAATAAAAAAACATATCGCATACGAACACCTCGATTGATATTGACGATGATTCAAAAGCTATGTACTGCTGTAACGGGTAAAAGCTATACTAAATAAACCCAGATCACTGTCTGTGAAATTTAGTCTTGGGTCTTGGTTCATAAGCAAAAAAAGAGTTTCCATACAATTATAAACTTTACATACAGACCAAGGACTGTTCTTTCCATTCCTCGTCAAAGTACGAAAAGAAATGGTTGTGACAGTCTGTTTTCCTGAGATCAGAACATTTGTTGCTAACATTCTTTGTACTCTAATTAGGTTTGGAAAGAGAAAAGAATATGGAATATCGAGAAAAGAAAACGGAATAACAGCTGAAGCACAATTACCTATGGGTACAAAGGATACGATTTTTACCTTTTCGGATTTCTTTTTTTTTTGAAAGGTATTGAAAACCATTAGCGAGATGAGGAGCTAGATCCATTTGGATAACGCACGGGAGTTCCAGTGATTATGGAATCCTTAGGTGGCTCCGGTGCTGCCGGCATGTTGAATGGACTCCGCAAGCCTGGATGAGTACCGTATGACTGTGTGTATGCGGGATGTGCGTAAACAGGCTGATTCGCTGCAGAATGGCCATAAGCGGCATTGTGACTCGAAGATGCACTATTAGAGGAAGCTACTCTACCATCCTAAAAAATGTACCTAACCCACTTCAAAAGACTGATAAAAAAAGAACAACTTACCAAGGTTTGCTGCCGCTGTGACGTTTGAGGCTGACTAGAGACTGACTGCTTTTGTAGATATGAATTATCCAAACTTGTTTTTGAAATCTTAGGTGAAGGTTCAGGGGTGATAGATGAACGTTCATTACTCACTGCTCGTTTGCTCTGCTAGAAAAAATTAACAATAACGGTTTGAAAGCCAGGTGCCAAAAAGATCATTTCTGAAAACCGACTTCGTCTTTGGTTTGCTGGTCCTTCTGCGGCTCATCTTGTTCTACTTTGAATAGCATCATTCGATGAAATTCTGTCAGATGACAGAGTATCGACCAAGCGCTTTTAAAACGGCTATCGCACGAGGCACATTTGAACGCTGTGGGCTCTTCTAGAATAAGGGCACTCACCAACTCAAAACAAGCTCGAGGTACTGACCTTCTGCCTTCTTTCTCTGACATCCAGCAATACGATGGTCTTTGAACAATTCAAAGTCAGCAGTGACAAAGCGGCAAGTGCCACAAATCATTGTATCTGCCATTTCTGTAAAATATGTCGAACAGCGTTTTGGTACCTCTGTGAGTTTTTAACTCTCAAAGACCAATTTCTTTGCCAGGCATAGTCTCGTCAAAGCACAAAGACCCTAAGCAAGAAATATTGCTTTGAAGCTTTCCGCTTATGCATTCTCTTCTTTTTGTAAAACATTAGATAAAAACTGTTGAAACGCTTTCACTGTACATGTGCTTTTACGGGACAGTGTACTTCTGCGAGCGTTGCAAATTTACAGAAAGCATCAATGTGGTGTCGAAAAACAAACCTGTGTGGAAAAGATCCTCATTGACAGTCGAACTGCCTAACGCTGCTGCTCTATTCAGAAGGTTCTGCTGCTTTACTTCATCAAGTGGAGCAAATTCCGCTGCACGCAAGAGTTTGGCAGAAAGCGATTCATCTTCTTCGCCAGTCCGTTTGCGACTACTAGAAAGACAAAAACTTTTCCAAGATATTCATAATTCATAAAGTTCAGAACACTTGCACGCCAACAACTAAGGGCAGTGACCAGATCCAGCTTTCCTTGCCGGAGAAGGCTTCCCAGCTCATCTCTCCGCATCTATATGGCGGAGCTCGGAACTTGGGATAATGCGTTCAATATTCAACGAATTCTCCACGCGCTTCATTCTTTTCACGGAATCCGCCGAAGTCTATTCGCTGCTATTCTTGGCTTAGAGGAAGCAAAAAAATATCCCTCAATATTTTCAACTGCTATGAAGCCAAAATCAAAAGTGTAGTCTAAAAGGACAGCATTTCCCTTTGAACACTGCCTTTACCGAGCGCACAAAGAACTCGAATAAACATGATCAATGTCTCGACATTCCCAGCACTTCCGCCAGGTTACAACCACTCTGACATAAGAACCATGGAAGATGCTGGCGGATATTTTGCGCAAATTAAAATGAATTCTGCCTACGGCACAGGCCAGACTTCGCTCAGAAGCGCCCAAACTTGTTTGATGTTTCATCATTTCAACTCTTCTCGCATACGGTCCGCTTGCGTTCGAGGGTGCTGGCGCTTTTCGCTAGAGCGGAAAGAGTAAGATGAGAAATATGAAAAAAGACTAAAGAGTTCGAGCGCTTTCGAGCGCTTTTTGATGCTTCTAGGCGCTCTTAAGCAGGGCTGGCGTTGCCTGAGTGATCAATAGCAAGTAAGGTAAACCGATTTGAAGAAAAAGGAATTAACTAATGGAAAAAACATGGAAAAAGTCATCAACAATATTTCGCCTCATGCCAAATGCGAATACGATAGATTACTGATGTCATTTTGTACAAAGCAAGCAAGAAAACTTCTCTTGGTGCTTTTGCATTCAGAAGCACCACCGAGCGACGTATACGAAACAAAATAGTAAGCAAATGAACGATATACAAAAGTCAAACAATGCTGAATAACTATATGGGTAAGTCTTCGTTCTCATCATTACCTCTCAAGCTCCGCGCGCTTCTTCGCCTGCACAGCCAGATCCACGTGGTGTACATCTAGGAATAAACTATCAGTAAACCCTTCAGCAGTTAAAAAAACACAAATAACGACAAGAAAAATGAGAAAAAAGATTCGATAGGATGCAAACAACAAGATAAATTTGAAAAACGCGTGCGTATTCTACCGCCAAAATCGCAACGTCGCCAGGAAAATGGACTCAGACCCTTTAGCAAATGCAAGCGTGCCTGAAGTCCGCGTTCATGAATTACGAGAATCTGAATGAAAAGTTGAGATATGCCAACGAGTACTACCTGACAAAAAAGGCACCTAACCTAGTCTGACCCAAAAGCGACCTACATTAAAATCAACTCGAAACGTGAGTCCAAACTCACTGTCTCTAGGTTGAAAAACAGTGTGAAGAGATTTGTGAGTTTTTATTTATTGCGCACGATAGACTGGTGACTATGGGAGACGGCTCGTACTTGGGAATCTGAACAAATCAGGTCTTGATACCGTAAAATCACTAAGTCGATAAGCACACAATTTTTGACAGCAACGCTTCGCAGCTAAGGACAATATTTTTGGACTCCAGCTTCAAACTGATTCCGACTATGTGAGTGTCTTCCCAAGACCCATCTAAGTTAGGTGCTTTTCCTCCTAAAACTTAAATTTACCTAATCAAACCTAACACATCACGTGCAGTCTAATTCCTCAATTCTGTGGGCATCGACGCTAAACCAAAATTTATTTGAATGATGTATTAGCAAGCACTAACATATTCACCTGCTCAACGAGGGTTTGGCAAAAAGCAATGGAATGGAAGGCAAAACAGTGAAAAAGTTGAATAGAGATATTTCGCTTCTCCTTGCAACACCCACAACAGACACTGTGAACACAGTTCAAGCAAAAAGAATTTGTGTTTAGAAATTCTAAAATTCCCACAGATCTTCATGCACAAGATAGCATGCTTCAGGAACTTGAATCGGGTCAAATGTGTAGTTTGAGTAAATAGAAGGTCGACCAAGTCGCAGAACATCATCTTGTTTATAGGTTTTAAATTAACAAGAAGATGACAAGAAGACAAGCAAAAAATCTGTGAGCGGGATACTTATCGGGACTATACCACACGAGCTCAGTCAGCTAGAGGAGGTTGAAATGCGCATGAAACAGCTTCATGGCTTTCGCAAAGATATGTGGCTTTGCTCAGTTCATTGCGTATGTAAGTCCAACTTTTGCCTGATCAGCCCAACTCATTGCAACTACTCATACCGAAGAGAACGAGCATAAAAGAGAACAAGAAAGATAAGAAGAATATAAATCATAAAGACCACATAAATAAATCAACAAGGAGTTTAGCCACAAAAGATATAAATTGTGAAGTATAGTACGACGCGCTGTGCAACAAAAGTTGTGCCGCGCATGCTCTCCAAAAATTGAGGTAAGCTAACCTATTATTACACCCATCCACTTTTTTCCATTCAGCGAAGAGACTGCAGCATCGGCCTCACTTGGTTGAGAAAACTGCACAAACCCGAAACCTTGCTGAAATAAAAGCTGACGATACCACAATAAAATAATGCAAGTGATACCTTGAAATGATTCAAAGCAAGAATATGACCGAAGGGCTTGAAAAGCGTGATCAAATCGTCGCGCGTCACAGGTGCACTGTTCAAACGCCCAATGAAGACGCGAGATCTGAACATTGTGCATGCAGTTGTTTAAATAAGAAATCAATCTGGTAAGTCCCACCTGACCATTACCGGATCCTTTGAGTTAGTGTCAAAGCTAACATCGGGGTATACATTGGAAGGAACGGTACTAAAAAAGTGTTCAAGCAAAATCAAAGGTTGACTGATAAATTACCTTGCCAACATGGAGATATGCGTCGTGCTGCTGACTTCAGCTGGTCGTTGTTCTCCGTACACAGACGGTATAGCTGTTCCAGGTGCTACCTGTGGTACTATTCCATATGGTTGGACCTGAGGACCACCGACCGCTACCTGTGCTATACCCGCTCCATACGGTTGAGTCTGAAGACCATCGACCCCAGAAGCATAAGCGTAAGGTTCTAAATACACAAATTACAAAAGTGTACGATGCTTGTAAGCAACAGAATTCACCTTGCACTGCAGGTACGGAACCAGGGACCGCTTGCGTGGCATAGACGCCGTAATTCATGCTAAATTACGGCAGGTGTAAGAATACCAACGCTTTTTGAGTTTGAAAAATATAAAGAGTATGGAAATCTTTGATCTGACAATGAGTAGCGGGCACAGAAGATAGTATAGCTAAGGCAAAGTGCGCTACATGTTAGTACTTGCACAAAGCACTGCAATTTGCCCCATTTAATAAGGAGAATGATTAGGAGACAGATATGGTTCGCACAACATTGAGAGCATTGTAAAAAATGAAGCCTAGTCTCAAACAAAGGTGGATGCTTTGAGATTTAGTACAGACAATAGTAGACAGATTCGAGTGTGAATCCGGTGTTCTTAAGCAAGCGCATACTTGCATACTCGCATACATTTCAAATAGACGAGATTTGACCAGTAAAGTGGATAAGTGTAAGTGCGCCGCTCCAAATCTGTGTTGAGATTTTGATGCAGTACAACAACTAGGTGATAGTTAAGTAAGCTTTGCTTTACTTAGCTAAGTAATGCCCAAGTCCCACCTTAAGAGGAAAGATGTATTCCAAAGCAAGAAAACTGCTCAAGAAAGAGGATGCTGCTGGGGTCAGCACGCCCATCAACTTGGATGGTTTGGTGATAACAAGCCAATAACAGGATTCGAAATAACTGAATATCGAAAATGTGTTTTCAAAATAAAATACAAGTTTTCGAAATTTCTAGTTATTACTGGTTATGGACGCGTTACATTCCGGCCAGTTGATAGGCGTGCCGACCCCAGCAGCATTCTCCTTTGCGTTCTGCGCAGCGGGATTATGGGTTGGGCCTCACTACTGCACAGCACCGGAATCTCACCATCCTCAAATTTAGGTGGACGGTGTTAAAAGGACCAGGCGAAAATTTGACTGAATTTTGCCAATTTCTGTCCAGCAGGGATCTCATGTCGAACATGTCTCATATTAGGGGAACCGTTTTATGAGCGCCCTTTTCGCATAAGATTTTATGATCCTAAATCCCCAAAAATATGGAGTGAGAGCACTGCAAAAGGTGGATGCGCTAGAGGCACGAACGCTCATAAAGTGGGTGGTTTGCAAAGCTACTGCAGACCTTTAAAGGCAGCATCCAGGCAGATCTGGACCTATGGGGCTTTTACGTGGAAAGTACTTTTGGGGCCCTAACTAAGGCACTGCCCAAGCGGCAGCTCAGGTAGTGCTCTAATGGCTGAGATATTCCCCTCGAAACTGGCCCCCGCGAACATATTCGCATGGATTCATGGCAATTTCGCGCCAGGATCCACGCTTTGCGCCATGAATCCATGCGAAACACGGTCGCGGGATCCAGTTTCGAGGGGACTATCTCAGCCGTTAGAGCACTACCTGCGCTGCCGCTTGAGCAGTGCCTTAGTTAGGATCTCAAAAGTACTTTCCACGTAAAAGCCCCATAGGTCCAGATCTGCCTGGACGCTGCCTTTAAACACGCTTCCATATTCCTGCTTCCCTTTCTGGAGCACTGCTTTTCCGCCATCGCTACAGAAAACACGCCATAACTTCAAACCTATTATTACATCTGGAATGCCTAGATCGAAGCTACCTTGTTTTCACGATGAAAGACGTCACTTATTATTCTGAGGCCCTCTTCAGAATGAGGTCGGATCCCACATCTATAAGGAAGGGATTCGTGCTCTGCAGGATAAAGACACCCCTTCCCAAGCACAATGTTGCAAATGGTTCCTGTCAAGACAGTGTTCTTCAAAGCAATGTTGACTATTGCCAACATAATGAAAAGTATTGTCATACGTGCCAAAAACATTAACGGCGTGATTGTGCCTCATCGAGAAACTAAGAACACATTGACCAGAGATGGTTACGCTCAAAAGCTCTGGAGATAAGAGACCGACTTATTTCCGTTATACACGATGCGAGGTTAAGTAGAAAGCCTACATCCAAAAAAAAAAGAAAAATGCCGGGCGTTGCTGAAAAACTGACGTGGGACGGCAAAGTTTGTGCAGCACGCGCTATTGCACATTTCTCCACGCAATCCAACACCACCACTAATTCAACGTGTGTTTCAATAGTGCACCCTCATCTTCTCTTATTTCTTCGCTCTTCCGTTCAACCAGTCGCAGGTCGCGTAAATAAATTGTAGTGTCTCATTTCTTCTGGTTTGCGACGCTGATGTTTGTGGTTTCAGATTGTTTATGGATCTCACATTAATAGCCAGGGTCAGAGATGGTCTGATCTTGGCCACTTCTATCGAAGGTAGTGATGGGGTAAGTTTTTATAGGTGATTTTTAGAACTTCATGATAAAAAGTATGTCGAGCATCTTTTTTCAGGGTGATACGAATCTTGTCAAGTACTCTAACCAAGCGAAAATGCTGTTTAAGAAACTTCACAATGCACCGCAAATGCAGTCGATCGAAAGCGGGCCTTACATGTTTCAGTAAGTTCCAGTGATTTACCATTCCATACGTTTCCGGTCTTTTACTGGTTTTTCCTTTTTCAAAATAAAGATGCAAGGTTACTCTGTTCAAGACTCTTTAGAGCGATCGCTTTCATCTCCACTTTGACAACCAAATTATAATATCTTACATTTTGAAAGAGCATTCGTCCATGATTCTATATCTTTGTTATCAAGAGGGCCCCCTCGAGCTGACTAACTCAAGAGCTACTCTGCAAGTCTGCCTTGTATAATATTGCGCAAAATTCACTCCTTTTTCATTCGACGCATCCATCTGGTTTGAGCTCATGCTGAGTCGAGGGGATTTGATGAGGGAGAGGGTGAAGGATGAAAATTGTATGTAGTGCTAGTGACCGACTGCAAAGAGTCTCAACTGTGTCGTCACCGAAAGCGTTGCGCTAATCACTGTTATCACTAAATACCCTGGCCTTTTTTGGTACTTTCTTAAACTTCCAATTTTCCAACTAATTTCTTTGTTTTACCTGTGGTTTATTCTTGCACACCATGTCCTAGTAGCCGACATATAAATTGGGAAATTGTCTTCCAAAGCATGAAGCGCTAGCGATGGCACCATTTCATCTTTCAAAAATCACTTAGCGATCGGCCACAGGTTGTCGGCAACGGATACCGCGCTTCGAGGTAGTTAGAAAGCGCATAACACGCTGAGGGTACCTATGGGCTCACAACGACTGGCAACACCTCGGCAACGGGACCGGTCATATTATTCCTGTGATTCCTGCAATTCCTGTTATTCCTGCGGGTCCCATAGCAATGTATATTGCGAAAAAGCAATGTATACTGAATTTCGCAGAGCGTTCCGTAGTGCGGCAAATCAAATCTAGGAATCACAAGACTTGCAGGAATTACAGGAGTCGCAGGAATCATCTCCTGGAATAGTATGGGTGGTCCCAACCATTGCTGGCAAGCTATGGCCTTCCCTTAGCCTAGTTTATCCGCTGAGAACGAAATCGCCGCGAAAACTTACGAATCGTGGCTCACCTGATAAAAATAATACGATAAATAAATATATAATAAGATAATATAATAATTTACGTCTTACCGAATTTTATCGTCTAACTGTTCTTCATTGAGAAAGCCATGAGTTCTGATTTTGAAATATATGAGTGTTGCCCCTCTCGCGACAAAATCCGCAAGAACTCCCTTCCGGCTGATATCCAACTACATCGTGACCGCCTTGCTTACGGGACCGGCCATACTATTCCAGAAGGTGATTTCTGCGATTCCTATATTCTGCCGTTTCTGTGATTCCCCAACTTCCGATGTGCCGCACTACGGAGCGCTTTGCGAATTTTAAAATACAGTTTTTCTTGCAGTATAAATTGTTACGGGACCCGCAGGAATCACAGGAATTGCAAGAATCTCAGAAATAGTATGGCCGGTCCCGTTGCCGAGGTGTTGCCGGTCGTTGTGACCCCATAGTACTCTCAGCGTGCTATGCGTTCTCTAACCACCTCGCAAGCTCGGTATTCGTTGCCGACAATCTATGGCCGATTGCTAAATTATTTTTGAAAGATGAAATGGTGCAGTGGCCGTATTCATCAACGAACCCTGAGGGTTAAGCTAAACCTCTAGGGTTAGTTTAACCCTCAGGGTTCATTGGCCGTATTCATCAACTATAGGCTAGGGTTTACCATGGAACGCGATCTACCCGTATCGATCAACAAACCTGTGGCTGTATTCATCAACCCTGAGGGTTAAACTAACCCTGGAGGGTTAAGGCGTCAGTCACGCGTGCGCTGTGCAAACTCACATCGCAGAATGCCTAAGTACGGGCTAAATTCACTTTATACTTCTATTCTTTCACTGATAGTAGTATAGTCAAAGAATAAGCTTCTAACACTAGTTTTTATAATACATCTCTAGCATACTTGTGCAGCATCGAATCTTACAGCGTGAGTTTAGTTTCCGTGAGTTTAGTTTCATGTGTGCAATTGTGCAGTGTAAGTTCTACTTTTGCGCACGTTTTATACCAGGCTTGTGCTACTCCTTTAGGGGTCAATGCGTGTTATTATAAAGATGTTCTTCTGTTTTGGCACTTGTCAGAGTGCAATGCCATTTTTCCTCGTCGCATTCATTTGTCACCAAAGCTAGAATTCTTTTTCTCGCAAAGTCAGTGTTTCATGTCCTTCGTATATGAACATAAAACGAAGTCGAAACTAAATACTATAACAACAACCAATACTAAATGCCACAATACTCATTGATCGTTTCCATAAACTGTTAGATACGAGTAAACGTTTGTATGAAGTGTCAGGGTAGAGTTAACCTTGCTCTGAGCTAGGGTTAAATTAACCCTGATGATTCACGTAAGTTTAACCCTCCAGGGTTAGTTTAACCCTCACGGTTCGTTGATGAATACGGGTTAATCGCTTTCGGGGTAAAATTAACCCTCAAGGTTAGATTCAACCCTCAGGGTTAAGCGTACCCTGTGTTTCATGAATACGGGTTAAACGCTTTCCAGGGTTAAACTAACCCTCCAGGGTTAGTTTAACCCTCGGGGTTCGTTGATGAATACGGCCACAGGAATGACAGGAATCACAAGAATAGTATGGCCGGTCCCTACGAGTGGCTGTCCGAAAGGGTGAAGGAATGATTTTGCAGAAGTTCATGCTATTGAAACTGTATACATGTGCAAATGCTCATCACTTTTGCACTAACTTACCAATGTTCCCCTAGAAAGCTGACATATATTAGGTTGGAAACTAAGTTTTGCAACTGGTCTCATAACTTCCCTCTCACTCAACACGGCGCACTCAAATTTTGCCACTGCGTTGGCTCTTACGTAAGCTACAAGCGCAGCTGCTGTCCTACCAAATTCTGACGTCGCAGTGAGGGTTACGGTAGGTGCATGGTATAAAGGGGAAAAATTCAAAGTTTGACGGATTTGGCTGAAACTTGGTAAAGGGGTGTCATCCGACATGCTGATCACGAAAACGATATTGAAATTGCGTGATAAGGGCTTTTTTGTAGGATTACGTAAGTGTACGATATGGGGTCTCACCCTAAGCAAGGAAAAAGGCGTTGATTCAACAAATGAATGTGATATTCGCGTTTGGCAGGTCAAATAACCTTACTATGTAAAGTTTCGGCGGAATTTGAACTTCGGACTCTTTATTCATTGACGGTCGTCCCCAGCAGCTCTTGCGTACATCGACTCGTTCGAGTTTATGAGGACGCCAAATCTCGACATGCTCCTAAATTTTGTTTCTTTCTTACTAGGCCAAAGGAGTCAACCTCCAGCAGTAATTTATAGACGAATCCGGATTACTGCGCATAGTCTAGGCTGCCAAAGGCTTCATTTTAGCTTGAAGCCCCAAAAATTCTCAGATTTCACTAGTTTTCGAAAAACGCGCAAAACTTTTCTATTTCGCGTTCAAAATTTGGACAATTTGTGCTCACTTGTAGCTCACATTGCCTTCTACATAATGCCAAAGTTTGAGTGCGCCATATCCAAAGAGAGTGAAGTTATGAAACCAGTTGCAAAACTTAGTTTCCAGCCTAATATTAATCAGCGCGTAGACGTATGCTACATTTTTCTCGCAATTACCACATAGCGAAAGGTAGGATTATGCATATTCGTCTTATCTCATTCTGCAAGTGAGGAATATATGACTTTTGGTCACTGCATGCGCCAAACAACACATACACTTTGTGCATAATTTGTGGAAGCTTCAGTATATTTATTGAACGTATGCAGAGGATTTTATTTTGAAGTGAGGTGCACCTTGCTGCATTTGGTGTTTGTAGTAACTAGATTTGACCTCACTCAGGCAAAACTCGCTTATTTAGCGTCGAATCGCAACAACTGTCCTTGACATCTTGTACCCCTTTGTTCAGTATCAGTGGTGCTTTCAGCTACGTCATAAAGGATGCAATATGCTGTTTGTGTTTGTGTCAACACTCATTTCCTCGAAAGCTTGCCTTCGCTTATCTAGAGGACGTCGCTCAGGAATTTCTTAACCAGAATGCCACGAGGATTGACCAAGTCGTTAGGCCTTATCATTTCTTGGAATTTGGTGAGTTATTACGATATTGGATATTTTTAATCAGTCAAAACTCCGCCTCCAAATATGCTGTTAGCTGTTGAAAATTGTTCTTAAAAGAGTTATTGACTCTCTTCTGTTCGAAATTTACTGTTTTGGACTCTTACACTTTAGTTAGTATAATGTCAGGATCTGAAAACCTTTTTAGACCAATATATTCAACAAGCGAAGAAGAAATATGCAGATAGAAGCAGATATGCGATGTCTGCAGTATCGAATGAGTTGCAGGATGTTGCACGTATCATGGTCAGCAATATCGAGGACGTCATTCATAGGGGCGAAGCCTTGAATAGTAGGTAATAATGCCTTGCTTAGCCAAATCTCAACTGTTGCTTTAGTTCTTGAAGCAAAAGCATCAGATCTTTCTGGTATTAGCAAGAAATACAGAGAGGACGCCAAAGCTTTGAATAGAAGGTTCGGTTTTTAATGCACTCAGCACTATATCATGGAGCAGCCATTTTTTCAGGTCCATCTTCTTCAAAATAGCCGTTTCTTTGGGCATATTCGGAGTTATTCTGCTTATTGGGCGATTTATCATTTTCTAATCATCAAATCTCGCTTCTAAGACTTTCGTTTGGATCAAGGTCAACGTAAGCGGGACAAAAGTCTCGACGTATGCGATTTACATGCCGGCAATCTTCTTTATCGTACTGGTCAACAGAGTTTCCATCATCCATTGAGCCAATATTGCATGATATATTTTTTTTTTCGTTTTGGTTATTGTTCAACTGTGATAAGTAAGTAAGTAATGAAGCGTATTCATGCTTATTTGCATTTTGTTTCTGGCGTTCTCCGTTGAAAATGTTTACATCCATGTGAATGCAAAAAGTTATGATTTTTTTTTTTGAGGTAGGTTGATGGGGTTGATACGGCCGACATCAAGGTTGATGTCGAAAATATTTCAAACTTCGTTAAGGTGAGTTTCATGTGGTTGGAGTGCTCCTTCTTCTAACCCTTCAAGTGTTGAGTGATCTCGTGCGGTCGAACTAAATTTGCATCATTGCCTATTTACTTGACTTTAGAAGTAGACTCGCTCTTGCGATGGCTTCGCCTCTGTTCTTAATAATGAGTTGCGGTAGAGAAAATTAGTGACAAAGTCCAGACAATGTTTACAAAGTATCATGTTGTCCAGTTGACAGCATACAAAGCTGCTGTCGCAAATTGCTGCTTTGTCCTTGCTCGTATAAAGCACAAACAGTTTATATACTCTCCACAGGTGAGTTCAGAATGACCTCAACCAGGATTGCTTCCTTCCACGTTCATCTGAAATGATGCGAAAATGCTTGTTCTTGTTCAATCATCCTTGAAAGCAACGCCCGTACAAAAGTCAACTGAAGTCTTCTACCTGGGCTTATCCTCCTCGCAGATTGCGAAAATGTAGCTTGGAGAACGTAAAACAGTCAAACACGGGCCATTCCGAGGCTCTTACAGTTTGTTACAATTCGGCTAGGCGAAACATTTGACACGTGGAGCAGCGCTTCCGCATCGCGGGAGGCTTTGCGAGCGCGCGGCGCTGGCATTTTGCCACACAAAGACAGATGAATGAATAGGTAGACATATGTAGGTTCTTATATGACACTATTTGATATACTGTAGCTGCGAAACGGTGCGAACCGCAAAGCTCGCCTAGATGGGTTAAAACTTATTGTTGAGTTGGACTTGTGCCGGCGTAGGGGAACGAAGGTCGCTATATGGGCCGCCTCCGCGGACTACTGGTCCTAACACGATGCCCAACAGTACGACGAAAGGTGGAGGTGGTGCGTAATTGAGGTATAGGCCATCCGCGCACGGCGTGGAGAGTGCGCAAGGTGTGTATTGCACGTTACTCCTCTTTCCTCGTGCACTCTCTCCGCCTGTTTCTCTGCGCTTCTTCCAGTCGTGAACTGTCTTCAATGTACGCAACAGCGTTGCTCTCCGTGCGCAGCGCGGACGGCCTATATTCGTTCCTCTACCTGAGTAATTCGAAAATATGGCACAAAATGCCCACTTACGGGTATACTGAGGCCAGTTGGCCTACCTCGATGTCACCAGACATCACTATCAAAAAACGATCGTGCGCGGAACGAGATACGGAAAGGATCGGGAATGGTGCGAAGGGCGACGATTTCAAATTTTGTGCCTTTTTACAGAATTTGGATGCCAAGGTTACATGGCGGCATAGTTAAACGGTAGGCTGGGGGGGGGGGGGAGGAGGAGGGTAGGAGACACATGACTCGATGGCGCAGCAAAATTCTGAAGGAGTTAAAGGGATTTTACAGTGTATCCTGTGCGTAATGTCGTCTTCCGCGTGTCTCTTCCCCCCCCCCCTCGCCACCTCCACGGATCAAATAGCAATTGTTGATTTCCCAGAATTGTTCCCATGGGTACAAGTGGCTGCCTTTCAATCGTTTTAAAACGTCAACTCCAGCGACATTAAGGCGTTTATTCGAAGTTGATATGTTAGAATGATCGAAAAACAGCCACGTTGATGGTTCACATGGGGGCAATTGTGGGGGATGCACCATAGTTATTAAGGGATCCGTCATACTTCGCCGAAAAAAGCCCAAAGAAGCCCGAAAAAACCCGAAAAAGCCCAAAAGCGCCAGAAAGAGCCGGAACACTTCTCGCACGTTTTGGCGCTAAGGCATGTGTGACTTCGCAATCAAGCCTTTTTGTCATTTTCTGTCGTTCGCATGATAAGATAATGTCAGAATTCTACCGAAAGTTCGTTTCTACATTCCGGCTCTTTCTGGCGCTTTCGGGCTTTTTTTGGGCTTTTTCGACGATGTATGACGGGTCCCTAACCATTCTGAGTTAGGATACTCGAGAACGCTTTGCCACGTGTCATGAACAAGTTGAAACTCGTGCCTCGACTCTTGTTAGTACTTGGAATCGTGTTCGAACTCGTTATCAAACGTGTGCACTCCTGCCTATCAGCTCCCTATAAATGGTGTGGGCGGGGCGCGCTCGCCGCGACCATTTTCTCATCTGTGTCGAGACCGTGGAGTTCACGCAGCTGATGACGCAGTCTTGCACCATTTTTTTTCTTGTGCGGCGAAGTTTTTTTTTTCGAGTTGATACGCTTTCTCGTTTGAGATACCACATCAAATGTTTGCAGTATATAAGTGTGTCGTACTCCTGGCACCTGCGAAAAGTTTGCTTTGAAATCTGGCCCTGCACAATTCTTACGGCTTTTTCTGTGCGAAAATTGAGCATGATCTCGCTGTAAAAAATCTATCCGGAGTGAATCTGGGAACATCTCCACAATTAAACTTTTTAAGCTAGAAAACTACATTTGTATCGCATCGTTATTTGTACAAAAGAGGTTGCAGGCAGATGAGTAGTGTTCGCGAATTTGATTACCTCGTTATCGGAGGTGGTTCGGGAGGAATCGCTTCAGCACGTCGTGCACGAGAATTTGGAGTTTCGGTAGGCCTCATCGAAAAGGGAAGGCTCGGAGGAACATGTGTGAGTTGCATGCTTTGCTTCAGTGTTGCTTGTTCGTTTGTTATTAGCAACCCCCTATTTATAATATTCCAGTCTCTACAAGCTGCTAATATGTCTTCTTTTAGGTCAATGTTGGATGTGTGCCCAAAAAAGTGATGTTCAACTGCTCGATGCATGCAGATTTCATCCGCGATCATGCTGATTATGGTTTCGATGTCACCGTCAATAAATTTGACTGGAGGTATCGATTTAGCCGTTCTGTTTCACGGATAAAGTACGAAATTCATTTAGCGTCATCAAAAAATCCCGAGACGAGTACATCCGCCGGTTGAATGGTATTTATGAAAGTAATCTGAACGGTGTGAGTGCTATCGTACCTTTCAAAATTTGTCAGACGTTGTTTTCTTTTCAACACCCGTTATTCTTTTGTTTTTTATCATTCTGCAAGTTTAGTCAAAGGTGGAGGTTATACGAGGGCAAGCTGCTTTTGAAGAGGACGGCACAGTTGCTGTGGACGGTCAGAAGTACAAGGGGAAGAACACGCTCATTGCCGTTGGGGGTACGCCACTTATCAGTCCCTAAGCATCCCATCTGTATTTTTTAGGTTTCCCGACCATCCCCGATCTTCCTGGCGCGGAATATGGTACTGACAGCGATGGCTTTTTCGAACTGGACCACCTGCCGAAGTTCGTGATTGGAGGACTCTGGAAATGTAAAGATTGAGGTTCTAAACATGATAAATTCTATTCTAGGAAGAGCGTTGTTGTTGGCGCCGGCTACATAGCAGTTGAGCTTGCAGGAGTATTGGGAAATCTCGGATCTGATACACATCTTCTAATAAGATACGATAATGTGCGATTTAATGCCATACCTTTCTCTAGTGTTGTTTTCCTAAACAAAAAACTTCAGGTGCTGCGTACTTTTGATGATACGCTTAGCGTTGGTTTGACTGAGGCGATGGACAAAGGACCTGTTACTATTCATAAAAAAACTTTAGTAAGTACTTTGCCTTATACTTTTATTGACTACTATCTTATGTAAAGGAATCGTAGGATTTATGTACGCACATTCTATTCTTATAGTCGATTAACCCTTGTATATTCAGGTCGATAGAGTAGAAAAACGCCAAGATGGCCTTTTGACCATCAAGACCAATACTGGAATCATTGATGAAGTAGAAACCTTAATTTGGGCAGTTGGGCGAACTCCACACACTGCAGATTTGCATCTCGACAAAGTTTGTTTCATCTTTACATTTCGCCCTCTACATACGAGTCTATTTAGGTTGGCGTAAAAACCGACGAAAAAGGAAATGTAATTGTTGATAAGTATCAGAATACGTCCAATCCTAGTATACAATGTATAGGTGATGCTGCTGGAAAGTTTCTGCTTACACCAGGTAATACAGTTAGATTGAACTGCTTTAGGCTTGATGGATATGTATTTTTGCATGACGATTGAAGTATCCAGTTTCCAGTTTTGCACATTTAAAATATTGCTCATAAATTCTTCGAAGATTAGTGGAAGTGTAAGCCGCTTGGTTCCAGTTGCCATTGCTGCTGGTCGCCGTCTTTCTCATCGTTTATTCAACAATGAAACGTCAAACTATCTACCTTATGAGAATATTGCCACCGTAGTATTCAGCCATCCAACCTTAGGAACTGTAGGGCTCACGGAAGGTCTGTAATTTCTTTAAGTTACTGCAATTTCAATGCATTTTTTAGCCGAAGCAATCAAAAAGTATGGAAAAGATCAGATAATGTTGTATAAGTCAAAATTCAATCCTATGTATCATGCTGTTACGAAGCATAAGGAGTCTTGCATCATGAAGTTAGTCTGCGCCGGACCTGAAGAGAAGGTTTGTTTGTCCTCTGACATTTATTTTTCGTTTTTTTTCTATTTCTATTTGCTCTCGTCCCCTTTGAGCCACTTGTCTCTCATTCAATTGGTGATTTTCCTACTTCACGCTGCATCCGTTGACTTATTATCTTCATCGGCAATTGCTGAAATCTCATTTTTTTTGGCAAACTGCAGTGTTTTATCATCCACTTTTTGATATATTAGTTATTTCGTGAGAACTTAGCAGTCGTATGCCAATTAGCAGTTACACTCACCCAGGTATTGTGGTCTCAAAAATATTTGGACATTGTTTTAGTGTGAATTACTCCTTTGCTTGATAGCCGGTTGTGGAGATTGTTTTGTAAAGTTGACTTCAAGTTAGATCCGTACAGGACGAACCCTAGGTTGCTATTTGTTATTACGGTGGGAACATTGAACAGGATTTCGATTCAATTCATGCCACGGAAACAGTGCCAAACAAACCAGGAACTCTCACATTAGGCTGATCAAAGTTGCTACCCCAAATGTGAAATTCGTACCATACGGTAATGCTTCATTTATCAGTCATGACAATATACTGTACGATCGTCTCCACGATTCGTGTGGAGGTGTATTGCAGACTTTGCCTGATAACACAGGCACACTCGTTGAACCTCTACGTCATACTATTGTTTTTTGTACTCTCTCGCTATCAAAAACCGCCACGCTTTGAGTTGGCAAAACCCCGCTTCTACACGAATCGTGGAGCTGATGATAACTATTGTTTTCTCAATATTCTCCAGAAATGTAAGAATATCATTTAGAAAGGTTCACATGTTTGTACAAGTTAGGTAAAGATATCAACGTACAAGAAAACAACGCTGTACAACCTACAACCCTTCTAGATTCTGAATTTTTTTCTCTGAAACGACAGTCAATGCACGATTCTGTATGCTTGAATTTCTTACCGTAATCCTACAGTAGCTTTGCGATGCAAGCACTCGGCAGACCTTTTTGCTCATCTTCTGTCGCTTTACAAAAAAATATATAAGATGCAGTGAGTTCAAAGCTAAAAATGTGAGAATAGAACATCAACTGGTTCAATGAATGGAAATTCCTGGCCATCAGTTTATTCGTTTAGGTTGTCGGCGTGCACGTTCTCGGGGCTGGAGCTGACGAAATGATGCAGGGATTTGCAGTCGCAGTGAATATGGGTGCAACAAAAGCCCAGTTCGATGACTGTGTAGCTATCCATCCTACTAGTGCAGAAGAACTTGTTACAATGAGAGGAGGCAAACGACCAGAATAGGCGCTGGCGCCAAAAATTACCCATCTCGGTTGTCAGGTTGTTATGAGTTTTACATATTCTGTATAAGCATTTCCAACTCAGGAATTGTTCAGGAGTGAGACATAAATTATTGAAAATTTTATGGGTTTTGATTGTTTGACATTACAGTTGAGCATACAATAATAACTGTTATACACAATCGGATCGTTGTGGTTCAAGGCAGCTCTAATAAGTGAATCAGTCTTGTTTCAATTTTTAAGGTAATTCATCTCCATATAGCAGCTGGTTCAGTAACTTCTCAAATTGGTAGTGTATTGCCGAGCAGCGGGTAATAATCGGGTACCTAGCCAGCAGCTATGAAAAATGCAGTTCCTGCATTGGTGTACATCAAATTTCTCTATGGTGGACTTCCGCTCTATCTAAACTGTCATTTTATGGTTGCAAATAAGATCAAATGTGAAACAACAATTGTACCTGGTCAGCCAATTTCGAGAAGCATGCAGGGTCCTTCAGAGTTATTGCCCCTGGCACATTTTTTCCTGCGTGGATACCGAAACCCCTAAAATTGAATCTGTTAAATAAACGAGATCAGAAAATCTCAATGTCTCACCCTATGCAGTTGCGTTCTGGAATATTTGTGTAGAAGTCCCAGTATCCATTTCCGGTGGCCTTCCGCCGGTAAAGATTGAACCATGAATGATCATTTCGGATGGTTTGCACTCCGATTCGATACCTGAAGTGCATTAAAACAAAGTCAAAAAGCAGCAGTAAGTGTTGTTTTTACGGTCAGGAAGAAATTGGATGGAAGGGGAGGGGGAGAATAGCTAATTGTAAAGTATTTCTTTGAGTTAATGAAAGGCAAGTCACAATCATTGAATGAACTTGTGGTACATCACTGAATCGAGATTTTGCAAGACTTTTTAGCACTTAATCCTATTGTCGTAATGACTTTTGTCTTTCCAATCGATAGTCATGACAGTCTAATTGTCGAAGTTTATAGGATTTCACTGAGAAACGCATCTTCGTTAGAGTCTCGGAAAGACAAAAGTCTGAAAAAAAAGAAGCTATTTTGATCGCTCAAAAATCTCCATCGAAAGAGTCGAAGGCAATCGCAGCAACATAATAGGTTGAACCGAAAGTTCTGTCGCACCATTTTCAAAAAATCATAACTTCTTTGCGTCATAATGATTTTGCGCAGCTTAAATTTTATTAGAAAGAATAAAGCATGTAGTTTCCAACACTCCCCTGGGAACTTCCCAACATGCTCGGGTGACAGAGATAAAAATGTCGGAATTTTTAAGCAAGAATTCTAAAAATTCAGAAACAGTGCGATAAAATCCAGAAAAGCCATTATCCTAATTTTTCTTACATTTGATTACTATCTGAGTCAAGTTTGTGCTGATCGAAGTCTTCTTTTAAAAGTTATGAATTTTTGAAAAAAAAATGCCAAAAAGTCAATTTCTTAAGAATTTTTAGAAAATTGATTTTTCGGCATTATTTTTCAAAAAATCATAACTTTTGAAAGAAGGGCTCGATCAGCACAAACTTGACTTAGATAGTAATCAAATGTAAGAAAAATTAGGACAATGGCTTTTCTGGTATCGCACTGTTTCTGAATTTCTAGAATTCTTGCTTAAAAATTCCGAATTTCGGATGATCTCGCTCTTTCAATTTTATCTCTGCAACCTGAGCACCTTGGAAACTCCTCAGGGAGCTTTTAAAAACTACTTGCTTTACGCTTTCAGACAAAATTTGAGTTGCGCAAAATCCTTGTGAGGCAAAGAAGTTATGATTTTTTGAAAATGGTGCGACAGAACTTTCGGTTCAACCTAATACATTTGGAGATACCCTTGGACGAAAAGTCACAAAACAGGATATCATGGAAGGAATTCAAGTAAAAGAAGTTCAGCAGAAAGCAGTATGTTGTAAAGTGTGTGGTTCTACTGGGCTATGTCAGTAGATAAGCTTGCTATTTTTCTCCTAGGTTTAGAAAATAGGCAAGATTAACCCAAGATTAAAAAAAGCTTTGATGGACAAATGAGATTTCCAATGAGGCAAAAAAGTGGATATGCCTGAAAACGTTCAAAAAAACACTTCCATTCTTTGAGAATAGAATACATTCGCTCAATATTAGAATCGCAGAAACCTTCTATGATACTTCCAGAGTATTGTGAATAGGCTTGTTGCTATCTATGGGTAGTTCACAATTTAAAAACTTTTCCAAGTCATTGATCTTCAACCTGTTACAGTGACGGCAGAGAAAGGTGAGGGAGGTTCACGAAAGTGCTCTACGCGGGTCATATTTACGTAAATAATCAGTTTATCTTTGTTTACAAAACTAAGAAGCTGAACATAAAATTTTCTGAAGGGGCGACACACTTCGAAAAATTCCGACTCTTTCCCTTTCCCCCTCCCCTCCCCTCTCCTCCCCTCTGGGTTAAACTGTACACACAAGATAGAATAAAAAGTGAAATGTTTTTTTTTCAAAGGTAAGATAAGACATCTTTTCAAGACAAGATATAAGACAAGATTTGCATGCAATACTTTGAGAATGGCAAGCAAAAAAGGAAGATCGGAACTTTGAAACTAACCATCCTCGCGGCAGCTTAACATCCAAACCTTCCTTCTCTAAATCGGCGTTTGGAGGAATTTGTGTGGCGCATGTCACTATTCTAGAGAACGGTCGATGTTAAAAATTTTTGAAATGACAAATTTAAACGCCTACACTTACCCACATGTGATCTCATTTGTTTCTCTGTAATATGTGCAGTACACATTCCTGAAAATATGACCAATGATTGAGAGAGATCCGGATTTATGCGATGTGCTTGAAAAATTGCGACGAACTTAGCATATCCAAAAATTCTAATTTAACCCATCAACCAGCCTAACTGTTTGATAGGCGCGGTTATTTACGAGACTTTGATTTTCAAAAATGTGGCTGAATATCACATTTTTCCTCGGATTAGGTGTGAGTAGCAGTGTTTTCAAAAAATGGTAGTGAAGTGTAAATATGTTTGAGACAAACCATAATGTGTAGACTTTTGCTTCAAAAGTGCAATCGACCAAGCTAATCGCAAACTTTTTTGCAGCACTTATTTAACCTACTGCGCTTAATTTAGTAATTTCTGCCATCTCTATTGAGACTTGTAAATTCATTTCTTCGCATAAGATTCTGCTAGTGGTAAATCGCAAAACTTCGCTAATTTTGTTTCGGTTTTATGCATGGTTTTGGATTTTTCTCAAACATATGGTGTATAATTTTTTCCAAGACCTATGTAAAAAATGTCACTTGCAATCTCATGTCCGCTCCTCTCCTTCCCTTAAAGCTCTCCCCGCGCTTACAAATCCTTCACTGAGAAACGTGCTGCACAAGTTCCGCCAAGTTTATGGTAGAATAGGTCGCACAATATCAAAAAATTTAATCTATAGAATGATGGGAAATGCAAGCTGTTCACAGTGATCGTCGAATGATATGGAATCAAATATGAAATTGGGGGTCACAATCGCCTTCATATCGGTGTACGATACCATTATTATGAATAATTCTTATAATTTTAATAATCATTTTTCGTTGTGCTATGTGAATATGATAGTGACTTTCACGCCATTGGCCTGCTCCACTGCAAATCTCAAAAGTGATGCGACCGCACATATGGACTGCTGAGTTGAGGACCATTGTATCAGTATACGCAGCGAGGGGAATCAAATATTTCTTGAAAAATCATGAACATGAAAACCAAAAAATTTGGTTCGTATTCTCGTAGGCGATTATCCTACAATCGGCCTTGACTAGGGTTGCAAATCAGCTGGGGGGGGGGGGGGGAAGTGAGGGAAGTAGAGCGACACACGTTTGAGCGTACTGATCGTGAGTGAGAAAGCTTGAATGTTGTTGCATCAGAATGGGCTAAAAAATTCCTTTTTGGAATTGCATCAATAAGCAACGAAAAAAAACTCATGTTTGGATTTATCGAAGATCGAAATCGCAAACTTACTCAGCATTGGCGAAGAAGTGAAGAACCCCGATTGTGAAAAAAAGTCGAAACGCATTGCGATACGGCGACGACGCCATTCAGCGATACAAATCGACGTCGACGCGACGAGGTGAACAAGGCCGCCCTCGCAGTGATGAGTGTTCCCTCGCCGAGGATGGAGGCCAATTTTGGTCGCGCGTATTCCATAACAAACTCCAATAATACTCTGAAAGAAACTTTAGCACTTTTTTGTAGTATGCGAGGTGTCCCAAAAAAGTGCATATTTTTTGATCAATAAATTTTTTGCTTCAACGTCTTTTCCCGATCTTCAAGTACCATTTTGTAGTGCTCGCTTCAACCTACAAGGTAAAAATGGTTAGTCGAGGTGGCATTCCAAGTTGTAATGTATGCCGCCTTAGGGGCCCCGTCCACTAACTTAGGGGTCTTGTGCTTCTGGCAGATTACATCAGTAGGACCCCGTATAAAGCCAATGAAGCCAATGCCCAGGTCAAGGCGTGTCGCTTCGGAAGCGAAAAAATCGGAATAGCTAAGAGGCATGAGGACCCCAAGTTGGCATTCCGGGCAACCGGCTTGCGGGTTCTCCAGAGCGGGTATTGTCGTTATTTTCGCTGACTCTCTATTTCATATTTGGAATCAGGAACATGAGAAGGCCCAGAAACAACCAAAACATTGAAGTCAAGGATCTGGGCGGAGGTGACCTTGAGGAGCATGGAATCACTCCAGATCTCGTTCCTTCTTTATCTGCGGACGGCTTTTGGGCGAGAGTTATGAAGCTTCTTAGAGCAAAAATTTGAATTCATAATTAGTACAAAATGAATTGCTAACCCACTCCTAGCGTTGGATGAAGTAACGGCGAGCGGTATATTTGAATTAAAAATGTATTACACATAACAGTAGCAGTTAGCAATGCTCCATTCATGACCAAGGAAAATGTTAAGACTGAATTTATTTTGGCTGAGGATTTTATATCAAAAAAATTCTTGTGACTTCTTAAGCACAAATCCGCAGCATATGAGAAAGGCAAATTTGGCATCACCGTTTCTTGCACTTCAAAAAAGCATACATCTCATCTCATAGCCTGCTTCAAAAAAACCTCCTTTCATTGTTTAGACTTACAGCTTGGAGCGAATCATTGATGTCTCTTCGTTACTGTAGGATCACAATAGGAACTTGAAGATTTGAGCTTTTGAGAGCCACATTTTGCGTCAAAAGAGAAACCAAGCTGGCTAGAAACCTGTACGCTAGGATAAACAAAGTCGCTGATTCCGAATATGAAAATGACACTTTACCGTAATGCTTCCTCTAATAATTATTCCAGTTTTACAGTGGCAATCGTTTTTACAATATTTTTCAAAAACGCAATCAAAACCTCCTACAAAACACAAACTTTTTTGAACTTTCTTGGAACGGCCTATCTCGAAATAAGTTTATTTTCGATCAGGTAGTTTGCACATTTTTTGCGAACACCCTGTGTACTATTCCTAACAGCGCTCAATGAATGAATGTAGAATTTATTAGATTCCGGAAGTTAGTATTGCGTAACTGACAGCAACTGCTCGTAAAATTGCACATAGGAAGTTATACAATTAAATAACTGAATAGTTCGCGTTTCTATAGAACTTTATTTGCAGCGTTGCCTTATGAGTACAGCATTTTTTTCCGCTCAGGCACTGTCGGCACTGCAGCTGCACATATCCGACCGTAATTATACTAGTCCATACTTGTTAAGATGCGAGGAAAGTGCTGTAATGGGCTCATGTAGAAATCCTGTTCTTATAGCAAATTTTCCGATTGAAGCAGTTATCGTCAGTTGTACTTTTTCAAAAAAACTTCTTGTAGCGTGATTCATTTCCAGTTTTTTTCCAGTGCATTGCATAATTTCGCCCTTCTTCAAGCGCAAGATATTTTGAGCTCTCAAAAATGTCGACCAGGCTATAATAACCATAACGTACAAATCAAGACATGTGTAAAGGTCAAAACGGCGCAACCTAAGTGATTCGACAAGCGTTTCGTCGTGTTGGTTTTCCCGCCTCGTAGATTAGATCGGACGTCGATCAGCGCCAAGGCGCTAGATACTATCTGCCGCCATGTGGTTCCTGAGTTTATTTCGCTTTTATGTGCTTTCAGCTGGGGTCGGCTACATGACAGGCAACCGGTCTGACTCGCAAAAGGAGTTTGCAGTTGGGTAACTGCACACTTTTGCGTCTTAAATTTAAGCAGTGGATTGAAGCGCAATCGTGCGGAAATGATTTCATTTCCTACATTGCGACATTCTCGAAAAAACTCTAATTTCTGGTACGGTGCAAGGCGCTCGAAAAATTACTAACCAATGATCTTTGAAAATATTAACTTTTTGATGTCCTCTAAACTTGTAGAAATAAAGAAAAAAAAACTGAGGCAAACGCACATTGGATCTTCGGTAACTCGATTGCTCCAGTCATAGTTAATCACGGCTCAAAATTGCGGGAATGCTTCAGCAGTACAATCTCAGAAGAGCAATTGCTGGGTATCACAAAACTAGAGTAAATCTTTGTCAGAAAAAGACTTGCAAAAGCTCGTGATTTTGCTCTAACTTCATGTCAAGACTTGACGTTAGAATTTTCACCAAGTTGGTAGGGTTGCGGAAATCAAGGAAAAATTGTTGAAACGTGATGACTGGCCTTATCTGAAAGGCCCATATGTACGATAAGTCCCTTATGTGTGAAATTATTGCACCTGTTTCCTGACGACCCTCTAATCGTTCCGGATATCTCAGCTAATTAGATAATGAGCTATAGGGTATTACACACATGTCCATCACCTACTTCCTCAAGAGGTTGTCTCTCATGACACTTGTTGGTTATCTTTGATGCCACTCAAGTAGGAAAAAGTCAAGATTGAAAACTTTCCGGGAAAAAAGAGTTGAATCCTCCTAAGAAAAAAAGCCAAATTATTTTGCTGAAAAATTGTGATATGTAGCTGAAGTAGCCTTTCCGAAAACCATGAATGAAAATTTTGGTTGCAAGAAGTTAATGCATGATGAACATGTGAAATCCCGGAATTCTTCTTGGTTTTGTTTTTTCAAGGCACTTTGAGTTTATGAACGTATATCATAAGCAAGCTTCATAGTGTGATTCAGCTAGGAGGAGCAAGACCAGTGGTTAAGATTGTTTCAAAGTTGAGCTTTTCATATGAGAGGAGTTAGCCATTTCAAAACAAAGCTATAACACTTCGCGATTGCTGTATGTCCCTTTCACGCTTCAGAGCATTTCAGCCAGATAATATTTCCGAATGGGGATTTGTTAAGACTGACGATGCCATTATACGTGGATCATGTCGATATGCGGATTAATGGTGGGATGAAAATGCCGATGGCATTGGCAGATATCGCCGAGTGACAAAGCACACTGCATCTGCGTGGATGCTAACGAATAATTAGAGATCAGATTTATTCTTCTTTATTCGAAGATCTATGTACATCAAGTATATTTATCAGCATTATTTCGACGATAGATTTGAGCAAAAACTTGGACAAACACAAAAAATCGCTAAAAACTAACAGACAGCTTGAAGCGCTGCCTGCGAATAGATATTGATGGTCTTCTCGTCTTCGATAAAAATTTTTGCATTCGCAGTAGGGGGAAAGCGGATTCCTCGAAGTGGAAAACTCGTCTTGATGCTAGCATTTTCAAGACTTCTTTTTCCACTGGCAAACGCCTGCAAGAACATCTTTATTCCCTAGAACCGTCTCACGCAAACAAACTACTTGCATACCTTGATGAATGACCGTAAGCCGTCTACCGTAATCGAACTGGGTACGGCGATTTGGAACGTGGAAGCGGAAAGTTCACTTAAGATAGAGTCGTCCAGCGAAAGCAGGACATCGTTGCTCTGAGCATCGATCAGTTCGGAAACACTGAAGAACCGTCGCGAGACGATGAACCGGCACATCTCTGGCCCGAAGTGCTCCTCGGTGCACCCACGAAGCATTCGAAAAACTAGGTCCGTCGGAGCGACGTCGCGGACAAATTGCAGCAGAGCGGAAGGGCTGACCGAGGACAGCGAGGTCAGTTCGAGCGACAGAAGGCGAACACGACAATTTGTGCTGCGCAAACACGATCCAATTTGGTGCAAAGCCTCGTCGGACAGTTCCATCTGAAAACGGAACCGAGTTGATGTGATGGATTGAAAACGAATTAAAAAACAAATCTACTTGTCCGAATTTTATAGTCATCATAAATTTTATAGTGTAAACAATATGTTGAAGCGTCAATTTTTCCTAGTGATACACCAAGCTACGACTCTACATTTCTTAACTTTATTTCTCCTGAACAAACAAAATCCAACAGGAAACTGAATTGTCGTAAGGATTATCAAACGAACAACAAAAAATCAATAATTCATCCAGTCTGAATTCCACTATCCATACATGCTTTATTATGGTAATTCTCAGCATGTTTGATTTGAAGTATGACGACTTTATGTGGGCATAGGGAACAGAATTTTTGAAAGTGTATGCGAACGATACTCCCTCAAAAATCTAGAAATTCATCTTCTTGAGTTTCTCAACGCTATCATCTGAATATCTATTGATTGGTATAACTGCGATCTAATAACAGTTTGTAAATAGTGTCAATTCGACGAAGAAATTATTGCAACTGTGCTGAAGGATCATAATGGAGATTGTGCTTATAGTCACGGTGGTGTCTAACATTTATCCGCAAGTGAATAAAATAAAATCAACAAATGCATTTTAGAGGAAGAGTGTCAGTCAGGCGTATTATAAGCTCTTTTCCTCTAGAGTTCTTTTGTATAACGTAGCATGGCATAAATTCTGTGGGCATAGATTTTGTAGCACTCATCTTTTCAAGGTATCAAACAAGGATAGATTATGATGGCAGTATTACACATAGAATTGAATCATGTCTAAGGTTAGAGGGTCAAACCAAGAAATAAGTTACTGTTAATAATTTGCTAATAAATAAACGACCGCTGATGAAATCCAGAGATGATTGTTTGTGCTAGACTCGGCTACAAACAGTGTTGTCTATAGATTGAAAGTACTTACCATGCTTTTTTTTCAGGAAGAGAACAACTCCAAGTTTTCGATTTATCATTAAAATATGCAATGAGGGCTTTCAGATCTTACAGTCAAGAAAAGTCCTATACAGCATCTCAATACACCAACCTCGTTAAGCCGAAGCCGATCCACTTCGCTTCCCTTGAGAACTTCTTTTAGGCGATCCACTAAGGTCGTAGGTATTTCAGTTGAGGAACCAGGCTCAGCTGGTTGCGATTGCTGTACCAAGAGGTTAGCTGCATCCACGTGAGCACCAGTTCCAGCGATACGGTAGAAGTCAACAAAGGCTTTCTGAAACTAGCGCACTTTATTGATTTGCCAAAATTTGCAGATGTTAAAATTTTGCATAATCAATATTGTGATTGTCGGATGAATTTGCGATTGGGTACCGTAGAAAGTTTTTGTTACTTAGAGAAGAATAATCGATCAATCACAGTTACTCAGGGATTCAAGAGAACAAAAAGTGACGGATAAAAGAATCTCAGCTCATCTTAGGAAAGCTTGCAATAAGAATCCTTCCTCAGTTCAATGCTACAACTATGCATGTACGAATGCCATTTCTGACAGTGGTAGTGCGAACTGTGAATGTGAATTCTTGTTAGTAAGATGCACTTACAGCTATTTCGATCAGATAAGAGACTAAACATCCCTTTTACAGGTAAGGACTTAAACGTTTTCTGGGTGGGGCTCAAAATTTGCAAACTAATAACTACTTCAAAAAAGTGGTGATTTTCGTTGCAACACTCAAAAATTCTCGTAAAAAGTATATGATCACAAATTTAGGCGATCACCTTGATTTGCATCGATAGCTCAAGCGGATCCCTTCTTCTCCTCTTCTGACAAGCGGACCACTTCATTTTCTTGCCTTCTTCATCGCATTTCATCGACAGTTGAACTCGCCCTTGGCCTATCTGCAAAAATCACAATTATTGTGGTTTTTGGAGACTCTTCGACCAATTTCCTTACCCTTTCTATCCTGACAAAATCCAGGTGCCTCCTCCTCATCGACTTCTCATTGTTCTCGATCATCTCACAAAAGTGCTTGCTCAGCGTTTTGCAAGCACTGAGATCTCTTCGCTGTAGGTTTCCAAGCACTTGAATTTGTAACTCTTTCGGGAGCGCTGTCCATTCAAAGGCATCGCCCTGCAAATGTGTTCCTTTTCGCTTGATATCGCGCTTGTTTGTAAGAAATTACGAATGAGATTCGCATTGCGTAATCGATGTCGGGGCTTCACATCGAGTTTGGGCCGAATAAACTTGCTGCTGGCGATCAGACACTTTTGCCAGTCTGGCTGATCACAGGGAAATTGCGTAACGCTTACCTTTTGCTGTGAGGAAGATGGTTGGCAGGGATCGTGACAGTCATCGCCCGGATTTAACTTGGTCATGGAATTTTCGTTTGAAGGAACTGAAAAAGCTGGAACTGACAATGCTTCTAACAATTCAGGCAAATTAAACGTCGAAAACAAAGGCGAAAAGTGTTGAGAAATAAATAAGTCGGAAAGTTGGATTGAAGACAGTGGAGTGTTGAAAGTTTCGAGATGCTCAGGGAAAATTTGTGAAGAATAGCACCGAAATCTTTACCAAACCGTAGAGATAGAAATCAAATATAAATAATTTTATTTTAAATCAACTAAGATTTCGAACGAATGCATGGTGAAGTATCAGTGCCTGTTAAGATCGAATTTTGGGAAATAATTCGGTGTTTGAAATTTGCGACTGTGTACGCTTAGATTCCTGTAAGAGGCTTTGTAAGTACGTATCAGACAGAAAGGTAAATTATCTTCGGGATTAGGACAGACTGTACTGCCCGTGAAAAGACCTAGCAATAATGTTTGAATTGAGAGTGTGTGAAAATCTGAAGATTTTTGATCTGAAAAATTCCTTGGGATCGCAGGGGACTCAACATTTGGGGTCTTCAAAAGTTGAAAGTTGAAATGGAACTTGACAAGTAATGGCAGGAACTAGAACTTGAAATTCCACATCATCTGCGCTCAAAAGATCAGATAAAAACGAAATTTTGACAAATAGATGAGACCGACGAAAACCAAGGCAATTCAAAACCTAAAAGATGTAATGCCTGTGAACAGAACGGTAATGAGCAGTAGCTGAGGGGTCGATGAGGCGCGACGAGCGCTGGATTGTTCGTCCGCCACGGGTGGTATGTAATAGCGGCGGCCCGCTGCGCGAACATGCTCCGCCTTTGCATACGGTAGCTCGCACATAGCGCTCGCATAGCTGCTGCTCGCCGTCGATAGAGAACGAGCAAAATTTGCTATTGTAATTCACTACAAGAGCAGTTACACATCCAGTGTCTGCTGGGCATATTGCGTCAAGAAATTTCCAAAATCAGTAATATGAGCGTCAAGAAAGTAGTTATCAGCAGTAGGAATTCTTTCCAGAATCAGTAATCTGAGAGCCATGTATCGTATACAACAACTACTTTGTGGTCCTCACTGCATAATTTATCAATGATTTTTTTCATTTTAATTTATCAATTAAAATGAAATGCTTCCTTGACAAATATTAAACATATTTATTTATTGTTTTAATCACAGCCCTACCTCGACGCCTTCATGTCATTCAAACCCATCCCTGTTAAATGTGAACCAAAGTAACAAGGGAAGTACTCTTATCAAAGTTGCTCTTAAAAGCTTTGACCATACATTATCCCGTGTTACCCGTATTACCAGTTAGTTACTCGTGTTACTAGCTTTACTAGTGTTGTCGCTTTCATTGCTGTTGAGTAGTGAAATGAACACCATACAGTCTCATTTTAGAACGCAATATCACTAATCGATGAGTAACACGAATAACACGAGTAACACTAGTAACATAGCTAGCATTGGAAACACTGGTAACACAGGTATATGGTCGAAGTCTAAACTGAAGCGTGTACTGTCAACGCAGCGATTAATGCTGATCTTGAATTTATTATCGCTATCCGCGGGAAGCTTTTTTTGAAAGTTATAGGTTTGACTCCTTTCATCATCCTTCATTTTCGCATTTTGTTTGGCACTCATTTTTTTTTCGAAAAAGCGTTTTGCAAATGCAGTGCCAAATTTGGGAGTAAAATTAGATTTTACGCTTTACAGTATTCATCTCACTCCAAGTGGCCCTTATACTTATAGTACTTTCCAAAAATTTTGCCTACTCTGTTAACCTGCTCCATATTTTTGTATTTAATGAGACGAATCGAATTTTTCGCACACATTTTCATTCAGATCGCATTTAGCGCTAGTGGTGGAACAAGCCAGCATTATGCTATCATGAAAAGGAATGCCGCAGCTGAGGGGGGGGGGGAAGGCGATTGAGAAATTTTATTTTGTGTTTAAAAAATTACAAAGAATATATGGTACTCAAGTAATCCTTAGGCTGTAATAAGATTCTATTCCATCGGCTGGAAATGCATTTTTCTCAGCGAAAATTTCAGTAAATGGAAGACTTTTGCCAATGTCAGCAAATCCCCTCAGAATTAAAGTCATACAGAAGGGAGAATATCTTTGCGAGATACTAACTTCGTTAACGGCAACTTTTATTTGGTGTTCGTTAACGCATCTCCAAAAGAGGATTAGTGCAGGATTTGCTGACTGATCAGTCATTCATTCGCCGCTGTTCGCGAGCAGGTAGGAGCGGCAATGTGCTCTCGTACAATGTGTCGCGGTGCTCAGTGAGGTGGATTTACGACGAAAGGCGGCACCTTTTGACGCGCTGCGAACAATGAGCGGGTCATAAAAGTGCCACGAGCTTGTTCGTCGTAACAAATGTCTTTATGGACACGACTACGGTGAAGAATGGAAGGGCGTTAATCGCAAAAGAAGCATAACTAGCCTGAGAGATGGCACAGGGTTATAATCTAGCAAATTTCTCGTTTGATGTAATGCCCCTGCGGTGCAGACACCATCTGCGCGTATAATTGGTTACTGAATGTACATTCTCAAGTTTCTTGCCTTATGACAAATTACAAGTATTCCACGCAAAAACACTAGATTAACATCGAAAATTAGGGAAGGACTTCGTGACAAATTTTTTCCACATTCCCCATGGGACTTCCCCACTTCCCGAGTGTGCTGTGTTCACATAACAGTGACAGCATCTAGTGTTATGAGCAAGCCGCCCATTATCGCTGCTCAGATACGCATCAGCAGCCAGCTGATGCTTCCTTTGACCTCGCCGCTTTCATCCATTTAAGTTCCGAACGCTGCATTTGGTAAGAAAGAATGTTCAAGCAGTAGTGTCGCCTCAAATCATTCGCGCCGCTAGAATCTAGTTTTTGATCTGACGCATCGTTAAGAATTTATCTTGACTCAGACTGGCATCCCATAATTTTCTACGGTAGAAGAATGAGCGGAAAAGTTGGCGAGTTTTCTAGTGAAGAGTATACAGAACGGTGTTTCCATGGAAAATTTTGTGTATGACTGTTCTGGTGAAACGCGCCTGAATTTGAAAATTCAACCGATTATATTAATCTTCGACGGCTTCCTGAGATTTCCACAAATTTTGAGGAAACTTTGTAAGTTTGTCTAAGATTTGCGTGTTTGAGGAGCAAGTAACAACACTTCAAACAAAATGTTGCATTCGTAAGAACGACCCAAGTTTATGTAAACTTCAAAAATCACATTTGAACCTGTAAAACAAATTCGCATTGCAACTCAACTTCTCGGATACTTACTTCTGTTGATAAGCCACTATCTAATAAAAAGTATTGCCATAGCGATTGTAGGAATTACCATGTTTTTTAAAAGACCGGTACAATCATAATTACGGCAATGCCAACGAGTAAGTCTCTCCCAGCCACAGACAGAAGGAGAAATGGTTATCTGCTCAAAGTGATTCGGGGATAAATATTTGTGTACTCAAAGTACGAATTAGGCCTCTTTTTGTACCCGAATTAAAGCGAATCACAGAAATGCATGTGTTCTTTGCCTAAACAGTTTTTTTTTTCATTTGTGAAAATATGCCATGACAACACCGTGATAAAAGTATGACAGATTCCTTACGCCCCTTGGTGATAGTAGAGAACTATGTATTGTAGTATTTGGAAGATATAAAGGATAATACCAAGAAAGCAAAAGTGGCTTTAACAGATGATTGTTTTGGCTGGAGAAAAACACTATTACGTTTAAATCTTGCCTAAGGCACTCATGCATCATTTAGTGTTTTGGGCAATGAAACCAAAACTAAAATTGAAAAAAATGGTTGCAAATCAGCATTGCGGATGATGATGTCATCTCATCTTAGAGTTGAGATTGGTTGAATTCTGATCATACCGGTAGTGTGCTAAGCATTTCAGCATTAGTCCATCTATGTGACAAGTTTGCGCCTTTCTGAACAACTGATACTGTTTACATTAAGGTACTCAGTAAACCACATAATTCCTTATACGTTTAAATAAGATGCTGAAAAACTTTAAAGTGGTGTTTCTGCTCTGGATATTTCAACTCACTGAGTGGCTACAAGATATGAAGAACGAAGGAAAATTGGCAGTCATGCGAGATTAGTTTAGTTTTGGTATAATAGGTATTGTAATATTTGTTTTTGCGAAAGCAAAGGGTAGTTTTACTCTCAAATTATCCCTAATTAGACTTTTCGAAACCAAAATTGCGTTTGATCAGACTCATATTGGGAGGCAGTGGCAGAAAAGATTACTTGCACGATCCAGAGAGCTCGCTGAACGATGAAGCGAAAGACAAAGCAGTGCAGAACTCGCAGTTATGGAACCATGACTTTATAGCCGAGATCTGCATCTAAAGGTCATTTCAGTTTTCCCATAACAAAAACAATAACAATGACCATAATAAGAGAATCGTTCGCGGAAAAAACGCTCGTTCCGTGCCGCAATCGTAAATCACGACGACACCTATCGCTGCTCCAAAGAATTTGCCGTCGACGAAAAAACAATGTTTTAGAGGGCAATCAGATGTCGTTCACACCATCATGACTACGACGTCTTCCTAATAAATCATCACCTATGGTGGTAACATCGTCAAAGAATCCTCTGAACCGCCATGATTCTCGCTCTAACCGAGATTCGCATTTCCGCTGGTTTAATAGGCACAAGATTCTGTATTGATTCTCGTAATTTCATTGTGTTTTTGGACCCATTGTACTCCAAAAATTTTATTTGAGATGGAATAAATCATTATAAACAGGAGAAGCTGCATAAGTTCTTAAACTACAGGATCACCTGGTGTTTGAATTCTCTTTCAGAATTCAACAACGTCCAGGGCACCGTTTAAGTAAAGTAAAGCTACTGATGTGTGACCAGGGTTTTGAAAATTTTTTGTATCTATTCTCTGACTGTGACCGTACATAAGTAGACGACTAGTGATTTACTATGGCAAACTAAAAATTCGAAACCAGCGTGGGCAATAATTCAAAACGCTTATTGTATTAATTCATATGAAAACGTCAATGTCTCAAGTGCAGTCTCGCCATAAATTTCATTCAAATATTGCTGTCTTTCCTCTTTGCATGGAAAATAAGCCACACAACACGGCTAAACTTCTATTTTCTCATATTTTAAGAGTCTAAGAAAATTTGTTTCTCTGCAGTTGAAAGCAATTAGCAAGGGTGTTTCATACCAGTGGATGTCCGAGGGGAAGGGGTTTCAAAATTTACTACATGGGTTATAAAAATGTGCAAGTGACTTTTTTTCTAGTGAATAATTAAAATAATTTTTTAAAATTTTTAAAAATTCAAAAAATTCTTGCAAAAAATTGTTTTCGTTGGCGTGGCTGCCCCTACGCCCCCTTTTTCTAGATTTTAGGGTTATGGGTCCGCAAAAATTTTGGAAGGCACCCCAAAAAATTTTTAGGAGTGCGTGGCTAACGCCGCGCACCTTCATTTGAGAAAAATGTTTGCCACGCCTCCTCCCCCCCCCTTCCTCTTCGGATGGAAATCATACAATCGCCACTGGTTCATACATATTGCCCGAATAAAAAAAACCTCTTATTCGTCCAGATCAGGTACGAAACGCAGTTCCGCAAATAAACCATGTATATATACGTTTTTGTTAAGCACAAGTCAACTTAAGAGACAGAAAAAGTCTAGGGGTATATAAATTTAGTGCACATTGCTTTTGAACTAAAAAATCCTGGGTTTTTCACTGCGTGAGTTCTAAAAAGCTGCTGCACTGAAATTCTATGGGCACTGTCAGTACTAAGTAAATAGTTTCAGACTAATTGGCTAAGTCTGAGGACTTTCTAATAATCGCGCTTTTCTATGCTCACGAGTAAAGATGTCAAAAAGCTGAATAAACCAGACTTTCCGGCGGAACTCATTCCTTTTACGCTTCCTTCTCTTCCAAATTAAGTTTGAAAGCGCTATTTTCCTACTACACCGTGAATCCGCGTTTGGTACGCATTGATCCAAGATGTGTGACAGCAACACATGTTTTTATGATGAGTGGCCGCCGAAGAACTCTACCTATCAAAGAGTCCCATCTGTAGTTCTTTTCCGACACGATGAACACCTGTCGCTGAGCCAAACGACAGATGTAAAAGTTGTTATTTTGCTAAGAGCAGAGCCTATGGTAATCATTTGTTGCCACTGTTCAATTATTCTGGATTGTCGAGCAAGAAAAGTATTAGAGGGGATAAAAATATACAATTGAGTTAAAATCTAGTACTTTTTCAGTATGGAAACTTCTTGAACATTGATTTCAACAACAAAGTTTTTGCGACCGTATGATTGCAAAAACTTTGTTGGAGTCAGTGCTAAATTGGTTACTAATTGACCACTGTAGACTAAAAGTGGCTCCAGATCGAACCGTATTTACGTACGCTCTTGCATGTTGCAAAATTCGGACTCATCAAGTAGGAATAGGTAAACCGAGGATGGCTAATCTCCGCTCCATGTATATATTATTTTCTATCATACAACATGATTGAAGATCAAAGTTCTTTCATCTTCACTCGTTGAATCGCATCTCTAAAAATCGAATTTAGAAATCAAATTTTGTTAGCATAGAAATTTTCTATTCAAGTTAAGTCCTATTGAAAGTTTCTTCCGAAACTCTCATTTTTGAGCATTGTGTGCATGTGTGAACCAAAGCACCTCCACCGTGATGGTCGTAAATTAACCACGCATCGACATAGATGCAGACAATACTGTATCACTCGGTTATCTGAGGTAATCTGCGTCATATTTTGACTTTAGCGAGAAATTATGACTCAGATGATAAGCATAAGATGAGCGTGGGGTGTGGCGCGCCACACTTGGGGGTCGTATTGCGAGGGTCAGGAAAAGGGGAGAGGATGTTATTAAGGTGATACTGATGTTAGCGATAACTTGGTATTCGTTGGAAATGTCAGATAGGCTCAATGTCTAAACTTTTGCCCTACCATCGTATACGTACAGCAACCATAATAAAGGAGCCTTAAAAGTATAAGACCATCATTTTCCTGATTAGCGTCACAAAGACCTCTTGGGCCAAATTTCAGCGAATTCTGAGGATTCCAAACCCTGAATCACCCCAGCGAAATAGTCATTTTGAAACATACTAACTTTGTGTCTAAACCATGGCCAGATTCAATTGCGAGAGAGACATAAGACAACCTTACAACTATTATTTATTGCTCTATGACAACACAAAGTAAATAAAATATAAAGTCGATTTACAAAAAATATTGTTTGCTCTATATACGCGCGGCCTTGCTCGATGGTAGTTTGCATCGAGAGCTATCATGCTAAACTACTATCCTCTCCGTGCGCCTCGTCGTCCTGACAGGCGCTCCGCCCCATGTGATGATCGTGATGATTCTTCATGACACTTCGTTTCAAAGGTGCGTTATAGGCAGTGTCTCACCAATGTTTTGTTACGGGACCCACTGAATAGGCGATCGCCCCAAGTTCGACTCAATCCGGGCCTTTCTACGCCAAGAAATTTGCCCTCAAAGTGGCCCGTAAAGCGCGATTTTACACGGCCGACGCTCCCGGATTCCCCCTCACGCGTTTTAACATGTCTCTTCACTTGGTGTCCATCTCCATCATGCTGCTGCCACTGTGGCAGAGGCTAAGCTGATAAGGCACAATTCGCCCGCATTGATTTTATGAGGCTTTCAAACGGGCTTCTCGTAAATTTTTTGCAATTTTGGACCCGCATTGAGTTAGACAGCGACGAAAAGGCTTGCAATATGCAAAAATCTCGACAGCCACATTTTGATGAGACACTGCCTTACTGCTTCTTTCGCGCTTAATACAAAAAACTACAACTTCTTTGCATACATTAGAAATCCTACTTCAAATAACCTACAAATTATGGAATTGAGTATTTGTGCTATTTTTCGCCTTCAGTATCTCACACTACAGAAGACCAATCAGGCTCAAATCACTGATAAGTTACCAGGCTTAGATTACCGATATGTACATTTTTGTTGCCTTCCCTCGCGATTCACGTAGTAGCGTAGACTTAGCATGTCACCGTGACCCAATATTTGCATTATTTTTCATTGCATAGGTAAGGAAAAACAATTATATCCCTAGAAGAAACGAATAAATTTTCGAATAAAATTCCTGCTGTATAGAGAAGAACGCATTAGCAACGATATAAAAAACACAGATATTCGCACGTTAAGGTAAGGTTGTGGGGTTGTAGCATAACCCCTAAAAAGGTGCGGCAGCCACAGCTTTTCTGGGGTTGTGTCACAACTCATTAACTTACCTCCAAAGAGAAGTTCAGCGATCAAAATATATATGATTTGATAGCCAGAACCTCCTAATTTTTGTAGAAATGATTAGAGCTGAATTCGTCTTCTTTCTTTTGAGCAATAGTTGTTGGAAGGACAATCACTTTAACCAAAAGATGGGACAAATATTTTGGCTGGCTCCTCATTCCAAAGTTTGATGATTTAGAGCAGGATTTATGGTATGGGCAAATAGGGAGTCGAGTTTTAATTGAGTGCAAAAGAAGTAATTGATTCACTTTAAAAATCTAGTTGACCATGTTTGAAAATGGCCACTTCATGGGGAGGAGGTCGTATCCGGTGGTTGTGGGCCACACATCTTGCTCGACCCTGGTGACACATGCAATACCGCTCACCGCTTCGATAAAAAGTCGCCGGAGTGCGCTGCAGTGCGCCAAAATGCAGCAGACTGCGCCACACTTCACTTGAGTCCGCCGAGGAGCAGCGGAGTGCCCGCACATCACTAGGGTTTGTCGGAATTCGCGTTGCATCGCCATATCTCGCTTCAGAATGGACGATTTCTGAATTCGAGGACACCGTCGATTCAGCTCGGCGAGACGCATGATCTAGTATATACAAGTGCTACAATTTATAGGAGTACGATAGGTATACGGTAGACAATGAGTTTTCTCTCAGTTTCGCAGATTTTTGTTTGGTTGCAGTGTTCATGTGCTGATAACAATATTGCCATTGATTTCTCGCTGATGGCACATAGTAGATACTATAGGAGTATGGTAGTGAGTCACTCTGATCGAGTTTGTTCTAAAGTTACTCTCAAGGTACAATACCGCTCACATAATGCGCAAAAATTCCGTGAATCTCACGGAATTCCTGGAATTTCGTGACATTCCAGGATCCGCGGAATCACGGGACTTACGCAAAAGCGAAGCGCCATAACTTCCTTTGGAATGGAAACATTCTGAATCCGGAAGCAGCATTGTGTTCAGCCCGTCAAGGCAAGTCTTCCGATGCATATCCTCGATTTTCCTTTTCCAGTCTTTTCAAATTCTTCAGTAGAGGTCCTTTCGCAAGGATATAACGCAGCGTCTGTGAAACATGATAGATTCACTGTTCTTGTAAGTTATCTAATAGATAAAGAATCGTAAGCGCAATTCAAAAATGTGCAAATAGCGGGAAACCGCGTGGCGGTCCCGAAGCGAGCAGATGCCGTCTGGCACCTTTAATTACTGGTACACTCTAATTGTAAGTATGGAAAAATGACACTTCGAAAGCTGTTGTGAATTTTTATCACAGAATGATTGTCTTGGTGCTGTGTGATACTTGTCAAACAGAGCATGCCAAACAGATTAATGCTGTTTCTCTGTAAATGCCGTAAGATGACAAAAAACGACTTCTTCTCTATCCCGTCACAAGTGATCCTTAACTGTGCTAATGCAAATATGCTGAGTTTTCTGCATGTTTAACTACAATTCCATGCAGATAGTCTTTTCGAGCGATTTCATTGTAGTTGTTGCTACTATTTGACAATATAGCTAGCATAGTTAAGATCCAATGTCTCGGTTGTGTGGTTAAATTCGTTCTTTGAATACTGAATCACTAAATTACTGAATTTTGACTTCTGCATTTTTCACCCTCAAATTTGAAAAAGGGCAACAGTTACGACATAGCTCTTTTGGCCTTTAAAATTTTGCTAGTCGTGCGCTAAAAAGGAGACGCAGACTGCTTTCCTAGAGTTCTTTCATACTGCAGTCGCTGCAGCAGTTGCAGTCATATTGGGGCGGGCAAAAGTTATCGATTGATCGACTGTCGTTGCTGCAGCGAGTGCAGTATGAAACAACCCCAAAAAATAAAGAAGCGTTGGTGAATTCTGGAAAAATTACGCGTTTCTAAATTCTACTCGCCGTAACTTCCTTCGGAATGAATATATTCTAAACCCGCAAAAAGGCATTGTACTCAGCTCAAACCCTTTCGATGTACAGTATGTCCTTGATATTCCGCATCTAGCATTCTAAATATCCACAACACATCACAAATCTGATGGAGCAAAAGTCACGTCTTTTTCCTCTGTCATCTGATCCATCAATAAATCCCCTATATAAAAAAGTACGCCTTGATCTAAACAGCCATCTCAAGAAGTGTCTAATTATAAACGTTGTCTTGCTAATGGCAAATGTAATGGCAAAGAATTACCAATTACTTCAAACACAAAGCTAAAGGAATAGCAAGGCTGCCTACTCTTATTGACGACGCTGGAAACAGTTTTATAGACGGTTTAGATAAAGCAAGTGCTTTAGGAAGCTTTTTTGCTGGAGTATTCGAGAATGGTGTTTAGCTTCTCATCCTTTTTCTCTAGAAATTGAAAATATTACTGAATCTTGAGGTAATATTCAAGTAACTACAGATCGTATTTATGAGACCTTGAAAAGATTGAAATCTTGTACTACAATTACTCATGATGGTATTCCGCAGATCGTTCTCAAAAACTATGCAAAGTTAGTTTTCCTTTAACATACAAGGTGTTCCAAAAGTATGTATACACTGTTTGATCGTTAATATTTATTTATTTATTTATTTATTCAATACGCACAAGGCGTGCCATATTTGAAACAGAGGACGAAAATATTTAGAGCATAAACAGTAATAAGAAAAAACAAAGCATCTACAACAGTTCAAGTCCAGGACCGTGCTGAGAGTAGAATGGGGTAAAGCCTGTTAGACCGTGTACGAATCGGTGCAGATGCTCGGTGGAGTCTGTCTCATGCCCCCTGCTTGCAGCAGAAGTGCTCTTAGACCATTCAACTTAAGCAAGTGTGTTTGCGGGGACCGGATGTAATAATAAAATTTTGTCCGACTAAGTTCTGGGGAGAGAACAGAACTCCAAATAAAAGATTGTGATGCAAAAAGATGTCAGGTCAGACAAGCTATTCCCAAATAACAACAAAAGGGTGAACCAGACCCGAACCACGTGTGGACGAAGTAAAAATCGGAACAAAAGTAATATAAGGTCCAGCGATCACAAATTTGATACATAAGAAAACTAACACTTGAAGACCTTCTGTGCGATGATTAGGAGTGATAGAGTTGGTCAATTTCATAGTATCGGGGTTGGCCCGAGCAACACGCGAAGCAGCACGTGCAGGAAGGTTGGTAGGCAACGGTGGCACTATACGAGTGATGACAAGAGGTAGTACTCTGGAAGAAAATCACTCAAACTCAACCTCTTGGAGAAAATCAGTCAAATTTAACTTCTTAAGTCTTCGTTTGAAAGGGAAACTATCTGGAGAAGACAAAATTTCTTTAGGTAAACACTGAAAATATTTCGAGGTGCGTGCGAAAAAACTATTTTCTGATAAGGAGCTTAGTTGTTTACGCCTACCATTTAGATGTAAATGAACAGAAAAACCAGTGGTCCTTCCATGATATCTCTTTCCCCAAGAAGTATTTTGCTTACCTTTAAGCATCATTTTATAGAGCTGACTTCAACTTAGATTTACGGTATGGAGCGATTCATCGGTCGTCATTACTGTAGGATTACGGTAGAAAATTCAGAAGGGTTGTGAGTGTGAGCCATCGAACCCTACCTTACTTCAGAAAGCAAGCCGAACAGCCAGAAAACTTTTAGACTAGGTCAACTGAAGCCGCTAAAACCAAATATGATGTTTGCACTTTACCGCAATGCTTTCTTCATAAGTTATGCCAGGTAGACCGCAATAACTGTTTTTGCAAGACTCCATAAAATCGTGATTACGCTATTTAAAAGCTTTGCAAACTTGTAAAAAGTTGATTGATGAAATCAGCGAGCTTGAAGACCCTAGCACACCACTTTTCAAATTTTTTGGAAAGTTTTTTGAAACAGGGTAAATCCGTAATGACGCTATAGCTGAAAGTTCCTACCATAAAGTGCAGAAAGTGAAGAACGGAAAGTGAAGAAAGATCCGTGATTCGCTCCATATTGTAAATCTAAGTTGAAGCCAGCTCTACAAAATGGTGCTTAAAAATAAGCAAAAGACTCCTTGGGAAAAGAGATGTTAACGATCAAACAGTGTATACATACTTTTGGGACATTCTGTATATTTGCAATGCACCTCACTCTACAGGTGATGCACCTAGAATTTGGAAAGAAGCACTGATTACCGCTTTACCCAAGAACTTTCTAGACACCGTCAAAATATCGCCCTATCAGCATTTTGCCTTCTCTAGGGAAAGCTCTTGACAAGATTATCTGTGAAAAACTATCCACTTGGCTGCAAGACAATCATACTATTCCTCCTGAACAACATGACTTTATGCCAGATTGCTCTACTACTACATTACTTCCTGACTCTCTTTCGACTGGCTTAACGCTTTTAACAATGGTCGATCAGTTGACATTATATACTTCTATCTTTTTGAGGCGTTCGATAAAGTCAATAATTAAAAATTCCTTTCTAAGCTGTGTAACTACGGAATAAGAGGTCCTTTGATCTCGTGGTTGATATCCTTTCTTTAAGATAGAAAAGTAGGTTGCCAATACTCGGATCGTTATCACTGCAGTAGTGAAGCACCGCAAGGTGGCATTCTTTTATCCCTTCTTTTTTCTGACATATGTAGCTGAACTACCTGCGTCCTTAAGACTCATCCTAGTATAATAGTACAGATGTTTGCGGATGACATCGAGATGTAGTGTTGCTACGATTTGTACCAACAACACGGCTTTTGATGCACTTTCGTTGTCAAAAATGAAAATGTTATTGTGGTTAGTCTAACGAATGGAATATACAATTAATCCTTGAACCTTGGTGACACATGTTGTACTTACTACTGCAACGGGATCGCTCTTGAGTTTTCCACTGTCGTACGCTCCTGGTGTGATGATTGACAACTCCCTCACATTCTCTTCTCACCTCGAAACCAAGAAATCATCAACATCATATTCTTTTTTAGAAACATACATAGCAACGATTCTGATGTTTTTTTGAAATTGCACAAGAGTTATGTTTTACCACATCTTGAATATGCTTCGCAGGTTTGGAGCTCATTTTTGAAACGACACATCAATAAAGTTGAAAATAATTCAAACAACTTTCACAAGGTTGCTATTCTACAATACCGCTCACATTTTTTGAAAAATAGACGCGAATGTATGGACATGTATGGACATGTACGAACATGTCCATACATGTATGGACATGTCCGTACATGTCCGTACATGTCCATACATGTATGGACATTCCATACATCAGCGTCGCGTGGCCACATCTCGCTTCAGAGTGGACGAATTCTGAATCCAAAGCCACCATCCGATTCAGCTTGGCGCGGAGAATCTTCTGATATAATGGAAGTGAGAGTAGGATGTCTTCAATATTACGTTTCCAGTTTTTTCAAATTGTTCTGCGGAGGTCCTTTCGCGAATATGTGAAGCAATGCCTACCCAACATAGAAGACTTTACTAAGTGCTATTAATCTGTTCTTTTAGATTATTGTGCGCTAAAAATAGGCTCAGACTTCTTTCCGAAGGAGATAGAAGCGTTGGTGAATTTTGGAAAAACCACGCGTTTCTTAATTCTACTCGCCATAACTTCCTTCGGAATAAGTATATTTTGAATCCGAAAGCAGCGCCTTGCTCAGCTCATCAAGGCGAATCTTCCCGTATACAGCATATCCTTGATATTTCGATTTCAGTATTCTTGAATCTTTCTGAGGACGTCTTTTCGCGAAGGTGTAGAGCAGCGAGCATTGTCCCGAGTACATTCCAGCAAGGACCTTTCGATAGCACTTTTTCTGTAGATTATGATGTGCTAAATAGTAGCCGCAGGTTTCTTTTCAAAGGAAATAGAACGGCTGGTGAATTGTGGAAAAATCTTGTCTTCCCAAATTCTACTTGCCATAGCCACAGGATACGAAGTATCTTGCTAAGCAGATGTGAGTTTCGAAATCAGCAGGTCGCATAAACTCTACGAGCAAGTTTTCCGATATGTTCGGGTTATTCCATTTTTGCTCCTTTTACGCTCCAGAAGCTCGCCGATGGATTTTGGTCAAAATGTTAATGCTCCTGAACTGTAAGGAAACTTCGCTTATAGAGGTTTTCAAACACGCTCTTTACGAAAATCGTGGTCTTTGAGGATTACAGGGTCTTTTTGGAGAGATACGGTGAGGCGACTGTAACTGCATCTCGAAAGTGCGTAACTTTGCCCGCATTTCTCGCGTATCTGTCAGAAATCTTATCTGCTTGCTTTTCTGAGTTAAATTTACTAGGATGTGTGGTATCGAATGGTGCACGACTCAGGCTCCAGTCTGTAAAATTCACTGAGTTACGAGCCTACGAACACACGTCCTCGTGAATTTTGCCCAAAATGTAAAGATCGCATATTTCGTCGAAAATTTCTCCGTGAGCGCTTGTACAACGCGCTCATCAATTCCTTCCACATCTTTAATAGATCTTATTGTGTTAGATTTGGTGCTTTGAGCTCTAGCCACGAAATAGCTTTGATATTCAATTGAGCAGCTGAAGCAGACGCAAGCACCATAATCAGTACAGTGGGAGTCGTTCGATGAAGCGAACATAATATCTGCAACGAGCGTCATACAAGCGCTCTCGGAGGAATTTCGACGAAATATGCGATCTTTACATTTTGGGCAAAATTCATGAGGACGTGTTTTCGTAGGCTCGTAACTCGGCGAATTTCACAGACTGGAGCCTGAGCCATGCACCATTCGATAGCACAGTTCCTAGTAACTTTGACTGAGATAAGCAAGCAGGCAAGGTTTCGTACAGATACGCGAGAAGTGCGGGCAAAGTTACGCACTTTCGTGATGCAGTTACAGTCCTCACCGTATCTCTCCAAAAAGACCCTGTAATCCTCAAAGACTAAGATTTTCATAAAGAGCGTGTTCGAAAACTCTATAAGCGAAGTTTCCTTACAATTCAGGAGCATCAACATTTTGACCAAAATCCATCGGCGAGCTTCTGGAGCGTAAAGGGAGCAAAAATGGAATAACCCGAACATATCGGAAAACTTGCTCGTAGAGGTTATGCGACCTGCTGATTTCGAAACTCACATCTGCTTAGCAAGATAGCTTCGTAACTGTGGCTATGGCAAGTAGCATTTGGGACGACAAGATTTTTCCACAATTCACCAGCCGTTCTATTTCCTTTGAAAAGAAACCTGCGGCTACTATTTAGCACATCATAATCTACAGAAAAAGTGCTATCGAAAGGTCCTTGCTGGAATGTACTCGGGACAATGCTCGCTGCTCTACACCTTCGCGAAAAGACGTCCTCAGAAAGATACAAGAATACTGAAATCGAAATATCAAGGACATGCTGTATATAGGAAGATTCGCCTTGATGAGCTGAGCAAGGCGCTGCTTTCGGATTCGAAATATACTTATTCCGAAGGAAGTTATGGCGAGTAGAATTAAGAAACGCGTGGTTCTTCCAAAATTTACCAACGCTTCTATCTCCTTCGAAAAGAAGTCTGAGCCTATTTTTTAGCGCACTATAATTTAAAAGAACAGTATTAAAAGTACTTAGTAAAGTCTTCTATGTTGGGTAGGCATTGCTTCACATATTCGCGAAAGGACCTCCGCAGAACAATTTAAAAAAACTGGAAACGTAATATTGAAGACATCCTACCCTCACTTCCAGATTCTCCGCGCCGAGCTGAATCGAATGGTGGCTTTGGATCAGAATTCGTCCACTCTGAAGCGAGATGTGTCCACGCGACGCTGATGTATGGAATGCCCATACATTCGCGTCTATTTTTCAAAAAATGTGAGCGGTATTGTATAGATGCTTTCCGAACCCTAGATACCCTTAAGCGTTACCATATTACCGTTCCCGTCTCGATGTGCTCAAGCTTCAGAGTTTGAAGTACAGGCGTATTTTTGACGATCTTACTCTCTGCTTCCGAATTTTGATCCGTGGAAGTGAATTCAAAGCGAGTAAACATACGATCTTTAGACCTTTGATGAACGATCATTTAAGTTTGGCTTGCATTATCGTAAATTAGGAAAAATGCGACCCTTTATGACTTTCAAGCTGGTTTATCATTATAAATTCAAGCTTAACTCGTTGACGACGAGCCATTTTTTTGAGCTCTGTCCCTGCGAACGAGACGTTTTTTGTGCATCCCTACTCCTGGCAGTAGGTTTCGTGCATGCATTCATGCACGAAACATATACAGGGTGCGTCAAAAGTCTGGGAGCCTAGTACTTTTTCGTACAAAATGAGAAGGGAAGTACCCAGTAACGAAAAATTTGGCGCACACATAATTCGAACCATTGCAGATACAGCACAGTTCTTGAATTGCAATATTGCCTCTTTTGGCTTCCACGCGGCCCTACAAAATCTTGGCAAGTCCACTTGTCACGGCATGCAGGTAGTTGTAATGAAATTTGCACCACATCTTTATAATAACTGCTTCTTTTACCCTGGCAAATGCGCAGCACGATAGAGCAAGCTTTTGTCTACAAAATGCTTCCAAAACGATTTTTTGCATTGCTTAGAAATAAAAATATTGGATTTCAATCAAAAGCATGTGTATGTCGCATATCGGAATTTTGGCTAAAATTGCGCGAAAAAAAAACTCAAAATTATCGTTCAAAAAGTATAAAAAGTGTTTCCATGGCTGAGTTTTGATAGATTCTAATTTTAGAAGACGTATGCAAAAAATATAGCCTTGGTCCCAGTGCCTGTTGTGCTTCTATAGCTTTTTAATTTGTCCTGAAGACGGATTTCCACTGGCACGTAGGAAACATTCGCAAACTTTTATTTTCCGTATATGCAAGAACAGCTCCTGGCAAAAGCAAAACTACGATTCAATAGCGCGAAGCCTCTTCTATATAGTGTGCATCGAAGTGTCGTGGAATATTAACAGCATTTCTAGCTACAGCAAAAAAAATTGTAAATACTAAAAATTTTGGTTTTTTCGCTTGGCAAAAGCACTAGTTCCATAATTTTCAATCTTACAAAAACACATGGCAGCCATTTTCAGCTAGATAAAGTGTTTTGTAGAAAATGACCGCAGCATTATGTGGCATGAAATCGAAATCAAAATCACCGGTACCTTTGTAATTGCAATTCTGCAAAGTTAGGCTCCCAAACTTTTGACGCACCCTATAATGTGCAAGCCCCGCCCCCATGTGGCAAGCTCCGCCCACTTATCACTCAGAGGGCCGAGTTTGCCTGACAGTGGGCCGGGCCTGGCCAAGGTTGCTTGAGATCTTTGCGTTCATCTACGGCCTCATCCATGCTTTTTATGAACAAAAGAATCCTTGTGAGAGGCACGGGAGTGTTCGGAGTTTGTCAAAAGGGGCGGGCTAATATATGAAGTACATCCGAGCCTACGTTGATTATATGAACAAAAACTGAGAGGAGTGGACAGATAGTATTGGAATTAAGGCCACCGAGAAATTTTCCAGAAAGCCTGGCCATGGTCGAATAAAAAGATAATGCAATCGGGTCCCGACGCAAGGGTGGCAAATGAACCCTACAAAGATACATCTTTGCCACTTGCATTTTACAATTTCTCCCTTGGCGCACCTACTGCGCAAGCTTTGTCGAGAGCGTTTCTCTAGAAAGCCACTACTCGTTTGCAATTTCGGATTCTAACAAAGAGCAAAGGAGGGGTTTTGAAATCAAAATGTTACTATAAAGTAAACTTTAGGTGTAGAAGAGATCTAGATAGCTGCCTACTTTAGGTGGCATATGTCCACCTAATTTGAGAAGAAGTTATGTACGCTTTTGTTTACACAAGTACTGCATGACTTTTCATATTTTGTCCCTTTGTCCTGCTATAGCACCAAACTTTGCTCTATAACGTAACCTGCGCGTTGCAAAGAGTCATTTTTCCATTTTTTGTGGTAAGAAATTTTCAGAAAAAATGCTCTCCGCACCTTTCAATGACATAATTTTCACAACTTTTCGCATCTCATTCCTCTTAGCTTTTGTTCGTCTACAACCAAAGTCGGCAGCATAATCTTATTTTTTCGTAACTGAATCATTAGTTTACTTACTTTTTGCAAAAAAAACTTACATTTATTTTCATATGACCTTCATCTTGTTTAAACACGTTAGTCATGTAAAAAACGTGGAAAGGCCAGGAGGTACGGTCGAATTTTTCGCGAAGCGACGTTGTAACGCACTTTAACCAACGCAAGAGAAGCACTCCTGGCACGGTGTTACTTATGGCAAAGTCGTATATCGTCTTCCGGTGTTTGCCGCCGGAAATCTCTAACAGCGGAGAATTTTGTGGGTACCAAAATTTGAGCGCGGACTGCGCTGCAAAGCGGAGCACCTTCTGGGCAACCTTATAAACTGGCGTTCATTATGCTGAACATGTCTAAGTGGAATGCATGTAAAGTGTGAAGTAAGCCTTTGCCTTTCCGTATAGACCGATTTCCAGCTTGATATGTGCCACCCTAGTGCCCACCCGCGGATGCAATATCTCATTTTTGTGTCATTCCTTTTTTAAGTTCTGTATGACCATTGTATCAGCTATCAAATTGCCACAAGTTGAAATAAGTCGTTTTTTGGATCTTTTTGATTCTTTCAGTATTTCATCTTTTTCGACTTATTCATTTGTGTCCTCAGTGCCTTTACATGTTTGCTAAAAGTAATTCAGTATTTATATATTTGTCAGGATAAAGGTTCATGACGCCTTTACCTGTGTGTAGCGGGTTTACATAGGTCTTACTATGATATTTATTATACAGATATATACAGAAAGTGTAAGAGGAAAGGGGAGAGGGCACCGGCTCCTGCCGGCGGGCGGAGGTCACTGCCAGAGGTTGGCTATCCAAAGCCAACCTCCTTCCTAGGCAGCTGTTGGGGATTAGCTGCATCCCGACATCTCCATTCCTTCAGAAAGCTCGTCCTCGAGCTTGTTCGGTTGTTGTTTAATGTTTTCCGAGTTACGTGTGTAGGAAATACACGTGTTACGGCGAGATGAGTGTCTTCCGAGTTTCGTGTGTAAAGAGTACACGAGTTACGGCGAGACCATAGAGAGTTTCGATGTGTATACCATTATCTTCTGATTGATTGAGTAGAGGAGTTGGATCAGGCGAATTGGATAATCAAACAGCGACTTTCACCTCATCCTAGGGGTTTAGAGTGAGCTTGTCCTCAAGCTAGAGATATGTGGAATGAAAGATGTGACGTAGGGACTGCGTGGAAGAGGCAGTAGCATGTATTATAGTTGTAGAAAGTGATGGAACGTATTCCCGGAGGGTGACAAAGGGGAATAGTTGCCTTGAAGTTATAGCAGTATAATGCAACCGGTATTTGAAGGTTGAGGTGATAAAGTTATGGCTTGGAAGGGCATTTGTTGTAGAACATTTTAATTTGAAAAAAAATACAGTGTTGATGGTACAAAAATAGTTAACAGTATATTAGGCAGTATTGTAATACAATAGTCATTTTGGGAGTTTATGTTATACAAATAGGTTTAAGTGACGTTGAATTGTGGTATTAATTGGAATATGATGAGCAAATTAATTAGGTTATGTAACCTGAGAGATGTATACACAGTATATAAGGCATATGCAGATCAAGGTGGCATCAAATGTTGAATTGAGTGTTGCACAACATTGCGCATCCAACATAGGGGCAAGATTTGGTAGTTACGAAAAAGTTTTTTTTTTGAAGCTGCCTAGTGCAAATGGTTTCTTTGAATTTGCCTTTTCAAAGAATTTTATGCTTGTAAATAACGCGGCGGTGCGGCAAAATAAAGGTAAACAAACTCACGTTGTGAAAGCATGGCGAGGACAAAAAGAACGCGGTTAATCAGATTTTTTTTGAACTGAATTGCGTTGAAAATTTGTCTTGTGGTTTTGAAACCGATTTCAAAACTACAACCATTGACAATACAAGCATATTGTCATTCGTCTTCTGATGTTTCCTTTTTTTTCAAACAAAAAAATTTTTTTTTTAAATTGAGTTTTGGAAGCATTAGCCGATAACCGACATTTACAAAGTGGAAATGCAGATCAAATTGTACAGCTTAATTAAACATAACAATAGTGATAACTTAGAGATGTAGTACCAGAACGCTTCCGCTGCAAAAAAAAAACTACGATGTGTAGCTTACGGGTTGTAAGTATGAAAATTTCAGCGGAAGTGATCCTTACATGTTACATGTTACATCTTAATTCACTACTGGTTGCAATCTGTGGAAGCTGTCTACGTTTTTTCAACGTCCAAATCCAATATAGAAAATTCTATGAAATGAATGTTCCTGAATTCTGATGAAATCTGTAAAGGAATCATTACCGTCATTTTCTAGGAAAAAGAACGAGGACTGGGTGATTTGAAACGGTCTAAACAGTTTCTTTTTCATTCCCAAAAAATAAATTTCGGTGCGACAAAAACTGTGCCTTTATTGCTAATTGTCAGCTTCGGCTGTTCACCTTTTAAAAAAATGCGGTCATTGCTTCCGATTAAAATATCAATCTGGATATCCCAACATGTTTAGAAGCACTGAGGATTTTTTTCCTGTGAAGCTTTTGGTTGGAAGAGAATTGTTCTCTGAAAACAATCTCCTTTCAGCTACAAGTAATATTCTCTGAAAATATTTTTAATGGTAGTTCTGAATGCTACGTTTAAGAACGTAATGCAGACTTGGTTTGTGCAATCGCACAAAACTGGAGAAACTGCTATTTTCCGATGTTTTTACCAATAGTTTGTTTGTTATTCTAAATCTACGTCATATGGCTGCTTTCTGTAAGCTATCGCGACTATTCGCGACACTTTACGGTTTTTTTTGTGGCAGTCGGGAAAATTTGGACATCAAAAAACCTTGCATCACTCAGTAGATTTTTCCTGCGAATTGATCAAGAAATGTCGCAGTGCAGTCCAATATGGAACAAACAATCACAGATTGGGAAAAAATTCTTTTTTTTTGAATGTGCGCACAATCACAAAAAAATGCATCAAAGTGACAAACGTTGAGATTTCCCAGAAATGTGACTTGTCACTTCCAAGTTTTTTTTGAACCATAACGGAAATGCTTCATCCAGCACTATAACTTACAGAAATAATAGCTTGATCAGAGCTTAGAAGATCTGTCCTAGAGCTTGATGGAATGCAATTTGAAAAATCTCACTTGTGGTGAGTGATAGAAGGAACGGCTAAATACGTAGCGGTTATGCTTTGCCATTATCTGAGTAGGCAAATATTCAAGTGCTCGCGCTTTGAAAGTGGCGAGTAATTGGGCTGGCGGCAATTTATTTTAGGCGGTGCTCATTTAGCATTGAGATATAGAAATAGGTTGACGAGGGCATTTTACGTGTACGACTAGCGAAGCGTCATGCTACTCATATACTTTTCATCCGCTCTCTTGCGTCTTTCATTTGATAGGATGCTGGAAAGTAGGTTTCGTATTCACCTGAGAGTGTCGAAAAGCATAAAATGTTTGACTAGAAATGAGATATGATTTAAATTTATGAATTTGATCCAAAATTTTTTTTCAAACATTCGCTATCAACAATGTCAGCCGGATTTCACAGCAGCAGTTTTTTTGATCCGTGGAATTGCAGTACGTAATGATTTTAATTTTCAAAATTCTATCAGGTTGTCCCATAAGTTCCGTACGTTTTGAATTTCGATCGCAATAAGTCATACACTTTTCATTTCTAGATAAGTTGCAAGGTATCATTCGATAGATCAAAGCAAGCTCTACAAGATGGCTGTTTTGCTTTTGTACTAGCTTTGTTACATCTCGAGTTCCAAAGCGAAAACCAAAAAGATTCAACTGCCCGAAAAATCGATAATTATTCGTAACTCCGTTTAAAAAAATCCTACAAAAATTCTAATTTGCTCATGTAAACACTATCCATCTAAGACATTTATTTACGCCGGTGCTGTATTCTTTCCTCGGCTAGAAGTCACGAAAACGAAAATTTTCATGTTTTTACCAAAGTGATGCTGCGCTGCCCCTTAGTAGATAGTTGTGTACTATTAGCCTGCGGAAGTATAAACATAAATTTTCAGCTCTCTACAAGCAGTAGTTTTCGAGAAATATTGAATATAGCTTGCCTTACTTGAATGCCTTACGTTAAAATCCATATTTCTCGAAAACTACTGCTTGTAGAGAGCTGAAAATTTATGTTTATACTTCCGCAGGCTAATAGTACACAACTATCTACTAAGGGGCAGCACAGCATCACTTTGGTAAAAACATGAAAATTTTCGTTTTCGTGACTTCTAGCCGAGGAAAGAATACAGCACCAGCGTAAATAAATGTCTTAGATGGATAGTGTTTACATGAGCAAATTAGAATTTTTGTAGGATTTTTTTAAACGGAGTTACGAATAATTATCGATTTTTCGGGCAGTTGAATCTTTTTGGTTTTCGCTTTGGAACTCGAGATGTAACAAAGCTAGTGCAAAAGCAAAACAGCCATCTTGTAGAGCTTGCTTTGCTCTATCGAACGGTACCTAGTATTCTGTATAGAAATGAAAAGTGCATGACTTATTGCGGTCGAAATTCAAAACGGACGGAACTTATGGGACAACCTGATATATTGACTGGAAATAAAAACAGCTTTGAAGCTATACTGAATTGTCTACGAGGTTGTCGTAAAGACTGCTTTTTTTTACACTACATTGCAAAAATTCTCTGAATATTTTGCAAAATGTAGTGGCAACACAACATTAATAGTCTGAAAACAAGATGTTTTGTCATTTATTTTGATAAAAGTTTTGTAGTACTATTAACTAAAGCTAAAGTGGGGTCACATGGGAGGGAAATGATATTCTATGTATCAAATAAAAAGTCCGCTTTTCTCTCACTGTTAAGATGAGAGAAAATTCCAGCAAAGCTTTACAGTAGCTACGTACCAACGAATTCCAATGCGTTTTCTTCTGAAAAATTGTAGAGTTTCCGAAGAATACTCCTTAGTGGGTTGTCAATCACTTAGAATCAGAACTAAAGTAAAAAAAAAGATGATGAGAACTGTGTTGACTTTATGGCGTAGCTTAGTGAGAAGTGATGATGTGTTTGAAGCTCTTTCAGAGTTTGCATTCGCTTTCCATGGATAAATAGTCATATAAGAATGCAAAATGCTTCAGTTTAAATAATGCACTGCTGCGCAAATACGGTTGCAAGCTGAGTAGTCTATGCTGCACATTAGATTATAAAGATGTTTACTTCTACAATATAAAGATTTTCACTTCTACATCTAATTCTATTTCGACAATGCATATAGCGCTTTTCTAATCTCCAGCAATCTCAAGCAAGTGGCCCCTCTGTAAAGCATTCGAATCTATAATATATTGAGTTTTTTTTTGATACAAATATTAGTTCGTAAATTTGTGGAACTTGTGAAAAAAAAACGTTTGGCATATTGAATGACATATTCCTATGAAAATCAACATTTCTTTTCTTTTGAGGTTGCGTCCGCTATGTCAAAAATGAGCTAAAGATCGACATCTGTAACTGCAGTTTCTGCTCAGAATTCTTGAAATAGAGGCTTTGTAGGGGTAATAAACATGAATGTGTTGCTGAGTATTAATAAGGTGACGACTTTTTTTTATGAATTTGAAGTGCGACTTTTAAAATCTGTCTTCTAAAAAAATTTCCAATCACTTTTTTTTGTTTATTGAATGGGGGAATTCTAGAATACGTACCGCTAATATCTGAACATCTTCTAAAAGGTATGTAAGTAACAAAGCAAAAGTTGTATAACACTCTAGTAATCTCCTTTCTAAAAATGTTTTCTTCAGCAATCATCTCAAATGCTTCTTCTATGCTAGAACGAAAATTTTTTTTTTGGAGATTTAGCGACTAAATTCGAAATAATTCGAAAATATTGGTGGAATCTGAGCAAGAATTAATCAGTCTGGTTTTGATGCGTAATGATATCGCCACTCACTAAAGAATATCTTTGAAATGAAGATATGGTGAGGAGTTCCTAGAATCGAAAACGTCACACTAGATTTTTTTTCCATACATTCGAAACTTTTTCCAAGTACTCGAATCTTGTCCTTTTTTCTTTAAACTTGCACTACATAGAAGAAGAAGAAAATGCAAAAATTGAGCAAGAGCTCATGAGACGCATGTTACAGAGGTCCAACTTGATTGCAAATGAGAGATTCTTGGTCATAGCAGATATTTTGCAGTATCTCTATTTGCTCTTTTCCTTTCTTTCAGATTCACTTTTTTTTTTAAAAGGTATATGCACAGCGCTTGATGAAATGAGCTTTTTTTTGAATTTGTATATGCCAAAAACAATTACATTTTGAAATCGCGGTATACGAGATTCGAAGAACAAAACTATTGGATTTTTTTTCTAAGCAGCAGCAATGGCTGTCATCTGTCCTTGAAGGCATGCGACTGTTCCTCAAGTTTGAGGCTTTCAGAATCTACAAACTTGAAAAAACGATGGGTCTGCTCCTGAGCCTTAGATGACACGAGATCTGATCTGTGCATGATCGATTTGCTGGCATGATCAGTTATCAACAATATGGAAATATTGGCAACCATAGAAAATTTAACTCAGAAACTGCATAGTTCCTCTCGTGTCTTTTTAGCGGCGGCTGCAATGTGCGATCAAATATTCACTACTAGTCTCCGGATTGACTTCTAGGAGGCCGCCGAGACCGACGGTTGATGCATCGGTGTGGATGATATAGGGTTTTCCTAGAATAGGAAGCACTAAAACAAGCGCATCCACTAGGGCATGTTTTAATGCTTGGAATGCTATTTCTTACTCCTTGCTCCAAAAAAACTGCATTTTTTTTTATGCGCAGTTTGTTCAATGGATGGGAAATTGTAGCAAAACGCGGTAAATCTTCAAAAGTACGATCCTGCACTAAGAATGATTTGAGTGCTATTATTATCTGTGAGGCGCGGAATATCACCAAAGCTGTCGAAATTTTTTTTTATTGATCTAGACGTGTATCATTTTTATGAAACAACAAACAATATAATTAGTGTTGTGTATAGTATGAATATTTCTAAATATTTCAAAAGGTTTGAAGTGGTTTTGTATTCGACAGCAGAAGGTAAATATTACGATAATATAATTTGCGTAAGATATACGGCAGCTGGACATCGGGCACAACTGTTGTTGTTGGCAGTATAAGTTGCATAAGAACAGACGCTAAGGGGTCATACTGTGCAACTGCTGCTGTTGGACGTATACCATGATCGTAAAAGATTAGGTTACGCAATTATTAATCCTGTTCCAAGGCTTATCGCGACACAAAGCAGACGTATTTGCACTATCGCAGCTGAAAGGTCATAGCGCTCAAATAATATTAATTTGTCACAAAAAAATTTGTCGCGGGTCACATGCTTACAACTTGCGAGGGCCAAAGGGGGTCACCGCGCGCGGACAGTAGCACTGGGTTTTGCTATATTTCCTGAGAGGTCGAAGCATTACGTTTTGTCGACACTTCCCAGCAGAAGTTATCTGCAGTGGGCCAGCAGATTTATCTTTCTGGGTCTAATACTGCAGTGAATTTTGTGCTAGCAATTGCGAACAAGTCCATTGTCTAATTATAAAAAAGAAAAAAAATAAAATAAGTTAACAAAAATTCACGGAATCACGGTTTCACGAATTCACGGGTCACGGATCACGGAATCACGGCAATTTTTTCAAAAAAAAATTCACGGATATGCAATCACGGATTCACGGACTCACGGATCACGGAATCACGGATCACGGGAGATGCGAGCGCTTTGCGAAAGAAAGAATTGACAAAAATGTGACTGTTCGCAGGACTGTTATTTTTTATTTTATTTTACTTTATTTTATTTTAATTTATTTTATTTTATTTTATTCCTTCTGAAATGATTAAATATTTTCACTGCACACGATTATTAAAAATAAATTAACAAAGCAGTTAGAACTCACACACTCGCTTTCATTCGTTGTTGAGTGACTCCGTCCAGACGGTTGGAAGATTGTGGCAGAGGGGAGGAGGGGATCGAATATTATTTACCATATGGTTGATTGGTTGATAAAAAAAATTTAATTTTAGGATTTGAGAAAAAAAATCTTCCCAGGACTTCCATGTCAGGATAAAGGTTCATGACGCCTTTACCTGTGTGTAGCGGGTTTACATAGGTCTTACTATGATATTTATTATGCAGATATATACAGAAAGTGTAAGAGGAAAGGGGAGAGGGCACCGGCTCCTGCCGGCGGGCGGAGGTCACTGCCAGAGGTTGGCTATCCAGGGCCAACCTCCTTCCTAGGCAGCTGTTGGGGATTAGCTGCATCCCGACATATTGACGAGAGGGAGCTAGCGGTCGGTTTCTACCTTAGTGGAAGACAAGCACGCTGAGAGATACACCAGTGTTTATCCTTATAACAAAACAAAAACAGTCCGAGAACAGTTACAGCAGTTACAAGAAATACAAACTTTAACCTTTGTGATCTTCAGACAGGGTACCTCGGTCAGCACTTGAATTCATTATGTTATTATGTCGTTATTTTAAATTAGCATATAAAGTTGGTCCGAATGTTCGTGCGCATCTCTTTCAAAAACAATAAAAAGTTTCCAAAAAATTTTTATTCGAAAGCAGAAATCATGTTCTTCGCAGTGGCAATCTTTACCGTAGTTTTTGAAAAAAACTGAAAGAAAATGCGAGACTTAGAAGGAATCGGGAAAGAAATCACTCAAAGTTGGCATTTGAGTGACGAAGAATACTAGAGGTATTTTAAGTCAGCAGAGGAATTATCGCGTAACAATAATACTTTTGCGGTGAGTTAAGTTGCGGTGAATATGAGAAAATACAAGTGTTAGAAGATAAAGAAAACTGCCTAAATGCATTATGCAAGTAAAGATATCAAAATTGCTGGAAAGTCGCATAATGAGACCTGATATGAGTAGAAACTCGTTCTGAAGCACGGGCTTGACAATAAAGTCTACGAATAGGATTTGTTGCCATTTGAAAAGCCAACTCTGAGTAATTCCGTCCATTCGCTTCTAACTCTCTCTATCACTCATACTATCAGATTGTCCTATAAGTTCCTTCCGTTTTCTTTTATCCTAATAATTCCCACTTTTTGATTCTCAAAAGCTGAGTTGTCTTTTCTTAGTGCGTGAACTCCATGACGTAGTCCAAACATTTCCACAATTTGGTCCAGATTTAGAATAAAACTTTGGTCAAATCAAAACATCACTTCTGAGCGTTTTTACTGATCAACTTATATCGTAGCGACTTATCAACGAAGAAAACCAACTACTTCAAAATAGGTTCTTTCCACCTGTACTCATAAAATCAAACGATTTCGTAAAATCAAACGATTTCGTCTTGAACAGAGAGAAATACGAATTTTCCTGAATTTTGTTGCGAAAACACAAGCTTTATGTCACATATCTATATCCAAGATCTGACCAAAAACCGCCATCACAATTCATATCCGACATTGAAGGGTTACAGAACGCACACATGACATTCCAGGAAGAACTCCAAATGATAGACTTGTACTTCAAGCATGTAGTTTCTGTCCACTTTGCAAACAGGTCCTGTAAAAAGTTCACTGAATTCGATTGTTGGAGTTAGTACGCGCAACACTACATGTTACAACGTCCGCACCTGCGCGTATGCATGGCGCCTAGCACATATAGCGTACAATTTGTCCCCGACAAACATCCGTAGGCAGTGTAGGGCTAGACGTTGTGCTTATAACGTCAAAACTATCGCGTTTGAGGTGCGCCATCTTGGTTTTCGACTGACTATCCAGGCGGGATAGTCAGTCGAAAATCAAGATGGCGCACCTCAAACGCGATAGTTTTGCGTCGATTGCAAGACTATAATTTCTAGTACATTTACCGCGACATCTCCTGCAGCGCTATTATGCAGCGTAAGCCTTTATCAAGGTTTGAGCACAAAGAGCGCTACAACGCTAAAGGTGGTTGCGTGATCACGTTGAGAATTCGATCCATCTCGTCTAAACCAAAATCTAAAAAGTTCCGGATGCCCAGAAAACCGAAAATTTTTTATATCTTCGTTAAAAAAAATCCTACAGACCCCCAACTCGCTCACGCATATACATTCCACATGAGACATTCATATGTGCTGTTGCTGTATTTTTTTATCAGCTAGAAATCAAGAAACCGAAAATTTTCATGTTTTTACCAAAGTAATGCTGTGCTGTTCTTACACCAACATTGTATGCTAGATGCCCTTAGAAGTGCTACCGTAGATTTCTGGCTCTTTATAAGCTCTGGTTTCCGAGAAATGTTGATTTAAGCGTGAAAAACCCGAGTGAACAAAGCTAAATTTGATACTTCTCGTGAACCAGAGTATATAGAGAGCCAAAAATCTACGGTAGCACTTCTAAGGGCATCTAGCATACAATGTTGGTGTAAGAACAGCACAGCATTACTTTGGTAAAAACATGAAAATTTTCGGTTTCTTGATTTCTAACTGATAAAAAAATACAGCAACAGCACATATGAATGTCTCATGTGGAATGTATATGCGCGAGCGAGTTAGGGATCTGTAGGATTTTTTTGAACGAAGATATAAAAATTTTTCGGTTTTCTGGGCATCCGGAACTTTTTAGATTTTGGTTTAGAACTCGAGATAAATCGAAGTTTGTGCAAAAGCTTAAATGTCTTCTTATAGAGCTTGCTTTGCTCTATCGAATATTATCCTGATGTCTATTTAGAATAAGAAGTGTGTGACTTATTATAGCGAAAACTCAAAAATGAAAAGACTTATGGGACAACCTAAAATATTAGACTGATGCAAAAGTTCTTTCGAACCAAATTCAAAAAATCATAACTTTTTAAATTCTCAACGAATTTACAAGGTCTAAATTTCGTATAAGAGAGGAACTCATGCTTTTTGCAAGTGTACCTGAACTCAAAAAATATCACTCAAAATCTGAATTTTTCGTGTAGGGTCATAAAAAATCGGAAACTTCAACAAAAATCGGAGCAGTCGCTATTGTGGGTTATTTCACCAGCTCTTTCTAACGGTGCAAAGTTTGCGCCGATTGAGCGTCTCTATGAAAAGTTATGATTTCCCTAAAAAATGCCAAAATAAATCAAATTCGCCCTTTTGTATTGCTTGCTCGAAAATCATAACTTTTTATAGAGACGCTCAATCGGCGCAAACTTTGCACCGTTAGAAAGAGCTGGTGAAATAACCTACAATACCGACTGCTCCGGTTTTTGTTGTATTCCGATTTTTTATGACTCTACACGAAGAACTCAGATTTTGAGTGATTTTGGTTTTGAGCTTCTATCTCCTTCATTTGTATACATTAACGAACAATTCAGGTACTTATGCAAAGAGCATGAGTTCCTCTCTTATACGAAATTTAGGCCTTGTAAATTCGCGTAGAATTCAACAAGTTATGAATTTTTGAATTTAGTGCGAAAGAACTTTTGCATCAACCTAATATTTTTCGATGACGAAGAAATTTGCGGTAGACTCATATGGATGGATAGAGCGTAAAGAGCTTTATCAGATGGTAACCAGATAGCGTGCGTTCACTTGCGAAGAAGTAAATAACGCATATCTTCGTTCTAGAAAATGCTAATGACCATATCTCCCGACGCTTTAACCTTGCGGCCAGCAGGCCATTGTGGGTTCGGTGTCTGTACTTTCGACCATTGCACCACTGGTGCTTTGAATGGATTTCACATGTTTCACTGCGCGAATACTGCTCGAAGTTCTAATTTGGCAAAGTGAGTAATTTTACATTTCAGCAGGTATAAAAATATTAAGTATGTTGATGTCCTTATATGGTTGTTGTCTGAACGGGAACAATAATTCCGATATCTATCAAAATTGGAACGTTTAATCACTTCTTCTTCTTGAGAAATTTACACTTATTCCCTAGGTGTCCTACTTTTTACCGTTTACCCTAATATTCCAGTTCCGTATGGCGCGTGCCTGAGTACATCCATACTCTGATGAACCAGCTGACGAATGTCAGTAAATATTGATTTATGTAGGCTATTTTCAGATTGTCTTACCCTGCAGACTTCCTTGTAGTGACGACTTTCATAAGGGTCACTCTGGGCTTTTCTGCAAATATTAGGCTGGAAACTAAGTTTTGCAACCGCTTTCATAATTCAACTCCCTTTGGATGTAGCGCACTCAAATTTGGGCAATATGTACAGCGTAGTGTGGACTACAGCTGACCAAAGTTGCTTGAATTTTGAGGACGAATCAGAAAATTTCCAGGCATTTTTCGAAAACTAGTAAATTTTGAGAATTTTCGGGGTTTTGAGGCAAAATGAAGTTGTTAGCAGTCTAGACCATGCACAATCATCCGGAATCGTATGCTTATTGTTGCTAGAGGTTGATTTATTCGGATCATCCAAAAAAGAAATAAAACTTAAGGCCAAATTGAGATTTGGCGCCCTTTTAATTTCGAAACAGTTGCTGTACGCAAGGCTGCTAGGAACAACCGTCAATGACTAAGGAGTTAAAACCACAAAATTCCCCGAGTTTCTACACATCAAGGTTCTTTGACCTGCTAAACACGAATATCATATTTGTTGAATCAACGCCTCTTTCCTTGTTTAGGATGGAACCCTATATCGTACACCTACAGTAATCTTACAAAAAAGCCCTTATCGCGCAACTTCAGTATTGTTCTCATGATCAGCATGTCGGATGCCCCCTATGCCAAGTTTCAGCCGAGTCTATCGAGTTTTGTAATTTTTCCCTTCATACCATATACCTACCGTAACCCTCACTGCGACGTCAGAATTTGGCAGAACAGCAGCTGCATTTTAGCTTACGCCATAATCAACATAGTGGCAAAATTTGAGTGCGCCATGTTGAATGAGAGGAAAGTTATTGAATGAGTTGCAAAACTTAGTTTCCAACCTATATCTCTCCTATCGCTTCCCAATCTCCTCCTTTCGGGTTAGAATTCAATCAATAGGCAGATAGAAGTTGAACACCGAAAATTCAAACTCGCAGTTCCATCTGGAGTACCCATGTACCGATGATCCATCTACGTAAATTCTTGTACATGTACTCGAGTCTTTGATAGAGTGAACTTTTTTGAAATGATAAGTTAAAAGAATTAGTATAGAACATGCTTGAAAATAGGGGATTTGGCGTGTTGAGTGGAAGATTCGCCTGGGTTTTGACAGATCGCTTCGAATTCATCAATTTTTTTCGAAATCAAGGTCTTTTTATTGTCGTTCACAATGATCCGTCATATTCCAAATTCCGAAGTCGAGTATTTCTATGAAAGTAACACCAACCATTCTTGGAGATTTGCCTTTTCCCTTGCCATATGTTCCGCAATATTTTTTGATTCCGTTAATAAGTTGGTCTCCACTTTTCTGATTCAATGGAGATTTTCCATTGTTGTAAAAATCAGAATATACTGGCAAAATCTGAAAATGGCTTCAACTACCGAGTAAATTTGAGAGGATGCAACATACCAGGAAAAACCCGTAGAGCAACATTTTGCTTGGTGCTAACAGTCTAGCAAGCACTTCTATTAGGGCGTCCCATGATTATTTGCCGTTTTTACCTCAAACATCAGCATTTCTCGAGAACTGAGGCACCTTCAAAATTTTCAAATACATGATCATACTTCCATATGTATAAGCTATGATCACGTGTGTGCGAGGATCTCAGGACTTCTTGGGGCGAAGTTTGCCATTTTACCTTTTTCATTTTTTTCTTTATTTCTAGCCATGGAAGAAATTCGAAAAATATGCAATCAAATGTGTCAAGCATATGTCAAAATAAATTTGGCATTTTTTAGATACTTTGGAGCGGAGATACGATTTTTGACAGAAAAGTTCGTTGTCTACTACAATATTTCAGCTCAAAACTTTACGTATATTATGATCTACGCAGACTCTTGATAGCCACCTTGTAGAGCTTGCTTTGCCCTATCGAATGGTCACTCAAGTCGCGTCAGATCAAGGATAGATACAAAAAGATGATCGTCGAAGTAAAAACGGTAAATAATTATGGAAACCTAATACAATGACAAGCCTTGGCGCTTAGGAATATGACTCTATAAAGGAAGTGCCAGTTCGATTGTGTGAAGCACGGAATATCAGCAGCGGAATGCGTCATGTGCGGGAATAAATGACCCATTGGATAGAATATAATAATGCTTGACCCCTGTTAGAGATTACTTAATAGTGACTTTGAATCGGTAACGACAATGTTGGGCCTTTTTATATGGGCATTCTTCCTTACTTATAGCAACAGCTTTCTTAAACTAAAGGTTTATTAACAAGAAAGGATATTATAGAGGGCACAAAGGGTGCAGAATGAAGTACAACAAGACATAGCTAGGATGCAAAATGGAGTTCATACTATATCGATAGAAACTTAGGAATATAGAGAACATATGCAGCAGGAAGGAGGGTAATGAAAAATGGGATACACAGAAAATAAAGATGATATGAGTGGATGATTATCTGTCGCTGAGCCGGCCGGAGCCGGCTAGCTCGGTGCCTCTCTCTCCCTCTAGGGGCGGGACTTAGTCGCTTATATAGTTAGCGGGGGCGGGCAGGGGAGGGCCAATAGCGCATTACCGTAGCTAGCGCTTTTCCTACAATAGGACAACTATCGCAATGCAGATTGTCTGCACAGTTACTGGAACTGCATCGGTGATATATCACATGTCAATGGTATTCAACTTTTCTCGTTTTGTTCACTTTTCTATAGAAGAATATTGCATGCTTTTTTTGCGCTAATAGATTATATGTTCCAGACGTGATGACGTGAATCAACATATGTTCAGAGACATTGTTTGTTGAAACTTTTTAGCATCCAAGAAAAGCAAAAGTTCGATATGAAGTGGTTAAATTTTACTTTCAGCGGTGGAGTGCGTTATGTGTGGAAGTAAATGTCCCATTTATTGCATAGTATCATTGCTGCAGCTTAGAAAGTGTTCAAATCTTGTGGATATAAATGCATTGACATCAAGTCACAAGTTATTCAGTCATTAAAGTTCTTCCGCTTTATCGAATTATCTGTGCAGGAATAATTTTTATTTTTCCTTTAGCTGAATCACATGACTCAAATATGAATGGCGTATTTGTCATACGTTTAGTGATTGATAGTCATATTAGAATTGCGCAACAAATAGAAAGACGCTTCTGTCTGATAAACAGGTGACTAATCCTGAACTGTAGTCAAGGCTACACAACAGGTCTAGTTGCCTGTTTGTCATACGGACCAATCCTTGAATACATGTATATAAAAAGCAATGTTTGCTTGTGAGCAGTCGCGTAACATTTAGAATCGTATTTTCATGTTCATTTACAATTTATACAATGCTCAGCTATCGAACACATTATTGTATAGCAATCGAACACTGTTTGTTGATTGTAAGGCGCCACCGCCTTACCATTCCGTTGCGCAGCCAATGACATGTCACAGAAAAAGAGGGAGAGATGGGTTGGACAAAATTTCATAAGACCTTTTACAATAATAATCCTAAGATAAGGACGACAGACTGTCATCAGCGCCTAGCTAAGTCCAACACGTACCCACATGACTACTTTGCATGACTACTTTCCCGCTTATTCTGCTTTTGTAAGTAACTTTATGGAAGCAATTTGGTAGAAAAGCATTTCTCTTAATAAATTCTAAGGTGGTTAATAGATACGTTTGTTGTGATATCCAACTTGAGAACATAGCATTGATTTAGCTGGGATATTTTGTGAGGAGATAGCTTCAAGCCTCTTCTTTCGCATACCATACAGTTGCAGCGGTGGAATTTGTCCAAAACTGCGGGATTGTCGGGATTCGCGGGATTGTCGGGATTCGCGGTATTCGCGGGATTCGCGACTTCGCGGGATTTGCGGGATTCGCGGGATTTGCGGGATAAGCGGGATTTAGCTATAACTTCTTTTAAAATAGCTTTATTTGTAATCTGAGTGAAGATTTGGTTTCAGCTTGATGAGACGAATCCTTTGATATACGGTATGTCCGTAGTTCATAGTGACGCGGTAGACATACAATGATACCTTGTTGTTTTCTACGTTAAGGCTTTTGTGAACATTTATCACAGTGTAAATCGCGTATAGGAGGTTCTGGTACGAAGCTCTCGTTATCGAAACCTATCGCGAAAAATTGGGCAGTTTTTATCTACCCTTATCGCTGATATAAGCATTTTATCATTTATCACTGATAATAACACATTTTTGGATCATTTTTTGCATATGGTAAGGAAAGTACTGTAGGAATTGCTGTGTGAATTTCTATCGCTCTTTCTCTCATTATAAGTGATCTACAGGCTTTTCTAGTTCTATTGCTCGGTGCGATTGGTAGATCCCTCGCTGCAGCAATCGATCGATTTTTCATCGGCACATGCCATTGCTGCCAATTCTTACCTAGAATGGCATTTTTGCTTCAACTCGCTTCACGCCGAAGCCTGGGCTGAAATTCTGCACCTATATGGAAGATGAACGTGGAAATCGACCGCATGAATTTGAGCCATTCTTATCTGTCGTTGTCATTGATATCATCATTTTATCATTTATCACACAAAATTGGATCATTTTTGATATACAATAAGAAATGTACTTGAGAAAACGCTGTGTGAGTTTTTATCGCTCTATCTCTTATAGTACAAAACCACTCACAGAACATGCAAAATTTCCGGGAATTCCGCGAAATTCATGTGAATCACGCAAATTACGCAGGGCCATAACTTTTTTCCGAATGAGTATATTCAAAAAAACAACGTTGTATTCAGCTCGCTCGTCAAGGCAAATCTTTTGATATACGATTGTCTCCAATGTCTTGTTTTCAATAATCTTGAATTTGCATGCCGACGCCTCTTCGCATGGGTGTAACGCAACAAGCATCACACATAGGAGACTGCCATGGGCACCGTTCGATAGTACTCTTTCACTAGATTATCGTGCGCTAAACAGCAGCCGAAGACTCCCTTTCAAAAGAGATAGAAGAGCTGATAAACTCTGGAAAAATTAAGCTGTTCCAAGTTTTACTAGCCGTAACTTTCTTTAGAATGGACATTTTCGAAATCAGAAAGCAGATTTGTGTTCATCTTGTCAAGTCGAATCTTACTATATACAGCATGTTTTTGAAGTTCCGTTTTCAATTTTTTCAAAATTTTCTGCGCGCGTATATTCACAAGGTCGCAACGCAGCGCACATCAAACATAAAAGACTCTATTAAGCACTGTTGGATTGTGCTGCTTCCGCAGATTATCGAGCGCTAAGAAGCAACCGGAGAATCTTTTTGAGAAAAGATAGAAGAACTGGTGAATTCTGGAAAATCGTGTTGTCTCAAATTTTGCCCACAGTGACCCTAAAATGAGAAGTTCTACTGCTAAGCAGATGTGATTTTCGTAATCAGCAGGTCAGATAACCTCTATGAGCAAGTTTTCAAAGAAATTTGGGTGATTCGATTTTTTCTCGTTCTACGCCCTGAAGCTCGCCGATGGGTTTTGGTCAAAATGTCGATGACCTTGGATTGTAAAGAAACTTCGCCCAAAGAGGTTTTCGAACACGCTGTTTACGAAAATAGTGGTCTTTGAAGAAGACAGGGTCTTTTTGTAGAGATATTGTGAGGTGACTGTAACTGAGTCACGAAAGTTCGTAAATTTGCCTGCACTTTTCGCGAATTTGTCAGAAAACTAGCCTGCTTGCTTTTCCAAGTCAAAATTACTGGGAACTGTGCTATCAAAAGGTGCATGCTCAGGCTCCAGTCTATAAAGTTCGCCGAGTTACGAGCCTACGAAAAGACGTCCTCATAATTTTCGCTCAAAATGTAAAAATCGCGTATTTCGTCGAAATTTTGCCCTCAGTGGTTGTATGACATTCTGATTGCATATGCTCACATTGGTTAATGGTCTTAATGTGCTGGATTTGGAAATTAGGTAGATCTGAGCTCAAGCTACGAAGGTGCTTGTGTCGAGACGCAGACTAATTAGAGTCCGACAGTCCCCTCGCCGACTGGGCGGTTGCCACCAACTTCAGATGAGCTGGCACTCCCCGGGTGCTCGGTGGTCCCCTCCCCAATTATGTTCCCTCATATTTATATTTATGTTATAACGATAAAATAATCTAGTCAGAACTGTTATGTTATTAAAAAGGAAAGAAACTAAGGGTAGAGGGACCAAGTTAAGAGAATAGCTAACTCTTCAGACTTCACACCTGGATATTCAAATGAGCAGCTGAAGAACGCGCGAACACCATATTCAACTCAATGGGATCCCTTAGGCGAAGTGAGCATATGCAATCAGAATGTCATACAACCACTGGGGGCGGAATTTCGACGAAATACGCGATTTTTTACATTTTGAGCGAAAATTATGAGGACGTCTTTTCGTAGGCTCGTAACTCGGCGAACTTTATAGACTGGAGCCTGAGCATGCACCTTTTGATAGCACAGTTCCCAGTAATTTTGACTTGGAAAAGCAAGCAGGCTAGTTTTCTGACAAATTCGCGAAAAGTGCAGGCAAATTTACGAACTTTCGTGACTCAGTTACAGTCACCTCACAATATCTCTACAAAAAGACCCTGTCTTCTTCAAAGACCACTATTTTCGTAAACAGCGTGTTCGAAAACCTCTTTGGGCGAAGTTTTTTTACAATCCAAGGTCATCGACATTTTGACCAAAACCCATCGGCGGGCGAGCTTCAGGGCGTAGAGCGAGAAAAAATCGAATCACCCAAATTTCTTTGAAAAACTTGCTCATAGAGGTTATCTGACCTGCTGATTACGAAAATCACATCTGCTTAGCAGTAGAACTTCTCATTTAGTACTCTGCGTTGATACCACTGCTT